>CM055112.1:44728631-45328631 GCA_029204225.1 Diphasiastrum complanatum
TGTATGTACTAATAGACTTTCAATCCATCTTGTCACTTGCAAAGCCCGAATCCGAGTAGCCAATAATGGATAGATCTTCACTTCTATAGAGTAGACCATAATCACAAGATGAAGATACATATCTTAGAATCCCTCTTGGCCATCTTCCAATGATGGATCTTAGGATCTTGAATAAATTGACTCAATTTGTGCACACAAAAACTAAGATCGGGCCTAGTAATGGTAAGCCAAATCAAGGAGCCTACAAGACTCCTAAAAAGTGTGATGTCCTCAAAGGATCTTTCATCACCTTTATTAGGATCTTTTACAATTTGCTCATTGGAGTATCTATGCTCTTAGAATTTTCCATATGGAATTTTTTCAACATAGAGTGAGCATATCTAGATTGGCATATAAAGACATGATTTTCATAAAAATCAATTTCTAGCCTAGGATGTAAAGAATAATGTCATCAACATAAACTAGAAGAATGACAATATTGCAATCAACAAACTTTAGATACATGGAAGGATCATAGTCACTAAGAGTAAATCCTAGTGAGATAAGAAAAGAGTTAAGTCTTGAATACCATGATCTTGGTGCTTGCTTGAGTCCATAAAGACTTTTGAAGAGCAAGCACACTTTGGACTCATCCTTGATGAATCCTTGAGGTTGTTCCATATAGATCTCCTCCTCAAGATAACCATTTAGAAAAGCATTGGATACATCTAATTGGAACACCTTCCACTTGAAAAAACAAGCAAGAGAAATAAGAATTCTTATTGTCACCATCTTTGCAACGGGTGCAAAGGTCTCCTCATAATCAAGACCATGGATTTGAGCAAATCCTTTGGCACATAATCTTGCTTTATGCTTGTTGATGGTGCCATCATGATTGAACTTGATCCGAAATACCCACTTGCAACCAATCACATGCTTGCTGGATGGAGGATCCACAAGCTCCCAAGTATTGTTGGTGATCAATGCATCATACTCTTGCTTCATGGCATCATACCACTCCTTGGTATTGAGTGCCTCTTGTACATTCTTTGGCTCTTCATGAGATACATAAAAAACATAATTAGTAAAATCAAGGTCCACTTGTTTGCCTTTGTCAACATATGAGAGCCTCTTAGGCTCGGATCTATCTCTCATGGATCTTCTTGGTGAAAAAATCTGAGGAGAGTCTTCTTCAAATCTCGACCCCATCACATCATGATTGTCTTCAAAATCAGTAATTGATGATGCATCCATAGATTTCTTGATCTCGGCCTCTTCAAATGATGAGTGTTGATCTTCATGAAAGACAACATCTCTACTTTCAATAACTTGAGAAGTAGAGAGCATAAAGACTCTATAGGCCTTCTTGGTGGATGAGTATCCAACCATGATCCCTTTGCATGCACTAGGATCTTCCTTCTTCCTTGTTTCCAAGGGAATATGGACAAAGCATAAGCATCCAAAAACTCTAAGGTGATCAACCTTAGGCTTCTTCAAAAATAAGATTTCATATGGTGACTTTCCTCCAAGAGCTATATGTGGGAGCCTATTGCAAAGATAATTTGCACAATTAATGGCTTCTCCCCAAAAATCTTTGGGCAAAGATGCCTCAATTCTCATAGATTTTGCACATTCGCATAGAGATCTATTCTTTCTCTCGGCCACTCCATTTTGAGATGGAGAGTAGGCACAAGAAAACTCTCTTTTAATGCCTTCAAGCTCACAAAAATCTTGAAATTTATTGGAGATATATTCACCACCTTCATCACTTCTAAGAGCTTTAATCTTGAATGAGAATTGCTTCTCTACATAAGCTTTGAAAATAAGGAAATGATCAAACACCATAGATTTTGAAGCAAGAAGATATATCCAAGTGAATCTTGTGTAATCATCAATGAAAGTAACAAAACAAGTGGCTCCTCCCTTGCTTGTAGTTTATGAGAAATGCACATCCGAGTGGATTAACTCCAAAGGATGCTTGCTTTTGATAGAAGATCTTGTAAATGGCTTTTTGTGAGATTTAGCAATAGCACAAGTCTCACAAGGCTTGATCTTCTTGGAGAATGACTTTGGCAAGCCAATAGCTTTGGATTCTTTGATCATAGAGAGCATGGATTTGTAGTTGGGATGTCCCAACCTCCTATGCCATAATTCCTCCATAGAGAGCTTGTTCACAAGAGCAACATTACAAGCATTCACATACTCATTTGGATCTAGTTTATAGATGCCACCAAAAATAGATCCTAATGCAAGTATCTCATCATTCTTCTTGATAGTGCAAGTATCAACATTGAATTTTACATCAAGGCCATTATCAAGCAATTGGCCAACACTAATAAGATTCTTGGTAAGCTTAGGTACATAAAGACTCTAGAGAGAGAAATAACTTTAGAGGATGCAAGCTTCAAGGGAATGTTCCCTATGCCTTCAATAGGACATTCAAAATCATTTGTAGTGTATATTGATTTCTTCACTCCATCATAAGGTGCAATAGAAGAGAAAGAGTCCTTGGAGCTACAAATATGTGAAGAGGCTCCAATATCATTGGTAATATTGGCTTGCTTGAGTTGATTCTTCTTTTTAAAGCAATTGGTGGCATAATGACCTTTCTTGCCACAATAAAAGCACTTGATCTTCTTCTTCTTCTTGAGCTTGGATGATGAAGCATTAGAGGAATCATCTTCCTCCTCATCTTTGTCTTTGGATTTGACTTTGTCCTTGCTTGAGGATTGTTGATGTTGGTTCTTACTCCTCTCTTTGTGCTTATCCTTGGCAAAGAGAGCTTTGCCATCATTATGTGAGAGAAAGCTTGTCCATCCTCAAGAGCTTGTACTCTTGTATTGATTCTTCTGAAATTAGCACACTTTGGAGAGCCTCCAAACTTGGTAGCTCCTCCTTAATGGCATAGGATTGGACAAGGTTATCAAATTCACTTCTCAAGCCATTGAGAATGACTTGAACTAGCTCATTTTGATTGATGGAATCACCAATGCAAGCAAGCTCTCTATGAATATCTTTTACTCTCAAAACATAACTAGATGCACTCTCATCACTCTTTTGGCTACTTTGAAAGATCTGATTCCTAAGAGTGAGAAGCCTAGAGGTATTCTTAGCCTCATAGATAGGCTTGAGACAATCCCAAGCTTCTTTGGCTGTTGTACAAGTACCTATCTCCCTCAATATCTCATTAGAGACATTCATCTTAATGTAGTGGAGAGCCATCCTAGCTCTCTTTTTGTATTTTTGAACCTCTTGAAGAACATGTGGTTCTTCTTCAAGGCCAAGAACTATGTCCATCACGTCTTGAAGGATCAAGATGGACTCCATCCTCATTTTCCAAATTGAATA
Source organism: Diphasiastrum complanatum (assembly GCA_029204225.1). NCBI lineage: Eukaryota > Viridiplantae > Streptophyta > Lycopodiopsida > Lycopodiales > Lycopodiaceae > Diphasiastrum > Diphasiastrum complanatum. Next base: position 44,731,959 of record CM055112.1, read on the forward strand.
ATTTGAAGTGGTCAATCTTTCACTTGGTTCCAACAAGGATGAACCCATTGAAGACATTTGAAGTGAAGAAAACTCAAATGATGAACAATAAATGTTGTTACACACTTTCAATAGGATCCAATAATTGAGTACTATCTCCTCCTATGAAAGATCTTACAACAATTTGTGAATTGATTCTCACTAGCTACTCAAATCTCTCTAAAACAAGATCTATTTCACATCAAATGATGGAGTATAGGCAAAGTTAGGATCTAACACTCTTAGCACGTGTGAAATATACTAAGAAACCAAATTTGACTCAAATACAATGATATTGCATGAAACAAAATGGCTAAGATCTCAAAACAGTGTCGAGATCACATATAGATGAGATTGGCAAGTATACAACTGTGATTTTGGATCAACCAAGCAATCTCTTGACCAAACCAAATATGTCCACCCAGGTCTAGGTGCCCTACCTAACCCTCTTCAAAAGCTTATAACTTTTGATTGGCTCAACCAAATGGAATGAAACTGATTGCAACAGAAACTAGACAAAAATAGCTTCAAAACAAGCTATCAAGCAAGATAAATGGATCAAACATGAGAGAGAACTTCCAAACTGAAATTGGATGTTCCTCACACGTGTCTGAGCACATGATTCCGTACAGTTGCAGGTCAGACCCAATCAATGTCCTTTTGATCTCTTTTGATCCAAGATTGAATAAGATAGCTAGGAAAATGGGCCTTGACAACTTCTAGCTCAAGATTGATGAAAATTTTTCACTTAGATGGATCAAAATGCATGGTAACCTTAGGTAGGCTCTGATACCATGTTGAATTTCACACGTATGGATTGTCCACTACATGTACTTGTGATCTCCTAAGGTGTGTAGATGCACCAAGATCAAGACTAGATTGAGATTCAAGATCAATCTTGAATCCTATGGCAAAAACACACTACTACATGCATTCAATCACTTCCAACTCTCACTCACACGTGTGGAAAGTATTCAAAAAATAATCTAAGTAGAAAAAAGTTGCTCTCCTCGGGTAGAGAGAGAAAATGCATCATGAGCTCTCGGGTAGAGAGAGAAAGCTAGAAATCCAATAACTCACAAAATCCATGAAATCACCAAATCAATTGACTTCAAAATGAGGAGTACAATGATACTAGTAGGTCCACGAGCTACCACTATGCTTACCTATGATTGGACCATATTTTGTCACCTCTTGATCCTATTGGATCATTGATCTATGCACCTCTTAATTCTATTGGACTATATTCAAGCACACCTCAATTTTCTATTGGACCTCACAAGGTTCCACCTCTAAATCCTATTGGACCTCTTGGAATTCATCAAACAAAAACTTTACACTTGTCTACACTCTAATTAGCAAGTGTTTAGCCTCTTACTCTATTTTGGCTCAATAGTGGCATTACAAGTGGAAATGCATAATTTGCCATCTATGTCAAATTTATTCCTATCAACATCCTACACCTAGATGCTTGATGTAAAAACCATAAGACCCCTATATCTAGCATAGATAATCTTTTTCAATTCTTCACAGTTGCCAGTTCCACTACACCATCATCCAAAGTTGATTTGGCCGTTACCAAATCTTGGAGGATAGTTCCCAAGGTCTGGTAGGCCGTGGTAACATCTGTTGGCCCATCGGCCGATGTGATGCTGCTTGTTGGTGGGCCTTGTTGAGGTGTCACACCAGGTAGTACACCGTCGTCATCATCATCTTCTATTATAATTTCTTGCGCCATCACGTTGTCTGGTGCAATGGGATCAGCACACTGAGGTGAGGCGATGTACTCCATTGGCATGAACGCGTCATCATCCAATGGTTTGTCGGACTCGTCATTCGGAATAGATCAATCATAGGGGGGAATGATGGAAGTGGTGGAGGTGTGTAGAGGGAGCGTGTTGGAGGTTTGCGGATCCCAAGACAATCCTAGCCCTAGTTAATAATTGAGAGGGATTTGGCACTCTACGTTTGTAAGTCCACCAACCTGATGATCACATAGAAATTTCATTAATTAGAAAGTTAATAAAAGGACTTTAGGCCTTTTTGTGGGACTTCTAATGTCGCAGCGCCTAAAACTCAAGTTAGTGAATAAAATAGGAATTTCCACCAAAATTCAATTTCAAATTGGGTTCGTTCAATTAATGAATGGGTTCCCACTCCTTTTTAAATTTGAATAGCTAGGGAGGTAGAAATTGGCCAATAGGAATTGAGAGCAAGACCCTCCAATCCACTAGATAAGTGGTAGTTTCAAATCATTGTACATGTTCTCTTCATTTCAATACAAGCAGGTTGGCCCTCTTATGGAATGGATCAGGAATGTCCTTGCTCTCTATCTCTCTTCTTCCATCTCTCATGCTTCTTTTGTATTTGCTAATTGTTGGATTTGATGTTTATTGGGATTGAATGTTCTTATGCTTTTTGTGAGAGAGAAGAGGAAAGAGAAGGGTGAGTTTCTATCATTGTGGATTAGGGTTAATGGATGTAGTGTTAATGTTTAATGGATCTTAGTGTTAGTATGTATATGCTGGATTTTGGAATATGCTATCGCTCTCATGGGAACGAACCTCCGTAGTGCACAGATAGCTGCTCTTGGACAAGCTTATCATCGAATGCTTGGCTACCGATTAAAGCTCCTTTCAGTTAGAAATGCTTGGGTATCTATCAGGGGTGTGGTGAGGTGGCGTTAATCCAAAGAATAATGGTTGATGAGAACGTGGAGGTGGTAATGGCGAGAATGGAGGGATGCTATTAGTGGTGGTGGTGGATGTGGGAGTGATGGGTGGATCAGTGGCTTGGGTGGTGGTGACGTTAGCTGGTGGATCTAAGTTCCTCCTGACTGATCTGCTTTGTTGTCGTCATCATCATCTAACTCGATTAGGTCCACAACATCAAAGTATGTGGATGTGTCATTGAGGACGTGGACTTGTTGGGCCTGTTCCTGCTAGGGACTGTTGTTGTGTCCTTGGGAATGATATTCCCATCTCCCTCCCCTCCCAAATTTTGTGCCGATGGTGAAGTTGGCAATGTTGGAGTTGTAAGTAGTATGGGGGGGGTTGTGACCGAAGCTTGTTGGGGTCGTGCTGGTGAACCTTTTTGCATCGCCGGCGCCTAAGGGTCCACATCACCAACGTGTGGCTCGTCGCTATGTCATTTGGTCAGTTTGATGACAACTATGCCTTGAGTTTCATGTGTGGCTTGTCTTTGCCTTTGGTTACCTTTTGGGGACGGATTTTGAGTTGGCTTTCGGGTTGGTTGGGATTCCAGTTTTCTTAAAGTCTAAAAGGTTAAGCTTGTTATGTTTCTAACTTGGACTGATTGCCACTCTTGTCTGGATCATTGTAGCCATATTGTGTTGTCTAAAAAATCACTACTAAGATATCAGTAGTGACAACCTGTAGGCTCTGATACCATGTCGCGAACAATTTCGTTTCGTTGTCGCGAACGATTTTGTTTCTTTTGAGTTTAATGGTGCTCCTTTGGTGTGCGTGATAGTGAGTGATGACACTGGAGAAGCTGATGGCGTTATGGAGCACAGGTGGACTGGATGATACAGCCCCACAAATGGTCATGGGAGCAGAAAAATTGACACAAATTGGTCGCCAGAAGTCTTTAAAAGCTTGCACATCACTAAGGTGCAAATGACTTCGTGTTTTGGTTCTTTATAGCCATTTGGGTGTGTTTCGGCTCGGTCGAGATTTTTGGAGGAACCGGCTCGTGGATTAGAATGACGTTGTAGGACTCGGCCTGGTCGAGATCTTATGCAGTAGGCCCGGTCGAGGCGCCAACCAGAGGACTTGATCGAGATGCCAACCAGAGGTCTCAATCGAGATGCCAACTCAAGGACTCGGTCGAGATGCCAACCAGAGAACTCGGTCGAAATGCCAACTAGAAGACTCGGTCGAGATGCCAACTTGAGGACTCAGTCGAGATGCCAACTAGAGGACTCGGTCGAGATGCCAACTTGAGGACTCAGTCGAAATATGATTGAGTGACTCGGTCAAAATCTGATGTAAGTGCTTTGTTGAATACTCTATTTCAGTGATATTGTTAGAGACCTACATGAAGTAAAATTTGACATTGTCGAAATAGGTTGGAGTTCTCAGTGGAATATTCTATCTCAATTACCAGATTTGTGCTATGGGTGAAAAATTTGAGATATCAAAATTGCAGAAGAGAACTGGATCGATAAAGTTATAAAATCTATCTTTGTGAGCTAGACCATCAGATGTTGACCGACAACACTCACTGTGAATTTAAATAGATATCGATGAGAAAAACATATGGAGAACAAGAATGCAGTAAGTAAAAGTAAAAAATTAAAAATTAAAAAGCAGTAAAAAGGTAACATAAGAATATACAACATTGATGTATTTATATTGGATCAACGAGAAACAACTCTTCGTAGTACCACCGTAGACCGTCGTAGATGACAATGTCGAGGAGTACTCCGTCAAGTGTTTCTAACTGGACTGTTCCATTAGGAAAGATTTTATTTATGACATATGGCCCTTTGCTTTTAAATTTTATTTTCCTGGGTGCTTCTTAGATGTGTAGAGAAGCACATGATCACCTAAGTGCAAGTCTTTATTGCGCAAGTAACAATCATGCAAGGCTTTTTGGCGACGTTTGTTAACTAATTGTGCATGATATGAGATGAGTCGAGTCTCACACAATCGGGCTAACGTAAATAGCCTGGACTTTTTGTTCAATTGTAACTTTTTCACATAGATCAGTAGAGAGAGTTTGCATGGATGACTCGCAACGAAGGAACTAGGAACTCAATAGACGAGATCGAAGGGAGTAACCCATCCAGTGGCCTTCTTGGGAGTTGTACGGTATGCCCAGATAGCAGAGAACAGCTTGGTTTCCCAATTTGATTGACTAGTTTCAACTATCTTGGTTAGGATTTTACAAATGGTCTTGTTTGTCAATTCTGCCTGGCCATTACATCTGGGATAGTACGGAGTACTTTTGAGGTGGATAACCAGGTAGTGGCGTAAGAGTTATCAATCACTTCATTTAAGAAGTGTGAGCCTCTTTCACTAACAAGCTCGAGTGGACAACCAAAATGCGTAATAATGTTTTCATAAAGAAAACACGCGACGGTTTTTGCATTGGCATCTTTGGTTACACGTGCTTCAATCCATTTGGTGGAGTAATTGGTTGCGATCAGGATATAGTGTGCTTGAGTATTTTTGGCTGCTGGGTTGATGGGCCCAACAAAGTCTATACTCCACTTATGGAAGGCTTCGTCTTCTATAATGGGGATAAGCGGTGTGAAGTCTGCTTTTGTAGTCTTTCTGGCTCGTTGGCAAACATAACATGTTTTAATGATAGCAAATGTATCCTTAAACAGTGATGGCCACCATAAGCCCGCTCTGAGTATGATCTTAGCAACTGCTTTGGCAGAGAAGTGACCGCCACCAATGCCCTCATGTGCCTGAGATATAATAGATCGTATCTCAGATTCATAAGTGCATCTGCGTATAATATCGCCAGCACCCCTTTTATATAAGTGTCTGGCGATAAGTTGAAAGGGTGCTGCCTTGAGCAAAAAAAAATAATTGGCTACTGTATCTAGTCCGTCTTTAAGTTTGCCAGTTGTAAGGAACTCAGTGATTTCCTCATCCCACAGGGGAGTGGCATTGAATCTATTGGATAAGATGTTATGTTGGTATGTTGGGTCATTAACTATCTTTGAGTCGGTTGATGCAACATTTGCTATGGACTTGTCCGGTTCAGTGGGATTTTCTTGTAAGAATTCTCCTTGACTGTATCTCGTGTGATATAACTTTTATTGGAAACTTGTGGAGTTTCCTATTAAAAGGGGGAGTAGTAGTTGATAGAAAGTTGCCTAGGTGAAACATCTATAGTATTGATTCTAGATTGAATCCATAATGTGTATAGACGTAGAACTTGATTTTGAATCAGAATTGATAGGATATTATGGATGTTGTTGGGATCTTTTGAGGATTGTTAAGAAATCTAGTTAGAAGATGTATGGAAAATCTTTAGAAGCAATTCTTGTATGAATAGGAAGTCACTAATTATGAACCTGACTGGTTGGTATTAGGTGATCCTACTACAAGAAAATGTTGGGTTGATCAACTTGAGTTAGTGAGAACTAAGAGTTGATGCAAAGAAAGAAATTTTTAGCAAAATATATGGACCTAGAAAAAAAAAAATGTCTAATCAAGATTTTGGGTTTCTATTCGATGGAAAAAAGAGCACTCTGTAGAACACCTTATCGGACAAATCGCGGTTCTACTTGTTAAAAATTGTAAAACATATCTATCATCTGTTGTTAATGTTTGGGGGATCCTACCCATGTAAATATTTTGTACATATCCAAGGTATGTGAATTGAGCACATATCCTTGTAGAATAGGGTGAGTTTGGGTTAGATAGATCAAATTCCAGTGACATGCATAAAGTCTAGTTGGTCTAGTATGATATGCAATAATGTTGACAATGTCTAGTTTGACATGCATATAGAGATTCACATGGAATTAGTCAATTATGACCGTGTAGAAACTCGAGCCACAATAAATGCATAATGTCCTAAGTTCCATAGTGACATGCAAAGCATGCAATCACTCTAATGGACACATGCATGTAGATTTATATTTTGTTTTTGCACCATTTATTTTATAGAAATGGTTGATTTTCTATTAGTCTTGTTATTTTAAAGTTCATTGATATTTATTTATTTTTGTAACAATAGATTTTTTTTCAATAGAGTGTCGTTTAAAACTATTTTATAAGTTTGATTTGACATTCTTGGTCTAAAGTTTTGAAACTTCCAACTTCTATAAGGCAATTGTCAATTCTCTTATAAATTGTGACAATATGATCAATTCTCTTGAATATTGCACACATATTTTAAATTTGTATATTATACAAAGTTAAAATCTCAACATTCACATACACGGAGAATAAAAGATGAATGTTCATAATTAATTTTGTTGCAAAGGCTTCTTCTTTTCATAGTGACCTTGTAATTGATTCAAGAATCACAACAATTATCACAATAAGACCCACTACCAGTAGTAGTACTATTACATTTATTGTCAAAGTACATTATTTTGGACCTTACTTGAGTCTATCAATGAATTACAAGAGGGATTGATTGATTGATCATAAAACAAATGCAAACTAGACACACAAAATTGAGATCTAGATTGACAATTTTACATGCATCAAGCAAGAGCAATTTAAAATCATTAATCAAAAGTGATGATCACCTCACATATGTGTGGTACAGTACACAATATGGCCAGTAGATAGTAAATGATCTAAAGAACACTTAGTTTTTGCTTAGATCCAAAAGAAATCAAAGTACGTCGAGTTTGCCAATGAGCTCTCAAAAATAATCTAAGACAGAGAGATGATGATACATAGAAAACCTCCTCCTTATTGAGGTTTCACTATTCTAGCTTGACCAATTTTGGTCACATGCATTGTAATTGGCAAGATGGCCATGTAAATAGATGCCACATGTGCCAAATCATGTAGGATGATCTCCAAAGACTTCATATCTCACATTACATTGTGATAGCATCTTTGAACTGAGGCCAAAATGTGTTTAGATAGGCTAGAGAAATTCTAGGATCTAAAAATAACATGTTTTACATTGTTTTTGGATTTTGAAATCTTGACCCCAAGTTAGGGTGGATCCAATGACCTATTAGGTTATATATTAGGGTTAGGGTATGATAAGTTCAGAGGTGCCCTAATATGCATAGATTTGAGCTTGAAATGTATAAATGCATTATGGGATCTCCATCCAAATATGAAGAAAAATCGAGTTTTTCCACTTGTATCAACATTGTCTTTTGGTGGCGAGTTCTAGCTATTGGATGTATAATTACTTGCTTTGGAAGGTACTGAAGTTGTTTACAGGTCTAAGAAGCAAATGTTGACCGACAACACTCACTGTGAATTTAAATAGATATCGATGAGAAAAACATATGGAGAACAAGAATGTAGTAAGTAAAAGTAAAAAATTAAAAATTAAAAAGCAGTAAAAAGGTAACATAAGAATATACAACATTGATGTATTTATATTGGATCAATGAGAAATAACTCTTCATAGTACCACCATAGACCGTCGTAGATGACAGTGTCAAGGAGTACTCCGTCAAGTGTTTCTAATTGGACTGCTCCATTAGGAAAGATTTTATTTATGACATATGGCCCTTCGCTTTTGAATTTTATTTTCCTTGGTGCTTCTTAGATGTGTAGAGAAGCACATGATCACCTAAGTGCAAGTCTTTATTGCGCAAGTGACGATCATGCAAGGCTTTTTGGCGACGTTTGTTAACTAATTGTGCGTGATATGAGATGAGTCGAGTCTCACACAATCGGGCTAATGTAAATATCCTGGACATTTTGTTCAATTGTAACTTTCTCACATAGATCAGTAGAGAGAGTTTGCATGGATGACTCGCAAGGAGGGAAGTAGGAACTCAATAGGCATTATTGTCTCTTGACCGTAGACGAGATCGAAGGGAGTAACCCATCCAGTGGCCTTCTTGGGAGCTGTGCGGTATGCCCAGATAGTAGAGAACAGCTTGGTTCCCAATTTGATCGACTAGTTTCAACTATCTTCGTTAGGATTTTACAAATGGTCTTGTTTGTCAATTCTGCCTAGCCATTACATCTGGCATAGTACGGAGTACTTTTGAGGTGGATAACCAGGTAGTGGCTTAAGAGTTATCAATCACTTTATTTAAGAAGTGTGAGCCTCTGTCACTAACAAGCTCGATTGGACAACCAAAAGACGTAATAATGTTTTCATAAAGAAAACACGCGACGGTCTTTGCATTGGCATCTTTGGTTGCGCGTGCTTCAATCCATTTGGTGGAGTAATTGGTTGCGATCAGGATATAGTGTGCTTGAGTATTTTTGGCTGCTGGGCTGATGGGCCCAACAAAGTCTATACTCCACTTATGGAAGGCTTCATCTTCTATAATGGGGATAAGCGGTGTGAAGTCTGCTTTTGTAGTCTTTCTGGCTCATTGGCAAACATAACATGTTTTAATGATAGCAAATGTATCCTTAAACAATGATGGCCACCATAAGCCCGCTCTGAGTATGAACTTAGCAACTGCTTTGGCAGAGAAGTGACCGCCACCAATGTCCTCATGTGCCTAAGATATAATAGATCGTATCTCAGATTCATAAGCTCATCTGCATATAATATGGTCAGCACCTCTTTTATATAAGTGTCTGGCAATAAGTTGAAAGGGTGCTGCCTTGAGCAAAAAAAAAAAACTGGCTACTGTATTTAGTCCGTCTTTAAGTTTGCCAGTTGTGAGGAACTGAGTGATTTCCTCAGCCCACAGCGGAGTGGCATTGAACCTATTGGATAAGTTGTTATGCTGGTATGTTGGGTCATTAACTATCTTGGAGTCGGTTGATGCAACATTTGCTATGGACTTGTCTGGTTCAGCGGGATTTCCTTGTAAGAATTCTCCTTGACTATATCTGGTGTGATATAGCTTTTATTGGAAACTTGTGGAGTTTCCTGTTAAAAGGGGGAGAAGTAGTTGATAGAAAGTTGCCTAGGTGAAACATCTATAGTATTGATTCTAGATTGAATCCATAATGTGTATAGAGGTATGGATACACAGTTGGTCAATAATAACAAGAATCGCGATACATTTTATGCTGTCAGCTCGATGGTAAGGGCTAGATTGACAATCTGGATTCTACGTCATGCAAACTATGAGAAACTACATGAAAACTAGAAGATCATTGTCAGCTAGGTTTTTACCATCATGGCTAGCAGAGCAGATAGCAGGAGCAAGAGCTGTGATTCATCATGGGCAACTACGAGAAGGAAGGATAATAGTTAACAGCTCAGAGTCCAGACAGATGTTAAATCCAACATACTGTGAGATATTCCACCTGTGAGAGAGAGAGAGAGAGCTTCAAACAAGGAAGCATCAGTCACCCTCTACACCGTTGGTAGGCGATAATGATGCAGAAAGATATGTGAGAAGCATTTTCACTTCAGTTAGCGGCCCACCATCGCTCAAATACCTGTCAAGCAATTGTGTTCTCACATCTGACAGCAAGAAAATCACATAAAAGTCAGCGCATTCCTTCCAAAATGGATCAATGTAGGCGCTCTCCCTCTGATCAGTGAGCAGTAGGGCCTCTGAGTAGGGACTACCTAGAGAGCGCAGGAGGAGTTGAAAAATCTTAGGAAGAAAGACGGTAGGAGGGTAGATGGTTCAGCGGGATTTCCTTGTAAGAATTCTCCTTGACTATATCTGGTGTGATATAACTTTTATTGGAAACTTGTGGAGTTTCTTGTTAAAAGGGGGAGAGGTAGTTGATAGAAAGTTGCCTAGGTGAAACATCTATAGTATTGATTCTAGATTGAATCCATAATGTGTATAGATGTAGAACTTGATTTTGAATTAGAATTGATAGGATATTATGGATGTTGTTGGGATGTTCTAAGGATTGTTAAGAAATCCAGTTAGAAGATGTATGGAAAATCTTTAGAAGCAATTCTTGTATGAATAGGAAGTCACTAATTATGAACCTGACTGGTTGGTATTAGGTGATCCTACTACAAGAAAATGTTGTTTAGGTGGTTCCTTGTTGGTTTGATCAACTTGAGTTAGTGAGAACTAAGAGTTGATGCAAAGAAAGAAATTTTTAGCAAAATATATGGATCTAGAAAAAAAAAATCTCTAATCAAGATTTTGGGTTTCTATTCGGTGGAAAAAAGAGCACTCTGTAGAACACCTTATCGGACAAATCGCGGTTCTACTTGTTAAAAATTGTAAAACATATCTATCATCTGTTGTTAATGTTTGGGGGATCCTACCCATGTAAATATTTTGTACATATCCAAGGTATGTGAATTGAGCACATATCCTTGTAGAATAGGGCGAGTTCGGGTTAGGTAGATCAAATTCCAGTAACATGCATAAAGTCTAGTTGGTCTAGTATGATATGCAATAATGTTGACAATGTCTAGTTTGACATGCATATAGAGATTCACATGGAATTAGTCAATTATGACCGTGTAGAAACTCGAGCCACAATAAATGCATAATGTCCTAAGTTCCATAGTGACATGCAAAGCATGCAATCACTCTAATGGACACATGCATGTAGATTTGTACATGGCTAGTTGAGAAATTGCCATTTGGAGAAAGTAGGTAGAAGTTAGGTGCAACCTGTGCATGCTAGCAGTTAGGTGTCAAGTTAATAGTTGTTTGCACTTGAATAGGTGTAGGATGTGCATTGAATGCAAGGAGTACCACCAATTTTGGCTCTCCTATATATGTACATATCATTCTCATTCACAAAGTAATGAAGAACCAAAGTTTTGTAGCTACCTCATGCCATTTTGGATCTAAACTGTTTTTCTTGTTATCTCTCTAGTTTCTCTCTCTAACTCGTGTTGAAGCTAATGCTAAAACACTGTAATCTTGTACTTTTAATCATTCTTTGATTCATTGCTATCATAGTCTATTGATTAGCATGCTAGATTATGAATTAGCCATATCTTCTGAACTAGATCTTGTTGAACAATCTAGAATCAGGGTACTATGCCAATCATAAAGCTTAATCAAGATCAGTCGCTCTTGTGGACATTCCCCACATGTGTGAATTCTAGAATTTTTGACACTACTAACAAATTGCACAGTGTAATTGACAAAGGTTGAGCAGTAAACTTAAAACTGAGAAACAAACTCGAACTCAAAAGTATCTCGAAACTCGAAAGATTCGCGAACACTATCTTGTCGCGAAATATCTTCATTCTTGTTCAATCTCGAACTCAAAAGATTCGCAAACAATATCTTGTCGTGAAATATTTTTTGATTCTTGTTCAAACTCAAACTCAAAAGATTCGCAAAATTGTCGCAAAACTGTTGCCTGTCGCAAAACTGTGGATTGTCACAAAACTGTCGCGAACAAAAGTCATTCGAGTCTAGATACAAAATATTTGTTGAATATCAACCGTCATAATGGTTAGATCTACTGTTATAGAATTAAAAGTCCAAAAAAACTATCCTGTAACAATATAAATACATGTACATTAATCCTTATAAACACAACAGAGATTTGTTATAAACACAATAGAAAAAACAAGATAGCAAGAGATATATACTGAATGTTCAAAATCAAAATTATAAAAATTTGTTTTTGATCAAAGTTTCTCAACAGATGATTTTATCAATTAATCTGAATGTCTAAAATTATCTATAATACTCATGCAATATATCTCTTAATTTTGCATGCTGTAATTCAATCAAGGTAATAACTGCTCTATTAGTACATAGACCAGAATTAGATCCGATTGAAGACACTAATATTAGTTTAATTTATTCAAACTTTCATCGTGTTCTCTGAGGAAGAATTCGTAACATTTTTCCTACAATGGTATCAAAACCGATACCATGGTATCCTCATGCCTCCTTCACACATCCATCAGCAGCCGTATCTGGAGCTTATTCAGAAGATTAGAAGATGTTGTCGATCAACAATATTTAGTCTAAGATCAGTACGATCTTGGATACAAAAGGTTCGAATTGTTTGATCTGGAAATTAAAGACTTCACTCATACTGAAAGACGAAGGTCTTTGGCAATGGGTAGAACCAATAGAAGAGAAGCCAATTACTCCTAGCAAAGAACTTTGAGAATGGAGTTTGAGAAATGACAGAGCTATAGCGATTATTGCATCTTCAGTGCATGACAACATAATGCTAGATCTTACATCAATTTCGAACGCGAAAGAATTATGGGAAGAATTGCAAACCAAGAATGAGACTAAATCTCATAATCAAATCATGTTCTTGGAAGACCAATTAACTTACCTACAATGGGACGGCAAAGACCTGACCACATTCGTATGAAAGATAAAGAATCTGTTTATTTCTTTGCCATATTCTGGCACGAAAAATGCAATCTCAAAGGAAAAACAACTTAGCTATTTTCTTCAAGCCCTACCCAGGTCATTCCACACAACTTGAACTTTACTGGCTAAAGATTTGACAATGTAATAGATGGAGTCAAAGAGGAAGTAGAAGTTCGTGAACGCTATGAAGATAATGGTGATTCCGAAAATACTCTATTTACTCAGAAGAATAAATCTTCAAGGAAGTCTAATTTTAAGAGGGAGTCATCTCAAAAGAATGGAAACAAATCCAAGACAAATGATCAACAATATGGAAAACAGCAAAAAAATTCTAGAAGATTTGAAACAAATGCAAAAGATTAGGTCATAAAGAAGAAATTTTTTGACTAAATCCAAAGATTGATTGCATTCATTGTCATAAATGGGGTCATGCAGCAGTAAAATGTTATCAAAATCTCAGGAAGGAGCAGAATTGAAGCGAACCTTCATATTCAAATTTTGTCGAAGACAAAGCAGAATGCTCCAGAGCAGTAGAAGACAGGATGACAAGAAACTCAGCAGCATATGTTTGTGCTGACCTATGTTGTTCATCAAATTCAAAAATTCAAGAAGCAGTACTTGATTCGGGAGCCACCACATTTTGTTTTCTCGAAACAAATTTTATCTGACTATAAGAAGACGAATTATTTGAGATTCATTATACTTGGAGACGGTTCTAAGCATGTAGTTGATGGAACTGGTGTACTGTGGTTAAACACGTTCAGGGTGACAAGAAACTGGAGAAAGTTCTCTATGTCCCTACTCTTGATAAAGATCTTTTATTCGTAGCAAAGATAGTCGATACAAGAATGTCAATAACCTTCACAAGGAACTCTTGTATATTGTTCGAAGAAGATGTTGATAACCTAGTTGCTAAAGGCAATAGAGAAAAAAAATTGTATCACTTGAACATTTGAATTCGAATCGAACAAGCGAATCAAACTCAAGAATCAACAGATATTCTGTGGCACAGAAGACTATGTCACATGAACATGAAAGCCTTGTACCAAGCCAACAAGAGTCAGAGAATTGAAGGAGTCAAAATCAAGAGTCGAAATATTCAAACTACAAAGACAAAATGACCAGAACACCTTTCAGTAAAGATGTTTATAAAGCAACCAAGGACTGAAAATTGTGCATTCAGATATCTGTGGACCATTTGGAGTATTGTCTTTAAGTGATGCAAAATACTTCATAATGTTTATTGATGACTTCAAGAAGTTCGTTGTGGTATACTTTATTCGTACAAAATCAGAGACTTTCAAGAAATTCGTTGAGTATACGAATTGGGCTGAGAAGCTGACAGACAATAAGATAAAAGAAATTCGCACAGATCGTGGAGGTGAGAACATTTTCAATGAATTCAAAGCTTACTGTATTGATCGAGGTATTATGCATACAAAGAGACTGTACTAGAGTCCGTACCACACACGTGTGGGGTCGAAATTCAATGTTTGTTCAATGCTTATGATTGTCCTTGATTGTGGGTGTAAAAGTTATCTATATTGAGTCTAGGGGTACCTAAACTTTTTTAGTCCTTATACACGTTTTAGTAGATGATAGGCCAAACTTGGACAATGATGTGGCTTGAGCTAGCTTAGGATTTCTACATTTTTCATGATGAGAGTGGTTGAGTGACACTTTCCTATATGTTGCTATGAGATCAAGAGACCAATCAAAAGAGAGAAATCCATGAAATTGGTCCAATCAAATTTGAGGGCCACCTCGAGGTATTACTATTAGGAGTGAGCCTCATTCTACACTTACACTTAGGTTTTTGGAGATCTTGAGAGTTTCTACACTTAGATTTTTTCTTGCTTTCTCTCTCTACTTGAGAGCATGTAGTTGCTTCTCTCTCTACTTGAGAGCATGTACTTGATTCTCTCTCTACCCAAGAGAAAGGCTTTTCCATACTTAGTTTTTTTCATCATGAGTTTTCCACACATGTGAATGTACTTTGGTGAATGATTAATGTGTGTTCTATGTGCTGTTGTCTTAGATTTGTGAGATAGATCTTGAATATCAATCTATAACTTGATCTTTGTGCAATCACCCACATCTTAGGAGATCAATCACACTTTTGGGCTGTCCCACATGTGTGAAAATTTAACATGGTATTAGAGCCTACCTAAGATATCCATGCATACATCAAGAGTGATGAGAAATTTGTCATGAAATCAAGATCTAGAGAGTGTAGTTGCATCACCATAGCAATCTGTGTGAGTGCTCAGAAACGTGTGAAGATCAGTCCACTTTGATCAAGTGATTCTTCTTCAAGAGAAATCCAAAATTTGTGTTTCATAGCTTGCTAAAAAGGTAGAAGAGTCTAGATTGTGTTGCAATTTGTTGGAAGTTATAGCCATTTGAATCAAGGTGGGTAGGGCACCCAACCTGGTTGGACACACCAAGTTTGACACATATCTAGCTTGTTTGATCCAAAAACTCAAGAAAAAGCTTGCCAATCTTGTCTGTTTGAGATCTAGACAATTTTCTGAGGTCATGGCCACATAGCTTCATGCAAATCACTTGTATTTGAGTCTTTTGTGGATGATTTTAGTGCTTTCCACATGCTTGAGTGAGGTTGACCCAAAATTTGTCCTTGTTTCATCTTTGATTGAAAGTTTGATCTAGTTGAGAGAGATTGGTAGAGCTAGTGAGATAGATCTCACACCAAGTTGCAAGATCTCAAATTGGAGTCAATAGCACACCAATTGAGAGAGAAGCAACACTTTTTGATCCATTACAAGACACCTTCTCAAGTTTTCAAGGCTTCCTTGGGGTCCTTTCTCTTGGAGTCTAGTGAGAGATTAACCACCTCCAATTACTCTATTTGGAAGGTGAGGATAGAGTCGATTTTTATCCTCCAAAATGTAATGGATATCTTACAAGGGAGGCACTCACCACGCACCATTTCAGTTGGTCTATGGTCAACATGATGTCGTAATGCCAGTAGAGTTTTTGGTCCCTTCATTAAGGATCGTCACAACCCAACACCTTGATGAATCCAAATCTCTACAATTATGCCATGAAGCACTGCATAAACTTTGTGAGACACACTTACTAGTTTTGCATGCATTGGCAGCTGAGAAAGAACGAGGCATAAAAAAGATCTTCGATTTGAAGATCTGATCCTCATGTACAAGACCAAGGCGATCAAAGAAAAGTTGAAGTTCACAGGTGAAGACCCATCCCGAGTAAAAGAGATCCTCAACCATGGAGCAGTGAACCTCGAGAAGTTAGCATTTTTGGGATTTTCATCTTTTGGGATTTTCTCTCACCTCGGCTTTCTCACAAAATGTCAGATGCCTCAAATGTTAAGGGAACGACGTTGGCAAAGACCTTCATATTTTTCACATGACAGTTTACGTTCATTTCTGTTGAGTGACAATTTACGGTCAAATCTGTAGACATACTGTTTATGACCAAAGTCATCGACTTGCAATAATTCATCAAGCAAGTAATTTCTGAGTTACAAAAATAAATAAATGTCAATGAACTTTGAAATAACAAAATTGATAGAAAATCAACCATTTCTATAAAATAAATGTTACAAAAACAAAATATAAATATATATTTTCTCAGTAAATTATAAATTAATAAAAGGTATATGTGACATCTAATACAAAAATAAATTGTTGTCCTCATAAACTCATAAACAATGATATTCACATATCTAAAAATAAGTTTTTATAGTAGGCTAGTCTTACACATGTTTGCATTCATTGTATTTAATTTTTTAGAACTTTTCTTTGTGGTAGACTGATTCTAGTTAATTCTAAACATATGTAACAATGAATTATTATCCATATTTTTAATGTAGGCATTGTTATAGAGACTATATAAAGACCAAAAAACATCAAAGAGAAATTTTTATTCTCAACATAAATATTGTAAAAAAATAAATACATTCTATATAAAAAAGTTGGACAAAATTCCATGAAAGTAGTCTTTCTAAAATACAACACTGTAGGAAATTTTATTATCTATTTTTTTCTACATCATAAAGAGAAAAAACTAATTTTGCAAAGAATAATTGTTAACACAATGAAGTACTTTGAAGACAAGATCAATTTCTGAATCAACACATAGTAGTTAACTTTATTTTAGACACATCCTTGCGTATTTATATACACTGTCTTGGCTTTCTCTTTTTTATGAAACTGCATCGAAGATTTTGTTTTTGATTTTTTTTATCAGTCTTGGCCTTCCCCACATATAAAGCAGTCCATTGAGACAAAAGCTGCAAACATCCAATTCCGCTTTTAGTTAAACTCGTTAAAAATAATGTTAAAAGATTGAAAATAGAATCTATTCTCACTCTTTTTACATGTCAAAAGAAAAAGAAAAATCATTCTAAGAGTGACTAATGCTTCTTTGTATCTCTACTAAAATAACCTGCTTCATCAATTTTATTCGACATTTCAAGACCAAATTTCCAAATTTCTATAAGAGATTTGATGAAATGAAGCATAAAACTTTTTTCAATTGTCTCACAAATGAGAAATGACATTTGAAAGACATTATATCTTTAATTTTTTATCTAGTAAGTAAACTTTTACAAATATTTTAAGTGTGAAATTCAAGTGTAAAAGAAGTGTAGGCAATGTATGTATTTATATGATGAAAATATGATGGCCGCTAGCAAGTGATACACAAGTCATATTCTTCGTTCTTTGAAAAGGTTCAATTACAGCATCTACATTTTGTACTATTTTGAAAAATCAACACAACATTGAAGGTTGAAAAACAATGGATTTTGAATAATTATATTCACATGACTAAATTACAGTCTTCCAAAATACTAGGCTCACTGATTGACACGTTTCATTATGTATATTTTGGCATAGAATATTTTGGTGAACTTGTGGGATTGCTATCCTAGTTTGTCCTAAACAACAATGAATTCTTGCACATATTTAGATGATCAAGAATATTCTTCCAATATACTAGATTCACTAATTGACACATTATGTGAGATCGCGACTCTAGTTTGTCCAAAACATATACAACAACAAATTATTGTATATATTCACGCTATTATCTAGAAAAAATAAAGACAAAAAGCACCATTGATCATTTAGACTTTAAAACTTTCATTCTTTGTCATTTTGTGTATTTTATTCCTTAGCATTGAATTATTGTAACCTTTACATTTTTCTTGGTATATGAGCAATAAAGACAAAAAACATATCAATCATCTTTTAGATTCTAAAGCTTTCATTTCCATTTCTTAGCACTTCAATGAGTAAAAGCTTCATTTTAACTTGCAAGTTATGAAAGTTTTCATTTTCAAACTTGTCAATTTGAAGAATTACTCATACCTTAGTCATCTTTGCACTTGTCAAGGTCTCTCTTCAACACCAACTACAATACCCATCAATTCCATACCACCAAAAAAATCTCATCCTAATCTTCCAAATGGAGAAATTATAATATTTTAACCTATCACTTGATTCCAAGACTATATTGCTATGAAGTACCATCTTGACTAGAATGTGAAAAACTCGATAAAAAATGATGAACTGAAGATGACATGCATAACGCACTTATCTTATGCTTCCAATAAACTCTGAGTATTAAGAAATAAAGTTTAATCACTTATAAGATATCATGAAGAGATTAATTTTGAAATCTTTTACCTATTTGAGAATTTTATGAGCATTAACAAGAATCCAATGTAGCAATTTGGACAAAAATCACAACCAAAGCAAAACCAAATTAGATTTGAAATCTAAAGATGAAATAAAACTCAAATGAATTGTAAGATAGAGAATAAGTCATTTTGAGATAGACTTCTCCATAACAAAGCCATGATCCCAAAAGACACCAAAAAGTGTCTTTCTAGCTTCACATCTTTGAGCTTTTTTTCACCTTTCAAATATAAGAAAACAAAAGAATCGCTTGAACAATGATATAGATCAACAACCTAAGCAATGATGCCATGTGAAATTTTTAACATCGAGAAAATCCTAAACATGTCAAAATCCAATGATCTTCAAATTTGAAACTTGAAGATGCACGACAAGTAAAATAGCAATTTACTATGCATGATGATCATTTCTTTCTTTTGTAGCTTAGTTCTCTTTAGATAGACAAAATAATTGTAGGTTCTCACAAAGATGGTAAATGAATTAATATTGGAGATTATTAGACTTGGTATAATTTCGAGTGATGTAGTCCTAGTTATCAACATATATTCGAACAACATGCAGCCAATACTATCTTAATATCGAGTATAGAATCCAAATTTTAACATAGCATAGAGTTCTGAAGGCACTCTCAATGAAATAT
Source organism: Diphasiastrum complanatum (assembly GCA_029204225.1). NCBI lineage: Eukaryota > Viridiplantae > Streptophyta > Lycopodiopsida > Lycopodiales > Lycopodiaceae > Diphasiastrum > Diphasiastrum complanatum. Next base: position 44,751,193 of record CM055112.1, read on the forward strand.
CAAACTCCGCAAATACAAAAAAGTCTAACAGATCGATTCCATCGACAATTGAAATGTTTTCTATCAAAATTAATCAACCACAAATTCGACAAAGATCAGTTCTGCTAACTCGGACCAAGCAGTTCTCACATTCAAATCTATGAATATTCTAAGCATTGCTCTCGATCATAATCATTAGTGAACTATACCATCGACATTCTGAATGGAGTTCAACGATGAAATCAGATTTTGCTTTTGTGCAGAAATGAAAAAGCTATCTATCTAGGATCTTGAGCTTTGGGGGTGCTAGGCAGTATTTGGTTACCATCTATGTGTAGGTAGATGATAGGGCCATCCTTGGCTTAGGAGGCAACTCGAGCTAGTACACTTGTACTTTCATGTTAGGCCAAAATCAACTTGTGATGTGGCTTGAGCTAGTTAGGCATGCTACAAGTGTCTTTCTCTCGGCCACTCCATTTTGAGATGGAGAGTAGGCACAAGAAAACTCTCTTTTAATGCCTTCAAGCTCACAAAAATCTTGAAATTTATTGGAGATATATTCACCACCTTCATCACTTCTAAGAGCTTTAATCTTGAATGAGAATTGCTTCTCTACATAAGCTTTGAAAATAAGGAAATGATCAAACACCATAGATTTTGAAGCAAGAAGATATATCCAAGTGAATCTTGTGTAATCATCAATGAAAGTAACAAAACAAGTGGCTCCTCCCTTGCTTGTAGTTGATGAGAAATGCACATCCGAGTGGATTAACTCCAAAGGATGCTTGCTTTTGATAGAAGATCTTGTAAATGGTTTTTTGTGAGGTTTAGCAATAGCACAAGCCTCACAAGGCTTGATCTTCTTAGTGAGTGACTTTGGCAAGCCAATAGCTTTGGCTTCTTTGATCATACAGGGCATGGATTTGTAGTTGGGATGTCCCAACCTCCTATGCCATAATTCCTCCATAGAGAGCTTGTTCACAAGAGCAACATTACAAGCATTCACATACTCATTTGGATCTAGTTTATAGATGCCACCAAAAATAGATCCTAATGCAAGTATCTCATCATTCTTCTTGATATTGCAAGTATCAACATTGAATTTCACATCAAGGCCATTATCAAGCAATTGGCCAACACTAATAAGATTCTTGGTAAGCTTAGGTACATAAAGAACTCTAGAGAGAGAAATAACTTTAGAGGATGCAAGCTTCAAGGGAATGTTCCCTATGCCTTCAATAGGACATTCAAAATCATTTGCAGTGTATATTGATTTCTTGACTCCATCATAAGGTGCAATAGAAGAGAAAGAGTCCTTGGAGCTACACATATGTGAAGAGGCTCCACTATCAATATACCATAGGCCGTCCTTCTTGAAAGGAGTAGATGAGAAACTAGAGACCATAAGAGATCCCTCTCCATCACTTGCAATAGTGTCTTCCTTCTCATTGGTAATATTGGCTTGCTTGAGTTGATTCTTCTTTTTGAAGAAATTGGTGGCATAATGACCTTTCTTGCCACAATAAAAGCACTTGATCTTCTTCTTCTTAAGCTTGGATGATGAAGCATTAGAGGAATCATCTTCCTCCTCATCTTTGTCTTTGGATTTGACTTTTTCCTTGCTTGAGGATTGTTGATGTTGGTTCTTGCTCCTCCCTTCGTGCTTATCCTTAGCAAAGAGAGCTTTGCCATCATTATGAGTGAGAGAAAGCTTGTCCATCCTCAAGAGCTTGTACTCTTGTCTTGATTCTTCTGAAATTAGCACACTTTGGAAAGCCTCCAAACTTGGTAGCTCTTCCTTAATGGCATAGGATTGGACAAGATTATCAAATTCACTTCTCAAGCCATTGAGAATGACTTGAACTAGCTCATTTTGATTGATGGAATCACCAATGCAAGCAAGCTCTCTATGAATATCATTTACTCTCAAAACATAACTTAGATGCACTCTCGTCACTCTTTTGGCTACTTTGAAAGATTTGATTCCTAAGAGTGAGAAGCCTAGAGGTATTCTTAGCCTCATAGATAGTCTTGAGACAATCCCAAGCTTCTTTGGCTGTTGTACAAGTACTCCCTCAATATCTCATTAGAGACATTCATCTTAATGTAGTGGAGAGCCATCCTAGCTCTCTTTTTGTATTTTTGAACCTCTTGAAGAACTTGTGGTTCTTCTTCAAGGCCAAGAACTATGTCCATCACGTCTTGAAGGATCAAGATGGACTCCATCCTCATTTTCCAAATTAAAGAATTTGAAGTGGTCAATCTTTCACTTGGTTCCAACAAGGATGAACCCATTGAAGACATTTGAAGTGAAGAAAACTCAAATGATGAACAATAAATGTTATTACACACTTTCAATAGGATCCAATAATTGAGTACTATCTCCTCCTATGAAAGATCTTGCAACTATTTGTAAATTGATTCTCACTAGCTACTCAAATCTCTCTAAAACAAGATCTATTTCCCATCAAATGATGGAGTATAGGCAAAGTTAGGATTTAACACTCTTAGCACATGTGAAATACACTAAGAAATCAAATTTGACTCAAATACAATGATATTGCATGAAACAAAATGGCTAAGATTTCAAAACAGTGCCTAGATCACATATAGATGAGATTGGCAATCATACAACTGTGATTTTGGATCAACCAAGCAATCTCTTGACCAAACCAAATGTGTCCACCCAAGTCTAGGTGCCCTATCTAACCCTCTTCAAAAGCATATAACTTTTGATTGGCTCAACCAAATGGAATGACAACTAGACAAAAATAGCTTCAAAACAAGCTATCAAGCAAGATAAATGGATCAAACATGAGAGAGAACTTCCAAACTGAAATTGGATGTTCCTCACACGTGTCTGAGCACCTGATTCTGTACAGTACTAGGTCAGACCCAATCAATGTCATTTTGATCTCTTTTGATCCAAGATTGAACAAGATAGCTAGGAAAATGGGCCTTGACAACTTCTAGCTCAAGATTGATGAAAAAATTTTCACTTAGATGGATCAAAATGCATGGTAACCTTAGGTAGGCTCTGATACCATGTTGAATTTCACACGTGTGGACTGTCCACTACATGTACTTGTGATCTCCTAAGGTGTGTAGATGCACCAAGATCAAGACTAGATTGAGATTCAAGATCAATCTTAGATCCTATGGCAAAAACGCACTACTACATGCATTCAATCACTTCCAACTTTCACTCACACGTGTGGGAAGTATTAAAAAAATAGTCTAAGTAAAAACAAGCTGCTCTCCTTGGGTAGAGAGAGAAAATACATCATGAGCTCTCGGGTAGAGAGAGAAAGCTAGAAATCCAATAACTCACAAAATCCATGAAATCACCAAATCACTTAGATTCAAAATGAGGAGTACAATGATACTAGTAGGTCCACGAGCTACCACCATGCTTAACTATGATTGGACCATATTTTGTCACCTCTTGATCCTATTGGATCATTGATCCATGCACCTCTTAATTCTACTAGACTATATTCAAGCACACCTCAATTTCCTATTGGACCTCACAAGGTTCCACCTCTAAATCCTATTGGACCTCTTGGAATTCATCAAACAAAAACTTTACATTTGTCTACACTCTAATTCTCTCCTTGTAAAAAAAACAATTCCAACATAATGTATTCCACCTATAATTAATAAATATTACTCAACACTCTTCGCTTGAAATTTTAAAACCTCCAATTTCTATAAGGTATTCATCTAATTATCATATCCTTCTAAAATTTAGACATAACTTTTGTAGGTGAATATTAAACCTGAACCACTATCTAGTAAGTAAAAATCTTATGAAAATAATAGAAAAGAAACAAATACAAATTAGTGTCTAGTAAAGATGTATTTGTGTCATCACTTTTGAACTTGTCATTGTTTATTAAATATATATAGGTACAACTTATTCTTGTCCTATAAATTATATTCTAGTGAAACATATACAATGAAACGTGGGCGGCAAATATGGGCCCCAGGTCATGACTTTTTTTTATAGATTTTGTGACTTTATAAATTGGATGTTTGCAGCTTTTGTCTCAATGGACTACTTTATATGTGGGGAAGGCCAAGATTGATAAAAGAATCAAAAACAAAATCTTCGATGCAGTTTCATAAAAAGAGAAAGCCAAGGCATAGTATATAGATATGCAAGGATGTGTCTAAAATAAAGCTAACTACTATTTGTTGATTCAAAAATTCATCTTGCCTTCAAAGTACTTCGTTGTGTTGACAATTATTCTTTGCAAATGAAGTTTTTTCTCTTTATGATGTAGAAAAAAATAGACAATAAAATTTCCTATAGTGTTGTATTTTACAATGACTACTTTTATGAAATTTTGTCCAACTTTTCTATATAGAATGTATTTATTTTTCTACAATATTTATGTTGAGAATAAAAATTTATCTTTGTATATAGCCTCTATAAGAATGCCTACATTAAAAATAAGGATAATAATTCATTGTTACATATGTTTAAAATTAACTAGAATCAGTCTACCAAAAAGAAAAGTGCTAAAAAATTAAATACAATGAATGCAAACATGTGTAAGACTAGCCTACTATAGAAACTTATTTTTAGTTATGTGAATATAATTGTTTATGAGTTTATGAGGACAAAAATTTATTTTTGTATCAGATGTGACATATTTCTTATATTAATTTATAATTTGATGAGAAAATATGTATTTATATTTTGTTTTTGCACCATTTATTTTATAGAAATGGTTGATTTTCTATCAATTTTGTTATTTTAAAGTTCATTGATATTTATTTATTTTTGTAACAATAAATTTTTTTTCACTAGAGTGTCGTTTAAAACTATTTTATAAATTTGATTTGACATTCTTGGTCTAAAGTTTTGAAACTTCCAACTTCTATAAGGCAATTGTCAATTCTCTTATAAATTGTGAAATATGATCAATTCTCTTGAATATTGCACACATATTTTAAATTTGTATATTATACAAAGTTAAAATCTCAACATTCACAAACACGGAGAAGAGAAGATGAATGTTCATAATTAATTTTGTTGCAAAGGCTTCTTCTTTTCATAGTGACCTTGTAATTGATTCAAGAATCACAACAATTGTCAACAATTATCACAATAAGACCCACTACCACTAGTAGTACTATTACATTTATTGTCAAAGTACATTATTTTGGATCTTACTTGAGTCTATCAATGAATTACAAGAGGGATTGATTGATTAATCATAAATAAATGCAAACTAGACACACAAAATTGAGATCTAGATTTACAATTTTACATGCATCAAACAAGAGCAATTTAAAATCATTAATCAAAAGTGATGATCACCCCACATATGTGTGGTACAGTACACAGTATGGCCTGTAGATAGTAAATGATCTTAAGGACACTTAGTTTCTGCTTAGATCCAAAAGAAATCAAAGTACGTCGAGTTTGCCAATGAGCTCTCAAAAATAATCTAAGACAGAGAGATGATGATACATAGAAAACCTCCTCCCTATTGAGATTTCACTATTCTAGCTTGACCAATTTTGGTCACATGCATTGTAATTGGCAAGATGGCCATGTAAATAGATGCCACACGTGCCAAATCATGTAGGATGATCTCCAAAGACTTCATTTCTCACATTACATTGTGATAGCATCTTTGAACTGAGGCCAAAATGTGTTTAGATAGGCTAGAGAAATTCTAGGATCTAAAAATAACATGGTTTACATTGTTTTTGGATTTTGAGATCTTGACCCCAAGTTAGGGTGGATCCAATGACCTATTAGGTTATATATTAGGGTTAGGGTATGATAAGTTCAAAGGTGCCCTAATATGCATAGATTTGAGCTTGAAATGTATAAATGCATTATGGGATCTCCATCCAAATATGAAGAAAAATTGAGTTTTTCCACTTCTATCAACATTGTCTTTTGGTGGCGAGTTCTAGCTATTGGATGTATAATTACTTGCTTTGGAAGGTACTGAAGTTGTTTACAGGTCTAAGAAGCTTTCACTTTACTTTAGTGTATTTGATCAAATCTATGTGCCTATTGTGAGTTAAATGCCAAATTAGCTAGTTTTGGTAACTAGTCTTGATTCTAGCTCATAGTTTGGATCTAGATCTTTGATTTGTGCATTCTCAATCACTTTTAGGATTGATTGGGATTGAATTTTCTGTAAAATTTTGTCATGGTATCATAGCCTAATCAAAAGTGAGCTTTAGATTTGATTTTCTCAAGCTTAGATCCTAGATTTGAGTAGTATTGGGTTTGCCCTTGCTACTAGTTGCTAATTTAGTGATTGTACCTACAGATTTGGTTTCATTTGAGTGATAATAGATAAACGAGAACTTGTTTTTCTGAGTTATAGTTGCAGGAACTGATATTGACCCATTTCCATTCAACCAAACCAAATTAGAAAGTTCTTATGAGTTGAATCTTGGAGGACATGTCTCCTAGTAGAGATTTTCGTAAGGATTTGAATGCCACCACTCTTTAGAAGTTTGGATCAGCCATTTGAGAGCTTAATTAGGTCTTTATTAGGCTTCTTAAGGTTCTAAAATACACCTTTTAGGTTCAGATCAAGTATTTTGATGAGTTCTTCATCTAGAAATGCAAAACTAGTGAAACTTGTGTTTCTATTCTACTCAGTTTTGGATAGGTTTGTGATTGAATATGTCAATGTGATTCAACCTGAATTTAGGAGGCTTTATTTGTGAGACATTTGTGTGCTATAAAGTGCTTTTTGATTAAGTATAGGTGGATTCACCCTTCTTGTGAAGTTGAGATCAAGGAGGAGACTAGTTCTGATCAAATCTATAGTAAATTGAGCTAGGTTTGGATCTTGAAGATTGATCAAGCTCAAGATCACCTTAGATCTTGTTGAGAAATCAGATAGTGATTCATCTCAAGTCCCAAAGAGAGTGAGATAGCTAGTTGTGATCATATCTTGTACAAACTATCTTGTTTCATTGAATCTATCTCCCTATCATTGAAGATGGCATCCGTAAGTGCCTATCTTTTGGATTCTAGTGAAAGATTGAACTCTTCAAACTATTCAATTTGGAAGTTAAGAATGGAATCCATCCTTATCATGCAAGATTTGATAGATATTGTGAATGGAGAGGAAGATGAGCCAATTCATCCACAAGAAGCAACTAAATACAAGAGAAGGTGCAAGATTGCACTTCATTGTATTAAAATAAATGTTGCAAATGATTTGCTCAAGGAAGTAGGAGCATGTACCTCAGCCCAAGAGGGTTGGGAGACTCTTCAAAAGATCTATGAGTCCAAGAATACCTCAAGATTACTTTCCGTCAAGAACCAAGTTCTTCAATGCTTCCAAGTCAAGAGTGAGAGTGGACATCAATTTGCTTTGAGAGTAAAAGATTTGAACAAAGAGCCTACTTATGTTGGTGAACCTACTAAAGGGAGTGAGCTTGTGCAAATAGTTTTGAATGGCTTATGTAGTGATTTTACTAACCTTGTCCAAAGCTATGTCATGGGAAACTTGCCTACAATTGAAGACCTTCAAAGTGTGTTGATGGCCGAGGAAAGTAGGAATGCTCATATCAAATCAAGGATGGAGAGGCTCTCCATCAATGATGGTGATGACAAAGCCTTATTTTTCAAGAGCAAAGGCAAAGCAAAGAGCAATGGAGTAGCACTCAAAAAGGAACAAGCAAAGGATGGAGATCAAGGAGGATCTACATTATCATCATCACAAGTCAAGCCCAAGAAGGACAAATCTAAGATCAAGTGCTACTATTGTAGCAAGATGGGGCACTATGCCTCGGAATGCTTCACGAGGAAGCAAGCTCAAAGTCAAGCCAACATTGGACAAGAGGAGGAAAAAAGTTATCATGAGAACTCACTCATGATGTCTACCTTTTCATCATCAAATGTCAAAAGTGAGGATCCTTGGTGGATAAATAGTGGGGCTAGCTCCCACATGTCAGGTAAAAGGGAGTATTTTTCTCAACTCACACCTTATGTAGGACCTATAAAGTTCATTTTTACAACAAATGATCATGAATGTAAAGTTGAAGGTGTGGGATCCATTCCCTTATGCTTAGGATCTTCGAAGAAGACTAAGATAGATGGTGCTCTTTTCATTCCTAGCATCATTAAGAACTTGCTTAATGTTGGTCAGCTTTGATCATGGTTTCATTGTGGAGTTCTGTACTAATGTATGCAACATCAAGAAAAGTGGGATGATCATAGCAAGGGAAACAAGGTTTGGGAGGTTATTTAAGCTTGATGCTTTTGTAGATCCTAACCAAGTTGTGATGGTAGTCAAGGAAACCAACATAACCACATTTGATTTGTGGCACAAGAGGCTTGGTCACATCAACACCAAGTCCATGGAAGCCATGTGCAAGGAGGAGCTTGCTCTCGTCCTTCCAAGATCTTTGGCAAAGGAGGAAAGGGTATGTGAAGCTTGTGCCTTGGCTAAGGCACACAAGTTATCTTTTTCAAGCTTAATCACAAAGACAAGTCATCCTCTCGATTTGATCCACTCGGATGTAGATTTTGCTAGCACATAATGGAGATCTGAGTCCCCGTTTGTAGTTCTCCAACCCAAATGCCTGGTGATGACAATCGTGTTCAAAGATCACTGATGTAGAATGAAAGGCCAGATAGAGCCGACTTAGTAGGAGTAGCTACTGCTTCTCACTTCGATCTAATTCTCTTCCAAGCCTCAGATTCTCTACTGTAGATCTATTGTAAAATTTAAACTTGTAAACAATAGATATTGTTGAATAAAACAACAACGAAAATTCATCTACTGATAGCATGCATTCAAGTATTACAGATCATACACATCATTGAAAAGAACATTGAAAAAATGGCTTCTATATCTGAACTGAATTTACAATACAATTCTCGAGTGCTGTCTATTTCCCATATCAGCGCATTGACGTGAGAGAGATGTTCTCTTCTCACAAATAGTATGACTAGCTACTGCTAATATGTAAACGCGCTCTTGAGCTATCTTAGACTGTCTGTCTGTATTCTATCCATGATTGTGTGTGTCTTTTGTATATTCTCCATACTTTGTTGATCTCTTTGTGCTGGCCTAGTCGTTATAGATTTCCACAAAAATAATGAATTATGTAGTATAAAAGCTTTGATCATTCCCCAAGAGAGAGAATAATTTCATCTTTTGCATGGTAAATGTATATATGATGGTAAACGGACTGGTATGTATAAAATTCACAACGAATACTACAGCGACATAACTGGCTATCCAAAGATATTTGGATAAATTGGCATCAAGAAACACCAATGATGAAATGTTTTGGTCAAGGTCTGTATATGTAAGGAACCAGCTGCTTCCCTTCCTCCTAGAGTTATCCCGGCCAAGAGACCCCGGATCGTCCTGAGCTCTGAGTCAAATGTTGGAGAATTTGATTCAGATCCAGAATCATCACCCCTTTCTCCTCCTGTTATTTGTCCAGTTCCTCAGTATGTTTCTTCACCAAAAGTGTTGATTACCCAAGAGGAGCTCGACAAAAAAACAGAGAAATTTGTAAATATTGTATCTACTTATTTTTCTGCTCCTGTACATAATCTTTTTGTAAGAATTCCATACGATCCTACTCTAGTATATTTTGATTTTGACCATTATAACCAATACAAGGCCTACCTAGCTAATAAAGTCGATCTTCTCGACAATTTTTTTGACTTTTTTTTTCCAGATTCATGTAGAAGTAGGTTCCAAATTTTGTGCCGAGCTGAAAGATAAAATTTCAAAAATTTTAGATGTAATAGTAGAAGTCGGAGGATCTTTTTTTCAGAATAATATTAGTTCCGATTTTTATGGTGTAGTTTTTGCTATTAATCTTTGTTTCATGGGAGCGATAAAGGCAAAAGAAGCCAATTTTGAGAAGGCTGTATATTTTATCAAATGCAATCATGTGGCAAAATTTTATTTGATTCCATATGAAAATAAGTACGAATTGTTCTTTTGTTTTTGTTGCTTTACTCTGGATTGTTGCATGCGGCATTCCTTTAATAAGTAAGGATTGTTTTCATAAGTATGGATTTATCAATATCTGTATTTTGGTTGTTGTAGTCGGCATTGGAGCCTGAACATTCTTTTTGTGAAGATAAATAAGAAGAGAATATCAAATTTTCTATGTGTAAAATTAAACTCAGCTGCAAATACACATAGAGAATTTGATTTTTTACTTCATGATGTCGTTTGGAAAATACCGACAACAACAACCTCAACTGGAGAGATAATCATTAGATCTCTCAAGGTATATTCAATTTATCTCTGATATGCATGTATTTTGTTTTTAGTTCAAATCTATCATCATAGCATAAATAGATTTTCTATGATAATATTACTAATTTTCGTTCTATATATGCAGCGTGTATATCAAAAAGACGCTTTTAGTTGTGCATGGTTTGTCCTGTACAATACGAAGCTATTTTTTGAGTGGTATAGTTTACAAGTGGATGAAGATATTAAAAAGATAATATTTTGTTCATTTGTAGTTTCTTTTATTCTGATTCATATTTCTTTACTATCATCATTTATAATTTGCTGATTCTCATGTTTTGTGATGACAATTCACTCTTGAGCTGTATACTCCTGACGATGTATATAGATTTCGGCAAGAGTTGATCAGAACCTTTGACCAGAATGATGTAAGCGCTGCACTTGAAGTCGAGGGCCCTCAAAATTAAGCTGCTCCTGTCTTAACAACCTTTCAGATTCCTCAATATGCAGATCTTATTATATATGATAAAAAATGAATAGAAGTCTTTCCTAATACAGAGGAAGGCTATATTATAGCAGAGAGTCCTCTTGTCTTAAAAGTCATTGAGGCCCTTTCCGAAACAGAGGAAGGCGAGATTATAGAAAGAGTTATTCCCTTATCAGTTCCTAATACTAATAAAGAGAATATAGAAAAATTGATTGAATAGAGATCTATTTGTAAATAGAGATACATCAACAAAAAAAAAAAGATACAATCATTTTACATGTAAACAACTCGTTTATGGATTTTTTTTATTGATACCAATATAGATTTCACAATCGAGTTGTGTCCATAGTGTAATACTGGAATGCAATTTTCTATATTGATAAAAAAACATGATGATTGGCATGTATTTGCTGATAGTGAACCTCAATGTTCTTCCATAAGTTGGATTTGTGAAAGTACTGTACTTTAGGACCATAAATGGATCTACAAAAGATCCACAAGAGTGATTGGATGCTTGCTTAACAATCTATCAAAAAACTAGACACAAAAAAGTTGATCTAGATTGGCAATTTGATAAACAACAAGCATTAACAATCAAAAGCATTGATAAACATTGAAATCCGAGCCCACACGTGTGTACTACAGGCTGTAGCACGGACTTCAACCTGAGAAACAAATAGAAATTGATTTGGTTTCATTTGGATCACAAAAACTCAATGTACATAGTGAACTAGCTTGAGATTGCCAATGAGCTCCAAAATTTTTCTATCTTCTCACTATGGAGAGAGGGAATACATAGCAAATTCGACTTCCTTCTTGAAGTTAGGTGGATTTCCAGCATGTAATAAGGAAGTTAACTCACTCTCCTTGACCTAAAATGAAACCCTAGTCTATTTCCTAGAGTTATGCTTGGTAGGTAGCTAGTTGGTCAAATTTTCACCTTAAACTTAGGTGTAGGTCCTATAAAGTAGGGATGACCACCAAATAGACATGACCAACTCTCTTGACTTGACCTAACCTACATTAGGATGGGTTTCCCATGTGGAATCATGGCCTCACATGTGTGGGACCCATTTGTGTACACAATTCACACTATTCTACATGGTTTTTGATCAAGCTAGATTTGCCAATTTTTGGCAATTCTTCACACTCCTCCTCAAATTTAGCTTGATCTATTTACAACTCTCTTGATATATCAATGAAAGCTTTTAGAAGTGTCTAGAATATCCAGCTACAAAGAAGGAACTTTTGAGACTCCAATAGAAAATGATGTCCATGAAGGATCTTTCACCACCTCTTAGAGGATCCCTTACAAGATGTTCCATAAATGTGTCTATATACATGTAGCACACTTTAAAACTAAACATCATGCCAAGCCATGGATTCCAAGGCATTTTGTGCACTTGAAGATACATCAATTAAAATATTAAGTGCATAAATAATGTTGCCAAAGACAACTTGTCTTGCTTGATCCATATGATTGAGCCTAGATGGCTCCATCTTGATACTCAAGGTTCTTCTTGGAGTCCTCGGGTCTTGAGCATGCTCCTCCACTTGACTTGACTCCAAAACATCAATGAATTGAATAATGTGTTGATCCAAAGGTGCTTCTTCAAGTTTACAAATCTTCCACTCTTGAAAGATCACATTTCCACCATTGACAAATTCTTTGGTTGAAAACAAGTAGATTCTACAATCTCTACTTGAAGAGCAAAACACTACCATTATTCCTATCATTGAAATATGATAATCTTTGGTCCTTACATTGGAATGATCATGCTCAAAGCATGTGTACCCAAAGATTTCCAATACAAATGATGTTTCATCTTTTATGACACTATTCAAACTATTACAAAAATAGTTATCCAATGAAATTGCTTTATCAACAACAAATGTAAATTTCAATGCATCCCATTTCATTGTCTTGTCATACAAAATAATAAACACCATGAATCTTAAAGGTAAGAAACAAGTCACCTCATGGCTACTAATACTTTCCAGAAAGTATTCAAAGATAGTAGACTCTCCAATGCTCACCACCCTTGCAAGATGCACACTTGAATGGACAATTTGCATGCAATTTGATGACTTAAACATTGTCATTAAGGACTCCCTTGGAACTCTCATGCTTTGAGGCTGATCCTCAGGATCTTCCTCCTTTTGATGCTCCTCCTCAATGCAAGCAAGATCACACTTTGCCAAGATCTCCTCTTGAGTGATCTCCTCCTTTGCCAAGCTCATTCTTTCGAAAGCAACACTAGCTTCCAACTTAAACAATCTTCCATGTTTAAATCCCTTTGCAATGCAAACATCATTCTTCAAGATGAAGCAAATACCATGCTTAAAAGTGGACATCCAGACCACTTTCTAAGAGTAGACCAACACTAAGCATATTCTTGGTGATTGATGGTACATAAAGGACATTTTCTAGATCCATGCATTTTGAGGATTCTAGATACAAAGAGATGGTGCCAACACCATATATCCTACACTCTTCATCATTTGCAGTAAAGACAAACTTTTTAGCATCATTGAAAGAGTGTAAGGTTGAGAAAAAGTCCTTTTCATAAGACATGTGGGAGCTAGCCCCACTGTCGATCCACCAATTGTCTCTTGAATTGCTATTGCTTGTTGGTGAGGATGTATATGCCATCAAGAATACATCTACTTCATCCTCCTCCTCCTCCTTTGCAAGGTTTCCTTGTTTGTCCTCCTCCACTTGTGCTCTTAGCCTCTTGTAGCATTCAGATGCATAATGCCCCTTCCTTCCACAAAAGACGCATTTTTGCTTTGACTTGTCCTTTGAGCTTGATGCATCATCCTCTTCTTTGGCCTCCTTTGGATGCTTCTTCTTTCCATTGGTCTTATTTTTGCCCTTGACTGAGAAATTGGCTTTCTCATCACCATCCTGCAAAGACAAGGAACTCATCCTAGATTTTGCATGGAGCATCCTACACTCTTCAGCCACTAATACACTGTGAAGTCTTTCTATAGTTGGCAAAGTGTCTTGGATGGCAAAACTTTGGACCAAATTTGCAAAGTCATCTCCTAGACCATTAAGGACAATTTTTACAAGCTCTCCATCATGAATCTTCTCTCCAATGGAAGCCAACTCCCTATTTAGAGACTTGATTCTGAGTACATAATCATGTGCACTCTCCTCACTTCTTCTCATGCTTTGCAAAATTTAATTTCTAAGCATAAGAACTCTAGAAGTGTTGTTAGACTCATAGATTGATTTTAAAGACTCCCAAGCCTCTTTAGCACTAGTACATGCTGATACTTCTCTCAACAAATCATTGCTCACATTCATCTTCACACAATGAAGTGCAAGCCTAGATCTCTTCTTGTATCTAGCTAACTCTTGTGCACCTAGAGGTTCATCTTCATCTTCAATCAAGAACTCATAAAGGTCTTGGAGCACCAAGAGTGAATCCATTCTAACCTTCCAAATAGCATAATTTGTAGAATTCAACCTCTCACTAGCTTCTAGAAGGTATGCTTCAGCAGATCCCATCTTACTAGTGACTTCTACAAACAAGAAATAGATTTGATTGACTTGAAACTCACAAAGGTCTCACACTTGCAGTGTTTCACTCAAATTTGATTTCTATTCCAACAAATGGACTTATAATCACAGTTCTATCACTCCCTTACAAAGTTGAAATGAAGATAAGATGAAGTGAAAACTACTTTCAAACAAATCTTGCCAAGAAATGGATTTGATTGTCTCTAGAAACTCACTAAGGTCTCTCTCTTGTAGTTTTTCACTCAAATTAGATTTCTAATCCAACAAATGGACTTATAATCTCAGTTCTAGCACTCCCTCACAAAGTTGGAATGAAGATAAGATGATGTGAAATCTACTTACAATCAAATCTTGCCAATTTTGGCTATTTTTGGACAAAAAAATGACTTAATCTCTTTCTTCCTTCTTGGTGTACTTTCAAGACCTGTTTTTAACCTTAATAGGACTTGAGATCAGCCTAGATTAATTAGATTCCATGAAACAAATTCAAATCTAATCAATGGCAAATGATCTTGGTAGATTATCCTAGGATCTCCACTAAAAATTACACCAATAGCTCACTAATTGAATTTTTTTGGATCAAATGAATACCATGCATCAAATGCAGGTTCAGAGGTGCTCACACATGTGGACAGTACGGATTTGGACCCCTACCAAGTTTGGGCTCAAATCTCCTCACCAAAATCAAGATTCTAGCTTGCCCTCTTAATACTAGTTTTTAGCACCAAAACTTGCTAAAAATGGATTTGCATTAGATCAATGGCTTATGCTCTTGTACTTGGCTCTGATACCATGTGAAAGTACTGTACTTTAGGACCATAAATGGATCTACAATATATCCACAAGAGTGATTGCATGCTTGCTTAACAATCTATCAAAAAACTAGACACGAGTGAGTTAACCTCCTTATTACATGCTGGAAATCCACCTAACTTCAAGAAGGAAGTCGAATTTGCTATGTATTCCCTTTCTCCATAATGAGAAGATAGAAAATTTTTGGAGCTCATTGGCAATCTCAAGCTAGTTCACTATGTACATTGAGTTTTTGTGATCCAAATGAAACCAAATCAATTTCTACTTGTTTCTAAGGTTGAAGGCCGTACTACAGACTGTAGTACACACGTGTGGGCTCGGATTTCAATGTTTATCAATGCTTTTGATTGTTAATGCTTGTTGTTTGTCAAATTGCCAATCTAGATCATCCCCGACCTAAAATGAAACCCTAGTCTATTTCCTAGAGTTATGCTTGGTAGGTAGCTAGTTGGTCAAATTTTCACCTTAAACTTAGGTGTAGGTCCTATAAAGTAGGGATGACCACCAAATAGACGTGACCAACTCTCTTGACTTGACCTAACCTACATTAGGATGGGTTTCCCATGTGGCATCATGGCCTCACATGTGTGGGACCCACCTGTGTACACAATTTACGCTATTCTACATGGTTTTTGATCAAGCTAGATTTGCCAATTTTTGGCAATTTTTCACAGGATTGTTTTGCCAATATCTCTTCATTTGATCTCGAGCTCATGTCTTTTACATACCTACATAAAACTAATACAAAGTGAGTTACAATTAGTACAGAGATTGTACTAAGAAGTTTTGATTGAAAATATTCATAAAAGATCGAGTGTTTATAGTTACTTACGGGTTTACCATTGAAAATGAATCTGATGTCTGAAAGTACATCATCTTGTAGGAGCAATAGTTCTCGCTTGATATAATTTAGACTCCAATCTTCTTCCACCTCAATGCACATCAAAACGGCATCATTGTATATAATTTTAATATTTTTTCGTTTTGAATGTCCACTGGCTTCGAAGTCTTGATCGAGTGGCACCCATTTACCTTTATTTTTTTTCAATCTTTGATAATGGAAGCATAAGCTCAACATTTGTTTTTCAATTTGATAATGGAAGCACATGGAAGACATTTTAATTTTGCATTCTATTTCTCCATCTGATCTTTTGTCCTAGTCTTCATCCATAAGTTCAGATAATAAATTATCAAAAAACGTTTTGCATACAAACATCGTTGGGATTTTGTGTACATTGACACTTGAAAAGAAATCCACAAATATATTCAAGAAAATAAACCAACTCAATCTGACTGTTTTTTATTTTGTGCTCATTTTTAATGAATTTCTTACATCATTATATATCTTATAACGAAATGATTCTAAAACTATAGCATCTGGTGCAATCCATTAATCACTTTCAAAACTAGGTAATGGAATTGGTACTATTTGTCCAAAATTTTCTTTTGTATCAGGAATGTACATTGATTCATAAAAAAAGATCCCACTATCAGCTAGATCTTTTGCACTTCTACCTCAATATAGCAGCTATCCAGTATCAGTGTAAATAATATCTAAAACACCTGCTAAAGAGCCACTCAGCTCTCATTCATTTATGCTGGATGGATATAAATCTGCAAGAGAAAAATTATTAGATTGGCAAGTTTACTATTAGATATTTATGAATGACAAAAATTTAAGTATCAAAAATATCAATACTCACAGTTGTTCTTTTTGTGATCCTGATGGTTGAATCCTTGCACATTTATCTCTAAATTGCATAGATACATGTTGGACTAGAATTTTATAAATAGATTTTTCTCCTAATGATGTTCTAAAATCCAAAATTCTGGCCTTCCAATAAAATCAAAATGATAGTTTTGACCTTTTGCTTTTTTGAAATGCTCCTCTTGATGATGGATGCATCAGTTATATTTCATCATAAAATTCATCTCAAGCTTGTAATTCACAAACTCCAAATATCAACAATTTCACAATTGTCAACAATGGAATAAGATTATGAGCCTAAGACCGAGAATCAAACTATGATGATGGTTTTGAAGTTGACTCTAGAATATCAAAAGGACCAAGGTGAAGGTTTTGTGAGAAATTGTCAAAAAATTGGCAAATCTAGCTTGATCAAAACCATGTAAATTGTACATACATGGGTCCCACACATGTGAATCCATGTTGGCACGTGTGAGGTGAGGTCAAAGTAGTTTAGATCTCATTCAGGACAAAAATGGTCAATCATCTTGCTTATTACATGCTATATTTTCACCTAGCTTGAGGTGAAGAAGAGCTTATTGTACATGCAATCCATCATTCCATAGTGAGGAGATAGAATTTTTGGAGCACATTGGCAACCTTGAGGTTTCTACACATTTGTCTTGAGTTTTTGTGAATGCTTTGGATCAAACTTTCAATCAAAGATGAAACAAGGACAAATTTTGGGTCAACCTCACTCAAGCATGTGGAAAGCACTAAAATCATCCACAAAAGACTCAAATACAAGTGATTTGCATGAAACTATGTGGCCATGACCTCAAAAAATTGTCTAGATCTCAAATAGACAAGATTGGCAAGCTTTTTCTTGAGTTTTTGGATCAAACAAGCTAGATATGTGTCAAACTTGGTGTGTCCAACCAGGTTGGGTGCCCTACCCACCTTGATTCAAATGGCTATAACTTCCAACAAATTGCAACACAATCTAGACTCTTCTACCTTTCTAGCAAGCTATCAAACACAAATTTTGGTTTGCTCTTGAAGAAGAATCACTTGATCAAACTGGACTGATCTTCATACGTTTCTGAGCACTCACACAGATTGCTATGGTGATGCAACTACACTCTCTAGATCTTGATTTCATGCCAAATTTCTCATCACTCTTGATGTATGCATGGATATCTTAGGTAGGCTCTGATACCATGTTAGATTTTCACACATGTGGGACAGCCCAAAAGTGTGATTGATCTCCTAAGATGTGGGTGATTGCACAGAGATCAAGTTATAGATTGATATTCAAGATCTATCTCACAAATCTAAGACAACAGCACATAGAACATGCATTAATCATTCACCAAAGTACATTCACATGTGTGGGAAACTCATGATGAAAAAAACTAAGTATGGAAAAGCCTTTCTCTTGGGTAGAGAGAGAAGCAAGTACATGCTCTCAGTTAGAGAGAGAAGCAACTACATGCTCTCAAGTAGAGAGAGAAAGCAAGAAAAAATCTAAGTGTAGAAACTCTCAAGATCTCCAAAAACCTAAGTGTAGAATGAGGCTCACTCCTAATAGTAATACCTCGAGGTGGCCCTCAAATTTGATTTGACCAATTTCATGGATTTCTCTCTTTTGATTGGTCTCTTGATCTTATTGCAACACATAGGAAAGTGTCACTCATCCAGTCTCATCATGAAAAATGTAGAAATCCTAAGCTAGCTCAAGCCACATCATCGTCCAAGTTTGGCCTATCATCTACTAAAACGTGTATAAGGACTAAAAAAGTTTAGGTACCCCTAGACTCAATATAGATAACTTTTACAAACTTTCACACCCACAATCAAGGGCAATCAAAAGCATTGATCAAACATTGAATTTCGACCGCACACGTGTGTGGTACGGACTCTAGTACAGCCTATTATCAAAGATTAAGTGGAAGCAAGTTTAGATACCAAAGCATTCACAAAAACTCAAGACAAATGTGTAGAAACCTCAAGGTTGCCAATGTGCTCCAAAAATTCTCTCCTCACTATGGAATGATGGATTGCATGTACAATAAGCTCTTCTTCACCTCAAGTTAGGTGAAAATATAGCATGTAATAAGCAAGATGATAGACCATTTTTGCCCTAATTTGTCAATCTTACCTAACCCTAGAGTTTTGCCAAGTTGGTGGCTAGGTTGGTTATCCACCTCCATGATTCAAGGAATTTGGCCCTATAATCTAGGACTTATGCCCAGAAAAGCCTAGCTAACCCTATGAATGAGATCTAAACTACTTTGACTTCACCTCACACGTGGCAACATGGATTCACATGTGTGGGACCCACGTATGTACAATTTACATGGTTTTGATCAAGCTAGATTTGCCGATTTTTTGACAATTTCTCACAAAATCTTCACCTTGGTCCTACTGATATTCTAGAAACTTCAAAACCATCATCATAGTCTATTTGATTCTCGGTCTTAGGCTCATAATCTCATTCCATTGTTGACGATTGTGAAATTGTTGATATTTGGAGTTTGTGAATTACAAGCTTGAGATGAATTTTATGATGAAATATAACTCAAACTTCTCAATTTATAATGTCACTAGGAATGACGATAGCACAATACAGAATTGACAAAAGGAAATCAATGGTTGTGAACAGTTTTTTTAATAAAATCGATACTTTCACCAGTATATACAAATAACACTTGTACAACATAGAGCTTATTGAATTGACTCTTGGGTTTTGATGCATCCATCATCAAGAGGAGCATTTCAAAAAAGCAAAAGGTCAAAACTATCATTTTGATGTTATTGAAAGGCCAAAATTTTGGATTTCAGAATATCATTAGGAGGAAAATCTATTTCTGAAATTCTAGTCCAACATGTATATATGCAATTCAAAGATAAATGTGCAAGGATTCAACCATCAAGATCACAAAAAAAACAACTGTGAGTATTGACATTTTTGATACTTAGATTTTTGTCATTCATAAATATCTAATAGTAGACTTGCCAATCTAATCATTTTTCTCTTGTAGATATATATCCATCCAGCATAAATGAATGGGAGCCGAGTGGCTCTTTAGCAAGTGTGTTAGATGTTA
The DNA here is from genome assembly GCA_029204225.1 of Diphasiastrum complanatum. Taxonomy (NCBI): domain Eukaryota; kingdom Viridiplantae; phylum Streptophyta; class Lycopodiopsida; order Lycopodiales; family Lycopodiaceae; genus Diphasiastrum; species Diphasiastrum complanatum. The sequence continues at coordinate 44,771,018 of CM055112.1, forward strand.
TTCACACTGATATTGGATAGTTGCAATATCGAGGTAGAACTGCAAAAGATCTAGCTGATAGTGGGATCTTTTTTTATGAATCAATGTACATTCCTGATACAAAAGAAAATTTTGGACAAATAGTACCAATTCCATTACCTAGTTTTGAAAGTGATTAATGGATTGCACCAGATGCTATAGTTTCAGAATCATTTCGTTATAAGATATATAATGATGTAAGAAATTCATTAAAAATGAGCACAAAATAAAAAACAGTCAGATTGAGTTGGTTTATTTTCTTGAATATATTTGTGGATTTTTTTTCAAGTGTCAACGTACACAAAACCCCAACGATGTTTGTATGCAAATTTTTTTTTGATAGTTTTTTATCTGAACTTATGGATTTTTTATCTTCACCTCAAGCTAGGTGAAAATCTAGCATGTAATAAGCAAGATGATTGACCATTTTTGCCCTGAATGAGATCTAAACTACTTTGACCTCACCTCACACGTGCCAACATGGATTCACATGTGTGGGACCCATGTATGTACAATTTACATGGTTTTGATCAAGCTAGATTTGCCAATTTTTTGACAATTTCTCACAAAACCTTCACCTTGTTCCTACTGATATTCTAGAGTCAACTTCAAAACCATCATCATAGTCTATTTGATTCTCGGTCTTAGGCTCATAATCTTATTCCATTGTTGACAATTGTGAAATTGTTGATATTTGGAATTTGTGAATTACAAGCTTGAGATAAATTTTATGATGAAATATAACTGATGCATCCATCATCAAGAGGAGCATTTCAAAAAAGCAAAAGGTCAAAACTATCATTTTGATTTTATTGGAAGGCCAGAATTTTGGATTTTAGAACATCATAGGAGGAAAATCTATTTATAAAATTCTAGTCCAATATGTATATATGCAATTTAGAGATAAATGTGCAAGGATTCAACCATCAGGATCACAAAAAGAACAACTGTGAGTATTGATATTTTTGATACTTAAATTTTTGTCATTCATAAATATCTAATAGTAAACTTGCCAATCTAATAATTTTTCTCTTGCAGATTTATATCCATCCAGCATAAATGAATGGGAGCCGAGTGGCTCTTTAGCAAGTGTGTTAGATGTTATTCACACTGATATTGGATAGTTGCAATATCGAGGTAGAACTGTAAAAGATCTAGCTGATAGTGGGACCTTTTTTTATGAATCAATGTACATTCCTGATACAAAAGAAAATTTTGGACAAATAGTACCAGTTCCATTACCTAGTTTTGAAAGTGATTAATGGATTGCACCAGATGCTATAGTTTTAGAATCATTTCGTTATAAGATATATAATGATGTAAGAAATTCATTACAAATGAGCACAAAATAAAAAATAGTCAGATTGAGTTGGTTTATTTTCTTGAATATATTTGTGGATTTCTTTTCAAGTGTCAATGTACACAAAACCCCAACGATGTTTGTATGCAAAAAGTTTTTTGATAATTTATTATCTGAACTTATGGATGAAGACTGGGACAAAAGATCAGATGGAGAAATAGAATGCAAAATTAAAATGTCTTCCATGTGCTTCCATTATCAAATTGAAAAACAAATGTTGAGCTTATGCTTCCATTATCAAAGATTGAAAAAAAATAAAGGTAAATGGGTGCCACTCGATCAAGACTTCGAAGCCAGTGGACATTCAAAACGAAAAAATATTAAAATTATATACAATGATGCCGTTTTGACGTGCGTTGAGGTGGAAGAAGATTGGAGTCTAAATTATATCAAGCGAGAACTATTGCTCCTACAAGATGATGTACTTTCAGACTTCAGATTCATTTTCAATGGTAAACTCGTAAGTAACTATAAACACTCGATCTTTTATGAATATTTTCAATCAAAACTTCTTAGTACAATCTCTGTACTAATTGTAACTCACTTTGTATTAGTTTTATGCAGGTATGTAAAAGACATGAGCTCGAGATCAAATGAAGAGATATTGGCAAAACAATTAAACTTATGAAAGAACATTGAGATTCACTATCTTAATGTGCATAATCTTGAATGCTTAATGTTGGTTCATTGTTATGTTCATTCAGCTTTCATTCTACATTTTGCACTAAGGCTCATTAATCTAAATGTTTTATAAATCAGTAGTAGGCTAGAAGTGTCTGTCTATACCTTGGAAGAGGATAGATCTTAGAGATGCAGCGGCAGCCACAGTTGCGAGCTCAACTCTATCTAGGCAAAATAGGAATCAAGATTGAAAACGCATTATCTGACACTCCATCACTGACCGCAATGTGTTTCATTTCCCCCATCATTAATACTAGATTTCATCACATATATTAATCAAACAAGTACATACAAACATGTGGAGACTGGTACTTGAAAAAATTAAGTATGAAAAAATCTTGCTCTCTGGTAGAGAGAGAAACCAACTATCAAGCCTCGGGTAGAGAGAGAATCCAATATGACTCAAAAATGTAGAAATCTCATTAACTCTAAGAAACTCAAGTGCATATTCAACCTATCCATCCTTCTAATAGGAACTCGTAGTAGAGGATGCACATATCCTATTGAACCTCTTTCTCTCCTCCTCCAAATGTGATTGGATGAGTGACTTATGACTCCTCTAATTTGATTGGACCATCTCTATGAAAATCTCTCTTTTGATTGGTCTTTTGGCCTCATGCCAACACTTTGACTTAAGTCACATATCCAATTTAATGTGGACACTTGTAGCATGCCTAACTAGCTCAAGCCACATCACAAGTTGATTTTGGCCTAACATGAAAGTACAAGTGTACTAGCTCGAGTTGCCTCCTAAGCCAAGGATGGCCCTATCATCTACCTACACATAGATGGTAACCAAATACTGCCTAGCACCCCCAAAGCTCAAGATCCTAGATAGATAGCTTTTTCATTTCTGCACAAAAGCAAAATCTGATTTCATCGTTGAACTCCATTCAGAATGTCGATGGTATAGTTCACTAATGATTATGATCGAGAGCAATGCTTAGAATATTCATAGATTTGAATGTGAGAACTGCTTGGTCCGAGTTAGCAGAACTGATCTTTGTCGAATTTGTGGTTGATTAATTTTGATAGAAAACATTTCAATTGTCGATGGAATCGATCTGTTAGACTTTTTTGTATTTGCGGAGTTTGATATTTCATTGAGAGTGCCTTCAGAACTCTATGCTATGTTAAAATTTGGATTCTATACTCGATATTAAGATAGTATTGGCTGCATGTTGTTCGAATATATGTTGATAACTAGGACTACATCACTCGAAATTATACCAAGTCTAATAATCTCCAATATTAATTCATTTACCATCTTTGTGAGAACCTACAATTATTTTGTCTATCTAAAGAGAACTAAGCTACAAAAGAAAGAAATGATCATCATGCATAGTAAATTGCTATTTTACTTGTCGTGCATCTTCAAGTTTCAAATTTGAAGATCATTGGATTTTGACATGTTTAGGATTTTCTCGATGTTAAAAATTTCACATGGCATCATTGCTTAGGTTGTTGATCTATATCATTGTTCAAGCGATTCTTTTGTTTTCTTATATTTGAAAGGTGAAAAAAAGCTCAAAGATGTGAAGCTAGAAAGACACTTTTTGGTGTCTTTTGGGATCATGGCTTTGTTATGGAGAAGTCTATCTCAAAATGACTTATTCTCTATCTTACAATTCATTTGAGTTTTATTTCATCTTTAGATTTCAAATCTAATTTGGTTTTGCTTTGGTTGTGATTTTTGTCCAAATTGCTACATTGGATTCTTGTTAATGCTCATAAAATTCTCAAATAGGTAAAAGATTTCAAAATTAATCTCTTCATGATATCTTATAAGTGATTAAACTTTATTTCTTAATACTCAGAGTTTATTGGAAGCATAAGATAAGTGCGTTATGCATGTCATCTTCAGTTCATCATTTTTTATCGAGTTTTTCACATTCTAGTCAAGATGGTACTTCATAGCAATATAGTCTTGGAATCAAGTGATAGGTTAAAATATTATAATTTCTCCATTTGGAAGATTAGGATGAGATTTTTTTGGTGGTATGGAATTGATGGGTATTGTAGTTGGTGTTGAAGAGAGACCTTGACAAGTGCAAAGATGACTAAGGTATGAGTAATTCTTCAAATTGACAAGTTTGAAAATGAAAACTTTCATAACTTGCAAGTTAAAATGAAGCTTTTACTCATTGAAGTGCTAAGAAATGGAAATGAAAGCTTTAGAATCTAAAAGATGATTGATATGTTTTTTGTCTTTATTGCTGCATATACCAAGAAAAATGTAAAGGTTACAATAATTCAATGCTAAGGAATAAAATACACAAAATGACAAAGAATGAAAGTTTTAAAGTCTAAATGATCAATGGTGCTTTTTGTCTTTATTTTTTCTAGATAATAGCGTGAATATATACAATAATTTGTTGTTGTATATGTTTTGGACAAACTAGAGTCGCGATCTCACATAATGTGTCAATTAGTGAATCTAGTATATTGGAAGAATATTCTTGATCATCTAAATATGTGCAAGAATTCATTGTTGTTTAGGACAAACTAGGATAGCAATCCCACAAGTTCACCAAAATATTCTATGCCAAAATATACATAATGAAACGTGTCAATCAGTGAGCCTAGTATTTTGGAAGACTGTAATTTAGTCATGTGAATATAATTATTCAAAATCCATTGTTTTTCAACCTTCAATGTTGTGTTGATTTTTCAAAATAGTACAAAATGTAGATGCTGTAATTGAACCTTTTCAAAGAACGAAGAATATGACTTGTGTATCACTTGCTAGCGGCCATCATATTTTCATCATATAAATACATACATTGCCTACACTTCTTTTACACTTGAATTTCACACTTAAAATATTTGTAAAAGTTTACTTACTAGATAAAAAATTAAAGATATAATGTCTTTCAAATGTCATTTCTCATTTGTGAGACAATTGAAAAAAGTTTTATGCTTCATTTCATCAAATCTCTTATAGAAATTTGGAAATTTGGTCTTGAAATGTCGAATAAAATTGATGAAGCAGGTTATTTTAGTAGAGATACAAAGAAGCATTAGTCACTCTTAGAATGATTTTTCTTTTTCTTTTGACATGTAAAAAGAGTGAGAATAGATTCTATTTTCAATCTTTTAACATTATTTTTAACGAGTTTAACTAAAAGCGGAATTGGATGTTTGCAGCTTTTGTCTCAATGGACTGCTTTATATGTGGGGAAGGCCAAGACTGATAAAAAAAATCAAAAACAAAATCTTCGATGCAGTTTCATAAAAAAGAGAAAGCCAAGACAGTGTATATAAATACGCAAGGATGTGTCTAAAATAAAGTTAACTACTATGTGTTGATTCAGAAATTGATCTTGTCTTCAAAGTACTTCATTGTGTTAACAATTATTCTTTGCAAAATTAGTTTTTTCTCTTTATGATGTAGAAAAAAATAGATAATAAAATTTCCTACAGTGTTGTATTTTAGAAAGACTACTTTCATGGAATTTTGTCCAACTTTTTTATATAGAATGTATTTATTTTTTTACAATATTTATGTTGAGAATAAAAATTTCTCTTTGATGTTTTTTGGTCTTTATATAGTCTCTATAACAATGCCTACATTAAAAATATGGATAATAATTCATTGTTACATATGTTTAGAATTAACTAGAATCAGTCTACCACAAAGAAAAGTTCTAAAAAATTAAATACAATGAATGCAAACATGTGTAAGACTAGCCTACTATAAAAACTTATTTTTAGATATGTGAATATCATTGTTTATGAGTTTATGAGGACAACAATTTATTTTTGTATTAGATGTCACATATACCTTTTATTAATTTATAATTTACTGAGAAAATATGTATTTATATTTTGTTTTTGTAACATTTATTTTATAGAAATGGTTGATTTTCTATCAATTTTGTTATTTCAAAGTTCATTGACATTTATTTATTTTTGTAACTCAGAAATTACTTGCTTGATGAATTATTGCAAGTCGATGACTTTGGTCATAAACAGTATGTCTACAGATTTGACCGTAAATTGTCACTCAACAGAAATGAACGTAAACTGTCATGTGAAAAATATGAAGGTCTTTGCCAACGTCGTTCCCTTAACATTTGAGGCATCTGACATTTTGTGAGAAAGCCGAGGTGAGAGAAAATCCCAAAAGATGAAAATCCCAAAAATGCTAACTTCTCGAGGTTCACTGCTCCATGGTTGAGGATCTCTTTTACTCGGGATGGGTCTTCACCTGTGAACTTCAACTTTTCTTTGATCGCCTTGGTCTTGTACATGAGGATCAGATCTCCAAATCGAAGATCTTTTTTATGCCTCGTTCTTTCTCAGCTGCCAATGCATGCAAAACTAGTAAGTGTGTCTCACAAAGTTTATGCAGTGCTTCATGGCATAATTGTAGAGATTTGGATTCATCAAGGTGTTGGGTTGTGACGATCCTTAATGAAGGGACCAAAAACTCTACTGGCATTACGACATCATGTTGACCATAGACCAACTGAAATGGTGCGTGGTGAGTGCCTCCCTTGTAAGATATCCATTACATTTTGGAGGATAAAAATCGACTCTATCCTCACCTTCCAAATAGAGTAATTGGAGGTGGTTAATCTCTCACTAGACTCCAAGAGAAAGGACCCCAAGGAAGCCTTGAAAACTTGAGAAGGTGTCTTGTAATGGATCAAAAAGTGTTGCTTCTCTCTCAATTGGTGTGCTATTGACTCCAATTTGAGATCTTGCAACTTGGTGTGAGATCTATCTCACTAGCTCTACCAATCTCTCTCAACTAGATCAAACTTTCAATCAAAGATGAAACAAGGACAAATTTTGGGTCAACCTCACTCAAGCATGTGGAAAGCACTAAAATCATCCACAAAAGACTCAAATACAAGTGATTTGCATGAAGCTATGTGGCCATGACCTCAGAAAATTGTCTAGATCTCAAACAGACAAGATTGGCAAGCTTTTTCTTGAGTTTTTGGATCAAACAAGCTAGATATGTGTCAAACTTGGTGTGTCCAACCAGGTTGGGTGCCCTACCCACCTTGATTCAAATGGCTATAACTTCCAACAAATTGCAACACAATCTAGACTCTTCTACCTTTTTAGCAAGCTATGAAACACAAATTTTGGATTTCTCTTGAAGAAGAATCACTTGATCAAAGTGGACTGATCTTCACACGTTTCTGAGCACTCACACAGATTGCTATGGTGATGCAACTACACTCTCTAGATCTTGATTTCATGACAAATTTCTCATCACTCTTGATGTATGCATGGATATCTTAGGTAGGCTCTAATACCATGTTAAATTTTCACACATGTGGGACAGCCCAAAAGTGTGATTGATCTCCTAAGATGTGGGTGATTGCACAAAGATCAAGTTATAGATTGATATTCAAGATCTATCTCACAAATCTAAGACAACAGCACATAGAACACACATTAATCATTCACCAAAGTACATTCACATGTGTGGAAAACTCATGATGAAAAAAACTAAGTATGGAAAAGCCTTTCTCTTGGGTAGAGAGAGAATCAAGTACATGCTCTCAAGTAGAGAGAGAAGCAACTACATGCTCTCAAGTAGAGAGAGAAAGCAAGAAAAAATCTAAGTGTAGAAACTCTCAAGATCTCCAAAAACCTAAGTGTAAGTGTAGAATGAGGCTCACTCCTAATAGTAATACCTCGAGGTGGCCCTCAAATTTGATTGGACCAATTTCATGGATTTCTCTCTTTTGATTGGTCTCTTGATCTCATAGCAACATATAGGAAAGTGTCACTCAACCACTCTCATCATGAAAAATGTAGAAATCCTAAGCTAGCTCAAGCCACATCATTGTCCAAGTTTGGCCTATCATCTACTAAAACGTGTATAAGGACTAAAAAAGTTTAGGTACCCCTAGACTCAATATAGATAACTTTTACACCCACAATCAAGGACAATCATAAGCATTGAACAAACATTGAATTTCGACCCCACACGTGTGTGGTACGGACTCTAGTACAGTCTCTTTGTATGCATAATACCTCGATCAATACAGTAAGCTTTGAATTCATTGAAAATGTTCTCACCTCCACGATCTGTGCGAATTTCTTTTATCTTATTGTCTGTCAGCTTCTCAGCCCAATTCGTATACTCAACGAATTTCTTGAAAGTCTCTGATTTTGTACGAATAAAGTATACCACAACGAACTTCTTGAAGTCATCAATAAACATTATGAAGTATTTTGCATCACTTAAAGACAATACTCCAAATGGTCCACAGATATCTGAATGCACAATTTTCAATCCTTGGTTGCTTTATAAACATCTTTACTGAAAGGTGTTCTGGTCATTTTGTCTTTGTAGTTTGAATATTTCGACTCTTGATTTTGACTCCTTCAATTCTCTGACTCTTGTTGGCTTGGTACAAGGCTTTCATGTTCATGTGACATAGTCTTCTGTGCCACAGAATATCTGTTGATTCTTGAGTTTGATTCGCTTGTTCGATTCGAATTCAAATGTTCAAGTGATACAATTTTTTTTCTCTATTGCCTTTAGCAACTAGGTTATCAACATCTTCTTCGAACAATATACAAGAGTTCCTTGTGAAGGTTATTGACATTCTTGTATCGACTATCTTTGCTACGAATAAAAGATCTTTATCAAGAGTAGGGACATAGAGAACTTTCTCCAGTTTCTTGTCACCCTGAACGTGTTTAACCACAGTACACCAGTTCCATCAACTACATGCTTAGAACCGTCTCCAAGTATAATGAATCTCAAATAATTCGTCTTCTTATAGTCAGATAAAATTTGTTTCGAGAAAACAAAATGTGGTGGCTCCCGAATCAAGTACTGCTTCTTGAATTTTTGAATTTGATGAACAACATAGGTCAGCACAAACATATGCTGCTGAGTTTCTTGTCATCCTGTCTTCTACTGCTCTGGGGCATTCTGCTTTGTCTTCGACAAAATTTGAATATGAAGGTTCGCTTCAATTCTGCTCCTTCCTGAGATTTTGATAACATTTTACTGCTGCATGACCCCATTTATGACAATGAATGCAATCAATCTTTGGATTTAGTCAAAAAATTTCTTCTTTATGACCTAATCTTTTGCATTTGTTTCAAATCTTCTAGAATTTTTTTGCTGTTTTCCATATTGTTGATCATTTGTCTTGGATTTGTTTCCATTCTTTTGAGATGACTCCCTCTTAAAATTAGACTTCCTTGAAGATTTATTCTTCTGAGTAAATAGAGTATTTTCGGAATCACCATTATCTTCATAGCGTTCACGAACTTCTACTTCCTCTTTGACTCCATCTATTACATTGTCAAATCTTTAGCCAGTAAAGTTCAAGTTGTGTGGAATGACCTGGGTAGGGCTTGAAGAAAATAGCTAAGTTGTTTTTCCTTTGAGATTGCATTTTTCGTGCCAGAATATGGCAAAGAAATAAACAGATTCTTTATCTTTCATACGAATGTGGTCAGGTCTTTGCCGTCCCATTGTAGGTAAGTTAATTGGTCTTCCAAGAACATGATTTGATTATGAGATTTAGTCTCATTCTTGGTTTGCAATTCTTCCCATAATTCTTTCGCGTTCGAAATTGATGTAAGATCTAGCATTATGTTGTCATGCACTGAAGATGCAATAATCGCTATAGCTCTGTCATTTCTCAAACTCCATTCTCAAAGTTCTTTGCTAGGAGTAATTGGCTTCTCTTCTATTGGTTCTACCCATTGCCAAAGACCTTCGTCTTTCAGTATGAGTGAAGTCTTTAATTTCCAGATCAAACAATTCGAACCTTTTGTATCCAAGATCGTACTGATCTTAGACTAAATATTGTTGATCGACAACATCTTCTAATCTTCTGAATAAGCTCCAGATACGGCTGCTGATGGATGTGTGAAGGAGGCATGAGGATACCATGGTATCGGTTTTGATACCATTGTAGGAAAAATGTTACGAATTCTTCCTCAGAGAACACGATGAAAGTTTGAATAAATTAAACTAATATTAGTGTCTTCAATCGGATCTAATTCTGGTCTATGTACTAATAGAGCAGTTATTACCTTGATTGAATTACAGCATGCAAAATTAAGAGATATATTGCATGAGTATTATAGATAATTTTAGACATTCAGATTAATTGATAAAATCATCTGTTGAGAAACTTTGATCAAAAACAAATTTTTATAATTTTGATTTTGAACATTCAGTATATATCTCTTGCTATCTTGTTTTTTCTATTGTGTTTATAACAAATCTCTGTTGTGTTTATAAGGATTAATGTACATGTATTTATATTGTTACAGGATAGTTTTTTTGGACTTTTAATTCTATAACAGTAGATCTAACCATTATGACGGTTGATATTCAACAAATATTTTGTATCTAGACTCGAATGACTTTTGTTCGCGACAATTTTGTGACAATCCACAGTTTTGCGACAGGCAACAGTTTTGCGACAATTTTGCGAATCTTTTGAGTTTGAGTTTGAACAAGAATCAAAAAATATTTCACGACAAGATATTGTTTGCGAATCTTTTGAGTTCGAGATTGAACAAGAATGAAGATATTTCGCGACAAGATAGTGTTCGCGAATCTTTCGAGTTTCGAGATACTTTTGAGTTCGAGTTTGTTTCTCAGTTTTAAGTTTACTGCTCAACCTTTGTCAATTACACTGTGCAATTTGTTAGTAGTGTCAAAAATTCTAGAATTCACACATGTGGGGAATGTCCACAAGAGCGACTGATCTTGATTAAGCTTTATGATTGGCATAGTACCCTGATTCTAGATTGTTCAACAAGATCTAGTTCAGAAGATATGGCTAATTCATAATCTAGCATGCTAATCAATAGACTATGATAGCAATGAATCAAAGAATGATTAAAAGTACAAGATTACAGTGTTTTAGCATTAGCTTCAACACGAGTTAGAGAGAGAAACTAGAGAGATAACAAGAAAAACAGTTTAGATCCAAAATGGCATGAGGTAGCTACAAAACTTTGGTTCTTCATTACTTTGTGAATGAGAATGATATGTACATATATAGGAGAGCCAAAATTGGTGGTACTCCTTGCATTCAATGCACATCCTACACCTATTCAAGTGCAAACAACTATTAACTTGACACCTAACTGCTAGCATGCACAGGTTGCACCTAACTTCTACCTACTTTCTCCAAATGGCAATTTCTCAACTAGCCATGTACAAATCTACATGCATGTGTCCATTAGAGTGATTGCATGCTTTGCATGTCACTATGGAACTTAGGACATTATGCATTTATTGTGGCTCGAGTTTCTACACGGTCATAATTGACTAATTCCATGTGAATCTCTATATGCATGTCAAACTAGACATTGTCATGCATGTTACTGGAATTTGATCTACCTAACCCGAACTCGCCCTATTCTACAAGGATATGTGCTCAATTCACATACCTTGGATATGTACAAAATATTTACATGGGTAGGATCCCCCAAACATTAACAACAGATGATAGATATGTTTTACAATTTTTAACAAGTAGAACCGCGATTTGTCCGATAAGGTGTTCTACAGAGTGCTCTTTTTTCCACCGAATAGAAACCCAAAATCTTGATTAGAGATTTTTTTTTTCTAGATCCATATATTTTGCTAAAAATTTCTTTCTTTGCATCAACTCTTAGTTCTCACTAACTCAAGTTGATCAAACCAACAAGGAACCACCTAAACAACATTTTATTGTAGTAGGATCACCTAATACCAACCAGTCAGGTTCATAATTAGTGACTTCCTATTCATACAAGAATTGCTTCTAAAGATTTTCCATACATCTTCTAACTGGATTTCTTAACAATCCTTAGAACATCCCAACAACATCCATAATATCCTATCAATTCTAATTCAAAATCAAGTTCTACATCTATACACATTATGGATTCAATCTAGAATCAATACTATAGATGTTTCACCTAGGCAACTTTCTATCAACTACCTCTCCCCCTTTTAACAAGAAACTCCACAAGTTTCCAATAAAAGTTATATCACACCAGATATAGTCAAGGAGAATTCTTACAAGGAAATCCCGCTGAACCATCTACCCTCCTACCGTCTTTCTTCCTAAGATTTTTCAACTCCTCCTGCGCTCTCTAGGTAGTCCCTACTCAGAGGCCCTACTGCTCACTGATCAGAGGGAGAGCGCCTACATTGATCCATTTTGGAAGGAATGCGCTGACTTTTATGTGATTTTCTTGCTGTCAGATGTGAGAACACAATTGCTTGACAGGTATTTGAGCGATGGTGGGCCGCTAACTGAAGTGAAAATGCTTCTCACATATCTTTCTGCATCATTATCGCCTACCAACGGTGTAGAGGGTGACTGATGCTTCCTTGTTTGAAGCTCTCTCTCTCTCTCTCACAGGTGGAATATCTCACAGTATGTTGGATTTAACATCTGTCTGGACTCTGAGCTGTTAACTATTATCCTTCCTTCTCGTAGTTGCCCATGATGAATCACAGCTCTTGCTCCTGCTATCTGCTCTGCTAGCCATGATGGTAAAAACCTAGCTGACAATGATCTTCTAGTTTTCATGTAGTTTCTCATAGTTTGCATGACGTAGAATCCAGATTGTCAATCTAGCCCTTACCATCGAGCTGACAGCATAAAATGTATCGCGATTCTTGTTATTATTGACCAACTGTGTATCCATACCTCTATACACATTATGGATTCAATCTAGAATCAATACTATAGATGTTTCACCTAGGCAACTTTCTATCAACTACTTCTCCCCCTTTTAACAGGAAACTCCACAAGTTTCCAATAAAAGCTATATCACACCAGATATAGTCAAGGAGAATTCTTACAAGGAAATCCCGCTGAACCAGACAAGTCCATAGCAAATGTTGCATCAACCGACTCCAAGATAGTTAATGACCCAACATACCAGCATAACAACTTATCCAATAGGTTCAATGCCACTCCGCTGTGGGCTGAGGAAATCACTCAGTTCCTCACAACTGGCAAACTTAAAGACGGACTAAATACAGTAGCCAGTTTTTTTTTTTTGCTCAAGGCAGCACCCTTTCAACTTATTGCCAGACACTTATATAAAAGAGGTGCTGACCATATTATATGCAGATGAGCTTATGAATCTGAGATACGATCTATTATATCTTAGGCACATGAGGACATTGGTGGCGGTCACTTCTCTGCCAAAGCAGTTGCTAAGTTCATACTCAGAGCGGGCTTATGGTGGCCATCATTGTTTAAGGATACATTTGCTATCATTAAAACATGTTATGTTTGCCAATGAGCCAGAAAGACTACAAAAGCAGACTTCACACCGCTTATCCCCATTATAGAAGATGAAGCCTTCCATAAGTGGAGTATAGACTTTGTTGGGCCCATCAGCCCAGCAGCCAAAAATACTCAAGCACACTATATCCTGATCGCAACCAATTACTCCACCAAATGGATTGAAGCACGCGCAACCAAAGATGCCAATGCAAAGACCGTCGCGTGTTTTCTTTATGAAAACATTATTACGTCTTTTGGTTGTCCAATCGAGCTTGTTAGTGACAGAGGCTCACACTTCTTAAATAAAGTGATTGATAACTCTTAAGCCACTACCTGGTTATCCACCTCAAAAGTACTCCGTACTATGCCAGATGTAATGGCTAGGCAGAATTGACAAACAAGACCATTTGTAAAATCCTAACCAAGATAGTTGAAACTAGTCGATCAAATTGGGAACCAAGCTGTTCTCTACTATCTGGGCATACCGCACAGCTCCCAAGAAGGCCACTGGATGGGTTACTCCCTTCGATCTCGTCTACGGTCAAGAGACAATAATGCCTATTGAGTTCCTACTTCCCTCCTTGCGAGTCATCCATGCAAACTCTCTCTACTGATCTATGTGAGAAAGTTACAATTGAACAAAATGTCCAGGATATTTACATTAGCCCGATTGTGTGAGACTCGACTCATCTCATATCACGCACAATTAGTTAACAAACGTCGCCAAAAAGCCTTGCATGATCGTCACTTGCGCAATAAAGACTTGCACTTAGGTGATCATGTGCTTCTCTACACATCTAAGAAGCACCAAGGAAAATAAAATTCAAAAGCGAAGGGCCATATGTCATAAATAAAATCTTTCCTAATGGAGCAGTCCAATTAGAAACACTTGACGGAGTACTCCTTGACACTGTCATCTACGACGGTCTATGGTGGTACTATGAAGAGTTATTTCTCATTGATCCAATATAAATACATCAATGTTGTATATTCTTATGTTACCTTTTTACTGCTTTTTAATTTTTAATTTTTTACTTTTACTTACTACATTCTTGTTCTCCATATGTTTTTCTCATCGATATCTATTTAAATTCACAGTGAGTGTTGTCGGTCAACATTTGCTTCTTAGACCTGTAAACAACTTCAGTACCTTCCAAAGCAAGTAATTATACATCCAATAGCTAGAACTCGCCACCAAAAGACAATGTTGATACAAGTGGAAAAACTCGATTTTTCTTCATATTTGGATGGAGATCCCATAATGCATTTATACATTTCAAGCTCAAATCTATGCATATTAGGGCACCTCTGAACTTATCATACCCTAACCCTAATATATAACCTAATAGGTCATTGGATCCACCCTAACTTGGGGTCAAGATTTCAAAATCCAAAAACAATGTAAAACATGTTATTTTTAGATCCTAGAATTTCTCTAGCCTATCTAAACACATTTTGGCCTCAGTTCAAAGATGCTATCACAATGTAATGTGAGATATGAAGTCTTTGGAGATCATCCTACATGATTTGGCACATGTGGCATCTATTTACATGGCCATCTTGCCAATTACAATGCATGTGACCAAAATTGGTCAAGCTAGAATAGTGAAACCTCAATAAGGAGGAGGTTTTCTATGTATCATCATCTCTCTGTCTTAGATTATTTTTGAGAGCTCATTGGCAAACTCGACGTACTTTGATTTCTTTTGGATCTAAGCAAAAACTAAGTGTTCTTTAGATCATTTACTATCTACTGGCCATATTGTGTACTGTACCACACATATGTGAGGTGATCATCACTTTTGATTAATGATTTTAAATTGCTCTTGCTTGATGCATGTAAAATTGTCAATCTAGATCTCAATTTTGTGTGTCTAGTTTGCATTTGTTTTATGATCAATCAATCAATCCCTCTTGTAATTCATTGATAGACTCAAGTAAGGTCCAAAATAATGTACTTTGACAATAAATGTAATAGTACTACTACTGGTAGTGGGTCTTATTGTGATAATTGTTGTGATTCTTGAATCAATTACAAGGTCACTATGAAAAGAAGAAGCCTTTGCAACAAAATTAATTATGAACATTCATCTTTTATTCTCCGTGTATGTGAATGTTGAGATTTTAACTTTGTATAATATACAAATTTAAAATATGTGTGCAATATTCAAGAGAATTGATCATATTGTCACAATTTATAAGAGAATTGACAATTGCCTTATAGAAGTTGGAAGTTTCAAAACTTTAGACCAAGAATGTCAAATCAAACTTATAAAATAGTTTTAAACGACACTCTATTGAAAAAAAATCTATTGTTACAAAAATAAATAAATATCAATGAACTTTAAAATAACAAGACTAATAGAAAATCAACCATTTCTATAAAATAAATGGTGCAAAAACAAAATATAAATCTACATGCATGTGTCCATTAGAGTGATTGCATGCTTTGCATGTCACTATGGAACTTAGGACATTATGCATTTATTGTGGCTCGAGTTTCTACACGGTCATAATTGACTAATTCCATGTGAATCTCTATATGCATGTCAAACTAGACATTGTCAACATTATTGCATATCATACTAGACCAACTAGACTTTATGCATGTCACTGGAATTTGATCTATCTAACCCAAACTCACCCTATTCTACAAGGATATGTGCTCAATTCACATACCTTGGATATGTACAAAATATTTACATGGGTAGGATCCCCCAAACATTAACAACAGATGATAGATATGTTTTACAATTTTTAACAAGTAGAACCGCGATTTGTCCGATAAGGTGTTCTACAGAGTGCTCTTTTTTCCATCGAATAGAAACCCAAAATCTTGATTAGACATTTTTTTTTTTCTAGGTCCATATATTTTGCTAAAAATTTCTTTCTTTGCATCAACTCTTAGTTCTCACTAACTCAAGTTGATCAACCCAACATTTTCTTGTAGTAGGATCACCTAATACCAACCAGTCAGGTTCATAATTAGTGACTTCCTATTCATACAAGAATTGCTTCTAAAGATTTTCCATACATCTTCTAACTAGATTTCTTAACAATCCTCAAAAGATCCCAACAACATCCATAATATCCTATCAATTCTGATTCAAAATCAAGTTCTACGTCTATACACATTATGGATTCAATCTAGAATCAATACTATAGATGTTTCACCTAGGCAACTTTCTATCAACTACTACTCCCCCTTTTAATAGGAAACTCCACAAGTTTCCAATAAAAGTTATATCACACGAGATACAGTCAAGGAGAATTCTTACAAGAAAATCCCACTGAACCGGACAAGTCCATAGCAAATGTTGCATCAACCGACTCAAAGATAGTTAATGACCCAACATACCAACATAACATCTTATCCAATAGATTCAATGCCACTCCCCTGTGGGATGAGGAAATCACTGAGTTCCTTACAACTGGCAAACTTAAAGACGGACTAGATACAGTAGCCAATTATTTTTTTTTGCTCAAGGCAGCACCCTTTCAACTTATCGCCAGACACTTATATAAAAGGGGTGCTGGCGATATTATACGCAGATGCACTTATGAATCTGAGATACGATCTATTATATCTCAGGCACATGAGGGCATTGGTGGCGGTCACTTCTCTGCCAAAGCAGTTGCTAAGATCATACTCAGAGCGGGCTTATGGTGGCCATCACTGTTTAAGGATACATTTGCTATCATTAAAACATGTTATGTTTGCCAACGAGCCAGAAAGACTACAAAAGCAGACTTCACACCGCTTATCCCCATTATAGAAGACGAAGCCTTCCATAAGTGGAGTATAGACTTTGTTGGGCCCATCAACCCAGCAGCCAAAAATACTCAAGCACACTATATCCTGATCGCAACCAATTACTCCACCAAATGGATTGAAGCACGTGTAACCAAAGATGCCAATGCAAAAACCGTCGCGTGTTTTCTTTATGAAAACATTATTACGCATTTTGGTTGTCCACTCGAGCTTGTTAGTGAAAGAGGCTCACACTTCTTAAATGAAGTGATTGATAACTCTTACGCCACTACCTGGTTATCCACCTCAAAAGTACTCCGTACTATCCCAGATGTAATGGCCAGGCAGAATTGACAAACAAGACCATTTGTAAAATCCTAACCAAGATAGTTGAAACTAGTCAATCAAATTGGGAAACCAAGCTGTTCTCTGCTATCTGGGCATACCGTACAACTCCCAAGAAGGCCACTGGATGGGTTACTCCCTTCGATCTCGTCTATTGAGTTCCTAGTTCCTTCGTTGCGAGTCATCCATGCAAACTCTCTCTACTGATCTATGTGAAAAAGTTACAATTGAACAAAAAGTCCAGGCTATTTACGTTAGCCCGATTGTGTGAGACTCGACTCATCTCATATCATGCACAATTAGTTAACAAACGTCGCCAAAAAGCCTTGCATGATTGTTACTTGCGCAATAAAGACTTGCACTTAGGTGATCATGTGCTTCTCTACACATCTAAGAAGCACCCAGGAAAATAAAATTTAAAAGCAAAGGGCCATATGTCATAAATAAAATCTTTCCTAATGGAACAGTCCAGTTAGAAACACTTGACGGAGTACTCCTCGACATTGTCATCTACGACGGTCTACGGTGGTACTACGAAGAGTTGTTTCTCGTTGATCCAATATAAATACATCAATGTTGTATATTCTTATGTTACCTTTTTACTGCTTTTTAATTTTTAATTTTTTACTTTTACTTACTGCATTCTTGTTCTCCATATGTTTTTCTCATCGATATCTATTTAAATTCACAGTGAGTGTTGTCGGTCAACATCTGATGGTCTAGCTCACAAAGATAGATTTTATAACTTTATCGATCCAGTTCTCTTCTGCAATTTTGATATCTCAAATTTTTCACCCATAGCACAAATCTGGTAATTGAGATAGAATATTCCACTGAGAACTCCAACCTATTTCGACAATGTCAAATTTTACTTCATGTAGGTCTCTAACAATATCACTGAAATAGAGTATTCAACAAAGCACTTACATCAGATTTTGACCGAGTCACTCAATCATATTTCGACTGAGTCCTCAAGTTGGCATCTCGACCGAGTCCTCTAGTTGGCATCTCGACTGAGTCCTCAAGTTGGCATCTCGACCGAGTCTTCTAGTTGGCATTTCGACCGAGTTCTCTGGTTGGCATCTCGACCGAGTCCTTGAGTTGGCATCTCGATTGAGACCTCTGGTTGGCATCTCGATCAAGTCCTCTGGTTGGCGCCTCGACCGGGCCTACTGCATAAGATCTCGACCAGGCCGAGTCCTACAACGTCATTCTAATCCACGAGCCGGTTCCTCCAAAAATCTCGACCGAGCCGAAACACACCCAAATGGCTATAAAGAACCAAAACACGAAGTCATTTGCACCTTAGTGATGTGCAAGCTTTTAAAGACTTCTGGCGACCAATTTGTGTCAATTTTTCTGCTCCCATGACCATTTGTGGGGCTGTATCATCCAGTCCACCTGTGCTCCATAACGCCATCAGCTTCTCCAGTGTCATCACTCACTATCACGCACACCAAAGGAGCACCATTAAACTCAAAAGAAACAAAATCGTTCGCGACAACGAAACGAAATTGTTCGCGACATGGTATCAGAGCCTACAGGTTGTCACTACTGATATCTTAGTAGTGATTTTTTAGACAACACAATATGGCTACAATGATCCAGACAAGAGTGGCAATCAGTCCAAGTTAGAAACATAACAAGCTTAACCTTTTAGACTTTAAGAAAACTGGAATCCCAACCAACCCGAAAGCCAACTCAAAATCCGTCCCCAAAAGGTAACCAAAGGCAAAGACAAGCCACACATGAAACTCAAGGCATAGTTGTCATCAAACTGACCAAATGACATAGCGACGAGCCACACGTTGGTGATGTGGACCCTTAGGCGCCGGCGATGCAAAAAGGTTCACCAGCACGACCCCAACAAGCTTCGGTCACAACCCCCCCCATACTACTTACAACTCCAACATTGCCAACTTCACCATCGGCACAAAATTTGGGAGGGGAGGGAGATGGGAATATCATTCCCAAGGACACAACAACAGTCCCTAGCAGGAACAGGCCCAACAAGTCCACGTCCTCAATGACACATCCACATACTTTGATGTTGTGGACCTAATCGAGTTAGATGATGATGACGACAACAAAGCAGATCAGTCAGGAGGAACTTAGATCCACCAGCTAACGTCACCACCACCCAAGCCACTGATCCACCCATCACTCCCACATCCACCACCACCACTAATAGCATCCCTCCATTCTCGCCATTACCACCTCCACGTTCTCATCAACCATTATTCTTTGGATTAACGCCACCTCACCACACCCCTGATAGATACCCAAGCATTTCTAACTGAAAGGAGCTTTAATCGGTAGCCAAGCATTCGATGATAAGCTTGTCCAAGAGCAGCTATCTGTGCACTACGGAGGTTCGTTCCCATGAGAGCGATAGCATATTCCAAAATCCAGCATATACATACTAACACTAAGATCCATTAAACATTAACACTACATCCATTAACCCTAATCCACAATGATAGAAACTCACCCTTCTCTTTCCTCTTCTCTCTCACAAAAAGCATAAGAACATTCAATCCCAATAAACATCAAATCCAACAATTAGCAAATACAAAAGAAGCATGAGAGATGGAAGAAGAGAGATAGAGAGCAAGGACATTCCTGATCCATTCCATAAGAGGGCCAACCTGCTTGTATTGAAATGAAGAGAACATGTACAATGATTTGAAACTACCACTTATCTAGTGGATTGGAGGGTCTTGCTCTCAATTCCTATTGGCCAATTTCTACCTCCCTAGCTATTCAAATTTAAAAAGGAGTGGGAACCCATTCATTAATTGAACGAACCCAATTTGAAATTGAATTTTGGTGGAAATTCCTATTTTATTCACTAACTTGAGTTTTAGGCGCTGCGACATTAGAAGTCCCACAAAAAGGCCTAAAGTCCTTTTATTAACTTTCTAATTAATGAAATTTCTATGTGATCATCAGGTTGGTGGACTTACAAACGTAGAGTGCCAAATCCCTCTCAATTATTAACTAGGGCTAGGATTGTCTTGGGATCCGCAAACCTCCAACACGCTCCCTCTACACACCTCCACCACTTCCATCATTCCCCCCTATGATTGATCTATTCCGAATGACGAGTCCGACAAACCATTGGATGATGACGCGTTCATGCCAATGGAGTACATCGCCTCACCTCAGTGTGCTGATCCCATTGCACCAGACAACGTGATGGCGCAAGAAATTATAATAGAAGATGATGATGACGACGGTGTACTACCTGGTGTGACACCTCAACAAGGCCCACCAACAAGCAGCATCACATCGGCCGATGGGCCAACAGATGTTACCACGGCCTACCAGACCTTGGGAACTATCCTCCAAGATTTGGTAACGGCCAAATCAACTTTGGATGATGGTGTAGTGGAACTGGCAACTGTGAAGAATTGAAAAAGATTATCTATGCTAGATATAGGGGTCTTATGGTTTTTACATCAAGCATCTAGGTGTAGGATGTTGATAGGAATAAATTTGACATAGATGGCAAATTATGCATTTCCACTTGTAATGCCACTATTGAGCCAAAATAGAGTAAGAGGCTAAACACTTGCTAATTAGAGTGTAGACAAGTGTAAAGTTTTTGTTTGATGAATTCCAAGAGGTCCAATAGGATTTAGAGGTGGAACCTTGTGAGGTCCAATAGAAAATTGAGGTGTGCTTGAATATAGTCCAATAGAATTAAGAGGTGCATAGATCAATGATCCAATAGGATCAAGAGGTGACAAAATATGGTCCAATCATAGGTAAGCATAGTGGTAGCTCGTGGACCTACTAGTATCATTGTACTCCTCATTTTGAAGTCAATTGATTTGGTGATTTCATGGATTTTGTGAGTTATTGGATTTCTAGCTTTCTCTCTCTACCCGAGAGCTCATGATGCATTTTCTCTCTCTACCCGAGGAGAGCAACTTTTTTCTACTTAGATTATTTTTTGAATACTTTCCACACGTGTGAGTGAGAGTTGGAAGTGATTGAATGCATGTAGTAGTGTGTTTTTGCCATAGGATTCAAGATTGATCTTGAATCTCAATCTAGTCTTGATCTTGGTGCATCTACACACCTTAGGAGATCACAAGTACATGTAGTGGACAATCCATACGTGTGAAATTCAACATGGTATCAGAGCCTACCTAAGGTTACCATGCATTTTGATCCATCTAAGTGAAAAATTTTCATCAATCTTGAGCTAGAAGTTGTCAAGGCCCATTTTCCTAGCTATCTTATTCAATCTTGGATCAAAAGAGATCAAAAGGACATTGATTGGGTCTGACCTGCAACTGTACGGAATCATGTGCTCAGACACGTGTGAGGAACATCCAATTTCAGTTTGGAAGTTCTCTCTCATGTTTGATCCATTTATCTTGCTTGATAGCTTGTTTTGAAGCTATTTTTGTCTAGTTTCTGTTGCAATCAGTTTCATTCCATTTGGTTGAGCCAATCAAAAGTTATAAGCTTTTGAAGAGGGTTAGGTAGGGCACCTAGACCTGGGTGGACATATTTGGTTTGGTCAAGAGATTGCTTGGTTGATCCAAAATCACAGTTGTATACTTGCCAATCTCATCTATATGTGATCTCGACACTGTTTTGAGATCTTAGCCATTTTGTTTCATGCAATATCATTGTATTTGAGTCAAATTTGGTTTCTTAGTATATTTCACACGTGCTAAGAGTGTTAGATCCTAACTTTGCCTATACTCCATCATTTGATGTGAAATAGATCTTGTTTTAGAGAGATTTGAGTAGCTAGTGAGAATCAATTCACAAATTGTTGTAAGATCTTTCATAGGAGGAGATAGTACTCAATTATTGGATCCTATTGAAAGTGTGTAACAACATTTATTGTTCATCATTTGAGTTTTCTTCACTTCAAATGTCTTCAATGGGTTCATCCTTGTTGGAACCAAGTGAAAGATTGACCACTTCAAATTATTCAATTTGGAAAATGAGGATGGAGTCCATCTTGATCCTTCAAGACGTGATGGACATAGTTCTTGGCCTTGAAGAAGAACCACATGTTCTTCAAGAGGTTCAAAAATACAAAAAGAGAGCTAGGATGGCTCTCCACTACATTAAGATGAATGTCTCTAATGAGATATTGAGGGAGATAGGTACTTGTACAACAGCCAAAGAAGCTTGGGATTGTCTCAAGCCTATCTATGAGGCTAAGAATACCTCTAGGCTTCTCACTCTTAGGAATCAGATCTTTCAAAGTAGCCAAAAGAGTGATGAGAGTGCATCTAGTTATGTTTTGAGAGTAAAAGATATTCATAGAGAGCTTGCTTGCATTGGTGATTCCATCAATCAAAATGAGCTAGTTCAAGTCATTCTCAATGGCTTGAGAAGTGAATTTGATAACCTTGTCCAATCCTATGCCATTAAGGAGGAGCTACCAAGTTTGGAGGCTCTCCAAAGTGTGCTAATTTCAGAAGAATCAATACAAGAGTACAAGCTCTTGAGGATGGACAAGCTTTCTCTCACATAATGATGGCAAAGCTCTCTTTGCCAAGGATAAGCACAAAGAGAGGAGTAAGAACCAACATCAACAATCCTCAAGCAAGGACAAAGTCAAATCCAAAGACAAAGATGAGGAGGAAGATGATTCCTCTAATGCTTCATCATCCAAGCTCAAGAAGAAGAAGAAGATCAAGTGCTTTTATTGTGGCAAGAAAGGTCATTATGCCACCAATTGCTTTAAAAAGAAGAATCAACTCAAGCAAGCCAATATTACCAATGATATTGGAGCCTCTTCACATATTTGTAGCTCCAAGGACTCTTTCTCTTCTATTGCACCTTATGATGGAGTGAAGAAATCAATATACACTACAAATGATTTTGAATGTCCTATTGAAGGCATAGGGAACATTCCCTTGAAGCTTGCATCCTCTAAAGTTATTTCTCTCTCTAGAGTCTTTATGTACCTAAGCTTACCAAGAATCTTATTAGTGTTGGCCAATTGCTTGATAATGGCCTTGATGTAAAATTCAATGTTGATACTTGCACTATCAAGAAGAATGATGAGATACTTGCATTAGGATCTATTTTTGGTGGCATCTATAAACTAGATCCAAATGAGTATGTGAATGCTTGTAATGTTGCTCTTGTGAACAAGCTCTCTATGGAGGAATTATGGCATAGGAGGTTGGGACATCCCAACTACAAATCCATGCTCTCTATGATCAAAGAATCCAAAGCTATTGGCTTGCCAAAGTCATTCTCCAAGAAGATCAAGCCTTGTGAGACTTGTGCTATTGCTAAATCTCACAAAAAGCCATTTACAAGATCTTCTATCAAAAGCAAGCATCCTTTGGAGTTAATCCACTCGGATGTGCATTTCTCATAAACTACAAGCAAGGGAGGAGCCACTTGTTTTGTTACTTTCATTGATGATTACACAAGATTCACTTGGATATATCTTCTTGCTTCAAAATCTATGGTGTTTGATCATTTCCTTATTTTCAAAGCTTATGTAGAGAAGCAATTCTCATTCAAGATTAAAGCTCTTAGAAGTGATGAAGGTGGTGAATATATCTCCAATAAATTTCAAGATTTTTGTGAGCTTGAAGGCATTAAAAGAGAGTTTTCTTGTGCCTACTCTCCATCTCAAAATGGAGTGGCCGAGAGAAAGAATAGATCTCTATGCGAATGTGCAAAATCTATGAGAATTGAGGCATCTTTGCCCAAAGATTTTTGGGGAGAAGCCATTAATTGTGCAAATTATCTTTGCAATAGGCTCCCACATATAGCTCTTGGAGGAAAGTCACCATATGAAATCTTATTTTTGAAGAAGCCTAAGGTTGATCACCTTAGAGTTTTTGGATGCTTATGCTTTGTCCATATTCCCTTGGAAACAAGGAAGAAGGAAGATCCTAGTGCATGCAAAGGGATCATGGTTGGATACTCATCCACCAAGAAGGCCTATAGAGTCTTTATGCTCTCTACTTCTCAAGTTATTGAAAGTAGAGATGTTGTCTTTCATGAAGATCAACACTCATCATTTGAAGAGGCCGAGATCAAGAAATCTATGGATGCATCATCAATTACTGATTTTGAAGACAATCATGATGTGATGGGGTCGAGATTTGAAGAAGACTCTCCTCAGATTTTTTCACCAAGAAGATCCATGAGAGATAGATCCGAGCCTAAGAGGCTCTCATATGTTGACAAAGGCAAACAAGTGGACCTTGATTTTACTAATTATGTTTTTTATGTATCTCATGAAGAGCCAAAGAATGTACAAGAGGCACTCAATACCAAGGAGTGGTATGATGCCATGAAGCAAGAGTATGATGCATTGATCACCAACAATACTTGGGAGCTTGTGGATCCTCCATCCAGCAAGCATGTGATTGGTTGCAAGTGGGTATTTCGGATCAAGTTCAATCATGATGGCACCATCAACAAGCATAAAGCAAGATTATGTGCCAAAGGATTTGCTCAAATCCATGGTCTTGATTATGAGGAGACCTTTGCACCCGTTGCAAAGATGGTGACAATAAGAATTCTTATTTCTCTTGCTTGTTTTTTCAAGTGGAAGGTGTTCCAATTAGATGTATCCAATGCTTTTCTAAATGGTTATCTTGAGGAGGAGATCTATATGGAACAACCTCAAGGATTCATCAAGGATGAGTCCAAAGTGTGCTTGCTCTTCAAAAGTCTTTATGGACTCAAGCAAGCACCAAGATCATGGTATTCAAGACTTAACTCTTTTCTTATCTCACTAGGATTTACTCTTAGTGACTATGATCCTTCCATGTATCTAAAGTTTGTTGATTGCAATATTGTCATTCTTCTAGTTTATGTTGATGACATTATTCTTTACATCCTAGGCCTAGAAATTGATTTTTATGAAAATCATGTCTTTATATGCCAATCTAGATATGCTCACTCTATGTTGAAAAAATTCCATATGGAAAATTCTAAGAGCATAGATACTCCAATGGAGCAAATTGTAAAAGATCCTAATAAAGGTGATGAAAGATCCTTTGAGGACATCACACTTTTTAGGAGTCTTGTAGGCTCCTTGATTTGGCTTACCATTACTAGGCCCGATCTTAGTTTTTGTGTGCACAAATTGAGTCAATTTATTCAAGATCCTAAGATCCATCATTGGAAGATGGCCAAGAGGATTCTAAGATATGTATCTTCATCTTGTGATTATGGTCTACTCTATAGAAGTGAAGATCTATCCATTATTGGCTACTCGGATTCGGGCTTTGCAAGTGACAAGATGGATTGAAAGTCTATTAGTACATACACTATCTTTCTTGGAGGAAATCTAATATCTTGGCTTTCAAAAAAGCAAGATACTATATCTCTCTCTTCATGTGAGGCTGAGTACAAAGCACTCACTACAACTACCAAAGAAGTGCTTTGGATCAAGAGGTTATTAATGGAGCTAAAGTGCATCAAGGAGGATGATCCACCAATGATCAAGTGTGATAACATCTCGGCCCAAGCTCTTGCCAATAATCCCATATTTCATGCAAGAAGCAAGCACATAGAAGTGGCACACCATTTTGTGAGAGAAAAGCTTATTGGAGGAGAAATCTATTTGGAGCATGTCAACTCGTCCTCTTGTATTGCTGATCTACTCACCAAGCCTTTGAGCAAAAGTGCTTTCATCAAGCATAGATCTAATCTTGGAGTTATATCAAGATCAATGCTCAAATCTTCATAGATAATTTTTTAGGAGGAGTGTGAAGAATTGAAAAAGATTATCTATGTTAGATATAGGGGTCTTATGTTTTTTACACCAAGCATCTAGGTGTAGGATGTTGATAGGAATAAATTTGGCATAGATGGCAAATTATGCATTTCCACTTGTAATGCCACTATTGAGCCAAAATAGAGTAAGAGGCTAAACACGTGCCAATTAGAGTGTAGACAAGTGTAAAGTTTTTGTTTGATGAATTCCAAGAGGTCCAATAGGATTTAGAGGTGGAACCTTGTGAGGTCCAATAGGAAATTGAGGTGTGCTTGAATATAGTCCAATAGAATTAAGAGGTGCATGGATCAATGATCCAATAGGATCAAGAGGTGACAAAATATGGTCCAATCATAGTTAAGCATAGTGGTAGCTCGTGGACCTACTAGTATCATTGTATTCCTCATTTTGAATCTAATTGATTTGGTGATTTCATGAATTTTGTGAGTTATTGGATTTCTAGCTTTCTCTCTCTACCCGAGAGCTCATGATGCATTTTCTCTCTCTACCCAAGGAGAGCAGCTTGTTTTTACTTAGATTATTTTTTGAATACTTCCCACACGTGTGAGTGAGAGTTGGAAGTGATTGAATGCATGTAGTAGTGTGTTTTTGCCATAGGATTTAAGATTGATCTTGAATCTCAATCTAGTCTTGAACTTGGTGCATCTACACACCTTAGGAGATCACAAGTACATGTAGTGGACAGTCCGCACGTGTGAAATTCAACAATCTGAACCTAAAAGGTGTATTTTAGGACCTTAAGAAGCCTAAGAACGGCCTAATTAAGCTCTAAAATGGCTGATCCAAACTTCTAAAGAGTGGTGGCATTCAAATCTTTACAAAAATCTCTACTAGGAGACATGTACTCCAGGATTCAACTCATAAGAACTTTCTAATTTGGTTTGGTTGAATGGAAATGGGTCAATATCGGTTCCTACAGCTATAACTCAGCAAAACAAGTTCTCTTTTATCTATTATCACTCAAATGAAACCAAATCTGGAGTACAATCACTAAATTAGCAACTAGTAGCAAGGGCAAACCCAATACTACTCAAATCTAGGATCTAAGCTTGAGAAAATCAAATCTAAAGCTCACTTTTGATTAGGCTATGATACCATGACAAAATTTTACAGAAAATTCAATCCCAATCAATCCTAAAAGTGATGGAGGATGCACAAATCAAAGATCTAGATCCAAACTATGAGCTAGAATCAAGACTAGTTACCAAAACTAGCTAATTTGGCATTTAACTCACAATAGGCACTTAGATTTGATCAAATACAGTAAAGTAAAGTGAAGCAAGCTTCTTAGACATGTAAATAACTTCAGTACCTTCCAAAGAAAGTAATTATACATCCAATAGCTAGAATTCGCCACCAAAAGACAATGTTGATAGAAGTGAAAAAACTCGATTTTTTTTCATATTTGGATGAAGATCCCGTAATGCATTTATACATTTCAAGCTCAAATCTATGCATATTAGGGCACCTCTGAACTTATCATACCCTAACCCTAATATATAACCTAATAGGTCATTGGATCCACCCTAACTTGGGGTCAAGATTTCAAAATCCAAAAACAATGTAAAACATGTTATTTTTAGATTTTAGAATTTCTCTAGCCTATCTAAACACATTTTGGCCTCAGTTCAAAGATGCTATCACAATGTAATGTGAGGAATGAAGTCTTTGGAGATCATCCTACATGATTTGGCACGTGTGGCATCTATTTACATGGCCATCTTGCCAATTGCAATGCATGTGACCAAAATTGGTCAAACTAGAATAGTGCAATTTCAATAGGGAGGAGGTTTTCTATGTATCATCATCTCTCTGTCTTAGATTATTTTTGAGAGCTCATTGGCAAACTCGACGTACTTTGATTTCTTTTGGATCTAAGCAGAAACTAAGTGTCCTTAAGATCATTTACTATCTACAGGCCATACTGTGTACTGTACCACACATATGTGGGGTGATCATCACTTTTGATTAATGATTCTAAATTGCTCTTGTTTGATGCATGTAAAATTGTAAATCTAGATCTCAATTTTGTGTGTCTAGTTTGCATTTGTTTTATGATCAATCAATCAATCCCTCTTGTAATTCATTGATAGACTCAAGTAAGATCCAAAATAATGTACTTTGACAATAAATGTAATAGTACTACTACTAGTAGCGGGTCTTATTGTGATAATTGTTGACAATTGTTGTGATTCTTGAATCAATTACAAGGTCACTATGAAAAGAAGAAGCCTTTGCAACAAAATTAATTATGAACATTCATCTTCTCTCCTCCGTGTTTGTGAATGTTGAGATTTTAACTTTGTATAACATACAAATTTAAAATATGCGTTCAATATTCAAGAGAATTGATCATATTGTCACAATTTATAAGAGAATTGACAATTGCCTTATAGAAGTTGGAAGTTTCAAAACTTTACACCAAGAATGTCAAATCAAATTTATAAAATAGTTTTAAACGACACTCTAGTGAAAAAAATTTATTGTAATCAATAAAAGAAATATGTCACATCTGATACAAAAATAAATTTTTGTCCTCATAAGCTCATAAACAATTATATTCACATAACTAAAAATAAGTTTTTCTAATAGGCTAGTCTTACACATGTTTGCATTCATTGTCTTTAATTTTTTAGCACTTTTCTTTGTGGTAGACTCATTCTAGTTAATTCTAAACATATGTAACAATGAATTATTATCCTTTTTTTTAATGTAGGCATTGTTATAGAGGCTATATACAACGATAAATTTTTATTCTCAACATAAATATTGTAGAAAAATAAATACATTCTATATAGAAAAGTTGGACAAAATTTCATAAAAGTAGTCATTGTAAAATACAACACTATAGGAAAATTTATTGTCTATTTTTTTCTACATCATAAAGAGAAAAAACTTCATTTGCAAAGAATAATTGTCAACACAATGAAGTACTTTGAAGGCAAGATGAGTTTTTGAATCAACAAATAGTAATTAGCTTTATTTTAGACACATCCTTACATATCTATATACTATGCCTTGGCTTTCCCTTTTTATGAAACTGCATCGAAGATTTTGTTTTTGATTTTTTTA
This sequence comes from Diphasiastrum complanatum, assembly GCA_029204225.1. Classification (NCBI taxonomy): domain Eukaryota; kingdom Viridiplantae; phylum Streptophyta; class Lycopodiopsida; order Lycopodiales; family Lycopodiaceae; genus Diphasiastrum; species Diphasiastrum complanatum. Next base: position 44,800,240 of record CM055112.1, read on the forward strand.
TCAATCTTGGCCTTCCCCAGATATAAAGCAGTCCATTGAGACAAAAGCTGCAAACATCCAATTCCGTTTTGAGTTAAACTTGTTAAAAATAATGTTGAAAGATTGAAAATAAAACTATTCTCTACTCTTCTTACATGTCAAAAGAAAAAGAAAAATCTTTCTAAGAGTGACTAATGCTTATTTTTATCTCTACTAAAATGTATTCCAAACCTGCTTCATCAATTTTATTTGACAAATCAAGTTTGGAAGACCAGATTTCTAAATTTCTATAAGAGATTTGATTAAATGAAGCATGAAATTTTTTTCAATTGTCTCACAAATGAGAAATGATATTTAAAAGACATTATATCTTTAATTTTTTTATCTAGTAAGTAAACTTTTGCAAAAAATAATTTGCTACACTATAGTGGGTTGCAATTAAAAACATAATTTTAATTTTTTAGATCTAAACTTTCAATATCAGAGAGACTTCTCTATTTTAAGAGTAAAAAGATAATGCTCTTAAAAGAAAATACAAAATCTGGACTTTGCTTTTAGCAATGTAATGTGGATGTAAGAGTACAATACCATTATGAACTTACAATATACTTGGCAATTTATTATGACAAAGAATACTTCCTAAGTAATAGCATTGTCTAAATAGAGAGAGAGAGAGAGAGAGAGAGAGAGAGAGAGAGAGAGAGAGAGAGAGAGAGAGAGAGAGAGAGAGAGAGAGAGAGAGAGAGAGAGAGAGAGAGAGAGAGAGAGAGAGAGAGAGAGAGTACACATGTTTTTTTGTGTTGTTTCTGTGAAAGAAAATGGCATTGAATTGGCATGTGTTTTCTGAAGCAACTTGCGAGAAGTAATAGTACTACTAGTATTGGGCTTTGATACTGTTGAAAATTGTTCTGATTTTTGAATCACTAACCAGACTATCATGAGAAAAAGAAGCTTTGACAACAAATTTGATTGATGGATATCAATCTTCTCTCATTCGTGCTTGTGAATGCTAAAGTCTAAACTTTGCATGTGAAATTCAAGTGTAAAAGAAGTGTAGGCAATGTATGTATTTATATGATGAAAATATGATGGCCACTAGCAAGTGATACACAAGTCATATTCTTCATTCTTTGAAAAGGTTCAACTACATCATCTATATTTTGTACTATTTTGGAAAATCAACACAACATTGAAGGTAGTAAAATGATGGATTTTGTCACCTTTTGATAGCCTTAAAGAATTTCTAGCATTTGGATCACTCACAAAATCTATAAAAAAAAGTCATGACCTGGGGCCCATGTTTGTCGCCCACGTTTCATTGTATATGTTTCACTAGAATATAATTTATAGGACAAGAATAAGTTGTACCTATATATATTCAATAAACAATGAAAAGTTCAAAAGTGATGACACAAATACATCTTTACTAGACACTAATTTGTATTTGTTTCTTTTCTATTATTTTCATAAGATTTTTACTTACTAGATAGTGGCTCAGGTTTAATATTCACCTACAAAAGTTATGTCCAAATTTTAGAAGGATATGATAATTAGATGAATACCTTATAGAAGTTGGAGGTTTTAAAATTTCAAGCGAAGAGTGTTGAGTAATTTAAACTTTCATTGAGTAATTTAGATTTTAAACTTTCATTTTTTGTCATTTTGTGTATTTTATTTCTTAGCATTCAATTAGTGTAACCAAACATTTTTCTTGGTATATGTAGCAATAAAGACAAAAAGAATATCAATCATCTTCCAGATTCTAAAACTTTCATTTCCATTTCTTAGCACTTCTTTCAATGAGTAAAAGTTTCATTTTTTAACTTGCAAGTTATGGAAGTTTTCATTTTCGAATTTGTCAATTTAAAGAATTACTCATACCTTAGTCATCTTTGCACTTGTCAAGGTCTCTCTTCAACACCAACTACAATACCCATTAGATCCTATATCACCAAAAAAATATCTCATCCTAATATTCCAAATAGAGAAATTATAATATTTTAACCTATCACTTGATTCCAAGACTATGTTGATATGAAGTACCATGTTGACTAGAATGTGAAAAACTAGATCAAACATGATGAACTGAAGATGACATGCATAAGCACTAATCTTGTGCTTCCAATAAACTCTGAGTATTAAAAAATAAAGTTCAATCACTTATAAGATATCATAAAATATCAAGACGAGATGAATTTGAAAATCTTTTACCTATTTGGCAATTTTATGAGCATTAACAAAAAACCAATGTAGCAATTTGGACAAAAATCACAACCAAAGCAAAACCAAATTATATTTCAAATCTCATGATGAAATAAAACTCAAATGAATTGTAAAGAACTAAAAAGATAGAGAATAAGCCATTTTGAGATAGACCGCTCCTTAATAAAGCCATGATCCCAAAAGACACCAAAAATTGCCTTTCTAGCTTCACATCTTTGAGCTTGTTTTTCACCTTTCAAATATAAGAAAAACAAAAAAAATCACTTGAACAATGATATAGATCAACAACCTAAGCAATGATGCCATGTGAAAATTTTTAACATCGAAAAAATCCTAAACATGTCAAAATCCAATGATCTTCAAATTTGAAACTTGAAGTTGCACGACAAGTAAAATAGCAATTTACTATGCATGATGATCATGTCTTCCTTTTATAGCTTAGTTCTCTTTAGATAGATAAAATAATTGTAGGTTCTCACAGAGACGATAAATGAATTAATATTGGAGATTATTAGACTTGGTATGATTTCGAGTGATGTAGTCCTAGTTATCAACATATATTCGAACAACAGACAGCCAATACTATCTTAATATCAAGTATAGAATCCAAATTTTAATATAGCATAGAGTTCTGAATGCACTCTCAATAAAATATCAAACTCCACAAACACAGAAAAGCCTAATTGTTCGATTCCATCGACAATTGAAATGTTTTCTATCAAAATTAATGAACCAAAAATTCGACAAAGATCAATTATGCTAACTCGAACCAAGCAGTTCCCACATTCAAATCTATGAATATTCTAAGCATTGCTCTCGATCATCGACATTCTGGATGGAGTTCAACGATGAAATCAGATCTTGCTTTTGTGAAGAAATGTAAAAGCTATCTATCTAGGATCTTGAGTTTTGGGGGTGCTAGGCAGTTTTTGGTTACCATCTATGTGTAGGTAGATGATAGGGTCATCCTTGGCTTAGGAGGCAACTCGAGCTAGTACAATTGTACTTTCATGTTAGGCCAAAATCAGCTTGTGATGTGGCTTGAGCTAGTTAGGCATGCTACAAGTGTCCTCATTAAATTGGATATGTGACTTAAGTCAAAGTGTTGGCATGAGGCCAAGAGACCAATCAAAAGAGAGATTTTCATAGAGATGGTCCAATCAAACTAGAGGAGTCATAAATCACTCATCCAATCACATCTAGAGGAGGAGAGAAAGAGGTCCAATAGGATATGAGCATACTCTACTATGAGTTCCTATTAGAAGGATGGATAGGTTGAATATGCACTTGAGTTTTTTAGAGTTAATGAGATTTCTACATTTTTGAGTCATATTGGATTCTCTCTCTACCCGAGGCTTGATAGTTGGTTTCTCTCTCTACCAGAGAGCAAGATTTTTTCATACTTAATATTTTCAAGTACAAGTCGCACGTGTGTATGTACCTGTTTGATTGATATCTGTGATGGAATCTGGTGTTAATAATGGGGGAAATGAAACACATTGAGGTCGGTGATGGAGTGTCAAATAATGCGTTTTCAATCTTAATTCCTATTTTGCCTAGATAGAGTTGCCTTTACTCTGTATTAAATCTGCACAGTGAATGAGATTGAAATCTAGTAGAGGAGATGATTCAAGTAAAGTAGGAATAGGTTCAGTAGAAAGAAGGTTGTTTTCTATTTCAAGGTAGGAGAAAACTTTTCGAATATGAGAGCTATAAAATTTCTCTTCCCTCTCATATTTTTCAGCAATCCCAGCCAAGTTAGCAACAAAATTTTGAATGATACCCAAGGGATCGATCTTATTTTTACCATATTCCAAGTAACTCTTAACCCAATGTAATGTATCCAAAACGTTAGTAATACATAGCACCTTCTCTTCAGGTCTAACAACTTCACACACATAGCAAGATCTGTTCCATTAACAAAACTATGGAACATGACAACTTTTTTCATGCAAATTATCAAAGTTTGAATAAATAGATTAGGGGGAGGAAGGGGCTCCTTATAACCCACGTTTATAGTGCCTTGATACCATCCCGAGGACTAAAACATAAAACAGACCTATGTTAGCATATGAACTGAAACTGCACCTTCAAACAAACCACAAGGTCAACTCAAGTGAAGACCAACGAAGCCAAGGTAGGAACCGCAAAGCCTAGCTTATGGTTCATGAAAAACGAAGCACAACCACCAAGAAAGAACTGCAATGTTTAATGTTCGATTCACTATGAAGCAAAGTGAAACCGTGCCTTCAAGCAGACCGCAAGGTCAACGAAACAGCCTCAAGCGAAGACAAATGAAGCAGAGACCAAACTGCCAAGGCAGAGCCGCAAGGCCTCACTTACTGTTCACAACGAAACAAAGCAAAACCACCAAGGAAAGAATTGCAAGGCCCCACATACGGGTCACAACGAACCAAGGTACAACCACAAGGCCTCCAATATGACTTCAACGAAGCCACCATAGGGACCCACAAAGTCAAAGTTGTGGAGACCAACGAGAGCAACTGCACCGTGACTACCGAAGGAGCCTTACATATGGTTTTTGATGAAGTAAACCAAATGCAATCGAAGGCAGCCAGTAAACGATACGGCTCACGACCGTGAAGAACCGCAATCTGACGACTGTGGTCATAGACGAGCTCACAAAAGTGGCGGATCTTCACAACCCTAGTACATGGGAAGATTAGCAAAGTACTAGCGTGGCAAACTCCAGGGATGATGCAAACGGACAACTGAAGAATCTTAATATGATCTTGTAATCATGTGATTAGCTCAAAACCATTTTCTCCTATTCCTATATAAACAGGGTGAATACAAGAGCTGTGGTTAGAGACAAACAATAGTAAGCATCCGCTAGTAAGCGAGACCATCTGATTGTTCGAAAGAGAGAGGCGCAAGCATCCACTAGTAAGCAAGACCATTTAATAGTTGGTAAGAAATAGAAATCTATTGCGCCAACACGTTGTGTGGTATGCCACACAGCACCCAAAGATCATTGACAAAAATACATTGCTACTTGCACATTTTACTTTGTGTATAATCTTGAATGCTTAATGTTGATTCATTGTTCATGTTCATTCTAAATTTTGCACTAAGGCTCATTAATCTAAATGTTTTATAAATCAGTAGTAGGTTAGAAGTGTCTGTCTACACCTTGGAAGAGGATAGATCTTAGAGATGCAGCAGCAGCCGCAGTCTCCACATCCTCTCATATTTTAGATGAACTGGATGAAGATAGCGCCTCGCAACTTGAACTTTCTCTCAAGACATCTATGACATTGATGATTGCTTTTAAATTTTGCCAATTCAAAAATTGCCAAGTCTCTTTTGTGCCTGTGCAAACTATTGAACTCAAATCTGCCCGTACTTTTTCACAAGCTTTGGAGCTTACCCACAGTCAATTTTCTTGCTCCCATACCTATCGAGCTTTGGATTGTTCGTGCACATCTTACGGTGATAAAGAAGTTCAGACCTGTAAACTTGTTGCTTAAAAAAAAACTCCATTCTTGAGACTCCCATTGCCTTTGATAATGTCATTCGCATGAACAAATTTGAGTCTTCCCATTGCCTTTCTAAGCAAATATGGGCAGAAATTCATCGACATTTTGACACTGGTTTCAATAGAATGAATCTAGCTTAAAAGACCTAGCCTCTCTGCACTGCAAGACAAATTCTTCCAAAACTCTAATAAATCTACCAGCACCTTCAACCTCAACAACCCAAGCTTTGTTCTCTTTGGACAAAGTAAAAGAAAAAAATTCACTGGATACAAAGGGAAATAAGGACAAGGGAGTGGTACAAAGAACAGGTTGCCAGTCAAGAAGCTGAATTTCTATAGGGATTGATATGCTTGCAGGACGAAGAGGTTTTGGAAAGGAGGGAAGTAATCAGGAATGCGTTGGATCACATGCAGCTCATTATGCATGATACCAAGAGAAATCTCTTTCTACATTTACTTTACCGCAATAGGATGTTTGACACCCTTCATGTGAAGTAGTTTTATGCTCGCATTTTATTATAGTTATTCGGCTTTATACATGAGTCCTTTAGCGATATTGTTCTGCAATTTTCAAGCTGAAAACCTACAAGTATGTTCTTGTACTACTTTGAAGTGTTTTAAAGATTTTATTTTAAGTTTGGTCATGTTTCGACTACAGATTGTAGCTTAATCAGTAGTAAGGTCCTTAAATGCTCTTTGGAAAAAGGACAATCATATAGTACTACAACATACTAATATCCAGAGTATTGCTACTAATTTACATTATGGATGGCTGAAAGTCATGAGACTTTTACCTATGTATTCAAGTGTAGATATTGATAAGCATGCTGATTTTTGTAGAGAAAGTGCCCTAGAACTTCTAAAGAGCAAAAAATGGATTCAAGGGAACACCATTCCACTACAGAAAAAAGAAAATGCCAATGATTAACAAAAACGGATTACCAAGCACTTATATGTCAATGGAATTGAAAAGCTCAATATAACCCTTGTTTTATGTGCATATATCTCATACGTAAACTTGCTATAGAGAGACTCGATAGCCCAGATTTTATCCCTTTCCATGATCTTACAAATAACCTCATTTCAAAATCTTTGAAATTATACATTAGCACCTCTATGAGCGAGTTACTACCTGATGACATATTCAAGGGAATTACCTTACTTACTATGCACCAATAAGGTGTATAAGGAGACAGTTTGATGGATCACAACTGCCCATGATTGTTGTTTTTCTAGACATGCAAAATTCCTGATAGGTGCTCTTGGTATGTTGTATTTTTTCATTATGAAAGATGCAGGACTTAAGGAAAACAAATACAAGAGCATCCTAAACGGGGATACATCCCGACTATGGCAATGTGATTCAGCTGTCGACTTTTATCTTAATTTACCCAAACTCATATATATATTGAAAGCAACAGATATCTCCAAATGCTACGAAAATATTTTCCAGGATGGTACCGACGATTTGAAAACTATTATGACAAAACTAATTTGCTTGGCATTTAAGGCCAAAATCAAAATACTTGAATATAGATGTTTATCTAGGTTCGATGATTTTAAATGGGCTTCCGAAAGAGCAGTTTCGGATGAATGGAATGCTATAGACCTTAAGGAGTATGAACACTTGTTGATACCTTTCTGAACAACGGCTTCTCTCGTGACAAATTATGGATAATCATTAACAAGCTTTTATAGCATGAAGTGTTTCTTGGACTTTTATTTGGTCTGTCTAAAAATATGGACCGGCAGTTAGCTTTACCTTAGCGGGGAGCTAGCTCCCCCTTAAGGGATTCACTAACTGTGGGTATGGTTGGTGGTTCTCTCTCTCTCTCTCTCTCTCTCTCTCTCTCTCTCTCTCTCTCTCTCTCTCTCTCTCTCTCTCTCTCTCTCTCTCTCTCTCTCTCTCTCTCTCTCTCTCTCTCTCTCTCTCTCTCATGAATGGTACCCAATACTATTTTACTCCATTTGGTTTCATAACCTTACAAGCCATATGGCCCTTTATGAATTTTGGTGGAAAATTTTTAAAATACCTCCAAGTGCATTTATTACTACCTCAATGGTCAAGATCGCTTGCATTCCATCCTACGGCCATGATCGGTTGCCTCTCCTACACTCGTTCAGATGGGACTCACCTATATGAAGGTGGCACGATTCTTCTTTTCTATCCTCAACTCTTTCTCTCGTCTCTTCTCTTCTTCTCCTTTTGGCAGAACAGGCTGGGGATCACCAGTGCCTACATTCCAACGAGTGGAGACAAACCTACAATTGCACTATAAGGCATTGTCGGGTTTTTTGCAAAATCCTGACACTGTCGCCGTTTTGCGACACCTTCGCTTGTGGCAGTTTAGTTCATTTCTGTCGAGTGACAGTTTTAGTTCCTTTATGCAGACAGACTATTTACGACTAATTTCCACCGCTTATCAACAATCAATGACAAGGAACCGGATGGATGCCAGTGGACACTAGCCAACTGGCAATCGCATTTGACGACCTAATTGCTTAGTATATATAGATGTTCATATTCATACAATTTTCAAGTTATGATCAAGCATTTGAATAATTAGCTCTCTCTCTCTCAAGCCTGCGAGCTTGAACACTCCTGAGGATTCTAGCTCACTTCTTAGAGTTGTTTTAGAGATTGCTACTGTGCCATTGCTTATCAACATTGCGCATTAATTCAGACTTTCATTTTAGCTGCTCAAAGATAGCATAGAGTACGCGGCTTCGATCCGCAACTTATTGTACTGATTTACTTCTGTTTCGTTTTCATACTAAATGAATACTACCTTTTATTGTGTTCAGCTTCGTCTCAGAATGTATGCGTTTCTATAGTTTTTCGCGACTAATTATTTGTCTTGTGATTTGCGACAAATTATTTGTCTGATAATTTTTGATGCTTTATTGTTTGGCTACATAATCACTATAGTACTAATGATTCCAAAGTTAGTTAATATAAGATCAAACGTGATTTCTATCACTATTGTTTTGTTTGAAATTGATAGGCGTAGTCATGCATTGTGAAAGAGAAAGATAGTTTATTCCGCCATGCACAAAAAGTTTTCTTTCTAGACACTCGAATTATTTTCATTCGTTTCTTTTCGAGTTCGTTTCTTTTCGAGTTTGACCTATCTTCTGCACACCTCTTTCCAACACCCAAACACTATCATGCTCATATACCATCGTTGCTCAGTTATCATAGAGCAATCCATCGCTGCCAGAATACCATTAAGCATTCCATCGCTGCATCTCTGTCTCTCACAGTTTAGCAGCAAATTAGCAAAAAGTAGCATGAAGTACATAATCATACTGTTAAGTTTCGATAGACATCAAGAATAAGGTATGTATATTGCTCTTAATCCTCCCGCTCTTTGCTATGCAAGAGCTATGATCTCCTATACAACTGTAATAGTTTGGATAACGTACTGTAACAATAACACCCCTTTCGTGCGTATGACTTTGCAATACCATACATAGAAATGGATACGGAAGTAAACATGTCTCAAGTCCAATCAAATGCAAACATGATCGCCTCACAAGAATCGTTTGCGTCTACTATTTAGGTTGGTATTTTGCGTGTACTTCAGTCCCCTTTTTTTTTAAAAGCATAAAGAGTATGGTGACACCGGTAGAGATTATTATTAATGTTACCTTTATAAGAAGCAGAATGATTCCTAACGGTCTTTTTATAAATGAATCTCCTCTATTATACAATGTGGTTGCATACAAAGTCAATGCTTATCATAGGGAAAATGGTAACCCCCTTTGGTCGTAATGGTATTCCTAGCATATCAATAGATTGTTAACCTATTTACATTCAAAGGTCTTTTTACATACGGGTATTGTGTTTTTTGTTGCTTTCTAAGTCATGATCATGGTAAAAAAAAAAAGGTAAGATAACTTGCGGACTCTTGTATAGCATGGATTTGTTTAAGAAGCTACATGAACTATACATTATCTATTTACAGATACGAATGTTGATATGGCATGGATTTGCCGAAAACTTCATGTATTGGTTCAAGCTACTTATTTTTTTGTAATTCGGTACATATCTTATATAGCTTATTGTCTAATGCATAATGTTGTATTTATATTTAAAAGATAAGGACCAAAACCATCAAACTGATCATCATGGCATTCGCTCTGGTACGATATCGAAATGGTTTGGCCTATCGCTATAAGCAACTTTCAATAAGGGAAGATCAAACTATAAAATTTTATTTACATTGCAAGCTGATTAGTCAAGTTAAATGTATTTTGTACATGGATACTAACTGACATTCAGCGTTTACACCTATCTTCCTCACTGTGCTAACTTGCACGGTTTTGTGTGGTGGGATGGTGGCAGGTACAATTAACTATCCAACTCTACTTGAGTATTCTGAGATAGTATTCCATCTTTTCCAATCGGAAAAAGATAAGGCCAAAAGTTCTGGTGTATTCAGTGCACATAAACCTATAAATGAATCCAAAATGACTCATAAAGGTTGTGACGTATAAACAATACATTTCAACAATAATATCCATAAGTAAGATCATATTGTTGATTTTAAACAACCAACTCTCAAGTAGCACTTTTGACTCGGTTAGTTGTATCGGATTTAGAAAATATTTAAATGTCTACATGTGGATCCACGACACCACATTCAATTTGATTCTAATTCCACCTAGGTCAATAACAATTCTCATCGAGAAATTACTATTACCTAGTGAGAAATTGTCTCTTCACAATTCTCATCAATATGCCTATGTATTAATGACTAGTTTATGCATGCATATAAACTTAGTCCAAGGAATCCTTTGTAGATCCACAGGATAAAAAGTTTGTACAAAAGCTTTTACGATCACACAAAGATTCACTACATAGCATATCTCTATAGATATGACCTGATTTGTACACAATGCTTTCTTAACCGAGAATCCTGTAACTCGATTAGCCTCTAAGAGAGAATTTTTCACAAAGAGTGCTATTTCGCAACCAAAATCTCAACTGGAGATAATCTCAAAAGAATATATTGTTAGCATGAATTTCATTCTTTGCATCCACTCATGGATCTCAGTCCTCACTAAGATCAAGTTTATTACCACCAACAAGGAACATGTTTCAACAAACCACCATCTTGCAATAGAATTCCCTAGTTCTAACACAATTCAATCAGAATTGTAAAAAGCAACTCCTCCACTACAAGAGTGTTTTCTAATTTCCTTCTCTTGCATCTACAAACAAGATATCTACTCTAGTTGTTAAAGGATTTCTATAATATCAATATATCCTATTGATCCTGATTCTTGAAACATGTTCGTCATCTATTCATGTAACAAATTCCTCCTGGAATCTATGATAGATGTTTCTCCTTGATAACTTTCTTTTCTTCCTACTTAACCATACGAGTTTCCAAGGGGTGCATATCAGTCTAGATTTGCCCTAGGAGAAGTTTCAAAAAAGAAATCCAAAAAAACTTGAAAGGCAAGAAAGGTGTTGCATCATCGTAATCAAATACTAATAATGTCCCAACACATTTTCATGAATGACTTATCAAAAGATCTTTTTTATTACCAACACAGAATTGACTTGTAAATTAGAAAAAGACTTATTGAAGATTCATATAAGGGAAACAATTTAGAAAGCAATTCCATTAACCATTCATGTGACATCGTCCAAGGTCAACAAGAAATAAAAATTACCTTCCAAGGAATCAATAGAATCAGGTTGATAAATGATAAGAAATCCACAAATATATTTTTAGAATAGAAAATAGCTTTTTGGATTTCCCAGTTTTGTAAATTTGAGATATCCATAAGCATTGTGAAACCTCTTCTATTGAGCATTGATTAGTGATCCATAGCTTGGGGGCTAGATCCGTTCGGTCTAGGATTGGTTGGGTTGGTTTTTCCACCATTTGTTTGCTTGTCGTTCTATGGATTCAACATCCTAGTGGTGATCCTCGGTGGAGATCTTTATACCAACGGTTTCGAAGTTCAACAAAATGAACTAAAAATGCACCTTCAAACAAACCGCAAGGTCAACTCAAGCGAAGACCAACGAAGCCAAGGCAGGAACTGCAAAGCCTCGCTTACAGTTCATTCTGAAATGAAGCACAACCACCAAGCAAGAACCGCAAGGTCTAACCTAAGGTTTACTACGAAGCTGAAGTGAAATCGCGCCTTCAACAAAACCGCAAGATCAACGAAATGGCCTCAAGCTAAGACAAACAAAGCAGAGGCAAACTGCCAAAGCAGAGCCACAAGGCCTCACTTACGGTTCACAACGAATCCAAGCAAAACCACCAAGGGAAGAACCGCAAGGCCCCACATACGGGTCACAACGAAACCAAGGTACAACCGCAAGGCCTCCAATATGACTTCAACGAAGCCATCGTAGGCAACCACAAAGTCGAAGTTGCGGAGACCAATGAGCAACCACACCGCGACTACCGAAGGAGCCTTACATACAGTTTTCAATGAAGTAAACCAAATGCGATCGAAGGCAATGGGAATGAAGGCAGCCACTATGCGATACAGCTCACGACCATGAAGAACCGCAATCTGACGATTGCGGTCACGGACAAGTTCACGAAAGCGACAGATCTTCATGACCCCAATGCTAGGAAGATTAGCAAAGTACCAGCGTGGAGAACGAACTCCACGGATGATGCAGACGGACAACTGAAGCCATTAGAATAGGCTTAATATGAATTTGTAATCATGTGATCAGCTCAAAACCATTTTTCCATGTTCCTATATAAACAAGGTGAATATGAGAGTTGTGGTTAGAGACAAATAGTAGTAAGTGTCTGCTAGTAAGCGAGACTGTTTGATTGTTTGTAAGAGAGAGTACCAAGCATCCGATAGAAAACAAGACCATCTGATAGTTTGTAAGAGATTGAAATCTCTTGCAACAACGTGTTGTGTGGTATGCCACACAGTGCCCAAAGATCATTGACAAAAATACAATGCTACTTGCATTTTGCTTTGTGCATAATCCTGAATGCTTAATGTTGGTCCATTGTTATGTTAATTCAGCTTTCATTCTACATTTCGCACTAAGGCTCATTAATCTAAATGTTTTATAAATCAGTAGTAGGTTAAAAGTGTCTATCTATACCTTGGAAGAGGATAGATCTTAGAGATGCAGCAACAGCCGCAACTGAGAGCTCAACTCTATCTAGGCAAAATAGGAATCAAGTTTGAAAATGCATACAAACGTGTGGAGACTTGTACTTGAAAAAATTAAGTATGAAAACATCTTGCCCTCTAGTAGAGAGAGAAACCAACTATCAAGCCTCGAGTAGAGAGAGAATCCAATATGACTCAAAAATGTAGAAATCTCATTAACTCTAAAAAACTCAAGTGCATATTCAACCTATCCGTCCTTCTAATAGGAAATTGTAGTAGAGGATGCACATATCCTATTGGACCTCTTTCTCTCCTCCTCCAGATGTGATTGGATGAGTGACTTACGACTCCTCTAATTTGATTGGACCATCTCTATGAAAGTCTCTCTTTTGATTGGTCTTTTGGCCTCATGCCAACACTTTGACTTAACCTAACCCTATGAATGAGATCTAAACTACTTTGACCTCACCTCACACATGCCAACATGGATTCACATGTGTGGGACCCACGTATGTACAATTTACATGGTTTTCATCAAGCTAGATTTGCCAATTTTTTGACAATTTCTCACAAAATCTTCACCTTGGTCCTACTGATATTCTAGAGTCAACTTCAAAACCATCATCATAGTCTATTTGATTCTCGGTCTTAGGCTCATAATCTCATTCCATTGTTGACAATTGTGAAATTGTTGATATTTGGAGTTTGTGAATTACAAGCTTGAGATGAATTTTATGATGAAATATAACTTAAACTTATCAATTTATAATGTCACTAGGAATGACGATAGTACAATACAGAATTGACAAAAGAAAATCAATGGGTGTGAACAGTTTTTCAATAAAACCGAAACTTTCACTAGTATAAATAGCTTATATAGGAGCCAAATTATATAACAAATAACACTTGTACAACATAGAGCTTATTGAATTGACTCTTGGGTTTTGATGCATCCATCATCAAGAGGAGTATTTCAAAAAAGCAAAAGGTCAAAACTATCATTTTGATGTTATTGAAAGGCCAAAATTTTGGATTTCAGGACATCATTAGGAGGAAAATCTATTTCTGAAATTCTAGTCCAACATGTATATATGCAATTCAGAGATAAATGTGCAAGGATTCAACCATCAAGATCACAAAAAAAAACAACTATGAGTATTGATATTTTTTATACTTAGATTTTTGTCATTCATAAATATCTAATAGTAAACTTGCCAATCTAATCATTTTTCTCTTGCAGATTTATATCCATCCAGCATAAATGAATGGGAGCTAAGTGACTCTTTAGCAGGTGTGTTAGATGTTATTCACACTGATATTGGATAGCTGCAATATCGAGGTAGAATTGCAAAAGATCTAGTTGACAGTGAGATCTTTTTTTATGAATCAATGTAAGTTCCTGATACAAAAGAAAATTTTGGACAAATAGTACCAATTCCATTACCTAGTTTTGAAAGTGATGAATGGATTGCACCAGATGCTACAGTTTCAATATCATTTCGTTATAAGATATATAATGATGTAAGAAATTCATTAAAAATGAGCACAAAATAGAAAACAGTCATCTTGAGTTGGTTTATTTTCTTGAATATATTTGTGGATTTCTTTTCAAGTGTCAATGTACACAAAACCCCAACGATGTTTGTATGCAAAAATTTATTTGTTAGTTTATTATCTGAACTTATGGATGAAGACTGGGACAAAAGATCAGATGGAGAAATAGAATGCAAAATTAAAATGTCTTTCATGTGCTTCCATTATCAAATTGAAAAACAAATGTTGAGCTTATGCTTCCATTATCAAAGATGGAAAAAAAATAAAGGTAAATGGGTGTCACTCGATCAAGACTTGGAAGCCAGTGGACATTCAAAACAAAAAAATATTAAAATTATATACAATGATGCCGTTTTGACGTGCGTTGAAGTGGAAGAAGATTGGAGTCTAAATTACATCAAGCGAGAACTATTGCTCCTACAAGATGATGTACTTTCAGACTTCAGATTCATTTTCAATGGTAAACTCGTAAGTAACTGTAAACACTCGATCTTTTATGAATATTTTCAACCAAACTTTCTAATACAATCTCTGTACTCATTGTAACTCACTTTGTATTAGTTTTATGCAGGTATGTAAAAGACATGAGCTCGAGATCAAATGCAGAGATATTGGCAAAACAATCCAACTTATGGAAGAACATTGAGATTCACTATTAGCAAATACTAGCCAATCATCATATGTTTTTATCAATATAGAAAATTGCATTCTAGTATTACACTATGGACACAATTTGATTGTAAGAATCTATATTGGTATCAATAAAAAAAACTCATAAACGGGTTGTTTACATATAAAATGATTGTATCTTTTTTTTTTTTTATGTATCTCTGTTTACAAATAGATCTCTATTCAGTCAATTTTTCTATATTTTCTTTATTAGTATTAGGAACTGATAATGGAACAACTCTTTCTATAATCTCATCTTCCTCTGTTTTGGGAAGGGCCTCAATGTCTTTTAAGACAAGAGGACTCTCTGCTATAATATAGCCTTCCTCTGTATTAGGAAGGACTTCTATTCCTTTTTTATCATATGTAATAAGATCTGCATCTTGAGCAATTTGAAAGGCTGTTAAGACAGGAGCAGCTTGCTTTTGAGGGCCCTCGATCTCAGGTGTAGCGCTTACACCATTCTGGACAAAGGTTCTGATCAACTCTTGCCGAAATCTATATACATTGTCATGAGTATACAGCTCAAGAGTGAACTGTCATCACAAAACACGAGAATCAGCAAATTATAAATGATGATAGTATCTTTTTAATATCTACATCCACTTGTAAATTATACCACTCAAAAAATAGCATCGTATTGTACAGGACGAACCATGCATAACTAAAAGCATCTTTTTGCTATACACGCTGCATATATAGAATGAAAATTAGTAATATTATGATAGAAAATTTATTTATGTGAAGAATTGCCAAAAATTGGCAAATCTAGATTGATCAAAAACCATGTAGAATAGTGTAAATTGTGTACACAAGTGGGTCCCACACATTTGAGGCCATGATGCCACATGGGAAACCCATCCTAATGTAGGTTAGGTCAAGTCAAGAGAGTTGGTCATGTCTATTTGGTGGTCATCCCTACTTTATAGGACCTACACCTAAGTTTAAGGTGAAAATTTGACCAACTAGCTACCTACCAAGCATAACTCTAGGAAATAGACTAGGGTTTCATTTTAGGTCAAGGAGAGTGAGTTAACTTCCTTATTACATGCTGGAAATCCACCTAACTTCAAGAAGGAAGTCGAATTTGGTATGTATTCCCTCTCTCCATAGTGAGAAGATAGAAAATTTCTGGAGCTCATTGGCAATCTCAAGCTAGTTCACTATGTACATTGAGTTTTTGTGATCCAAATGAAACCAAATCAATTTCTACTTGTTTCTCAGGTTGAAGGCCGTACTATAGTCTGTAGTACACACGTGTGGTCTCTGATTTCAATGTTTATCAATGCTTTTGATTGTTAATGCTTGTTGTTTGTCAAATTGCCAATCTAGATCAACTTTTCTGTGTCTAGTTTTTTGATAGATTGTTAAGCAAGCATCCAATCACTCTTGTGGATCTTTTGTAGATCCATTTATGGTCCTAAAGTACAGTACTTTCACATGGTATCAGAGCCAAGTACAAGAGCATAAGCCATTGATCTAATGCAAATCCATTTTTAGCAAGTTTTGGTGCTAAAAACTAGTATTAAGAGGGCAAGCTAGAATCTTGATTTTGGTGAGGAGATTTGATCCCAAACTTGGTAGGGGTCCAAATCCGTACTGTCCACATGTGTGAGAACCTCTGAACCTGCATTTGATGCATGGTATTCATTTGATCCAAAGAAATTCAATTAGTGAGCTATTGGTGTAATTTTTAGTGGAGATCCTAGGATAATCTACCAAGATCATTTGCCATTGATTAGATTTGAGTTTGTTTCATGGAATCTAATTAATCTAGGCTGAGTTCAAGTCCTATTAAGGTTAAAAACAGGTCTTGAAAGTACACCAAGAAGGAAGAAAGAGATTAAGTCATTTTTTTGTCCAAAAATAGTCAAAATTGGCAAGATTTGATTGTAAGTAGATTTCACATCATCTTATCTTCATTCCAACTTTGTGAGGGAGTGCTAGAACTGAGATTATAAGTCCATTTGTTGGATTAAAAATCTAATTTGAGTGAAAAACTACAAGAGAGAGACCCTAGTGAGTTTTTAGAGACAATCAAATCCATTTCTTGGCAAGATTTGTTTGAAAGTAGTTTTCACTTCATCTTATCTTCATTCCAGCTTTGCGAGGGAGTGATAGAACTATGATTATAAGTCCATTTGTTGGATTAGAAATCAAATTTGAGTGAAACACTGCAAGTGTGAGACCTTTGTGAGTTTCAAGTCAATCAAATCTATTTCTTGTTTCTAGAAGTCACTAGTAAGATGGGATCTGCTAGAGCATACCTTCTAGAAGCTAGTGAGAGGTTGAATTCTACAAATTATGCTATTTGGAAGGTTAGAATGGAGTTAGTCTTAGTGCTCCAAGACCTTTATGAGTTCTTGATTGAAGATGAAGATGAACCTCTAGGTGCACAAGAGTTAGCTAGATACAAGAAGAGATCTAGGCTTGCACTTCATTGTGTGAAGATGAATGTGAGCAATGATTTGTTGAGAGAAGTATCAGCTTGTACTAATGCTAAAGAGGCTTGGGAGTCTTTAAAATCAATCTATGAGTCTAGCAACACTTCTAGAGTTCTTATGCTTAGAAATCAAATTTTGCAAAGCATGAGAAGAAGTGAGGAGAGTACACATGATTATGTACTCAGAATCAAGTCTCTAAATAGGGAGTTGGCTTCCATTGGAGAGAAGATTCATGATGGAGAGCTTGTACAAATTGTCCTTAATAATCTAGGAGATGACTTTGCAAATTTGGTCCAAAGTTTTGCCATCCAAGACACTTTTCCAACTATAGAAAAACTTCACAGTGTATTAGTGGCTGAAGAGTGTAGGATGCTCCATGCAAAATCTAGGATGAGTTCCTTGTCTTTGCAGGATGGTGATGAGAAAGCCAATTTCTCAGTCAAGGGCAAAAAGAAGACCAATGGAAAGAAGAAGCATCCAAAGGAGGCCAAAGAAGAGGATGATGCATCAAGCTCAAAGGACAAGTCAAAGCAAAAATGCGTCTTTTGTGGAAGGAAGGGGAATTATGCATCTGAATGCTACAAGAGGCTAAGAGCACAAGTGGAGGAGGACAATCAAGGAAACCTTGCAAAGGAGGAGGAGGAGGATGAAGTAGATGTATTCTTGATGGCATCTACATCTCACCAACAAGCAATAGCAATTCAAGAGACAATTGGTGGATCGACAGTGGGGCTAGCTCCCACATGTCTTGTGAAAAGGACTTTTTCTCAACCTTACACTCATTCAATGATGCTAAAAAGTTTGTCTTTACTACAAATGATGAAGAGTGTAGGATAGATGGTGTTGGCACCATTTCTTTGTATCTAGAATCCTCAAAATGCATGGATCTAGAAAATGTCCTTTATGTACCATCAATCACCAAGAATATGCTTAGTGTTGGTCTACTCTTAGAGAGTGGTTTGGATGTCCACTTTAAGCATGGTGTTTGCTTCATCTTGAAGAATGATGTTTGCATTGCAAAGGGATTTAAACATGGAAGATTGTTTAAGTTGGAAGCTAGTGTTGCTTTTGAAAGAATGAGCTTGGCGAAGGAGGAGAGCACTCAAGAGGAGATCTTGGCAAAGTGTGATCTTGCTTGCATTGAGGAGGAGCATCAAAAGGAGGAAGATCTTGAGGATCAGTCTCAAAGCATGAGATTTCCAAGGGAGTCCTCAATGACAATGGCCGAGTCATCAAATTGCATGCAAATTGTCCATTCAAGTGTGCATCTTGCAAGGGTGGTGAGCATTGGAGAGTCTACTATCTTTGAATACTTTTTGGAAAGTATTAGTAGACATGAGGTGACTTGTTTCTTAACTTTAAGATCCATGGTGTTTATTACTTTGTATGACAAGACAATGAAATGGGATGCTTTGAAATCTACATTTGTTGTTGATAAAGCAATTTCATTGGATAACTATTTTTGTAATAGTTTGAATAGTGTCATAAAAGATGAAACATCATTTGTATTGGAAATCTTTGGGTACACATGCTTTGAGCATGATCATTCCAATGTAAGGACCAAAGATTATCCTATTTCAATGATAGGAATAATGGTAGTGTTTTGCTCTTCAAGTAGAGATTGTAGAATCTACTTGTTTTCAACCAAAGAATTTGTCAATGGTGGAAATGTGATCTTTCAAGAGTGGAAGATTTGTAAACTTGAAGAAGCACCTTTGGATCAACACATTATTCAATTCATTGATGTTTTGGAGTCAAGTCAAGTGGAGGATCAAGCTCAAGACCCGAGGACTCCAAGAAGAATCTTGAGTATCAAGATGGAGCCATCTAGGCTCAATCATATGGATCAAGCAAGACAAGTTGTCTTTGGCAACATTATTTATGCACTTAATATCTTCATTGATGTATCTTCAAGTGCACAAAATGCCTTGGAATCCATGGCTTGGCATGATGTTTAGTTTTGAAGTGTGCTACATGTATATAGACACATTTATGGAACATCTTGTAAGGGATCCTCTAAGAGGTGGTGAAAGATCCTTCATGGACATCATTCTCTATTGGAGTCTCAAAAGTTCCTTCTTTGTAGCTGGATTTTTTAGACACTTCTAAAAGCTTTCATTGATCTATCAAGAGAGCTGTAAAAAGATCAAGCTAAATTTGAGGAGGAGTGTGAAGATTTGCCAAAAATTGGCAGATCTAGCTTGATCAAAAACCATGTAGAATAGTGTAAATTGTGTACACAAGTGGGTCCCACACATGTGAGGCCATGATGCCACATGGAAAACCCATCCTAATGTAAATTAGGTCAAGTCAAGAGAGTTGGTCATGTCTATTTGGTGGTGATCCCTACTTTATAGGACCTACACCTAAGTTTAAGGTGAAAATTTGACCAACTAGCTACCTACCAAGCATAACTCTAGGAAATAGACTAGGGTTTTATTTTAGGTCAAGGAGAGTAAGTTAACTTCCTTATTACATGCTGGAAATCCACCTAACTTCAAGAAGGAAGTCGAATTTGCTATGTATTCCCTCTCTCCATAGTGAGAAGATAGAAAATTTTTGGAGCTCATTGGCAATCTCAAGCGAGTTCACTATGTACATTGAGTTTCTGTGATCCAAATGAAACCAAATCAATTTCTACTTGTTTCTCAGGTTGAAGGCCGTACTACAGCCTGTAGTACACACGTGTGGGCTCGTATTTCAATGTTTATCAATGCTTTTGATTGTAAATGCTTGTTGTTTGTCAAATTGCCAATCTAGATCAACTTTTTTGTGTCTAGTTTTTTGATAGATTGTTAAGCAAGCATCCAATCACTCTTGTGGATCTTTTGTAGATCCATTTATGGTCCTAAAGTACAGTACTTTCACAATTTATGCTATGATGATAGATTTGAACTAAAAACGGAATACATGCATATCAAAGATAAATTGAATATACCTTGAGAGATCTAATGGTTATCTCTCCAATTGAGGTTGTTGTTGTCGGTATTTCCTGAACGACATCATAAAGTAGCAAATCAAATTCTCTATGTGTATTTGCAGCTGAGTTTAATTTTACACATAGAAAATTTGATATTTTCATCTTATTTATCTTTACAGAAAGAATGTTCAGGCTCCAATGCCGATTGCAACAACAACAATACAGATATCGATAAATCCATACTTATGAAAGAAATCCTTACTTATTAAAGCAATGCTGCATGCAACAATCTAGATTAAAACAACAAAAACAAAAGAGCAATTCTTACTTATTTTCATATGGAATCAAATAAAATTTCGCAACATGATTACATTCGATAAAATATACAGCCTTCTCAAAATTGGCTTCTTTTGCCTTTATTGCTCCCATGAAAAAAAGATTAACAACAAAATCTACACCATGGAAATCGGATCTAATATTATTCTGAAAAAAAAATCCTCCGGCTTCTACTATTACATCTAAAATTTTTGAAATTTTATCTTTTAGCTCGACACAAAATTCGAAACCTAATCTAAAGCTTTTACATGAATCTGGAAGAAAAAAATCAAAAAAATTGTCGAGATAAACATATTTAACAATGAATTATTATCCTTATTTGTAATGTAGGCATTGTTATAGAGGCTACATACAAAGATAAATTTTTATTTTCAACATAAATATTGTAGAAAAATAAATACATTCTATATCAAAAAGTTGGACAAAATTTCATAAAAGTAGTTATTGTAAAATACAACACTATAGGAAATTTTATTGTCTATTTTTTTCTACATCATTCTGAGTATTAAAAAATAAACTTTAATCACTTATAAGATATCATAAAATATCAAGACGAGATGAATTTGTAAATCTTTTACCTATTTGACAATTTTATGAGCATTAACAAAAAACTAATGTAGCAATTTGGACAAAAATCACAACCAAAGCAAAACCAAATTAGATTTCAAATATAATGATGAAATAAAACTCAAATGAATTGTAAAGAACTAAAAAGATAGAGAATAAGCCATTTTGAGATAGACCGCTCCTTAATAAAGCCATGATCCCAAAAGACACCAAAAATTGTCTTTCTAGCTTCACACCTTTGAGCTTGTTTTTCACCTTTCAAATATACAAAAAACAAAAGAATCACTTGAACAACAATGTAGATCAACAACCTAAGCAATGATGTCATGTGAAATTTTTAACATCGAAAAAATCCTAAACATGTTAAGATCCAATGATCTTCAAATTTGGAACTTGAGGATGCATGACAAGTAAAATAGCAATTTACTAAGCATGATGATCATGTCTTCCTTTCGTAGTTTAGTTCTCTTTAGATAGACAAAATAAGTTTAGGTTCTCACAGAGATGGTAAATGAATTAATATTGGAGATTATGAAGTGTGCAAAAATTAGGTCAAACTCAAAAAGAAACAAAATCGAAAAAAAAACGAATGAAAATAATTCGAGCGTCTAGAAAGAAAACTTTTTGTGCATGGCAGAATAAACTATCTTCCTCTTTCACAATGCATGAATGCGCCTATCAATTTCAAACAAAACAATAGTGATAGAAATCATGTTTGATCTTATAGTAACTAACTTTGGAATCATCAGTACTATAGCGATTACATAGCCAAACAATAAAGCATAAAAAATTATCAGACAAATAATTTGTCGCGAATCACAAGACAAATAATTAGTCACAAAGAACTACAGAAACGCATACATTCTGAGATGAAGTTGAATGCAATAAAAGGTAGTATTGATTCAGTATGAAAATGAAACAGAAGTAAATCAGTACAATAAGTTGCGGATCGAAGCCGCGTACTCTGTGCTATCTCTGAGCAGCTAAAATGAAATTATGAATTAATGCGAAATGTTGATAAGCAATGTCACAATAGCAATATCTAAAACAACTCTAAGAAGTGAGCTAGAATGCTTAGGAGTGTTCAAGCTCGCAGGCTTGAGAGAGAGAGAGCTAACTATTCAAATTCTTGATCATAACTTAAAAACTCCATGAATATGAACAATTATATATACTAAGAAATTAGGTCGGCAAATGCAATCGCTTGTTGGCTGATATCCGTTGGCATCCATCCGGTTCCTTGCCATTGATTGTTGATAAGTGGTGAAAATTGGCTGTAAATAGTCAACAGTCTGCATAAATGAACTAAAACTATTACTCTGCAAAAATGAAGTAAAACTGCAACTGATATTTATTTATTTTTGTAACAATAATTTTTTTTCACTATTTGATTTGACTCTCTTGGTCTAGAGTTTTGAAACTTCCAACTTCTATAAGGCAATTGGTAATTCTCTTATAAATTGTGACAATATGATTAATTCTCTTGAATATTGCACACATATTTTACATTAGTATGTTATACAAAGTTAAAATCTCAACATTCACAAACACAAAGGAGAGAAGATGAATGTTTTTGCAAAGACTTCTTCTTTTCATAGTGACCTTGTAATTGATTCAAGAATCACAAAATTGTCAACAATTATCACAATAAGACCCACTACTAGTAGTAGTACTATTACATTTATTGTCAAAGTACATTATTTTGGACCTTACTAGTCAATCAATGAATCACAAGAGGGATTGATTGATTGATCATAAAACACATGCAAACTAGACACATATGTGTGGTACAGTACACAATATGGCTTGTAGGTAGTAAATGATCTTAGGAAGACTTAGTTTTTGCTTAGATCCAAAAGAAATCAAAGTACATAGTGTAGAAGGTCGAGTTTGCCAATGAGCTCTCAAAAATAATCTAAGACATTACTATGGAGAGATGATGATACATAGAGAACCTCCTCCCCACCTCGAGTCAGGTGAAAATCCAACATTTAATCAGAAATATGAGTGAGCTTTCTTGTCCTAATTCTCCATTCTAGCCTCATCCTTGAATCTTGTCATGTAGGTAAATGGTCAAGAGGCAGTAATGCTTGTTGAATTCTTAGTTCCTTCATTGCGAGTCATGCAAATTTTATGTACAGATCTATGTGAGAAAGCTACCATTGAACAACAAGTCAATAGTAGGCTATTTATGGTAGCCCAATTGTGTCTAGGTGATCGGGTGCTTCTTTACACATCTAAGAAGCATCTAGAAAAATTAAAATTCAGAAGTGAAGGGCCTTATGTCATAAATAAAATCTATCCTAATGGAGCAGTCCAATTGGAAACACTTGACGGAGTATATTTATGTTACATTTTTTCTGATCTTTATAAGTTTTATTATTTATTGTTATTTTTTGTACCTTCTTTTGTTTTTGATTTTTTGACTGCCTCTATTTGTCTTTATTGTGTGAAAAATTGCCTACATTGGCAAATCTAGCCATGTAGAATATTGTATATTTTGTCAATATTTTCTGTTAGTCACTTGAATGGCCAAAGTGCCACTTGTCAATCAACACCTAATGTAGGTTACCATGAGTCAAGAGGAGTAGTTGTGTCCATTTGGTAGTGATTCCTACTTTGTAGGATCTAGACCTTGATTTATGATCAGATTTATACCTACCATGCACCTACCAAGCAGTGACTCTTGGATCTAAGCTAGGGTTTCACTTTAGAGCAAAAAAGTTGAGTCTACTCCCTTGTTATATGCTGGATTTTCACCTAGCGTTGCAAAGGAAGTGTCTTTTACTATGTATTTTCATTCTCCATAGTGAGGAGATAGAAACTCCATAGTGAGGAGATAGAAACTTTTTGGAGCGTCAAGGAGAAACTCGGGTTCTCTCATTGTATGATGATAGTGAATGAAACTCAACTTTGGAACACATTAACCTCTGTCTACAGGCCGTACAATAGCCTCATTTTCACATGTGTGAAGTCGGATCATTTTCTATCAAGCTGCTAAACTAGATCTTGTTTTCTATTGACTAGTATCTGATAGATTGTTCAACAAGCACACAATCAACCTTGTGGATCATTCAAATATCCATTTATGGTCCTTAGTACTGTACTTTCAACATGGTATCAGAGCCAAGTACAAGGCTATTGATCAATGTTTAAGCCTAATCCAATTTTAGTAGGTTTTTGGTGCAAAAAGCTAGTATTGAAAGGGTGAGATGGTATCCTAGAATTGGTGAGGGGATTGTTGGGGGTATTCCCAACACAACATGAGCAAAGGGATAAATTTAATAATAAATGTGTTGCAAGGGCATGGCTTCCTGCACGTATAAGTCCATGGCCCAATGAGCACGCGAGCTACTTGTAAATAGAAATAATAGACTTGGACCCTTTGTAATCAAAATAAAACTTGAGGCCCAAAGTCATTTTAAAACTTAGAGTTTACTTTTTTAGAGTTGGGTCCACTTTTGGACTCACATGAATCTTGTCAATTCTAATGTACCTCTTATGGACCCTTGGATCAAGTTGGGTCCAAGATGAATGGATAGGATCAATGTGAATATTAGCCAATAGGATTTTGGGGCAAGGGCCTTTTCCATTTATAAAAAGGCACCAGTTGTACTCTATTTTCATGCTTAATGAGAAGGAGAAAACTTTATCATTTTTGGAAGAGAAGCATTCTCATTTGCTATTAAATACTTGCTATTGCTCTTGTTATTTTTCATTTGTTTTCAAGTTCATGCTTTTTGGTTTCATTGGTTTATGTTTCTCCCTTAGCAAGTACAATGAGCAAGTGAGCTAACCTCCCTCATCACACTCTCTCTCTATTTCTCTATTCCTCTACCCTCTTTGCTCCTTCTATCAATCTAACTCTCCCTCTCTCTCCCTCTCTTTCACTACAAATCATGTTGAATGCTAGTTTAGTGGAGTAGAGTTAGTAGGGGTAGTGTTGAAGGTGGTAGTGTTAGTGTAAGAAGTAGAGAACTATCTAGAAGTAGTTTTTACATAATTAGGTACCTATCCAGTGTTCTAACGCTTGGTGACAGCGTATTGGGAGAGTTCAGTGTCAGCGTATTGGGAAACCCTTGGTGACAGGCGGGAGGGCTACTACGACAGCAAATTCAACTTCTTTTGTGAAGTTAGGTGGATTTCCAGCATGTAATAAGGAAGTTAACTCAGCCTTTTTGTCCTAAAATGAAACCCTAATCTATTTCCTATAGTCATGCTTGGTAGATAGCTAGTTGGTCAATTTTCACCTTAAATCTAGGATTTAGGTCCTATAAACTAGGAACCACTACCAAAATACAATGACCACCCCTATGGAATTGATCTAACCTATAGTAGGATAGGTTTCCCACGTGGCTCCATGGCCTCACATGTGTGGTGCCCACTTATGTACGTAATTTTCATTATTCTACATGGTTTTTGATCAATCTAGATTTGCCAATTTTGGCAATTCTTCACACTCCTTCTCAAATTTAGCTTGATCTATCTACAACTCTCTTTGCTTGATGAATCGATACTTTAGAAGTGTCTAAAAAATCCAGTTACAAACAAGATACTTTTGAGACTCCAATAGAGAAAATGATGTCCATGAAGGATCTTTCACCATCTCTTAAAGGATCTCTTACAAGATGTTCCACAAATGTGTCTATATACATGTAGCACACTTCAAAAACTATACATCATGCCAAGCCTTGGATTCCAAGGCATTTTGTGCACTTGAAGATACATCAATTAAACTATTAAGCGCATATATAATATTGCCAAAGACAACTTGCCTTGCTTGATCCATATGATTGAGCCTGTCAGAAATGGTGAACTCCTGTAACTTTGTCGCGACGCGAAGTCCTCGAATCAACAATATTCTTCATGTGATCACTGTCATAAACTAGGCCATACAACCAACAAATGCTGATTTAATTCAGTAATACCTTGTATGCATGCAAGAAGAAGGGGCACTCTGCATACGATTCCAGATTCAACCCAAAAAGAAAGAACAAGGCTGAGAAGCCAAATGTTGCAGAGTCATCCAAGGATGCAGATAGAGGTGATGAAGCCTTCACAATACTTGATGAAGCTTCGACGAGCTACACTGAACATGACTACGATGTAGTCATTGATTCAGGAGCAACATCACACATCACCTACAACAAGAAAATCTTGTTCGACATCATAGAACTCAAAAATAACAAAGCAGTGATTCTAGGTGATAGGAGCAGACACGATGTCAAAGGCATCGGGACTCTACAGTTGCAAACACTGTTAGGGCAAGCAGAGTTGCCAGGAGCACTCTACGTGTCTTCACTGAGAAAAGATCTAGTATCAGTCTCCAAGATGGCAGATCTTGGAAGTTGAGTTTTGTTCGTTGGCAATACATGCCGCATGATCGAGAAAAATACAAACAAATTGCTAACGATTGGATGCAGAGAAGGAAATCTCTACCAAGCCAAGATAATCAACAACTCTGATAGCATATTAAATGCATCAAAGAATGAAGATCAGCTTTGGCACAGAGGAATGAGAATCCTGTATGACATGTGTAAGAAAAACATAGTCACAGATCTAAAGATATCAAGACCTGATATTGGGTTCTACGAAGCTTGTCAGAAAGGCAAACAACATCGGAATCCATTCACACATGAGGGAAGAAGAGCCAAACAAGTTCTTGAGCTCGTCCACTCAGATGTCTGTGAACCGATGAAAATTGATCCGCTCTCAAGATCGAGGTATTTTTTGACGTTCATAGATGACTACAGTCGGATGAATATGATCTACTACCTAAAGAAGAAATCTGAAGTGTTTGATTTCTTCAAGAAGTTCGTGGCATTTGTAGAGCGACAAACCTCAAAAAAGATACAGATCATCAGATCTGACAATGGAGGTGAGTACAAGAGCAAAGAGTTTTCAAAATTTTGCCAAGAACAAGAGATCGAACATCAGTTCACTCTTGCATACACACCAGAATATAATGGTGTTGCAGAAAGAAGAAACATGATGCTAGTCAAATAAGTCAGATGCATGATGGCACAGGCTCAATTGCCAAGTCAATTCTGGACTGAGGCAATAACTGCAACTGTACATCTGCAAAACAGATCAACAACGATAGCGCTGGAAAATAAAACACCGTATGAGATGTGGACAGGTAGAAAGCCTGATCTATCATACGTACATGTGTTTGCATGTGTAGCATACAAGCACATTCCAAAAGGAAAAAGAAACAAGATCGATGATAAATCAGAGCAAACCATCATGGTCGGGTACTCGAACGGAACATAAGTGTACAGACTCTACAACCCAACCACAAAAAAGATTGTTTCGAGTAGAGATGTGAAGTTCGATGAGTCCACATTCCCTGGACTAAAAGATGAAAGAGGCCACGAGATCTTCACACTACTGCCAATTCAAGAAACAGATCAAAGATAGGTGTTAAATCAGAATGCTGAGCCACAAACTCCAGAGCAGCAAGAAACAAAAGATCAACCGCACGAACAAGAAATGTTTCAACAGCGAAGAAACGAACCCAAAAGGTCAACAAAACAAAGAAGACCTCCAGACTGTTACGCTGACAATCTTCAGTGGAGCGAAGACATGCAATTCGAATACTGCAGTTTCATTGAAGAGCCACCAACATATCAAGAAGCTGTCCAGAGTCCAAACGGAGAATTCTGGAAGCAGGCAATCTCAGAGGAGATCAAGTCGATGAGGCAAAACGAGGCATGGACACTGGAGCCACTACTAGAAAATAAAAAGATCGTCGACTGCAAATGGGTGTACAAAAAGAAAATGAAATCAGATGACACCGTTGGCCATTACAAGGCAAGGCTTGTCACGAAGGGCTACACACAAAGATATGGTGTTGATTATTTCAACACATATTCGTCGATGGTCAAGATGACAAGCATACGACTACTCCTTGCATATGCCACACAACACAATTTGGAAATTCACTAGATTGATGTGGAGACAGCCTTTCTCCACAGAGATCTAGAAGAAGAAATCTTCATGAAGCAGCCTGAAGGATTTGAAGAGCCCAACAATTGACAATATGTCTGTCGGTTGCAGAGATACATTTATGGTCTAAAACAAGCATCACGAGCTTGGTTCAAGAAGCTCAATAGTCTTTTGAAGTCTCTAGACTTCAATCCTACACAACAGATTATAATGTCTACATAAAAAGAGGAGAAGATTTTGTGATACTGATTATTTTCGTGGATGATTCCCTGATGATAGGAAATTCTTTGATGCTGATCAAGGACATGAAGAATCAGATTTCTGAAAATTATGAAATCAGAGATCTAGGAGAAGCAACAAAATGCCTCAAGATGGAGATCAGAAGAGATTGAATAAAAGACAAAATACATTTGAGTCAATCAAGTATGCCAGAAAGGTGCTCAAGCAGTATCACATGATGGACTACAAAGAAAAGGCCACACTAATGATAGTTGGAGCCAAGCTGATAAAGCAGGATTGCCCAAAAACAGAAGAGGAAGAATAGAAGATGGAAGATATAGCCTTCCAAAACCTAATCGGTAGTCTGATGTACCTTACAATTTGTACCAGACTTGATCTAGTTTTCTCTATTTACGTCTTAATCCACTTCTCTTCCCATCCTGGCATGTCACATTGGCAAATGGCGAAACAAATCCTACAATATCTGAAAGGGACCCAAAATAAAAGATTAACCTACTGTGCAGAAAATGAAAGAAAAGAATTCGAGCTGCACTATTATAGTAATGCAAGCTGGGCAAGTTGCAAAGATGACAACTCTTCCATAACTGGAGGATGTACCATAGCATGTGGAGCTACAATCAACTGGATATGCAAAAAGCAAACCTTGGTAGCTCAATCTTCTTGCGAAGCTGAATACGTCGCAGTTTCAAAGGTGGCGAACGAGGTAGTGTGGTTGCAGATGATGTTGGAGGCAATCGGGATACCACAATGAGGACCATGCACTATGATGATGAACTCTCAAAGTGCCATTTATCTGTCCCAAGATCTAGTTTTCCATTCAAAGACAAAACACATACCTCTGAAGTAACATTACATTCGAGATTTGATCTCGAAAGGAGAGCTCCAGGTCCAGTACATAAAATCTGGAGACATGATTGCAGGTCTACTCACGAAGCCGCTCGACAAGCCACTCTTCGCAAAGCAAAGAAAGACAATTGGATTACACATGCAAAACTGCAAGGTTCAAAAGGGAGTGTCATGAACTCCTGCAACTTTGCCATGACATGAAAACAAAGTGAAGGTTGAATGGCGAACAATTCACAAAAGTCAATGGACCTCAAAAACCTAAGACACGAAGCGAAGTGAAACTCGAAGGTTGAATGATTCGCGAAAGTCAAACATGCCTCCAGGACCAAAAAGACAAAGACACGACATGAAACAAAAGAAACAAAAGAAAATCTTTTGCGCTGCCAACTGGCAGCTCAACGGGCATGGATTCTTAAACTTAATGCCCAGTTGAAACAACTAGCAGTAATAGAGAGTAACTGATTAGTTGATTAGCGTTATCTACTCTTGTGATTCTCTATTTAGCTATCTTGTAAACTCCACACAATGGAGATATAAACTATTTTTTTCTAGATCAAAACACACACGGAGAATATGCGTGAGTAGAGCATAAAAGAAAAAGACTAGAAACAAAATAGTTGTGCATGAAAGTCGACCTGGTTCTTTTCGGCCTACTCATGCTGGATTGCCACCTGCAAGTCTTGCTAGAGATGTGTAAGCTCCGCTCGCAACCTGGTATTGCTGCTTGCCAATTCCACTACACCATCGTCCAAAGTTGATTTGGCCGTTACCAATCTTGGAGGACAGTTCCCAAGGTCTGGTAGGCCGTGGTAACATCTGTTGGCCCATCGGCCGATGTGATGCTGCTTGTTGGTGGGCCTTGTTGAGTGTTTCCCCAGGTAGTACACCATCATCATCGTCATCTTCTATTATAATTTCTTGCATCATCACGTTGTCTGGTGCAGTGGGATCAGCACACTGAGGTGAGGCGATGTACTCCATTGGCATGAATGCATCATCATCCAATGGTTTGTCGGACTCGTCATTCGGAATAGATGGAGGTGTGTAGAGGGAGCGTGTTGGAGGTTTGCGGATCCCAAGACAATCCTAGCCCTAATTAATAAGTGAGAGGGATTTGGCACTCTGCGTTTGTAAGTCTACCAACCTGATGATCACATAGATATTTCATTAATTAGAAAGTTAATAAAAGGACTTTAGGTCTTTTTGTGGGATTTCTAATGTCGTAGCGCCTAAAAGTCAAGTTAGTGAATAAAATAGGAATCCCCACCAAAATTCAATATCAAATTGGGTTCCTTCAATTAATGAATGGGTTCCCACTCCTTTTTAAATTTGAATAGTTAGGGAGGTAGAAATTGGCCAATAGGAATTGAGGCCAAGACCCTCCAATCCACTAGATAAGTGGTAGTTTCAAATCATTGTACATGTTCTCTTCATTTCAATACAAGCAGGTTGGCCCTCTTATGGAATGGATCAGGAATGTCCTTGCTCTCTATCTCTCTTCTTCCATCTCTCATGCTTCTTTTGTATTTGCTAATTGTTGGATTTGATGTTTATTGGGATTGAATGTTCTTATGCTTTTTGTGAGAGAGAAGAGGAAAGAGAAGGGTGAGTTTCTATCATTGTGGATTAGGGTTAATGGATGTAGTGTTAATGTTTAATGGATCTTAGTGTTAGTATGTATATGCTGGATTTTGGAATATGCTATCGCTCTCATGGGAACGAACCTCTATAGTGCACAGATAGCTGGTCTCGGACAAGCTTATCATCGAATGCTTGGCTGGCTATTAAAGCTCCTTACGGTTAGAAATGCTTGGGTATCTATCATGGGTGTGGTGAGGTGGCGTTAATCCAAAGAACAATGGTTGATGATGACGTGGAGGTGGTAATGGCGAGAATGGAGGAATGCTGTTAGTGGTGGTGGTGGATGTGGGAGTGATGGGTGGATGAGTGGCTTGGGTGGTGGTGACGTTAGCTAGTGGATCTAAGTTCCTCCTGACTGATCTGCTTTGCTGTCGTCATCATTATCTAACTCGATTAGGTCCACAACATCAAAGTATGTGGATGTGTCCATGAGGACGTGGACTTGTTGGGCCTGTTCCTGCTAGGGACTATTGTTGTGTCCTTGGGAATGATATTTTCATCTCCTTCCCCTCCCAAAATTTGTGCCGATGGTGAAGTTGGCAGTGTTGGAGTTGTAAGTAGTATGGGGGGAGTTGTGACCGAAGCTTGTTGGGGTCGTGCTGGTGAACCTTTTTGCATCGCCGGCGCCTAAGGGTCCACATCACCGACGTGTGGCTCGTCGCTATGCCATTTGGTCAGTTTGACGACAACTATGCCTTGAGTTTCATGTGTGGCTTGTCTTTGCCTTTGGTTACCATTTGGGGATGGATTTTGAGTTGGCTTTCCGGTTGGTTGAGATTCCAGTTTTCTTAAAGTCTGAAAGGTTAAGCTTGTTATGTTTCTAAGTTGGACTGATTGCCACTCTTGTCTGGATCATTGCAGCCATATTGTGTTGTCTAAAAAATCACTACTTAGATATCAGTAGTGACAACCTGTAGGCTCTGACACCATGTCGCAAACAATTTCGTTTCGTTGTCGCGAACGATTTTGTTTCTTTTGAGTTTAATGGTGCTCCTTTGGTGTGCGTGATGGTGAGTGATGACACTGGAGAAGTTGATGGCGTTATAAAGCACGGATGGACTGGATGATACAGCCCCAGAAATGGCCATGGGAGCAGAAAAATTGACACAAATTGGTCGCCAGAAGTCTTTAAAAGCTTGCACATCACTGAGGTGCAAATGACTTCGTGTTTTGGTTCTTTATAGCCATTTGGGTGTGTTTCGGCTCGGTCGAGATTTTTGGAGGAACCGGCTCGTGGACTAGAATGACGTTGTAGGACTCGGCCCGGTCGAGATCTTGTGTAGCAGGCCCGGTTGAGGCGCCAACCAGAGGACTCGATCGAGATGCCAACCAGAGGTCTCAATCGAGATGCCAACTCAAGGACTCGGTCGAGATGCCAACCAGAGAACTCGGTTGAGATGCCAACTAGAGGATTCGGTCGAGATGCCAACTTGAGGACTCGGTCGAGATGCCAACTAGAGGACTCGGTCGAGATGCCAACTTGAGGACTCGGTCGAAATATGATTGAGTGACTCGGTCAAAATTTGATGTAAGTGCTTTGTTGAATACTCTATTTCAGTGATATTGTTAGAGACCTACATGAAGTAAAATTTGACATTGTCGAAATAGGTCGGAGTTCTCAATGGAATATGCTATCTCAATTACCAGATTTGTGCTATGGGTGCACTCTTGTAGACATTCCCCACACGTGTGAATTCTAAAATTTTTGACACTACTAACAAAGTGCACAGTTTAATTGACAAAGGTTGAACAGTAAATTTAAAACTGAGAAACAAACTCGAACTCAAAAGTATCTCAAAACTCGAAAGATTCGCAAATACTATCTTGTCGCGAAATATTTTCATTCTTGTTCAATCTTGAACTCGAAAGATTCGCAAACAATATCTTCTCGTGAAATATTTTTTGATTCTTGTTCAAACTCAAACTCAAAAGATTCACGAAATTGTCCCAAAACTGTCGCCTGTCGCAAAACTGTGGATTGTCACAAAACTGTCGCGAACAAAAGTCATTGGAGTCTAGATACAAAATGTTTGTTGAATATCAACCGTCATAACGGTTAGATCTACTGTTATAGAATTAAAAGGCCAAAAGACTTGTCCTGTAACAATATAAATACATGTGCATTAATCCTTATAAACACAACAGAAAAACAAGATAGCAAGAGATATATATTGAATGTTCAAAATCAAAATTATAAAAACTCATTTTTGATCAAAGTTTCTCAACAGATGATTTTATCAATTAATCTGAATGTCTAAAATTATCTATAATACTCATGCAATATATCTCTTAATTTTTCATGTTGTAATTCAATCAAAGTAAAAACTGCTCTATTAGTACATAGACCAGAATCAGATCCGATTGAAGACACTAATATTAGTTTAATTTATTCAAACTTTCATCGTGTTCTCTAAGGAAGAATTCGTAACATTTTTCCTACAATGGTATCAAAACCGATACCGTGGTATCCTCATGCCTTCTTCACACATCCATCAGCAGCCGTATCTGGAGCTTATTCAGAAGATTAGAAGATGTTGTTGATCAACAATATTTAGTCTAAGATCAGTACGATCTTGGATACAGAAGGTTCAAATTGTTTGATCTGGAAATTAAAGACTTCACTCATACTGAAAGACGAAGGTCTTTGGCAATGGGTAGAACCAATAGAAGAGAAGCCAATTACTCCTAGCAAAGAACTTCAAGAATGGAGTTTGAGAAATGACAGAGCTATAGCAATTATTGCGTCTTCAGTGCATGACAACATAGTGCTAGATCTTACATCAATTTCGAACGTGAAAGAATTATGGGAAGAATTGCAAACCAAGAATGAGACTAGATCTCATAATCAAATCATGTTCTTGGAAGACCAATTAACTTACCTACAATGGGACGGCAAAGACCTGACCACATTTGTATAAAAGATAAAGAATCTGTTTATTTCTTTGCCATATTTTGGCACGAAAAATACAATCTCAAAGGAAAAACAACTTAGCTATTTTCTTCAAGCCCTACCCAGGTCATTCCACACAACTTGAACTTTACTGGCTAAAGATTTGACAATGTAATAGATGGAGTCAAAGAGGAAGTAGAAGTTCGTGAATGCTATGAAGATAATGGTGATTTCAAAAATACTATATTTACTCAGAAAAATAAATCTTCAAAGAAGTCTAAGTTTAAGAGGGAGTCATCTAAAAAGAATGGAAACAAATCCAAGACAAATGATCAACAATATGAAAAACAACAGAAAAATTCTGGAAGATTTGAAACAGATGCAAAAGATTATGTCATACAGAAGAAATTTTCTGACTAAATTGAAAGATTGATTGCATTCATTGTCATAAATGAGGTCATGCAGCATTAGACTGTTATCAAAATCTCAAGAAGGAGCAGAATCGAAGCGAACCTTCATATTCAAATTTTGTCGAAGACAAAGCAGAATTCTCTAGAGCAGTAGAAGACAGGACGACAAGAAACTCAATAGCATATGTTTGTGCTGATCTATGTTGTTCATCAAATTCAAAAATTCAAGAAGCAGTACTTGATTCGGGAGCCACCACATTTTGTTTTCTCGAAACAAATTTTATCTGACTATAAGAAGACAAATTATTTGAGATTCATTATACTTGGAGACGGTTCTAAGCATGTAGTTGATGGAACTGGTGTACTGTGGTTAAACACGTTCAGGGTGACAAGAAACTGGAGAAAGTTCTCTATGTCCCTACTCTTGATAAAGATCTTTTATTCGTAGCAAAGATAGTCGATACAAGAATGTCAATAACCTTCACAAGGAACTCTTGTAAATTGTTCGAAGAAGATTTTGATAACCTAGTTGCTAAAGGCAATAGAGAAAAAAATTTGTATCACTTGGACATTTGAATTCGAATCGAACAAGCGAATCAAACTCAAGAATCAACAGATATTCTGTGGCACAAAAGACTATGTCACATGAACATGAAAGCCTTGTACCAAGCCAACAAGAGTGAGAATTGAAGGAGTCAAAATCAAGAGTGGAGATATTCAAACTACCTGCAAATCCTGTCTTAAAGACAAAATGACCAGAACACCTTTCAGTAAAGATGTTTATAAAGCAACCAAGGACTGAAAATTGTGCATTCAGATATTTGTGGATCGTTTGGAGTATTGTCTTTAAGTGATGCAAAATACTTCATAATGTTTATTGACGAATTCAAAATCAAAGACTTTCAAGAAATTCGTTGAGTATACGAATTGGGCTGAGAAGCTGACAGGCAATAAGATAAAAGAAATTCGTACAGATCGTGGAGGTGAGAACATTTCCAATAAATTCAAAGCTTACTGTACTGATCGAGGTATTATGCATACAAATATTGCATCATACACACCTCATCACAATGGAATTGCTGAACGAAGGAATCGTACACTTATGGAAGCTGCTAGGTGTATGATGACTCATGCGAAAGCATCAAAACAGTTGTGGAAAGAAGAAGTGGCTACATCGAATTATCTTCAGAGATTTCTAAAATCTCGAATATCGGATAAAACTCATGAAATATGGTGGAAGTCGAAGCCAAATCTTGCACATGTTTGGACATTCGGATGTGCAGTTTACATGCACATACCAGACAAATTGAGAAAGAAACTCAATGGAAAGACAAAACAAGGTTTTCTGATAGGATTTGAATTACATTCATCATATTATCGAGCCTATATACCCAAAACTGACAGAATATAAGTTGTTTGAGATGTCAAATTCGATGAGTCAAAGTACATAGCAGGTAGTGACTTGGTCGGCTATAAAATTCTCAAAAATTATTATGAGTTACCAATGACAGAAATACAACAAGCAGACAATGAACAAGAATTACCAGATTCAGAGGGAGTTCAAGATCGAGTACCTGATAGACTCGAATCACCAGTTCGAATTCTAGCAAACAAGGTCGAACCCGAAAATGGAGAATCAAATTCGAAACCTGTACAGACTGTGAGAAGATCTGATAGACAAAGAAAACCAGTAGTTAGATTTGATTAGGATGTTTCAACTAATATAGCCATTGAATTTTGTGGTTTCACAAACAAACCTCAAACATTCAAGGAAGCTATTGATGGACCAAATAAAGATCACTGGATTCAAGCAATGGAGGACGAAATGTCATCCATGTATAAGAACAATGTATGGACACTTGCACCAATACCTAATGGAAGAAAACCAGTCAAATGCAAGTGGATCTACAACATCAAAACATGTCCTGATGAACATAACATCATATACAAAACAAGGTTGATTGCGTTTTTTACACTACACTGATACTTTCTCATCGGTAGTCAAACACACATCAATTCGCTTGTTATTTGCTTATGCAGTGGCTCATGATCTCAAAATCCATATTATGGATGACAAAACTACTTTCTTGCATGTAGAATTAGAAGAAGATTTATTCATGGACCAACCACTTGGTTTTATAAGCCAAGAATATCTAAAATTCGGATGTCACATGAATAAAAGCATCTATGGTCTGAAACAAGCAGCCAGACAATGGTGTAGAAAGACTACGTTCTTTAGGCTTCGAACCTTTATCAAACATGTCAAAGATGAAATTATCATTCTAGCTGTTTATGTTGACGACACGCTTATTCTAGCAGATTGTTCACAGACTCTCGAGGAAGAGAAGCAAATAGCCAATACACTCTATCGAAGCCTGATTGGATCATTGTTGTATCTTGCAGACAACACCAGACCTGATATAGCATTTGCATTATACAGGCTGATTCAATTTAATCAAAACCTAGGATCATTGCATTGGAAGTTATCAAAGAGAATAGTACAATATCTCCAGGGAATGAAAGACTATGGACTGTGTTATTCGAAGGAAGCTGGATTTTGGATCGAATCTTACAGTGACGCAAGCTGGGCATCCATGAAGGATGATAGCAAAAGTATTTCAGGAGGTTGTACTCTAGCATCTGGCGCAGCCATACTTTGGATAAGCAAGAAGCAAACAACAATAGCTCAATCTTCCTGTGAGGCCGAATATGTAGCAACAACTAAGATGGCAAACGATCTGATATGGATCAAATAAATGCTGGAAGGATTTGATAATATTTTTGTGTGAAATGCAAGAAATGTTACAATTAGCATGTGAAATATTCTAAGTGCCTAGGATCATGTAAGACATTTTGCTAACCTGAAAAGATTGCCTCGGGAGTTTCAAGTTGCGGATTGGGTGTATCTTAGAATTCCGAAGGATTCTAAGGTAATGTGCATTGGGCAGCATTACAATTTGTTTGCTTGTTATAGTGGACCATAGGAAATCTTGAAAAAGATTGGATCTTTAGCTTACTAGTATGTGTTACTAGAGGGAATCAAGACTCATCCCATATTCCATGTTAGTCGTCTAGAGATGAGTTTACATGTGAGGGACAATCTTGGTCCTGGTAAAAGTCTAGATTCATTTGAAGACTTATCTGAAATGATTTCTTTAGAGCTTATTCTTGATACAAGATCCAAGCGATTGCGTAATCGGGAGGTTATCGAGCATCTATGTTACGGCCCTAATGGGGTTTGTACCATTAGGGGCTGTCTTGGACATAGGAGCCAGGCCTAATCTGGATAGTAGTCAAGTAGGACCATGGGGTCACACCCGCATGTGGTATAGGCATGTGTATTGCATTCTATTATGAGATAGGATGTACATGCATTGTGCTTATGCATGGGTCATGACTATTATGGTTTAGGGGTACCTACATGCAGTGGACAAACATGGGGGATTGGCATGATCAATCAGAGTGCTTCCATGTGGATTCAATGCATGGGCAGGTGGGGTTGGCTATATCTCTATATATACCCTCATCAGCGTCTATGAGGATTATGGAAGAGTCTGTGGCCCTTATGCTGCCAGACCATAAAATGCTCTTCCTGCGGCTTGCCTATCTCCTGGGTTACTCAAGGGCTAGATCGGATGGTCTAGGTTTGGTTGCCAATGAGTAGTAAAACCCAAAGAGAACCATGTATAATGATGAAATGAGAGATAGAAGAGAGAAGATGTGTCTCTCCACGAGTTACATCATTTTATAGAGTTTCCAAATCCTATTTGGCCACTTGGCTTTCCCTCCAAAATGTTAAAAATTCACAATTCTAGCTTGACTAGTTTTGGTCATATGACTTGTAAATAGTTAGATGGTCATGATGTGGCTTGTCACACGTGCCAAATAGCATAGGATTCCATTCATAAGGATGTTCTCAAGTAGACCTAAGTGTTAGAACCTTTGGAATGAGTCCAAATTATGCTTAGATACAAGGGAGAAAAAATAGGAGCTATTTTTGGTAATTTTTGCATTGTTGAGGGATCTCCAAGATTCCAACCCTAACTTGGTAGGGATGAAAGATCCACCAAAATTAGAATTAGGGATAGGTTTAGGGCTACTCATACCTGCCCAAAACCGTGATGGATCATGTATATATAGGTGATGATATCTCACCAAAATCAATCAAGCAATTTCATGTTTTTTCTCTCATAATGGTGCAATTGCTCTCTATGTTCATAATTGTTTGAGTACTTGTGATTACTAATGATTATAGGATTGAATGTAGGTCTGGTGTACAGTACTCAGACTGTGGGAGGCCGTACTTTCACACGTGTGAAGCCTTCTTCAAGGATTTGAGCCATTTAGTGAGGTTCAAGCATAGATTTTTGATGGATTTTGATGGTTCAACTTGTGCTAATCTTATGAAATCATAATCTATTGTTTCCCTCATCATTTCAAGTGTTTTAGGATCCTTATTTGCTGTAATTTTTACATGGTATCAGAGCCTAAAGGCTGAAATGAGCTAAATCCTTGGTTTTCATTCAATTTGATCACAAGTTTTGATCTAAATCTTGTGTAGATTGGATCTTAGCATCTAGTATTGATTCTAGAACTCAAAGTGAGTCAAATACATTGGAGATTGGTGTTGTGTGACTTCATTTGCAGGTGTTTAGGTGTCTAAAACCAGAGGCAAAGTTGAATTCAATTCACATTACCAAGATAGCAAGTTTTGCTTGCTCCAAGCATTGATTTCTAAGCGAGTTTTGGAGGTGATTTCATAGAGGAGGCTTTCTAGCATTCAAGGAGAGGGAAGATCAGAGTTTTGGGGACTCTTCAAGGCTGTTCTAAGGTGTAGTAGGCACCTCCTAAAGTGATTTAGGTTCAGTCCAACCATTGCTTGACTTATGCACCAAATTAGATCAATTTTTCATCAATTTTGATCATTTTTTGCTTGTGATTGGATAGTAGATTGTGTTGCATCCTCATTAAGTTCCATTTAGATCTTTTACAAGTGATTTTGGAAGTATATTAGGTTGCTGAAATTCACTCTTTATCAGATCATTTGGAAGCTTTAATGTTCTTTATAGAAAGAGGGGCAATTCTACTAGTATTGTCTACTTCAATCAAGCAAGTGCATTGTTTCTAGTATTCTATGATTTGATTTTGTTAGAGATCATTCTTAGATCTTTATAGGAAGTCTATTACTGATATTTTCAGGTCCCTAAGAAGTGGGATAAGGTAGACCTTCAATCAAATCAATAGAAGTAACCTTCATTTGTGTCAAGTCCTTGATTAGGAGACTAGATGGCATCTATAAATGCATATCTTTTGGATACTAATGAAAGGCTCAACAAAACTAACTATTCCATATGGAAAGTTAGAATGGAATCTATCATGATCATGCAAGATCTGATGGAAATTGTAAATGGTAAGGAGGGTGAACCTATTCATCCTCAAGAAAAAGCCAAATACATCAAGAGGTGCAATGTTGCACTACATTGCATAAAAATGAATGTTGCAAATGAACTCTTAAGAGAGGTAGGAGATTGCACTTCAGTTCAAGATGCTTGGGAGACTTTGCAAAAGGTCTATGAATCCAAGAACCAAACTAGAATGTTAGCTTTGAAGAATCAAATCTATAGAAGCTATCAAAAGAAAGGAGAGAGTGCACATACTTTTGTCCTAAGAGTAAAGGAATTGAACAAAGAGCTAGCCTTTATAGGTGACCCTATCAAGGATGAAGAGCTTGTTCAACTCATATTGAATGGACTAAGCTTTGAATTTGACAATTTGGTTCAGGGATATGCAATTATGGGTAAGCTACCCATACTTGAAGAACTCCAAGGCACGCTCATGGCCGAGGAATCAAGAAGGAGCCAAATGCAAGAGAGGATGGATAGGCTTTCCATCCAAGGTGGAGATGACCAAGCTCTCTTCACCAAAGGCAAAGGCAAGTCCAAAGGCAAAGGATCAACATTCAAGAAGTCTACAAAGCTTGAGGATCAAGAAGGACCCCCAAAGGCATCTCCATCAACCACCAAAGTCAAGAAGGACAAATCAAAGGTGAAGTGCTACTATTGTAGCAAGATGGGGCATTATGCCTCGGAATGCTTCAAGAGGAAGCAAGATCAAAGCCAAGCCAACATGAGCAAAGAGGAGGAGGAGGAGAGTTCACATGAGGACTCTCTCATGATGTCCATATTTTCTTCAACAAGCTTCAAAGGAGAAGATCCTTGGTGGATTGACTCGGGTGCTAGTTCACACATGACTAGTAAAAGGGAGTTTTTCTCTTCTCTCTTATCTTATGATGGACCTATAAAGTCTATCTATACAGCAAATGATGAAGCTTGTAAGATTGAAGGAGTTGGTAGCATTCCCCTTTGCTTAGGATCTTCCAAAAAGATCAACATAGAAGGTGTTTTGTACATTCCTACAATAACAAAGAATCTACTAAGTGTTGGCCAAATGGTAGACAATGGTTTCAATGTTGACTTTGCTTCAAATGAATGTTTCATCAAGAAGAAGGGTAAGATAGTGGCTAAGGGCACTAGACTTGGCAAAATTTATAAGCTGGATGCATTTGTGGATACTAATGTTGTCATGTTGGCCGAGAAGAGCAAGATATCTACCTTTACTTTATGGCACAAAAGACTTGGACATGTCAACTCGGGTTCCATGAAGGCTATGATCAAGGAGGAGTATGCTTTAGGCCTACCAAGGTCTATTGGGAAGGAAGACAAGGTTTGTGAAGCTTGTGCCTTATCCAAGGCACATAAGAAGGTGTTTCCTAACTCCATCACAAAGTCATCTCATCCTCTTGAACTCATACACTCGGATGTGCACATTGCTAGCACCAAATCTAATGGAGGTTCATCCATGTTTTTGACCTTCATTGATGACTACTCAAGATATTGTTGGGTGTTCTTACTTTCCTTCAAGTCTCAAGTATTTGATACTTTTGTAAAGTTCAAGTTGTTTGTGGAAAAGCATCATAATCATAGCATCAAGATTCTTAGAAGTGACAATGGTGGAGAATTCATCTCCAATGAGTTCAAGGCCTTTTGTGAGGAGGAAGGGATCAAGAAAGAGACTTCTTGTCCTTACACTCCTCAACAAAATGGAGTTGCTGAAAGAAGGAATAGAACATTATGTGAATGTTCTAAGGCTTTAAGATTAGATGCTTGTTTGCCCAAATCCTTTTGGGGTGAGTCTCTTGTATGTGCAAACTACTTGATGAATAGGGTGTCTTGCAAAGCAATTGAAGGCAAAACTCCTTATGAGATGTTGTATGGAAAGAAACCCAATCTTAATCACTTGAAAGTTTTTGGGTGTATATGTTATGTGCATGTGCCATTGGAAACAAGAACCAAGGAGGATCCATCTTCCACAAGAGGGATCATGCTTGGATATGCAAGCTCAAGCAAGGGCTACAAAGTCTATCTCCCATCCTTGAACAAATTTGTTGTTTCAAGGGATGTCATCTTTGATGAACATCATATGCATATGCTTGAAGAAGGCTCAAGTGCTCCAACAATCAAGAAGAAGATGGCCGAGGAGCAAGATCTTGGTTTTGAGGAGGAGCTCATGGAGGAGCAAGCACCAAACCCACCTATCACACCAAGGAGATCTTCAAGGGCAAAAGTGGAGCCATCAAGGCTCACATATCAAGGCAAAGGACAGCAAGTTGAGGATATCTATATGGAGCAGCCACAAGGGTTCATCAAGCATGGAATGGAGAACAAAGTATGCCATCTCCAAAGAAGCATCTATGGCTTGAAGCAAGCCTCAAGATCTTGGAATTCAAGACTACATTGCTATCTTATTTCACTTTCTTTTGTTCAAAGTGAATATGATCCCACTCTTTACATTAAGTTTGATGATGTTGGTATTGTACTTTTACTCATTTATGTAGATGACATCATCATTAGTGGAGATAGTGTTGATGGTATTGAAAAAATCAAGATAGATCTATCCTTAGAGTTCAAGATGGTAGATCTAGGGTGTCTTCACTTCATCTTAGGCATAGAAGTACTTAGAGGGTCTGATTTTATCTTTATAAGTCAAGTAAACTATGCTCAAAGTCTTTTGAAGAAGTTTAAGATGGAAGTATGCAAAAGTGTTGACACACCAATGGAGCAAGATGTAAAAGTGCCAAATGAAGATGATGAAAGATCCTTCATGGACATCACTTTGTTTAGGCAACTTATAGGTTCCTTAATGTGGATCACTATAACTAGACCAGATCTTAGCTTTAGTGTATGTAGGTTGAGCCAATCCATGCAAAAGCCATTGAATAT
This sequence comes from Diphasiastrum complanatum, assembly GCA_029204225.1. Classification (NCBI taxonomy): domain Eukaryota; kingdom Viridiplantae; phylum Streptophyta; class Lycopodiopsida; order Lycopodiales; family Lycopodiaceae; genus Diphasiastrum; species Diphasiastrum complanatum. Next base: position 44,842,801 of record CM055112.1, read on the forward strand.
CCATTGGAAAAAGGCTAAGAGGATTCTAAGATACATCTCGGGTACATTGGATTTTGGGATTCTATATAGAGGAGATGTGATTAACCTTCATGCATTTAGTGATTCAGATTTTGCAGGGGACAAGAGGGATAGGAAATCAACAAGTGCCTATTCAACTTTCATAGGAGAAGGTGTGGTTTCATGGCTTTCAAAAAAGCAAGAAACTATATCTCTATCTTCAACCGAGGCCGAGTACAAAGCTTTGACAACCACTACAAAGGAGGTACTTTGGATCAAGAGATTATTGGTGGAACTAAAGATCATGGATTCAGAGGAGGCACCAATCATCTACAATGACAATATATCAGCCCAACACCTTGCATCTAACCCAATCTTCCATGCAAGATCTAAGCACATTGAGATATGCCATCACTTTGTGAGAGAAATGGTGCAAGCCAAGGAGATTGCTTTGGAGCATGTTCCAAGCAATGAATGTGTAGCTGATCTACTTACTAAACCACTTCAAAAGACACCTTTTATGAAGTTCAGATCATCACTTGGAGTGATTAGTAAAGCAATGATTGAACCAAGCTAGATAGTGAGGAGGAGTGTTAAAAATTCACAATTCTAGCTTGACTAGTTTTGGTCATATGACTTGTAAATAGTTAGATGGTCATGATGTGGCTTGTCACACGTGCCAAATAGCATAGGATTCCATTCATAAGGATGTTCTCAAGTAGACCTAAGTGTTAGAACCTTTGGAATGAGTCCAAATTATGCTTAGATACAAGGGAGAAAAAATAGGAGCTATTTTTGGTAATTTTTGCATTGTTGAGGGATCTCCAAGATTCCAACCCTAACTTGGTAGGGATGAAAGATCCACCAAAATTAGCATTAGGGATAGGTTTAGGGCTACTCATACCTGCCCAAAACCATGATGGATCATGTATATATAGGTGATGATATCTCACCAAAATCAATCAAGCAATTTCATGTTTTTTCTCTCATAATGGTGCAATTGCTCTCTATGTTCATAATTGTTTGAGTACTTGTGATTACTAATGATTATAGGATTGAATGTAGGTCTGGTGTACAGTACTCAGACTGTGGGAGGCCGTACTTTCACACGTGTGAAGCCTTCTTCAAGGATTTGAGCCATTTAGTGAGGTTCAAGCATAGATTTTTGATGGATTTTGATGGTTCAACTTGTGCTAATCTTATGAAATCATAATCTATTGTTTCCCTCATCATTTCAAGTGTTTTAGGATCCTTATTTGCTGTAATTTTCACACAAAATATAAACCCTACTATTTTTGGGTCTAGATTCAATGTACCCAAAGTTCAAATTTGAATCTCTCTCAAACTCGACTACCAACTTTCCCACACTTTTAAAAAATGTTTATTGAATGTATTTTAAACCAATATAACGTCAAAAATTTTATCTCTAAATCTAAAATGAGTTTTGGCCTCTTATTGACAATTTACCAGAATGTGACTAAACTAGACTAAACTAGTTTAAATCTCTCACACTCCCTCTTCAACTAGTTTTGGCATAGTTTTGACAATAGAACTTTGTTCCAACTTTATAATAATCTCCATCCTAAGTATAGATCTCCTTTTTAAGGTTCTAAAGTATCTTTCATAATTGATATAGATAATAGTGTCCAAAATGGATGCTTCACTATTTCTTGCATCAATTTTACACATCAAGATATAGCTAGAATATGAAGAACCAAATAGAATTTGAATGAAATGATTCCTCCATGTTTCAAACTTTGAACTCTCTGGAAAATTACAGCAACCAAACAATAAATGTGAGTGATGACCATTTGCTTGCCTGTCTCCTCCAACTTTGTCCTTTCTTGATATGTCTCCACCATAAAACTACATGAATGAGCCTCCATCTCCATCTTGCCACAAGATATCATCAACACTTGATGACTTGGCCATGAATGAGTGACATAATGAACCTCCAATAGCTTCATTTCCATCAACAAACCTAGCCAAGAATGCTAGTACAACTCCAACAATAAGATATTGCAAGACAATGTAACTAGTTTGTCAATATCTTGACAATTTGCACACATCCACATGAAATAGCTCAAACATGAGATAGAACAAGTAAAGTAAACTTGAACAACACTTCCTTGCTGCTTCTTTGACCTTACTTGAGTCTTTAATAAGCTGCAAAAACAGATCCATAACATCTTTGCCAATTACCTCTCCTTTGATGCTCTTGACTAGCTCCAAATTGCCACCTTTCCTTTTGTGTTGTTGAAGCCCTTGAGACCAACCTCTTGATCTTCCTCTTGACCATCAAAGTAATTGATCCATTACTTGCTTTTCCAGTATGAAAACCATGAGAACCAATATTCACTTGCATAGCATCATCTATACAAGAAAATTCTCCAAAACATGTGAGTAAAGCAAAGTGAGTCGCTTCCACTTGCTTACCTTTCTCTTGATCATCAAACATATCAAAGATATGAATATCTTCAAACCTGAACCTCTAGAAATATTCCCTCTCAAACATATGATCTAGATCCAACAAGATCTCATCAAATCTTGATCTCGAATTTCCACAAAGGTTAGTGAAAACAATGTCACCAATGTCACCATCATAAATCAAAAGATAGATTTCAAACTTTTCATCCAACATGAAGTAGAGTAGGTGAAGATGAGTATCAAACCTAATAAGTCCAGCCTTCTTGAGTCCATAAAAAACCTCAATAATCTCACCAATGAGGTCTCCCTTTCCTTGAAGAAATTGCCTCTCGATTTGCTCCATGTAGTCTTCTCCAACCAACCTTTTGCCATCTCGATCATGAGTGATCAATTCACAATCATAGAGTCCTTTGATTTGATGAAGAGATGTGAGATCCATGCCTTGGATCTTCCCAAGAACCAATCTTCCATTGCTCTTTCCTTCATAAGACTCCCTCTTAATGATTGCATCATAAGAAGTAGAAACCTCAAAAACATTAGAAGCCATGAAAAAAATGATTAGTACCTTCAACATAAGGATGATTGAAGTACTCTCTTTTTTCAAACAAGAACTTCTACTCAATGTTTTAGGTAATGAATCATATGATAATGATTCTTCCTCACTATCATTCACAATGACATCATTCAAAGTACATCCTACTTTGAGCTCTTCACATACTTCTCTTCTTCTTGACTTGTGACTATCTCCCTCACCAAGTCTCTTGATAGAACCATTTGATCTACTCTCTTTATGAAGACATGTGACTCCACTTGCTGGAAAAATGACTTTCTTGGAATCATAACAAAAGAATGTAAAAGAACCACCTCCTTCATGCATGCATCTAGCTACATCTTTTGACATATGATCAAAGAAATCATTAACAACAATCTTTTCCAAGGAAGAACCTTCACCTCCATTGGTGAAGTTAGCTCTTTCCTTACCTTTTGCATGCTTGCACTTGCCATGAAGAACCATTGAAACACCATCATTATCCTCAAGACTAGCCAAGTTAGCACAAAGATGAACATCTCCAAGAAGCATATTAGATCTTGACCTAGATCTAGCATAAGGAAACTTGTTAGACTTTGCATAAGATCCACCAATCTTATTGATGCTAAAAGGTAACTTTGGAAAGTTGAGACCAATCTCCTTTTCCATTCCATCCTTTTTGTAAGCCATAACAAAAGCATTAAGCTTGAAAAGTCTACCTTGTCTATTGCCCCTAGCAACCAAGATTTCTTCCTTTGTAATGAAACAAACATCACCATCAACCTTTACTATGTATCCTTTCTCTATCATTTGACCAACACTTAGCAAATTCTTTTAAAGTGAAGGAATGTAAAGAACACCATCAAGTCTTGCTTTCCTATTAGTAGAGAGACAAATAGGAACTGAACCAATACCTTCCAATCACACACTCACCACCATTGGCCATTTGAATTGCTTTCTTGGTTCCATCATAAGTGACCAAAGAAGTAAAGAACTTCTTGTGACTAATCATGTGTGAACTAGCTCCACTATCAATCCACCATGAATCTTTGTCACCTTCACTTGATATTAAACTTGAAGAACACATCAAAAGAGAATCACCACCACCTAGATCCTCATCATTAGTAGTAAAGTGGATTTGCTTCTTCAAACATTCATTAGAAAAATGCCCTTTGATTCCACAACAAAAGCATTTTAACTTAGACTTATCTTTCTTTTTTCCAAAAGAAGAAGTCTCACCTTACTTGAGTCTTTAATAAGCTGCAAAAACAGATCCATAACATCTTTGCCAATTACCTCTCCTTTGATGCTCTTGACTAGCTCCAAATTGCCACTTTTTCTTTTGTGTTGTTGAAGCCCTTGAGACCAACCTCTTGATCTTCCTCCTGACCATCAAAGTCATTGAACAAACTTTTTTTTTCAGATCCATTACTTGCTTTTCCAGTATGAAAACCATGAGAACCAATATCCACTTGCATAGCATCATCTATACAAGAAAATTCTCCAAAACATGTGAGTAAAGCAAAGTGAGTCGCTTCCACTTGCTTACCTTTCTCTTGATCACCAAACATATCAAAGATATGAATATCTTCAAACTTTAACCTCTAGAAATATTCCCTCTCAAACATATGATCTAGATCCAACAAGATCTCATCAAAGCTTGATCTCAAATTTCCACAAAGGTTAGTGAAAACAATGTCACCAATGTCACCATCATAAATCAAAAGATAGATTTCAAACTTTTCATCCAACATGAAGTAGAGTAGGTGAAGATGAGTATCAAATCTAATAAATCCAGCTTTCTTGAGTCCATAAAAAACCTCAATAAGCTCACCAATGAGGTCTCCCTTTCCTTGAAGAAATTGCCTCTCGATTTGCTCCATGTAGTCTTCTCCAACCAACCTTTTGCCATCTCGATCATGAGTGATCAATTCACAATCATAGAGTCCTTTGAGTTGATGAAGAGATGAGATCCATGCCTTGGATCTTCCCAAGAACCAATCTTCCATTGCTCTTTCCTTCATAAGACTCCCTCTTAATGATTGCATCATAAGAAGTAGAAACCTCAAAAACATTAGAAGCCATGAAAAAAATGATTATTACCTTCAACATAAGGATGATTGAAGTACTCTCTTTTTTCAAACAAGAACTTCTACTCAATGTTTTAGGTAATGAATCATATGATATTGATTCTTCCTCACTATCATTCACAATGACATCATTCAAAGTACATCCTACTTTGAGCTCTTCACATACTTCTCTTCTTCTTGACTTGTGACTATCTCCCCCACCAAGTCTCTTGATAGAACCATTTGATCTACTCTCTTTATGAAGACATTGGAATCATAACAAAAGAATGTAGAAGAACCACCTCCTTCATGCATGCATCTAGCAACATCTTTTGACATATGATCAAAGAAATCATTAACAACAATCTTTTCCAAGGAAGAACCTTCACCTCCATTGATGAAGTTAGCTCTTTCCTTACCTTTTGCATGCTTGCACTTGCCATGAAAAACCATTGAAACACCATCATTATTCTCAAGACTAGCCAAGTTAGCACAAAGATGAACATCTCCAAGCCCAGCCAAAAACGCAGCTCATTTGAAGCAGATCTACACGTCAGGCAGCAGCGATCAGCCGCTGCTATGTTTCAGCCAGTAATTGCCAAGGAATGACTCACATAGAAGTCAACGAATACCTTGTCAGGTGTGCGACTACTGTACCAGAACCACCTTCGGAGGCGTCTCCTTTTAATCTGAACAAGCGTTCCAAGCCTTGTTTTGTACATGTTCCTTTTAACCAGGTGCTCAGAGATGAGCTAGACAACACTCGCAATAGGATCAGCCTACAACAAGCTCAAGTTTTTTGTGTTTTCCAGCTGCATCCAGCAGTGCTCTCAGCAGGACAAACCTCAGATCCACACCATGCAGTCTTTTTTTTTGGACTGTTTGTGCAGATTCAGGTGTTCAGAGAGAGTTTTTGAGCAACGGATCAATGACTGCTTCTGGTAGTAGTGTATCATAAATTGGGTCCTCCATCGTGAGCTGAAATCCATCTACCCTCCTACTGTCTTTCTTCCTAAGATTTTTCAACTCTTCCTGCGCTCTCTAGGTAGTCCCTACTCAGAGGCCCTACTGCTCACTGATCAGAGGGACAGCGCCTACATTGATCCATTTTGGAAGGAATGCGCTGACTTTTATGTGATTTTCTTGCTGTCAGACGTGAGAACACAATTGCTTGACAGGTATTTGAGCGATGGTGGGCCGCTAACTGAAGTGAAAATGCTTCTCACATATCTTTCTGCATCATTATCGCCTACCAACGGTGTAGAGGGTGACTGATGCTTCCTTGTTTGAAGCTCTCTCTCTCTCTCTCACAGGTGGAATATCTCACAGTATGTTGGATTTAACATCTGTCTGGACTCTGAGCTGTTAACTATTCTCCTTCCTTCTCGTAGTTGCCCATGATGAACCACAGCTCTTGCTCCTGCTATCTGCTCTGCTAGCCATGATGGTAAAAACCTAGCTAACAATGATCTTCTAGTTTTCATGTAGTTTCTCATAGTTTGCATGACGTAGAATCCAGATTGTCAATCTAGCCCTTACCATCGAGCTGACAGCATAAAATGTATCGCGATTCTTGTTATTATTGACCAACTGTGTATCCATATCTCAGTACCGGCACATTGTTCGTAATAACTTTTCAAAACTGATTTTGTAAAAAATTCTACGACAATGAAACAACTGTTACGCACTATCTGTGACTGGGTGATTTGTTGCTAACATAGTTTGTTTGTTGAAGAATCCAAGCTTCCGAGCTTTGACATTTTCCTTCTTCGCTATTGGTGTGGTGGGCTTCGAGTATTTCTATTTCAACAATTAGCTTGTAAGACTACCAGAATTTTGTTTTGAAAGTTTTCATTTCAGAAATTCTGTAAGACTTTGCTATCACTGACTCTTTTGAAGAGAGGTGCAATTTATAGCTAGTGGCTCCAGTGTCCATGCCTCGTTTCGTCTCATCGAATTAATCTCCTCTGACATTGCCTAGCTTCTTTGATCATAGAGAGCATGGATTTGTAGTTGGGATGTCCCAACCTCCTATGCCATAATTCCTCCATAGAGAGCTTGTTCACAAGAGCAACATTACGAGCATTCACATACTCATTTGGATCTAGTTTATAGATGCCACCAAAAATAGATCCTAATGCAAGTATCTCATCATTCTTCTTGATAGTGCAAGTATCAACATTGAATTTTACATCAAGGCCATTATCAAGCAATTGGCCAACACTAATAAGATTCTTGGTAAGCTTAGGTACATAAAGAACTCTAGAGAGAGAAAGAACTTTAGAGGATGCAAGCTTCAAGGGAATGTTCCCTATGCCTTCAATAGGACATTCAACAGTGTATATTGATTTCTTGACTCCATCATAAGGTGCAATAGAAGAGAAAGAGTCCTTGGAGCTACACATATGTGAAGAGGCTCCACTATCAATATACCATAGGCCGTCCTTCTTGAAAGGAGTAGATGAGAAACTAGAGACCATAAGAGATCCCTCTCCATCACTTGCAATAGTGTCTTCCTTCTCATTGGTAATATTGGCTTGCTTGAGTTGATTCTTCTTTTTGAAGCAATTGGTGGCATAATGACCTTTCTTGCCACAATAAAAGCACTTGATCTTCTTCTTCTTAAGCTTGGATGATGAAGCATTAGAGGAGAAATCTTTCTCCTCATCTTTGTCTTTGGATTTAACTTTGTCCTTGCTTGAGGATTGTTGATGTTGGTTCTTGCTCCTCCCTTTGTGCTTATCCTTGGCAAAGAGAGCTTTGCCATCATTATGAGTGAGAGAAAGCTTGTCCATCCTCAAGAGCTTGTACTCTTGTCTTGATTCTTCTGAAATTAGCACACAGCTTAAAAGGCATTGAGGCCCTTCCCGAAACAGAGGAAGACGAGATTATAGAAAGAGTTGTTCCCTTATCAGTTCCTAATACTAATAAAAAAAATATAGAAAAATTGACTGAATAGAGATCTATTTGTAAATAGATATACATCAAAAAAAAAAAAAGATACAATCATTTTACATGTAAACAACCCGTTTATGGGTTTTTTTTATTCATACCAATATAGATTCTTACAATCAAGTTGTGTCCATAGTGTAATACTGGAATGCAATTTTCTATATTGATAAAAAAAACATTATGATTGGCATGTATTTGCTGATTGTGAATCTCAATGTTCTTCCATAAGTTGGATTGTTTTGCCAATATCTCTGCATTTGATCTCGAGCTCATGTCTTTTACATACCTGCATAAAACTAATACAAAGATAGTTATAATTAGTACAGAGATTGTATTAGAAAGTTTTGATTGAAAATATTCATAAAAGATCGAGTGTTTACAGTTACTTACGAGTTTACCATTGAAAATGAATCTGAAGTCTGAAAGTACATCATCTTGTAGGAGCAATAGTTCTCGCTTGATGTAATTTAGACTCCAATCTTCTTCCACCTCAATGCACTCAAAACGGCATCATTGTATATAATTTTAATATTTTTTCATTTTGAATGTCCACTGGCTTCCAAGTCTTGATCGAGTGGCACCCATTTACCTTTATATTTTTTCCATCTTTGATAATGGAAGCATAAGCTCAACATTTGTTTTTCAATTTGATAATGGAAGCACATGAAAGACATTTTAATTTTGCATTCTATTTCTCCATCTGATCTTTTGTCCCAGTCTTCATCCATATGTTCAGATAATAAACTATCAAAAAAAAATTTGCATACAAACATCGTTGGGGTTTTGTGTACATGGACACTTGAAAAGAAATCACGAAATATATTCAAGGAAATAAACCAACTCAATCTGACTGTTTTTTATTTCGTGCTCATTTTTAATGAATTTCGTGCGATCCATTCATTACTTTCAAAACTAGGTAATGGAATTGGTACTATTTGTCCAAAATTTCTTTTTGTATCAGGAATGTACATTGATTCATAAAAAAAGATTCCACTATCAGCTAGATCTTTTGCAGTTCTACCTCGATATTGCAGCTATCCAATATCAGTGTGAATAACATCTAACACATCTACTAAAGAGCCACTCAGCTCTCATTCATTTATGTTGGATGGATATAAATCTGCAAGAGAAAAATGATTAGATTGGAAATTTTACTATTAGATATTTATGAATGACAAAAATTTAAGTATCATAAATATCAATACTCACAGTTGTTCTTTTTGTGATCCTGATGGTTGAATCCTTGCACATTTATCTCTGAATTGCATATATACATGTTGGACTAGAATTTCATAATAGATTTTCCTCCTAATGATGTTCTAAAATACATAATTATGGCCTTCCAATAAGATCAAAATGATAGTTTTGACCTTTTGCTTTTTTGAAATGCTCCTCTTGATGATGGATGCATCAAAACCCAAGAGTCAATTCAATAAGCTCTATGTTGTACAAGTGTTATTTGTTATATAATTTGGCTCCTATATAAGCTATTTATACTGGTGAAAGTTTTGGTTTTATTGAAAAACTGTTCACACCCATTGATTTCCCTTTGTCAATTCTGTATTGTACTATCGTCATTCCTAGTGACATTATAAATTGAGAAGTTTGAGTTATATTTCATCATAAAATTCATCTCAAGCTTGTAATTCACAAACTCCAAATATCAACAATTTCACAATTGTCAACGATGGAATGAGATTATGAGCCTAAGACCGAGAATCAAATAGACTATGATGATGGTTTTAAAGTTGACTCTAGAATATCAGTAGGACCAAGGTGAAGATTTTGTGAGAAATTGTCAAAAAATTGGCAAATCTAGCTTGATCAAAACCATGTAAATTGTACATACGTGGGTCCCACACATGTGAATCCATGTTGGCACGTGTGAGGTGAGGTCAAAGTAGTTTAGATCTCATTCATAGGGTTAGGTAAGATTGGCAAATTAGGGCAAAAATGGTCAATCATCTTGCTTATTACATGCTAGATTTTCACCTAACTTGAGGTGAAGAAGAGCTTATTGTACATGCAATCCATCATTCCATAGTGAGGAGATAGAATTTTTGGAGCACATTGGCAACCTTGAGGTTTCTACACATTTGTCTTGACTTTTTGTGAATGCTTTGGTATCTAAACTTGGTTCCACTTAATCTTTGATAATAGGCTGTACTAGAGGCCGTACCACACACGTGTGGGGTCGGAATTCAATGTTTGATCAATGCTTTTGATTGCCCTTGATTGTGGGCGTAAAAGTTTTCTATATTGAGTCTAGGGGTACCTAAACTTTTTAAGTCCTTATACACATTTTAGTAGATGATAGGCCAAACTTGGACGATGATGTGGCTTGAGCTAGCTTAGGATTTCTACATTTTTCATGATGAGAGTGGATGAGTGACACTTTCCTATGTGTTGCTATGAGATCAAGAGACCAATCAAAAGAGAGAAATCCATGAAATTGGTCTAATCAAATTTGAGGGCCACCTCGAGGTATTACTATTAGCAGTGAGCCTCATTCTACACTTACACTTAGATTTTTTCTTGCTTTCTCTCTCTACCTGAGAGCATGTAGTTGCTTCTCTCTCTACCTGAGAGCATGTACTTGCTTCTCTCTCTACCCAAGAGAAAGGCTTTTCCATACTTAGTTTTTTTCATTATGAGTTTTCCACACATGTGAATGTACTTTGGTGAATGATTAATGCATGTTCTATGTGTTGTTGTCTTAGATTTGTGAGATAGATCTTGAATATCAATCTATAACTTGATCTTTTGCAGTCACCCACATCTTAGGAGATCAATCACACTTTTGGGTTGTCCCACATGTGTGAAAATTTAACATGGTATCAGAGCCTACCTAAGATATCCATGCATACATCAAGAGTGATGAGAAATTTGGTGTGAAATCAAGATCTAGAGTTAACATGGTATCAGAGCCTACCTAAGATGTCCATGCATACATCAAGAGTGATGAGAAATTTGGCGTGAAATCAAGATCTAGAGAGTGTAGTTGCATCACCATAGCAATCTGTGTGATTTTTGGATCAAGAGGGGTCCAAAACACATTGTTTTGATACTGTAGGAAATTCAGTGCTCAGAAATGTGTGAAGATCAGTCCACATTGACCAAGTGATTCTTCTTCAAGAGAAATCCAAAATTTGTGTTTGATAGCTTGCTAGAAAGGTAGATGAGTCTAGATTGTGTTTGAATTTGTTGGAAGTTATAGCCATTTGAATCAAGGTGGGTAGGGCACCCAACCTGGTTGGACACACCAAGTTTGACACATATCTAGCTTCTTTGATCCAAAAACTCAAGAAAAAGCTTGCCAATCTTGTCTATTTGAGATCTAGACAATTTTCTGAGGTCATGGCCACATAGTTTCATCAAATCACTTGTATTTGAGTCTTTTGTGAATGATTTTAGTGCTTTCCACATGCTTGAGTGAGGTTGACCCAAAATTTGTCCTTGTTTCATCTTTGATTGAAAGTTTGATCTAGTTGAGAGAGATTGGTAGAGCTAGTGAGATAGATCTCACACCAAGTTGCAAGATCGCAAATTGGAGTTGGTAGCACACCAATTGAGAGAGAAGCAACACTTTTTGATCCATTACAGGACCCCTTCTCAAGTTTTCATGGCTTCCTTGGGGTCCTTTCTCTTGGAGTCTAGTGAGAGATTAACCACCTCCAATTACTCTATTTGGAAGGTGAAGATAGAGTCGATTTTTATCCTCCAAAATGTAATGGATATCTTACACCATTTCAGTTGGTCTATGGTCAACATGATATCGTAATGCCAGTAGAGTTTTTGGTCCCTTCATTAAGGATCGCCACAGCCCAACACCTTGATGAATCCAAATCTCTACAATTATGCCATGAAGCACTGCATAAACTTTGTGAGACACGCTTACTAGTTGTGCATGCATTGGCAGCTGAGAAAGAATGACGCATAAAAAATATCTTCGATCTGGAGATCTGATCCTCATGTACAAGACCAAGGCGATCAAGTAAAAGTTGAAGTTCACAGGTGAAGGCCCATTCCGAGTAAAAGAGATCCTCAACCATGGACCAGTGAACCTCGAGAAGTTAGTATTTTTGGGATTTTCATCTTTTGGGATTTTCTCTCACCTCGGCTTTCTCACAAAATGTCAGATGTCTCATATGTTAAGGGAATGACGTTGGCAAAGACCTTCATATTTTTCACATGACAGTTTACGTTCATTTCTATAGAGTGACAATTTACAGTCAAATCTGCAGACAGACTGTTTATGACCAAAGTCACCGACTTGCAATAATTCATTAAGCAAGTAATTTCTGAGTTACAAAAATAGATAAATATCAATGAACTTTAAAATAACAAAATTGATAGAAAATCAACCATTTCTATAAAATAAATGGTGCAAAAACAAAATATAAATACATATTTTCTCAGCAAATTATAAATTAATAAAAGAAATATGTGACATCTAATACAAAAATAAATTGTTGTCCTCATAAACTCATAAACAATTATATTCGCATATCTAAAAGTAAGTTTTTATAGTAGGCTAGTCTTACACATGTTTGTATTCATTTAATTTTTTAGAACTTTTCTTTGTGGTAGACTGATTCTAGTTAATTCTAAGCATATGTAACAATGAATTATTATCCATATTTTTAATGTAGGCATTGTTATAGAGACTATATAAAGACCAGAAAACATCAAAGAGAAATTTTTATTCTCAACATAAATATTGTAGAAAAATAAATACATTCTATATAGAAAAGTTGGACAAAATTTCATGAAAGTAGTCTTTGTAAAATACAACACTATAGGAAATTTTATTGTCTATTTTTTTCTACATCATAAAGAGAAAAAGCTAATTTTGCAAAGAATAATTGTTAGCACAATGAAGTACTTTGAAGAACAAGATCAATTTCTGAATCAACACATAGTAGTTAACTTTATTTTAGACACATCCTTGCGTATCTATATACACTGTCTTGGCTTTCCCTTTTTTATGAAACTGCATCGAAGATTTTATTTTTGACTTTTTTATCAATCTTGGCCTTCCCCACATATAAAGCAGTCCATTGAGACAAAAGCTGCAAACATCCAATTCCGCTTTTAGTTAAACTCGTTAAAAATAATGTTAAAACATTGAAAATAGAATCTATTCTCACTCTTTTTACATGTCAAAAGAAAAAGAAAAATCATTCTAAGAGTGACTAATGCTTGTTTGTATCTTTACTAAAATAACTTGCTTCATCAATTTTATTCGACATTTCAAGACCAAATTTCCAATTTCTATAAGGGATTTGATTAAATGAAGCATAAAACTTTTTTCAATTGTCTCACAAATGAGAAATGACATTTGAAAGACATCATATCTTTAATTTTTTATCTAGTAAGTAAACTTTTACAAATATTTTTTGTTACACTATAGTGGGTTGCAATTAAAATAATAATTTTATTTTTTAAATCTAAACTTTCAATATCGGAGTGAGTTTTCTATTTTAAGAGTAAAAAGATAATCTTCTTAAAAGAAAATACAAAACATAGACTTTGCTTTTAGCAATGTAATGTGGAAGTAAGATTACAATACCATTATGAACTTACAATATACTTGGCAATTTATTATGACAAAGAATACTTCCTACGTAATAGCATTGGAGAGAGAGAGAGAGAGAGAGAGAGAGAGAGAGAGAGAGAGAGAGAGAGAGAGAGAGAGAGAGAGAGAGAGAGAGAGAGAGAGAGAGAGAGAGAGAGAGAGAGAATACGCATGTTTTTTTGTGTTGTTTCCGTGAAAGAAAATGGCATCGAATTGTCACGTGTTTTCTGAAGCAACTTGCGAGAAGTAATAATACTACTAGTAGTGGGCTTTGATACTGTTGACAGTTGTTGTGATTTCTGAATCAATAACCAGACTACCATGAGAAAAAGAAGCTTTGACAACAAACTTGATTGATGGATTTCCATCTCTCGTTCGTGCTTGTGAATGCTAAAGTCTATACTTTGCATGTGAAATTCAAGTGTAAAAGAAGTGTAGGCAATGTATGTATTTATATGATGAAAATATGATGGCCGCTAGCAAGTGATATACAAGTCATATTCTTCGTTCTTTGAAAAGGTTCAATTACAGCATCTACATTTTGTACCATTTTGAAAATTCAACACAACATTGAAAGTTGAAAAACGATGGATTTTGAATAATTATATTCACATGACTATCACTGATTGACATGTTTCATTATGTATATTTTGGTAAAGAATATTTTGGTGAACTTGTGGGATTGCTATCCTAATTTGTCCTAAACAACAATGAATTATTGCACATATTTAGATGATCAAGAATATTCTTCCAATATACTAGATTCACTAATTGACACATTATGTGAGATCGCGACTCTAGTTTGTCCAAAACATATACAACAACAAATTATTGTATATATTCACGCTATTATCTAGAAAAAATAAAGACAAAAAGCACCATTGATCATTTAGATTTTAAAACTTTCATTCTTTGTCATTTTGTGTATTTTACTTCTTAGCATTGAATTATTGTAACCTTACATTTTTCTTGGTATATGTAGCAATAAAGACAAAAAACATATCAATCATCTTTTAGATTCTAAAACTTTCATTTCCATTTCTTAGCACTTCTTTCAATGAGTAAAAGCTTCATTTTAACTTGCAAGTTATGAAAGTTTTCATTTTCAAACTTGTCAATTTGAAGAATTACTCATACCTTAGTCATCTTTGCACTTGTCAAGGTCTCTCTTCAACACCAACTACAATACCCATCAATCCCATACCACCAAAAAAAATCTCATCCTAATCTTCCAAATGGAGAAATTATAACGCTTGATTCCAAGACTATATTGCTATGAAGTACCATCTTGACTAGAATGTGAAAAACTCGATAAAAAATGATGAACTGAAGATGACATGCATAACGCACTAATCTTATGCTTCCAATAAACTCTGAGTATTGAGAAATAAAGTTTAATCACTTATAAGATATCATGAAGAGATTAATTTGGAAATCTTTTACCTATTTGAGAATTTTATGAGCATTAACAAGAATCCAATGTAGCAATTTGGACAAAAATCACAACCAAAGCAAAACCAAATTATATTTCAAATCTAAAGATGAAATAAAACTCAAATGAATTGTAAAGAACTAAAAAGATAGAGAATAAGCCATTTTGAGATAGACCGCTCCTTAATAAAGCCATGATCCCAAAAGACACCAAAAATTGCCTTTCTAGCTTCACATCTTTGAGCTTGTTTTTCACCTTTCAAATATAAGAAAAACAAAAGAATCTCTTGAACAATGATATAGATCAACAACCTAAGCAATGATGCCATGTGAAATTTTTAACATCGAGAAAATCCTAAACATGTCAAGATCCAATGATCTTCAAATTTGAAACTTCAAGATGCACGACAAGTAAAATAGCAATTTACTATGCATGATGATCATGTCTTTCTTTTGTAGCTTAGTTCTCTTTAGATAGACAAAATAATTGTAGGTTCTCACAGAGATGGTAAATGAATTAATATTGGAGATTATTAGACTTGGTATGGTTTTGAGTGATGTAGTCCTAGTTATCAACATATATTCGAAAACATGCAGCTTAATATCGAGTATAGAATCCAAATATTAACATAGCATAGAGTTTTGAAGGCACTCTCAATGAAATATCAAACTCCACAAACACAAAAAAGTCTAACAGTTCGATTCCATCGACAACTGAAATGTTTTCTTATCAAAATTAATCGACCAAAAATTTGACAAAGATCTGTTCTGCTAGCTCGAACCAAGCAGTTCCCACATTCAAATCTATGAATATTCTAAGCATTGCTCGCAATCATAATCATTAGTGAACTATACCATCGACATTCTGGATGGAGTTCAACGATGAAATCAAATCTTGCTTTTGTGAAGAAATGTAAAAGCTATCTATCTAGGATCTTGAGTTTTGGTGGTGCTAGGCATTTTTTGGTTACCATCTATTTGTAGGTAGATGATAGGGCCATCCTTGGCTTAGGAGGCAACTCGAGCTAGTACACTTGTACTTTCATGTTAGGCCAAAATCAACTTGTGATGTGGCTTGAGCTAGTTAGGCATGCTACAAGTGTCCTCATTAAATTGGATATGTGACTTAAGTCAAAGTGTTGGCATGAGGCCAAGAGACCAATCAAAAGAGAGATTTTCATAGAGATGGTCCAATCAAATTAGAGGAGTCATAAGTCACTCATCCAATCACATCTGGAGGAGGAGAGAAAGAGGTCCAATAGGATATGTGCATCCTCTACTACGAGTTCCTATTAGAAGGATGGATAGGGTGAATATGCACTTGAGTTTTTTAGAGTTAATGAGATTTCTACATTTTTTAGTCATATTGGATTCTCTCTCTACCCGACGCTTGATAGTTGGTTTATCTCTCTACCAGAGAGCAAGATTTTTTCATACTTAATTTTTTCAAGTACAAGTCTCCACACGTGTGTATGCGTCTTCAATCTTGATTCCTATTTTGCCTAGATAGATTGAGCTCTCAGTTGTGGTTGCTGCTGCATCTCTAAGATCTATTCTCTTCCGAGGTATACACAAACACTTCTAGCCTACTACTGATTTATAAAGCATTTAGATTAATGAGCCTTAGTGCAAAATGTAGAATGAAAGCTGAATAAACATACCAATGAACCAACATTAAGCATTCAAGATTATGCACAAAGCAAAATGCAAGTAGCATTGTATTTTTGTCAATGATCTTTGGGAACTGTGTGGCATACCAGACAACACGTTGCCGCAAGAGATTTCTATCTCTTACCAACTATCAGATGGTCTTGTTTTCTATCGAATCTTGATCTCGAGCTCATGTCTTTTACATACCTACATAAAACTAATACAAAGTGAGTTACAATTAGTACAGAGATTGTATTAAAAAGTTTTGATTGAAAATATTCATAAAAGATCGAGTGTTTACAGTTACTTACAAGTTTACCATTGAAAATGAATCTGAAGTCCGAAAGTACATCATCCTGTAGGAGCAATAGTTCTCGCTTGATGTAATTTAGACTCCAATCTTCTTCCACCTCAACGCACGTCAAAACGGCATCATTGTATATAATTTTAATATTTTTTCGTTTTGAATGTCCACTGGCTTCCAAGTCTTGATCGAGTGGCACCCATTTACCTTTATTTTTTTTTCATCTTTGATAATGGAAGCATAAGCTCAACATTTGTTTTTCAATTTGATAATGGAAGCACATTTATAAATAGATTTTCTTCCTAAAGATGTTCTAAAATCCAAATTTCTGGCCTTCCAATAAGATCAAAATGATAGTTTTGACCTTTTGCTTTTTTGAACTGCTCCGCTTGATGATGGATGCATCAAAACCCAAGAGTCAATTCAATAAGCTCTATGTTGTACAAGTGTTATTTGTTATATAATTTGGCTCCTATATAAGCTATTTATACTGGTGAAAGTTTTGGTTTTATTGAAAAACTGTTCACACCCATTGATTTCCCTTTGTCAATTCTGTATTGTACTATCGTCATTCCTAGTGACATTATAAATTGAGAAGTTTGAGTTATATTTCATCATAAAATTCATCTCAAGCTTGTAATTCACAAACTCCAAATATCAACAATTTCACAATTGTCAACAATGGAATGAGATTATGAGCCTAAGACTGAGAATCAAATAGACTATGATGATGGTTTTGAAGTTGACTCTAGAATATCAGTAGGACCAAGGTGAAGATTTTGTGAGAAATTGTCAAAAAATTGACAAATCTAGCTTGATCAAAACCATGTAAATTGTACATACATGGGTCCCACACATGTGAATCCATGTTGGCACGTGTGAGGTGAGGTCACACTAGTTTAGATCTCATTCATAGGGTTAGGTAAGATTGACAAATTAGAGCAAAAAAGGTCAATCATCTTGCTTATTACATGCTAGATTTTCACCTAGCTTGAGGTGAAGAAGAGCTTATTGTACATGCAATCCATCATTCCATAGTGAGGAGATAGAATTTTTGGAGCACATTGGCAACCTTGAGGTTTCTACACATTTGTCTTGAGTTTTTGTGAATGCTTTGGTATCTAAACTTGGTTCCACTTAATCTTTCATAATAGGTTGTACTAGAGTCCGTATCACACACGTGTGCAGTCGGAATTCAATGTTTGATCAATGCTTTTGATTTCCCTTGATTGTGGGTGTGAAAGTTTGTAAAAGTTATCTATATTGAGTCTAGGGGTACCTAAACTTTTTTAGTCCTTATACACGTTTTAGTAGATGATAGGCCAAACTTGGACGATGATGTGGCTTGGGCTAGCTTAGGATTTCTACATTTTTCATGATGAGAGTGGATGAGTGACACTTTCCTATGTGTTGCTATGAGATCAAGAGACCAATCAAAAGAGAGAAATCCATGAAATTGGTCCAATCAAATTTGAGGGCCACCTCGAGGTATTACTATTAGGAGTGAGCCTCATTCTACACTTAGGTTTTTGGAGATCTTGAGAGTTTCTACACTTAGATTTTTTCTTGCTTTCTCTCTCTACTTGAGAGCATGTAGTTGCTTCTCTCTCTACCTGAGAGCATGTACTTGCTTTTCTCTCTACCCAAGAGAAAGGCTTTTCCATACTTAGTTTTTTTCATCATGAGTTTCCCACACATGTGAATGTACTTTGGTGAATGATTAATGCATGTTCTATGTGCTGTTGTCTTAGATTTGTGAGATAGATCTTGAATATCAATCTATAATTTGATCTTTGTGCAATCACCCACATCTTAGGGGATCAATCACACTTTTGGGCTATCCCACAAGTGTGAAAATTTAACATGGTATCAGAGCCTACCTAAGATATCCATGCATACATCAAGAGTGATGAGAAATTTGGCGTGAAATCAAGATCTAGAGAGTGTAGTTGCATCACCATAGCACTCTGTGTGATTTTTGGATCAAGAGAGGTCCAAAACACATTGTTTTGATACTGTAGGGAATTCAGTGCTCAGAAACGTGTGAAGATCAGTCCACTTTGATCAAGTGATTCCTCTTCAAGAGAAATTCAAAATTTGTGTTTGATAGCTTGCTAGAAAGGTAGAAGAGTCTAGATTGTGTTGCAATTTGTTGGAAGTTATAGCCATTTGAATCAAGGTGGGTAGGGCACCCAACCTAGTTGGACACACCAAGTTTGACACATATCTAGCTTGTTTGATCCAAAAACTCAAGAAAAAGCTTGCCAATCTTGTCTATTTGAGATCTAGACAATTTTTTGAGGTCATGGCCACATAGTTTCATGCAAATCACTTGTATTTGAGTCTTTTGTGGATGATTATAGTGCTTTCCACATGCTTGAGTGAGGGTGACCCAAAATGTGTACTTGTTTCATCTTTGATTGAAAGCTCGATCTAGTTGAGAGAGATTGGTAGAGCTAGTGAGATAGATCTCACACCAAGTTACAAGATCTCAAATTGGAGTCAGTAGCACACCAATTGAGAGAGAAGCAACACTTACTGATCCATTACAAGACACCTTCTCAAGTTTTCATGGCTTCTTTGGGGTCCTTTCTCTTGGAGTCTAGTGAGAGATTAACCACCTCCAATAACTCTATTTGGAAGGTGAGGATAGAGTTGATTTTTATCCTCCAAAATATAATGGATATTGTCCTTGGACTTGAGTTTTGCTTCACAACAATTTTCAGTGAATGAAGCTCTTTTTTTTATATTTCAGCATAGAATCAGCAGTATAGCTTAATCATGGTATAGGCAGCTTTCTTCTATGAGCATAAAATATTTTTGACTCTTGATAGCACCAACAAATCTTCAAGTATCAGTGGCAAATAGATAAATCTCTGAAGCTTAGCCAAAGTAGAAATTCTTGTAATTTGAGCAATGCGATATGTCACTACACTTTGTATAAGCGCTTCGCTTCTGTTATGGCTTTCTGATACGGCTGTAAACCTTGTGAAAACACATAAAACCAAAACAAAACAAAAATATATACATAACAAAACTTTACTTTGAAACAGATACACATTAGCTTACAGAAAAACAAAGTATTATTGACATAATGAAACTTTCACAGTTTGACGCCTGTATTAACATACCAAATCTACAACGACAAACAATACAAAACTAAACTAAATACAATATAAATAAGTCTAAAAACTTCTAAAATAAATGTTCAACAAAAAATGTGTAAACTAAGAATCGAAAACAATAAAAAAAATAATTGTCTTCCAACTCATGGAGGTTGAAAATATCGTAAATGCAGTCTTTTAATCAGTTCAGCTTCATAGGTAGTTTGGATAGAGCCTTCAAACGATAAAATAATATAGTCCACCAGCCATGCTATTGACCCTACATAGATGAATGGAAAAACAATTTGTTGTAGCAGGGTATCGGAAAAACATTTCAATGGTGTTCTCCATTGGTGCAATGCTTGTTCTTCATAGGCCTCAAAGATTTTCGTACTTCCATTGTTGAAATAGAGAACTGTTGACAATTTGGATGGAATGGTACTAATGGGCAATACTATTCATTCGCTAAAACTCGCCAACATTTCAAATAGGGCCTGTACAACCTTCCAAATATTTGAGACATAATGACTCGTCAAATTCAGTACATAGAACTGGGAATTTATGAAAAATTAAGATAGCATGTACTTCTTCCTCCTCAAACTAATATAGTAAATGAAGTATCATTATGTTCTTCATTTAAACTAGCAGTATCTTCTTTCAAATATAACTCATTTGTAAAGACATAATATTGCAACAATAAATCAAGTTGAAGTTCTAAACATGGTTCTAAAGATGTTTAAAATATCATGTCAGAATCTTGTTGATTCTCATAATCGTCTGTTGTACATGAGAGAAGAGATTTCCTTAAAAAGTAATGGTTGTGCTTACAAAGATTGGAGAACTTGGAGAAGTGCTACCTTTCGATGAAATTTCGGTGTGGATCAATTGGACTTCTCTTCCAGGTGGATAGCAAGGTTGCAAGTGGGTGTACTATCCCGGTTTCAATTTGCATGTTGCTAAAATCCATTTCTCTCAAAAAAAATTGGGGTTTTATGGAGAATTGTCCTAGAAAGCCAATTTGTGATACTCTTTTGGAGCCTTTTCTTGTGTAGCTCAAATCTTCTGTATATCTAAATTTTACAGCAAGTGTACTTTCATTTTCGGAATCATTAATGATAAAATTTATGATGCATGCCGGATCTTTCCTTGATTTATGGTTCTAGGCTATGTTTTGGTCAAAATTGCTTGGTTTTTCATGCATTTTGACTCAAAATTGATCGTAAGAACACAAATCCAGCAAGATCAGATCAATTAGATGGCTGTAATTTTGTAAATTGGTCTAAAAAAATTCTGTAATGACATTTGATAACTGATGTAGTGTGCTTTGCATGTCAGATGGACATTGGTTTAGTGGCATTAAGAATTAAATAGTATTTCGATTTTTCGATTTCGATTGCCTTTTGTACTAACAAGATTTTTGTCAAAAAAAAATTGACTTACCTAAAATGAACCAAAAATTGAGTTTTTTCAAAATTTTGGTCATTTTCTCGTTATCTATGGAATAAGTTTAGATCTATAAATTGACTACACTTAGTTTTCGATCACAGTTAGTCACAGTTTTTTCACTAAGGCTAAATTATTTTCCGGTGATAGATAATTTAAAATTGACAGAAGGAACCACAATGAATATGCCGGCAATTTTTACTGTATGTTATATTGACTTTTGTACCTTCCCAAGTGCTTTTCTCTTCGTCTGATAGGTTGAAGAACCAATCTTGTGCCACTGCTATCAGAGACATGGGAAACAACATCAGTTTCTCTGCCAATGTCCGTTCGCCATAAATTTCGCACACTTGCTCGTAGATATGGAGGAATCTGATAGGATCTGGTGACCCATCATATTTTGGTATCTCTATGATAGGTGCTCTCTGAACTGCTTCTAAGGGTGTGACAGGTACGGGTTGACCCATAGGATCCATCTGTGTTGGTTCCGGTTCTACCTTGATGCACTGCTGCAACTCTAGGGAGGTTTGGAGCTTGATTTGCAATCCTTCTCGGCTCTAATCGTCCAGATCTCAAATTCATTCGACGAAGGGTCTAAGATAAAAAATGCATAAAAAAAAACTTGCACATTTTTATCAGACTGTTCTTGGAGTTAAGTTCTTGAAGAAGCGATGTTCGTGAATTGTTTTTAAAACAATATTTTTGAGTTGCATTCAACATTTGGATCAAACAACAAACGAAGCATGAGGTACTTTTCATTCTTAAATTACTTTTCATTTTATATTTTATTGCATTACTTCATGTCCATTATGAATGACAATACTTTATTGCATTGCTTTGTGCAAATCATAAATTTCATTTAGATTTCTATATATGATATTGATTGTTGTTTTGAAATCCGACATTGCACATGGTTTTAATTTCTTAGTTGGTTATTACGTCAATCCACATCTCTAAATTCGACATTGCAAGTTTTGAAAAAAAAACATTGCCATATAAAAGCAATGGCAATATAGCACGATCATTTGCAATAATAATATTTTCATAATATGAATCAATGTATCACAAAATTGGTGCTTTAATGTCGCATGAGTCTTTCTTATCTCTCGCTTTCTCTCTCTCTCTCTCTCTCTCTCTCTCTCTCTCTCTCTCTCTCTCTCTCTCTCTCTCTCTCTCTCTCTCTCTCTCTCTCTCTCTCTCTCTCTCTCTCTCTCTCTCTCATCTTAAATCTTAAATCAATGTAAAATGATTAATATGTTCACAAAAACACACACACACGCAAACTCTCTCTCTCTCTCTCTCTCTCTCTCTCTCTCTCTCTCTCTCTCTCTCTCTCTCTCTCTCTCTCTCTCTCTCATCTATCATTCTTAGTCCTAAATAAATATAAATCTAACAATCTATTACTACCATAGACTATGTATTTATCTATAATCTTAAATTCTACATCAATGCAAAATGTTAAACACACACGCACACACACACACTCTATCTTAAACAATTCTAACAATCTATTAAAAGCACTATAAAAAATCATATCTATTATAACACACACACTTTCTCTCTCTCTTTCTCTTAAAACTTTATTTTTCAAAAAAAGACTCCAAAATCTTTCAATGTCGTCAAGCATACATCTACACTCCACCTTTTCTCTCTCTTTCTCTCTCAAATTACAAATCTAATAATCCTAAATCTACTATCCTAAATAATACTAATAATCTATTACAAGACTATTCAAAACCATTTTAAATCAATGCAAAATCTAAAAACACACACACACACTCTCTCTCTGTCTCTCTATCTCTTTCTATCTTTCACACTCTCTATCTTTTCTTAAAACAAACAAACAAACAACAACCTCAAACAAACAAACAAAAATCAGGCACCAACCTCAAACAATGATCTTCAAGCATTGATCTTGAAGCACCCTCAAGCACTGATCTTCAAGCCCTCGAGCACACTGGTCTTCAATTGCCCTCAATCGCTCCAAAGATGCTCCAACCTACAAAAAAACAAAGTGAGAGAGAAGGGTCTGGATCGTGCAAATTCGACAATTGAAATAGACGTCAAATTCTGACGTCCTCCAAACACGTCGGAATCCGACGTCTGTGCCCACTTAGGCCCGAACAACAGGTGTCAGATGCCGTGGACAGGCTTTATGGATTGCCGACGTGGATGTCGGATTCCGACATCCACGTCGGATTACACGTATTTTTTTTTTTGAAAAACTATGGCAGGTCATATCCACGTCCGAATGTCGAAATCCGACATGTCGGATTCCGACGTGTCTTTCAAAAATTGGTTGCTGCCCATATTTCCCGATCGCTGGAGTCTGATTTTCGGATTTTTACTGGGACGTCGGACTTCGACGGATTGACGGATTGCGTTTTGCCATATCTCCATTGTTTTGCAATCTTTGTTTTTCCTTTTGCATGCACTTGATCTTTCAATCCTTTGCAATGAAAGTTCTTTTTTCATTTTTCATATCAGATGTCGTGGATAGGCTTTATGGATTGCCGACGTGGACGTCGGATTCCGATGTCCACTTCGGATTACACGTATTTTTTTTTTGAAAAACTATGGCAGGTCATATCTACATCTGAATGTCGGAATCCGACATGTCGGATTCTGACATGCCTTTCAAAAATTGATTGCTGCCCATATTTCCCGATCGCTGGAGTCTGATTTTCGGATTTTTACTGGGACGTCGGACTTCGACGTGTCGGATTGCGACGGATTATGAAATTTTTGAACATACGTTCGGACACCCACGTCGGAATCTGCATGATATGTTATTGTGACCAACAAAACCGACCTCATGTACGGGCCAATTTGGTAGATAATTTCTCTTATGACACCCCAGCCTATGAATCTACTTATGATGAAGGCACTAATAACACATACATAGATGAGGCATCTACCTCCTATCCGAATAATCAATATCATTCGGAGGAGCAAGCCAACCAAGAGGCTTATGCAATTTTTCTTTCATCCCTTCAGAAGAGATGCTTTGTATGTGGAGAAACCACTCACTTTCAAAGTGAATTTAGACTACTGTTGGATCTTCGGCATCCACACCGGCTATGGCTCCAACTAGCTTGACTATGGCAGTCTCCCAACTAGTCTACATTATGGCTTCTCCAACTAGCTTGGATATGGATGCAAGAAAGATAGTCATGAGCATGGTGGTGAGTATTCTGATGGGTAAGATCCACTCTTCTCTCTTTTCTCTCCTTAGTTTCTAACAAATGACGGCTTAACCTAAAAGATAAATCCCTAAACTAAATCTCATCCTCTAAGGCTTACCCTACTCACCTCTTCTAGGATTTTTGTAGTTGACGAAAGTCGTTGCAAAAATCAGGGAATGACTCGTATAGTTGTGTGAGTTATTTCGGACCTAATCAACTCAAATGGACCACAGAGCAAGAAAATGATTGGGGACTCGTACAGAAAATGACTCGCGGACGGAAACGGACGACTCGCACAGGACTCGCACAGAAGATGACTCGCGCAAAAAAAATGACTCGTGGACGGAAACGGACGACTCGCACAGGACTGGCATAGAAGATGACTCGAGCAAAAAAATGACTCGTGGGCGAGAACGGACGACTCGCACAGGACTCGCACAAAAGATGACTTGCGTAAAAAAATAACTCGTGGACGGAAACGGACGACTCGCATAGGATTCGCACAGAAGATGCTCGCGCAAAAAAATGATTCGTGGATGGAGACGGAGGACTCGCACCGGACTCGCACAGAAGATGACTCGCGCAAAAAAATGACTTGTGGACGGACGACTCGCACAGAACTCGCACTGAACTGGAAGATGACTCGCACATGGTTGAAGGATTCCCGAATGAACTAGAAATGACTCGCATAGGGTAACAATTCCAAATATCCGCCCAGACTTGGAAGATCACTCGTACCAGAATATGACTCGCACAAACCTGTACCCGTGGAGCTAGAACTCGTGGGAATGACTCGCACAGGAAGTACTCGCACACGACTCGAGGTGAAAAATGACTCATACGTGAGAACTTACTCGTACACTATGAAAACGACCCGCCCACAAGATGACTCGCACAAGAAGCTCAGTACCGGCACATGCTAAAGTGACTCGTATAAGACGTTCAGTACTCGCACAAACCCGAAAATGACTCGCACAGGTTTGAAAGGTTCCCAAAAAGAAGTAGAAAATAACTCGCACAGGGAAATAAAATGACTCGTACAAACCTGAAAATGACTCGCACAACAAACAACGGTAGACATAATTACTCAAAATTAAAAAAATGACTCGCACACCTGAAAAAATGACTCGCATTGTAGACAGTAGGCTCTCACACACCTGACTAAAGATTTATGAACTCGCACACTTGCTAGTTACTAAAGATTTATGAACTTGCACACTTGCTAGTTGGGTTAGGAACAGATGGGAGAAACACCTCTAAACACTTGTGAAAATGCAGCGTTCTGTTCTTTATTGGAATAGAAAAATCGTCGACTGCAAATGGGTGTCCAAAAAGAAAATAAAATCAGATGACACCGTTAGCCATTACAAGTCAAGGCTTGTCACGAAGGGCTACACACAAAGATATGGTGTTGATTATTTCAACACATATTCGCCGATGGTCAAGATGACAAGCAAGCATACGACTACTCCTTGCATATGCCACACATCACAATCTGGAAATTCACCAGATTGATGTGGAGACAGCCTTTCTCCACGAAGATCTAGAAGAAGAAATCTTCATGAAGCAGCCTGAAGGATTTGAAGAGCCCGACAATCGACAATATGTCTGTCGGTTCCAGAGATGCATTTATGGTCTAAAACAAGCATCACGAGCTTGGTACAAGAAG
Source organism: Diphasiastrum complanatum (assembly GCA_029204225.1). Lineage (NCBI taxonomy): Eukaryota > Viridiplantae > Streptophyta > Lycopodiopsida > Lycopodiales > Lycopodiaceae > Diphasiastrum > Diphasiastrum complanatum. The sequence goes on from CM055112.1 coordinate 44,869,139, forward strand.
CTCGATAGTCTTTTGAAGTCTCTAGACTTCAATCCTACACAACGGACTATAATGTCTACATAAAAAGAGGAGAAGATTTTGTGATACTGATTATTTTCGTGGATGATTCCCTGATGATAGGAAATTCTTTGATGCTGATCAAGGACACAAATAATTAGATTTCTGAAAATTATGAAATCACAGATCTAGGAGAAGCAACAAAATGCCTCAAGATGGAGATCAGAAGAGATTGAATAAAAGACAAAATACACTTGAGTCAATCTAAGTATGCCAGAAAGGTGCTCAAGCAGTATCACATGATGGACTACAAAGAAAAGGCCACACTAATGATAGTTGGAGCCAAGCTAATGAAGCATGATCGCCCAAAAACAGAAGAGGAAGAATAGAAGATGGAAGGTATACCCTTCCAAAACCTAATTGGTAGTCTGATGTACCTTACAATTTGTACCAGACTTGATCTAGTTTTCTCTATTTATGCCTTAAGCCAATTCTCTTCCCATCCTGGCGTGTCACATTGGCAAATGACAAAACAAATCCTACAATATCTGAAGGGGACCCAAAATAAAAGATTAACCTACAGTGCAAAAAACGAAAGAAAAGGATTCGAGCTGCACCATTATAGTGATGCAAGCTGGGCAAGTTGCAAAGATGACAACACTTCCATAACTGGAGGATGTACCATAGCGTGTGGAGCTACAATCAACTGGATATGCAAAAAGCAAACCTTGGTAGCTCAATCTTCTTGCGAAGCTGAATACGTCGCAGCTTCAAAGGTGGCGAACAAGGTAGTGTGGTTGCAGATGATGTTGGAGGCAATCAGGATACCACAACGAGGACCATGCACGATGATGATGAACTCTCAAAGTGCCATTTATCTGTCCCAAGATCTAGTTTTTCATTCAAAGACAAAACACATACCTCTGAAGTAACATAACATTCGAGATTTGATCTCGAAAGGAGAGCTCCAGGTCCAGTACATAGAATCTGGAGACATGATTGCAGATCTACTCACGAAGCCGCTCGACAAGCCACTCTTCGCAAAGAAAAGAAACACAATTGGATTACACATGCAAAACTGCAAGGTTCAAAAGGGAGTGTCATGAACTCCTGCAACTTTGCCACGACACGAAAACAAAACGAAGGTCGAATGGCGATCAATTCACGAAAGTCAATGGACCTCAAAAATTTAAGACACGAAGCGAAGCGAAACTTAAAGGTCGAATGATTCGCGAAAGTCAAACATGCCTCCAGGACCAAAAAGACAAAGACACGACATGAAACGAAAGAAACAAAAGAAAGTCTTTCGCGCTGCCAACTGGCAACTCAACGGGCGTGGATTCTTAAACTTAATGCCCAGTTGAAACAGCTAGCAGTAATAGAGAGTAACTGATTAGTTGATTAGCGTTATCTACTCTTGTGATTCTCTATTTAGCTATCTTGTAAACTCCACACAATGGAGATATAAACTATTTTTTTCTGAATCAAAACACACACGGAGAATATGCATGAGTAGAGCATAAAAGAAAAAGACTAGAAACAAAATAGCTGTGCACGAAAGTCGACCTGGTTCTTTTCGGCCTACTCATGCTGGATTGCCACCTGCAAGTCTTGCTAGAGATGTGTAAGCTCCGCTCGCAACCTGGTATTGCTGGTTGCCAATTCCAGTACACTATCATCCAAAGTTGATTTGGCCGTTACCAAATCTTGGAGGACAGTTCCCAAGGTCTGGTAGGCCGTGGTAACATCTGTTGGCCCATCGGCCGATGTGATGCTGCTTGTTGGTGGGCCTTGTTGAGGTGTCACCCCAGGTAGTACACCGTCATCATGTGTGGTGCCCACTTATGTACGTAATTTTCATTATTCCAGATGGTTTTTGATCAATCTAGATTTTCCAATTTTGGCAAGTCTTCACACTCCTCAAATTTAGCTTGATCTATCTACAACTCTCTTTGTTTGATGAATCGATACTTTAGAAGTGTCTAAAAAATCCAGTTACAAACAAGATACTTTTGAGACTCCAATAGAGAAAATGATGTCCATGAAGGATCTTTCACCATCTCTTAAAGGATCTCTTACAAGATGTTCCACAAATGTGTCTATATACATGTAGCACACTTCAAAAACTATACATCATGCCAAGCCATGGATTCCAAGGCATTTTGTGCACTTGAAGACACATCAATTAAACTATTAAGCGCATACATAATATTGCCAAAGACAACTTGCCTTGCTTGATCCATATGATTGAGCCTGTCAGAAATGGTGAACTCCTGTAACTTTGTCGCGACGCGAAGTCCTCAAATCAACAATCTTCTTCATGTGATCACTGTCACAAACTAGGCCATACAGCCAACAAATGCTGATTTAATTCAGTAATACCTTATATGCATGCAAGAAGAAGGGGCACTCTGCATACGATTGCAGATTCAACCCAAAAAGAAAGAACAAAGCTAAGAAGGCAAATGTTGCAGAGTCATTCAAGGGTGCAGATAGAGGTGATGAAGCCTTCACAATTTTTGATGAAGCTTCAACGAGCTACACTGAACATGACTACGATGTAGTCATTGATTTAGGAGCAACATCACACATTACCTGCAACAAGAAAATCTTGTTCCACTTCAAAGAACTCGAAAATAACAAAGCAGTGATTCTAGGTGATGGGAGCACTCTACAGTTGCAAATATTGTTAGGGCAAGTAGAGCTGCCAGGAGCACTCTACGTGTCTTCACTGAGAAAAGTTTTGGTATCAGTCTCCAAGATGGCGGATCTTGGAATTTGAGTTTTGTTCGATGGCAATACATGCCGCATGATCGAGAAAAATACAAACAAATTGCTAAGATTGGATGCAGAGAAGAAAATCTCTACCAAGCTATTAAATGCAACATAATAAATAAAAGCCAAGATAATCAACAACTCTGATAGCATATTAAATGCATCAGAGAATGAAGATCAGCTTTGGCACAAAAGAATGTATCATTTGAATATGAGGAGCCTGTATGACATGTGTAAGAAAAACATAGTCATAGGTCTAAAGATATCAAGACCTGATACTGGGTTCTGTGAAGCTTGTCAGAAAGGCAAACAACATCGGAATCCATTCACACATGAGGGAAGAAGAGCCAAAGAAGTTCTTGAGCTCGTCCACTCAGATGTCTGTGAACCGATGAAAATGGATCCACTCTCAAGATCGAGGTATTTTCTGACGTTCATAGATGACTACAGTCGGATGAAGACGATCTACTACCTAAAGAAGAAATCTGAAGTGTTTGATTTCTTCAAGAAGTTTGTGGCATTTGTAGAGCGACAAACCTCAAAAAGGATACAGATCATCAGATTTGACAATGGAGGTGAGTACAAGAGCCAAGAATTTTCAAAATTTCGCCAAGAACAAGGGATCGAACATCAGTTCACTCCTACGTACACACCAGAATATAATGGTGTTGCAGAAAGAAGAAACATGATCCTAGTCAAAGAAGTCAGATGCATGATGGCACAAGCTCAATTGCGAAGTCAATTCTAGACTGAGGCAATAGTTGCAACTGTACATTTGCAAAACAAATCAACAACGATAGCGCTGGAAAATAAAACACCGTATGAGATGTGGACAGGTAGAAAGTCTGATCTATCATACGTACAAGTGTTTGCTTGTGCAGCATACAAGCACATTCTAAAAGGAAAAAGAAACAAGATCGATGATAAATCAGAGCAAACGATCATGGTCGGGTACTCGAACGGAACATAAGTGTACAGACTCTACAACCCAACTACGAAAAAGGTTGTTTCGAGTAGAGATGTGAAGTTCGATGAGTCCACATTCCTTGGACTAAAAGATGAAAGAGACCACGAGATCTTTACACTACTACCAATTCAAGAGACAGATCGAAGATAGGCGTCAAATCAGAATGTTGAGCCACAGATTCTAGAGCAGCAAGAAACAGAAGATCAACCCCACGAACAAGAAATGTTCGAGCAGCGACGAAACAAACCCAAAAGGTCAACAAAACAAAGAAGATCTCCAAACTGTTACGCTGACAATCTTCAGTGGAGCGAAGACATGCAATTCGAATACTGCAGCTTCACTGAAGAGCCAACAATATATCAAGAAGCTGTCCAGAGTCCAAACGGAGAATTCTGAAAGCAGGCAATGCCAGAAGAGATCAAGTCGATGAGGCGAAACGAGGCATGGACACTGGAGCCACTACTAGAAAATAGAAAGATCGTCGACTGCAAATGGGTGTACAAAAAGAAAATGAAATCAGATGACACCGTTGGCCATTACAAGGCAAGGCTTGTTACGAAGGGCTACACACAAAGATATGGTGTTGATTATTTCAACACATATTCGTCGATGGTCAAGATGACAAGCATACGACTACTCCTTGCATATGCCACACAGCACAATCTGGAAATTCACTAGATTGATGTGTAGACAACCTTTCTCCAAGGAGATCTAGAAGAAGAAATCTTCATGAAGCAGCCTGAAGGATTTGAAGAGCCCGACAATCAACAATATATCTGTCGGTTGCAGAGATGCATTTATGGTTTAAAACAAACATCACAAGCTTGGTACAAGAAGCTCAATAGTCTTCTGAAGTCTCTAGACTTCAATCCTACACAACGGACTATAAGTACATAAAAAGAGGAGAAGATTTTGTGATACTGATTATTTTCGTGGATGATTCCCTGATGATAGGAAATTCTTTGATGCTGATCAAGGACACGAAGAATCATATTTCTGAAAATTATGAAATCACAGATCTAGGAGAAGCAACAAAATGCCTTAGGATGGAGATCAGAAGAGATTGAATAAAAGACAAAATACACTTGAGTCAGTCTAAGTATGCCAGAAAGGTGCTCAAGCAGTATCACATGATGGACTACAAAGAAAAGGCCACACTAATGATAGTTGGAGCCAAGTTGATGAAGCAGGATTGTCCAAAAACAGAAGAGGAAGAATAGAAGATGGAAGGTATACCCTTCCAAAACCTAATCGGTAGTCTGATGTACCTTACAATTTGTACCAGACTTGATCTAGTTTTCTCTATTTATGCCTTAAGCCAATTCTCTTCCCATCCTGGCGTGTCACATTGGCAAATGACAAAACAAATCCTACAATATCTGAAGGGGACCCAAAATAAAAGATTAACCTACAGTGCAAAAAACGAAAGAAAAGGATTCGAGCTGCACCATTATAGTGATGCAAGCTGGGCAAGTTGCAAAGATGACAACACTTCCATAACTGGAGGATGTACCATAGCGTGTGGAGCTACAATCAACTGGATATGCAAAAAGCAAACCTTGGTAGCTCAATCTTCTTGCGAAGCTGAATACGTTGCAGTTTCAAAGGTGGGGAACAAGGTAGTGTGGTTGCAGATGATGTTGGAGGCAATCAGGATACCACAATGAGGACCATGCACGATGATGATGAACTCTCAAAGTGTTATTTATCTGTCCCAAGATCTAGTTTTCCATTCAAAGACAAAACACATACCTCTGAAGTACCATCACATTCGAGATTTGATCTCGAAAGGAGAGCTCCAGGTCCAGTACATAAAATCTGGAGACATGATTGCAGATTGCTCATGAAGCCGCTCGACAAGCCACTCTTCGCAAAGCAAAGAAAGACAATTGGATTACATGTGCAAAACTGCAAGGTTCAAAAGGGAGTGTCATGAACTCCTGCAACTTTGCCACAACGCGAAAACAAAACGAAGGTTGAATGGTGAACAATTCACGAAAGTCAATGGACCTCAAAAACCTAAGACACGAAGCGAAGCGAAACTCGAAGGTCGAACGATTCGCGAAAGTCAAACATGCCTCCAGGACCAAAAAGACAAAGACACGACACGAAATGAAAGAAACAAAAGAAAGTCTTTCGTGCTGCCAGCTGGAAGCTCAACAGGCGTGGAGTCTTAAACCTAATGCCCAGTTGAAACGGATAGCGGTAATAGAGAGTAACTGATTAGTTGATTAGCGTTATCTACTCTTGTGATTCTCTATTTAGCTATCTTGTAAACTCCACACAATGGAGATATAAACTATTTTTTTCTGGATCAAAATACACACGGAGAATATGCGTGAGTAGAGCAGAAAAGAAAAAGACTAGAAACTAAATAGTTGTGCACGAAAGTCGACCTGGTTCTTTTCGGCCTACTCATGCTGGATTGCCACCTGCAAGTCTTGCTAGAGATGTGTAAGCTCCGCTCGCAACCTGGTATTACTGGTTGCCAATTCCACTACACCATTGTCCAAAGTTGATTTGGCCGTTACCAAATCTTGGAGGACAGTTCCCAAGGTCTGGTAGGCCGTGGTAACATCTGTTGGCCCATCGGCCGATGTTACGCTGCTTTTTGGTGGGCCTTGTTGAGGTGTCACCCCAGGTAGTACACCGTCGTCATCGTCATCTTCTATTATAAATTCTTGCATCATCACGTTGTCTGGTGCAGTGGGGTCAGCACACTGAGGTGAGGCGATGTACTCTATTGGCATGAACGCATCATCATCCAATGGTTTGTCGGACTCGTCATTCGAAATAGATGGAGGTGTGTAGAGAGAGCGTGTTGGAGGTTTGCGGATCCCAAGACAATCCTAGCCCTAGTTAATAAGTGAGAGGGATTTGGCACTCTGCGTTTGTAAGTCCACCAACCTGATGATCACATAGATATTCCATTAATTAGAAAGTTAATAAAAGGACTTTAGGCCTTTTTGTGGGATTTCCTAATGTTGCAGCGTCTAAAAGTCAAGTTAGTGAATAAAATAGGAATTCCCACCAAAATTCAATTTCAAATTGGGTTTCTTCAATTAATGAATGGGTTCCCACTCCTTTTTAAATTTGAGTTAGGGAGGTAGGAATTGGCCAATAGGAATTGAGGCCAAGACCCTCCAATCCACTAGATAAGTGGTAGTTTCAAATCATTGTACATGTTCTCTTCATTTCAATACAAGCAGGTTGGCCCTCTTATGGAATGGATCAGGAATGTCCTTGCTCTCTATCTCTCTTCTTCCATCTCTCATGCTTCTTTTGTATTTGATAATTGTTGGATTTGATGTTTATTGAGATTGAATGTTCTTATGCTTTTTGTGAGAGAGAAGAGGAAAGAGAAGGGTGAGTTTCTATCATTGTGGATTAGGGTTAATGGATGTAGTGTTAATGTTTAATGGATCTTAGTGTTAGTATGTATATGTTGGATTTGGAATATGCTATCGCTCTCATGGGAACGAACCTCCGTAGTGTCACAGATAGCTGGTCTCGGACAAGCTTATCATCAAATGCTTGGCTGCCTATTAAAGCTCCTTACGGTTAGAAATGCTTGGGTATCTATCAGGGGTGTGGTGAGGTGGCGTTAATCCAAAGAACAATGGTTGATGAGAATGTGGAGGTGGTAATGGCGAGAATGGAGGGATGCTGTTAGTGGTGGTGGTGGATGTGGGAGTGATGGGTGGATCAGTGGCTTGGGTGGTGGTGACATTAGCTGGTGGATCTAAGTTCCTCCTGACTGATCTGCATTGTTGTCGTCATCATCATCTAACTCGATTAGGTCCACAACATCAAAGTATGTGGATGTGTCCGTGAGGACGTGGACTTGTTGGGCCTGTTCCTGCTAGGGACTATTGTTGTGTCCTTGGGAATGATATTCCCATCTCCCTCCCTTCCCAAAATTTGTGCCGATGGTGAAGTTGGTGGTGTTGGAGTTGTAAGTAGTATGGGGGGAGTTGTAACCGAACCTTTTTGCATCGCCGGCGCCTAAGGGTCCACATCACCAACGTGTGGCTCGTCGCTATGCCATTTGGTCAGTTTGACGACAACTATGCCTTGAGTTTCATGTGTGGCTTGTCTTTGCCTTTGGTTACCTTTTGTGGACGGATTTTGAGTTGGCTTTCGGGTGCTTTCGGGTTGGTTGGGATTCCAGTTTTCTTAAAGTCTGAAAGGTTAAGCTTGTTACATATCCAAGCTAGTTGGAAAATCCATAGCGTAGACTAGTTGAGAGACTGCCATAGTCAAGCTAGTTGGAGCCATAGCCGGTGTGGATTTTCTTGCTTTTGTAATGTAAAAGTTATCTTTTGTAGTGTTTTAAAGTATCAAGCTTCATGCACAACCACGCTTCTTGCTTTTTTCTTGAAAAAGGCCTTTGCAGGCATTTATGATCTTAACAGTTTCTGATTTTCACCAAGGTTTGATTTTTACACTACTCGTGCATTACTCGCCCAGCCTATCCTACTCGTATCCCCTATGGATTTCTTTGTCAGTCTTCATCAAATCTCCATTTCGCATTGGATAGAGTTAGTCGAATGACTTCTATTTTGGAAGGAATGCGCTGACTTTTATGTGATTTTCTTGCTGTCAGACGTGAGAACACAATTGCTTGACAGGTATTTGTGCGATGGTGGGCCGCATCTACATACAAAAAAACAGCATCTACATACAAAATGAGATGCAAAATCTAAGAAATACTGATCAAATATCAACCAAAACATAAAATATGTTTGATGTCCATACAATTACAATACCATACTGTATTTCACACGTGTGAAACCAAAAATAGCAAAATATGAGCATTCTACACACAAGATTGCAAGATATCATCAAGAGAGTGCACCAATGAGTAGTAGAACCCAAAGAGGACCATGTATAATGATGAAATGAGAGATAGAAGAGAGAAGATGTGTCTCTCCACGAGTTACATCCTTTTATACAGTTTCCAAACCCTATTTGGCCACTTGGCTTTCCCTCCAAAATGTAAACCCTACTATTTTTGGGTCTAGATTCAATGTACCCAAAGTTCAAATTTAAATCTCTCTCAAACTCGACTACCAACTTTTCCACACTTTCAAAAAGTGTTTATTGAATGTATTTTAAACTAATATAACTTCAAAAAGTTTATCTCTAAGTCTAAAATGAGTTTTGGCCTCTTATTGACAATTGACCAAGATGTGACTAAACTAGACTAAACTAGTTGAAATGTCTCACACTTTACAGATCTCTCAAAAGAAGTTGATGGTGGTTGAGGTTCTCTTTTTGGCTTCACCAAACTTATGATCACACCATCAGGTGTGTATTCCTTGAAGTGTTGTGGAACATCATATAATGGATCATCAACTACCTATGTTGCGATATTAGGAATGTCCTCTAATGATTTGCTTTTAGATGATGAAGCTTGACTACAATTTTTTTGGTTTTTTTACCAAAGGTTTAAGTAAGGTGACGATGTTACCTTTAGCAACACCAATGTGAAGTAAGCCCATATCTACATTATGAACCTCTTCATTGTGTTTCGGTTGTCTCAACTCATCTTGTATATCAGGCCGCTAGGAGCTTTGCAATATAGGGTTGGAAAACTTCACGGTCATGTAGAAGGGCATGGTGATTTGTGTTTGTAAAAAACCTCTATTCCTCGCGGTGGTTGCCCCTTTGTAGGTAATTGGGCAGATGGCGGAGTAGAAATCCTCTCTTCAGCTCTATCAAACTCATCTCGGAATTCATTGTATTGCCTTTGAGCTTCTATAGGGTTTGAATATGACTGTGGAATCATGGAAGTATTGGCACTAGGTTGTGGTTGTGCTGGGTCCTTATTCTGATCTAAGGCCCTTTGTTGTACTCGTGTGGCAACAAGCAACGGCTCTTCAATTACCCTACGTGCTAGAACAGTCTTTTTGTTTGGTTAGGAAATTTTTTATAGCAATATTTTCTAATACAATCAGCACATTTAGCGACATATTGATTTCGTAGTTGTAAACTGATATTCCAAGGAATATTCTAGCCATCTTGTGGGACATCTTAAAAAATACAAGCAGGATAAGATTTAAACGTTGAACTTGCCCAGCAAGTTTAGGCTTTTACGGTATCTGTACTGGCTTAAGTTATTTAGTTCTAAGTTTAAATTGCCATGGGCACTGCACATAGATATGTAATTTCAAGTTAAGTTAAAGTTAGTACAAAGGCCTATTGGGGGTTTGTCCCATGGCACCAGTGTGATTCAAAGTTAAGTTAGTCTATGTGGCTTACTTGTCCCACAGTGCATTTCTGTAAGTGACCACCACTCCAAGTATAAATAGGAGTGGAAGAGTCCATTTTTGAGAAAAACCCCATTTGCAATACATGCCTATCTTTCTCTCTGAGTGTTCTCCCTTGTGTGGTTTCATGTACTGTGTTACTTCACATTGTATTGTATATTATTCATCTGGCAACAGGTTAAGTAAATCTAGGCCCTCCATTCTCTAGTAGGGTAAGCCTTAGAGGATGAGATTTAGTTTAGGGTTTTATTTTTTAGGTTAAGCCGTCATTTGTTAGAAACTAAGGAGAGAAAAGAGAGAAGAGTGGATCTTACGCATCAGAATACTCACCACCGTGCTCATGACTGTCTTTCTTGCATCCATATCCAAGCTAGTTGAAAAAGCCATAGCGTAGACTAGTTGGGAGACTGCCATAGTCAAGCTAGTTAAAGCCATAGCCGGTGTGGATGCCGAAGATCTAACATTGGAGCCGTTGCCGCTCTTTCTGCTCTTTTCTCATGCTTTTTGCTTGATTTTCTTGCTTTTGTAATGTAAAAGTTATCTTTTGTAGTGTTTTAAAGTATCAAGCTTCATGCACAACCTCGCTTCCTGCTTTTTTCTTGAAAAAGGCCTTTGCAGTCATTTATGAAGCTTTTTTCTTGAAAAAGGCCTTTGCAGTCATTTATGATCTTAACAGTTTCTGATTTTCACCAAGGTTTGATTTTTACACTACTCGTGCATTACTCGCCCAGCCTATCCTACTCGTATCCCCTATGGATTTCAGAGATGAGCTAGACAACACTCGCAATAGGATCAGCCTACAACAAGCTCAAGTTTTTTGTGTTTTCCAGCTGCATCCAGCAGTGCTCTCAGCAGGGGGAGGGCACCAAACCTCAGATCCACACCATTCAGTCTTTTTTTTTGGACTGTTTGTGCAGATTCAGGTGTTCAGAGACAGTTTTTGAGCCACGGATCAATGACTTCTTCTGGGAGTAGTGTATCATAAATTGGGTCCTCCATCGTGAGCTGAAATCCATCTACCCTCCTACCGTCTTTCTTCCTAAGATTTTTCAACTCCTCCTGCGCTCTCTAGGTAGTCCCTACTCAGAGGCCCTACTGCTCACTGATCAGAGGGAGAGCGCCTACATTGATCCATTTTGGAAGGAATGCGCTGACTTTTATGTGATTTTCTTGCTGTCAGACGTGAGAGCGCAATTGCTTGACAGGTATTTGAGCGATGGTGGGCCGCTAACTGAAGTGAAAATGCTTCTCACATATCTTTCTGCATCATTATCGCCTACCAACGGTGTAGAGGGTGACTGATGCTTCCTTGTTTGAAGCTCTCTCTCTCTCTCTCACAGGTGGAATATCTCACGGTATGTTGGATTTAACATCTGTCTGGACTCTGAGCTGTTAACTATTATCTTTCCTTCTCGTAGTTGCCCATGATGAATCACAGCTCTTGCTCCTGCTATCTGCTCTGCTAGCCATGATGGTAAAAACCTAGCTAACAATGATCTTCTAGTTTTCATGTAGTTTCTCATAGTTTGCATGACGTAGAATCCAGATTGTCAATCTAGCCCTTACCATCGAGCTGACAGCATAAAATGTATCGCGATTCTTGTTATTATTGACCAACTGTGTATCCATATCTCAGTACCGGCACATTGTTCATAACAAAACGTAACACTTTCTCAAGATGTTCAGAGAATTGACATGAAAGGTGTGCCAACGAATGTTCATCAAAATGTCCAACAAAGAGGTGAAGTTTCAAGGATCCAACATTTTGAGGATGATGAACAATCTGATAATGAAAGTCAAGACTCAAATCAAGAAGAGCACATTAATATTGATTCCAAGGGAACAATCAACGTTGGGAATTTGCTACAATCATGCCTTGGAAATCAAAATGGTAGTGATCAAAATGAAATGTCTGGTATAGCAGATCTGTTGGGGGTATTCCCAACAAAGTGTAAATAGATAAAATCCTCCAATAAAATGTGTTGCGAGGGCATGGCATCCTGCGTGTATAAGCCCATGGCCCAATGAACACGCAATTGAAGTTGTAAATAAAATAAACTTGATTTGGGCCTTATAATTAAAATAAAACTAGAGGCCCAATGTCATTTTTAAACTTAGAGATCACTTTTTAGAGTTGGGTTCAAATTGGGACTCACATAAATCTTGTGATTTGTAATATACTTTTTGTGGACCCTTGGATCAAGTTGGGTACAAGATGAATGGTTAAGATCATTGTGAATATTAGCCAATAAGATTGAGGGGCAAAGGCTTTCCCCATTTTATAAAAAGGCACCATTTGTACACTATTTTCATGCTCTTGTCAGGTGTGTGACTACTGTACCAAAACCACCTTCGAAGGGGTCTCCTTTCAATCTGAACAAGCGTTCCAAGCCTTTTTTTGTACATGTTCCTTTTCACCACGTGCTAAGAGATGAGCTAGACAACACTCGCAATAGGATCAGCCTACAACAGGCTCAAGTTTTTTGTGTTTTCCAGCTGCATCCAGCAGTGCTCTCGGAAGGGGGAGGGCACCAAACCTCAGATCCACACCATTCTCAGATCCAAACCATTCAGTCTTTTTTTTTGGACTGTTTGTGCAGATTCAGGTGTTCAGAGAGAGTTTTTGAGCAACGGATCAATGACTTCTTCTGGTAGTAGTGTATCATAAATTGGGTCCTCCATCGTGAGCTGAAATCCATCTACCCTCCTACCGTCTTTCTTCCTAAGATTTTTCAACTCCTCCTGCGCTCTCTAGGTAGTCCCTACTCAGAGGCCCTACTGCTCACTGATCAGAGGGAGAGCGCCTACATTGATCCATTTTGGAAGGAATACGCTGACTTTTATGTGATTTTCTTGCTGTCAGACGTGAGAGCACAATTGCTTGACAGGTATTTGAGCGATGGTGGGCCGCTAACTGAAGTGAAAATGCTTCTCACATATCTTTCTGCATCATTATCGCCTACCAACGGTGTAGAGGGTGACTGATGCTTCCTTGTTTGAAGCGCTCTCTCTCTCTCTCACAGGTGGAATATCTCACAGTATGTTGGATTTAACATCTGTCTGGACTCTGAGCTGTTAACTAATATCCTTCCTTCTCGTAGTTGCCCATGATGAATCACAGCTCTTGCTCCTGCTATCTGCTCTGCTAGCCATGATGGTAAAAACCTAGCTAACAATGATCTTCTAGTTTTCATGTAGTTTCTCATAGTTTGCATGACGTAGAATCCAGATTGTCAATCTAGCCCTTACCATCGAGCTGACAGCATAAAATGTATCGCGATTCTTGTTATTATTGACCAACTGTGTATCCATATCTCAGTACCGGCACATTGTTCGTAATAACTTTTCAAAACTGATTTTGTAAAAAATTCTACGACAATGAAACAACTGTTACGCACTATCTGTGACTGGGTGATTTGTTGCTAACATAGTTTGTTTGTTGAAGAATCCAAGCTTCCGAGCTTTGACATTTTCCTTCTTCGCTATTGGTGTGGTGGGCTTCGAGTATTTCTATTTCAACAATTAGCTTGTAAGACTACCAGAATTTTGTTTTGAAAGTTTTCATTTCAGAAATTCTGTAAGACTTTGCTATCACTGGACTCTTTTGAAGAGACGTGCAATTTATAGCTATCATTGTTTTCCAATAAAGAACAGAGCGCTGGTTTTTCACAAGTGTTTACAGGTGTTTCTCCCATCTTTTTCACAAGTGTGTACATGTGTTTCTCCCATCTGTTCCTAACCCAAGTAGCAAGTGTGCGAGTTCATAAATCTTTAGTCAGGTGTGCGAGTGCCTACTGTCTACAGTGCGAGTCATTTTTTCAGGTGTGCGAGTCATTTTTTTATTTTTGAGTAATTATGTCTACCGTTGTTTGTTGTGCGAGTCATTTTCAGGGTTTGTACGAGTCATTTTGTTCTCTTGTGCGAGTCATTTTCTACTTCTTTTTGGGAACCTTTCAAACCTGTGCGAGTCATTTTCGGGTTTGTGCGAGTCATTTTGTGATGTTTTTTACCTCATTCTGACCTGTACGAGTCATTTTAGCCTGTGCGAGTACTGAACGTCTTATACGAGTCACTTTAGCATGTGCGGGTACTGAGCTTCTTGTGCGAGTCATCTTGTGGGGTCGTTTTCATAGTGTACGAGTAAGTTCTCACGTATGAGTCATTTTTCACCTCGAGACGTGTGCGAGTACTTCCGGTGCGAGTCATTCCCACGGGTTCTAGCTCCATGGGTACAGGTTTGTGCGAGTCATATTCTGGTACGAGTCATCTTCCAAGTCTGGGCGGGTCATTTGGAATTGTTCCCCTATGTGAGTCATTTCTAGTTCATTCTGGAATCCTTCAACCATGTGCGAGTCATCTTCCAACTCTGTGCGAGTTCTGTGCGAGTCGTCCGTTTCCGTCCACGAGTCATTTTTTTGCGCTAGTCATCTTCTGTGCGAGTCCTGTGCGGGTCGTCCGTCTCCATCCACGAGTCATTTTTTTGCGCGAGTCATCTTCTGTGTGAATCCTGTGCGAGTCGTCCGTTTCCATCCACGAGTTATTTTTTTACGCAAGTCATCTTTTGTGCGAGTCCTGTGCGAGTCGTCCGTTCTCGCCCACGAGTCATTTTTTTGCTCGAGTCATCTTCTATGCGAGTCCTGTGCGAGTCGTCCGTTTCCATCCATGAGTCATTTTTTAGTCATCTTCTGTGCGAGTCGTCCGTTTCCGTCCGCGAGTCGTTTTTTGTACGAGTCCCCAATCATTTTCTTGCTTTGTGGTCCATTTGAGTTGATTAGGTCCGAAATAACTCACAACTATACGAGTCATTCCCTGATTTTTGCAACGACTTTCGTCAACTACAAGAATCCTAGAAGAGGTGAGTAGGGTAAGCCTTAGAGTATAAGATTTAGTTTAGGGTTTTATCTTTTAGGTTAAGCCGTCATTTGTTAGAAACTAAGGAGAGCAAAGAGAGAAGAGTGGATCTTACTCATCAGAATACTCACCACCATGCTCATGATTGTCTTTCTTGCATCCATATCCAAGCTAGTTGGAGAAGCCATAGCGTAGACTAGTTGGGAGACTGCCATAGTCAAGCTAGTTGGAGCCATAGCCGGTGTAGATGCCGAAGATCCAACAGTAGTCTAAATTCACTTTGAAAGTGAGTGGTTTCTCCACATACAAAGCATCTCTTCTGAAGGGATGAAAGAAAAATTGCATAAGCCTCTTGGTTGGCTTGCTCCTCCGAATGACATTGATTATTCAGATAGGAGGTAGATGCCTCATCTATGTATGTGTTATTAGTGCTTCATCATAAGTAGATTCATAGGCTGGGGTGTCATAAGAGAAATTATCTACCAAATTGGCCCGTATATGAGGTCGGTTTTGTTGGTCACAATAACATATCATGCAGATTCCGACGTGGGCGTCCGAACGTATGTTCAAAAATTTCATAATCCGTCGCAATCCGACACGTCGAAGTCTGACGTCCCAGTAAAAATCCGAAAATCAGATTCCAGCGATCGGAAAATATGGGCAGCAACCAATTTTTGAAAGGCACGTCGGAATCCGACATGTCGGATTCCGACATTCAGACGTGGATATGACCTGCCATAGTTTTTCAAAAAAAAAATACGTGTAATCCGACATGGATGTCGGAATCCGACGTCCACGTCAGCAATCCATAAAGCCTGTCCACGGCATCTGACACCTGTTGTCTGGGCCTGAGTGGGCACAGACGTCGGATTCCGATGTGTTTGGAGGACATCAGAATTTGACGTCTATTTCAATCGTCGAATTTGCACGATCAGGGCGATTGAAGACCATTGTGCTCGAGGGCTTGAAGATCAGTGCTTGAGGGTGCTTCAAGATCAATGCTTGAAGATCATTGTTTGAGGTTGGTGCCTGATTTTTGTTTGTTTGTTTGAGGTTGTTGTTTGTTTGTTTGTTTTAAGAAAAGATAAAGAGTGTGAAAGATAGAAAGAGATAGAGAGAGAGAGAGCGAGAGAGAGAGAGAGAGAGAGAGAGAGAGAGAGAGAGAGTGTGTTTTTAAATTTTGCATTGATTTAAAATGGTTTTGAATAGTCTTGTTATAGATTATTAGTATTATTTAGGATAGTAGATTTAGGATTATTAGATTTGTAATTTGAGAGAAAGAGAGAGAAAAGGTGGAGTGTAGATGTATGCTTGACGACATTGAAAGATTTTGGAGTCTTTTTTTGAAAAATAAAGTTTTAAGAGAAAGAGAGAGAGAAAGTGTGTGTGTGTGTGTGTGTGTGTTATAATAGATTGATTTTTGATAGTGCTTATAATAGATTGTTAGAATTGTTTAAAGATAGTGTGTGTGTGTGTGTGTGTTTAACATTTTGCATTGATGTAGAATTTAAGATTATAGATAAATACATAGTCTATGGTAGTAATAGATTGTTAGATTTATATTTATTTAGGACTAAGAATGATAGATGAGAGAGAGAGAGAGAGTGTGTGTGTGTTTGCGTGTGTGTGTGTTTTTGTGAACATATTAATCATTTTACATTGATTTAAGATTTAAGATGAGAGAGAGAGAGAGAGAGAGAGAGAGAGAGATAAGAAAGACTCATGCGACATTAAAGCACCAATTTTGTGATACATTGATTCATATTATGAAAATATTATTATTGCAAATGATCGTGCTATATTGCCATTGCATTTATATGGCAATGTTTTTTTGTCAAAAATTGCAATGTCGAATTTAGAGATGTGGATTGACGTAATAACCAACTAAGAAATTAAAACCATGTGCAATGTCGGATTTCAAAACAACAATCAATATCATATATAGAAATCTAAATGAAATTTATGATTTGCACAAAGCAATGCAATAAAGTATTGTCATTCATAATGGACATGAAGTAATGCAATAAAATATAAAATAAAAAGTAATTTAAAAATGAAAAGTACCTCATGCTTAGTTTGTTGTTTGATCCAAATGTTGAATGCAACTCAAAAATATTGTTTTAAAAACAATTCACGAACATCGCTTCTCCAAGAACTTAACTCCAAGAACAGTCCGATAAAAGTGTGCAAGTTTTTTTTTACGCATTTTTTATCTTGGACCCTTCGTCGAATGAATTTGAGATCTGGACGATTAGAGCCGAGAAGGATTGCAAATCAAGCTCCAAACCTCCCTAGAGTTGCAGCAGTGCATCAAGGTAGAACCGGAACCAACACCGATGGATCCTATGGGTCAACCCGTACCTGTCACACCCTTACAAGCAGTTCAGAGAGCACCTACCATAGAGATACCAAAATATGATGGGTCACCAGATCCTATCAGATTCTTCCATATCTACGAGCAAGTGTGCGAAATTTATGGCGAACGGACATTGGCAGAGAAACTGATGTTGTTTCCCATGTCTTTGATAACAGTGGCACAAGATTGGTTCTTCAACCTATCAGACGAAGAGAAAACCACTTGGGAAGGGTTATAGCGGCTCTCATCACGCGCTTTGAACCAAGAAAGTTCCTGGAAGATCCATTTCTGAGCAAGGTCAAAATGGGAAAAAAGAGAAAGGGTTAGGGACTACATAGAATGGGTCAAGCACTTAAGATCCGAATGCAATGCAGTCCTAACTCCCGATCATGCGGTTATTATGTGGTTCCTCGCAGGACTACCATGAAGTATCAGAAGAGTGCTAAAAAGATGGGAGCAATACACTACATATGTGTTTTGTGATCTTAATCTTTAAAAAAAAAATTTAAGATCTTTTTTGTTTGTGATGTAGGCTTGGATATGAAAAATAAAAAAAGAGCTTTCATTGCAAAGGATTGAAAGATCAAGTGCATGCAAAAGGAAAAACAAAGATTGCAAAACAATGGAGATACAATAGTAAAAATAAATTCGTATTTATTTTCATTCATTTGATATTTAGTTGATTACTTAATGTGTTATCTATTGATGCATTGTATTGTGGTTTTCATTACTTTCCACTGTGCTTTCCATTACTTTCCATTGTGCATTCTAGCATGCAAATCATGTGCTAAAATAGACACATTGCATTGAATTCATCAATACATACATTTGCATTCAATAGATGTGCATTAAATAGACTATACATTGCATTGAATACATCAATAGATACATTTGCATTCAATAGATGTGCATTCAATAGACTATACATTTGCATGCATGAATTAAAAATATATGTATTCGTAGGGAATATTAGCCTACATGCATGTAGGCGATGATGGTGATAAGACCACTGCAGGTGATTCGTGAAGGACGCTTGAAGCTGTAGGTAACTCCTCTATGAGAAACGAGGCCCAATCATAAACAGTGTCTGGTCCTCCCATGCTTGTCGTCATGACGATGACTTGTTTGGAGACGCGGAGGGGACGGTGGGAATTGACAATGATGGTGGCGGATAAAAAAATTATCGCGTCATGGAGATGTGGATTCTTGAGTCTCGAGATCAGGTACCCGTCATTGGTTTTGGTTTTAATGTTGTCTTGGTCTGGATTAAGAAATATGGATACTTCAAGTGCGCGGGTGGGTGGTAGGTGGTCAGAGTGCGGAAGAGTGAGGGTGATTGAAATCAGCTGCGGGTCGAGGGGGATCGTATTGTCTTGCCCTTTGTAGGTTACAGTAAAAGTGTCGGTGGCGAAAGTGAAAAATGCTTACGAACTAGAGCAAGGTCCTAGAAAATGGGTACTTGCATGTTATGGAGGCCTGCGATAGTCAGGACTACGAGGCAGCCGTCAATGTGAAGAGCGATAATCTCTTGCTCTGTTGGTAGCGGCAGGATGGTCTACTGAGATGGTGCTCATGCAACATGAGCAGAAGGTCGGCTGGCGGATCGAGGAGATGTTTCTCCCTCCTCTCAGCTGGGGAATGTGGATGAGGTTGGAGAGGATGAAGAGGTGGATCCGGTCTGTGGATGGTGAGGTAGAGGTATACGAGAATGCAAATGGTATGGTAGCTGGGTGCGGTGGCACTTCGAGTGACACGAAGTATTTGGCAAGGAGGGTAGTAGTGCTCGAAAGGCAACATTTCGGTGCCACGGGTAGAATCGAGTATCGAGATGGATGAGACCTGAGGGCGAGTTATGCAAAAAATGGCAAGAAATGTAATGTGGGCGAGTAAATTGCGTCGACGAGTAATCGACGTGTAAAGGACAAAGATGGCTTCGGCGAGTAATAATGGGCAAATTATAATAGATGGCAAGAAATAATTGAGTGTGAGTAAAGATGGCACCGGTGAGTAATGGAGTGTGAGTTATAACTGACGAGTAAAAATGGTCCCGACGAGTAACATAAGCAAGAATTAATATTCACGAAGGATTCAATTCTTCATGTAGTTTTTGGGCTAACTCCCAATTTTGTTGAGCCTCATATAACATCAAGTCTTCCTTTGATTTTGTATAATGACCAACTGGTAGGTTGCCGAAATACACCACATATGTGTTTTGTGATCATAATCTTTAAGAAAAAAATTTAAGATCTTTTTTGTTTGTGATGTAGGCTTGGATATGAGAAATGAAAAAAGAGCTTTCATTGCAAAGGATTGAAAGATCAAGTGCATGCAAAAGGAAAAACAAAGATTGCAAAAGAATGGAGATACCATAGTAAAAATAAATTCGTATTTATTTTCATTCATTTGATATTTAGTTGATTACTTAATGTGTTATCTATTGATGCATTGTATTGTGGATTTCATTAATTTCCATTGTGCTTTCCATTACTTTCCATTGTGAAGAGCGATAATCTCTTGCTCCGTTAGTAGCGGTAGGATGGTCTACTGAGATGGTGCTCGTGCAACATGAGCAGAAGGTCGGCTGGCGGATTGAGGAGATGTTTCTCCCTCCTCTCGGCTGGGGGACATGGATGAGGTTGGAGAGGATGAAGAGGTGGATCCGGTCTGTGGATGGTGAGGTAGAGGTATACGAGAATGCAAATGGTATGGTAGCTGGGTGCGGTGGCACTTCGAGTGACACAAAGTCTTTGGCAAGGAGGGTAGTAGCGCTCGAAAGGCAACGTTTCGGTGCCACGGGTAGAATCGAGTATAGAGATGGATGAGACCTGAGGGCGAGTTATGCAGAAATGGCGAGAAATGTAATGTGGGCGAGTAATATGGCGTCGACGAGTAATCGACGTGTAATGGACAAAGATGGCTTCGGCGAGTAATGATGGGCAGATTATAATAGATGGCAAGAAATAATTGAGTGTGAGTAAAGATGGCACCGGTGAGTAATGGAGCGTGAGTTATAACTGACGAGTAAAGATGGTCCCGACGAGTAACATAAGCAAGAACTAATATTCACGAAGGATTCAATTCTTCATGCAGTTTTTGGGCTAACTCCAAATTTTGTTGAGCCTCATATAACATCAAGTCTTCCTTTGATTTCGTATAATGACCAACTGGTAGGTTGCCGAATTCTTCAAGTTTAACAAGGAGCAATGTTCCATCAAACATCTCCTGAGTTAACTATACATCTTCATCTGAATCACTACAAAGTGTGATTTCTTTACAATAGCGGGCTGAAAATCTTATAAAAGAACTTTTAACATAAAGATTTTGGACAAAAAACAATGTCTTTGCTGCAAAAGCTCCAAACTACCAAAATGAATATGTACACTTATAACGAAGTGACTTCCTTCGATCTTGCAGATTGTGTTGAATTTCTGCAAAATAAGTTTTGCTCCCAATCCACGTAAAGACTGAAAAGTTCTAAATAGGCCATATTTACATTGATCAGCAAACATGCATCATCAAAGGTGCCCTAATCTGCAACACCTTTTGGTTTGTACACTTGGAACTGCGACTTTCGCTTCCAAAATTGTCGCTTATTGTCTTCATGTCGCAAAAATTGAAATTCTTTAATACGAATGTATTCGAGAGCATACATAGCAAAAGAGGCTATGTATAACCCAGCTGAACCAAAAGGCACGACTTGAAATTTCCCCTGAATTATGCCCCAGCAGAGACGTCCTTTCTGCTCGATAGATAACTGGGCCCATAACCAGAGAAAGTCGTTCTTTTTTCCATCTTCCAGTCATCGAAGGCGATGCCTACTGTGCCTAGTAGTATCATATAATACACATGCCATTGTAATTCAATGTTAAATGCTTGTGGACACCACTTCCAGAATCGATCAACAAATGCATTGAATCTTTCAGGACATACCTTTGACTGGTTTCGATGTGGTCGCTTTGCCTGAGTAGCTATTGTTGCCAAATCCTGAGTTTGCAACTCAGCAACTAACTTCTGGTCTTCTAGCTACTGTTTGAGATCGGACAACTCATGTTCGAGCTTGTCGACCTTCGCTACTGCCTCCAAATACTCTGGATGGTTAGTCACTCCTGAGTAGGCAGACACAACTTGAAGTTGCTGCGTCAGATCATCAATTCTCAACAGGGCCTGTACATATTCGTTGTGAGAGTCTGGCCTACTGCAAGTTTGTGTGGCTTAAATAGACAACTCCTTCAACTCAGCCAACTCTTCTTCGACTAGTGCCTTCGCATCCTCGAGCGGTTGCTCCTAGCATGAAAAATAGGGTGCGTTGCCAACACTTGGGTTGACAGGTTGTCACAAAAGATGATTGGGCTAACTGGAAAATCTAGCAAGTGTAGATCCTTGATCATCCTCTCTTGATCCATACCATCTCCTTTGTGCAATGTGTAAGTGCCTTGTACTTGGCCTCACTAGATGACAATGAGAAGAATTACTATAGGGAAAAAGTTTGAAACAATTTCATTTTTATTCTATACCTTGGGTTGAATCACCGATATACAAAAATCATCCACTAGTATGAAAAACAGTACTAGTCTGATCTTTTGCATACAATTCACCATAGGACTTAACTAGAAATGAAATTGATTTTTGCTTTTGATCAGTTTCCTATCAATTACAATTTTTCAATAAAATTAGACTATTTTCTTTTTATTGACTGGTTTGGCATTACTCCGTCAACATTAACAAAAACTATCCAAATTCATAAAATGAAATTACATGAATGGAAATCCTACCAATAGAATTTCAGTAACTCTTAAATTGTTCCCAACATGATTTTACTATTTAGATAAAGAGTTCTATCACCACTCATTCTATCTGGTCATTTCGTATTGTTTGACGATTTTAAATTTAATTTTGACGAGTATCTTGCACAAACGATTGTTTGACCCATTTTCAACGAAATTAGAAATATATCAGACAAGTAACCGATTTTAAATTTTAATCAAATCTGAAATTCAACAAAAATGAAAAAAAATATTCAATTTAACTTTCAACATGGGAGTACCATACAAAAGTCAATATAACATACAGTAAAAACTGCCGGCAAATTCATTGTGGTTCCTTCTGTCAATTTTAAATTATCTATCACCGGAAAATAATTTAGCCTTAGTGAAAAAACTGTGACTAACTGTGATTGAAAACTAAGTGTAGTCAATTCACAGATCTAAACTTATTCCATAGATAACCAGAAAATGACCAAAATTTTGAAAAAACTCAATTTTTGGTTCATTTTAGGTAATTCAATTTTTTTTTACAAAAATATTGTTAGTACAAAAGGCAATCGAAATCGCAAAATCGAAATATTATTCGATTCTTAATGCCACTAAACCAATGTCCATCTGGCATGCAAAGCACACTACATCAGTTATAAAATGTCATTACAGAATTTTTTTAAACCAATTTACAAAATTATAGCCATCTAATTGATCTGATCTTACTGGATTTGTATTCTTACGATCAATTTTGAGTCAAAATGCATGTAAAACCAAGCAATTTTGACCAAAACATAGCCTAGAACCATAAATCAAGGAAAGATCCGGCATGCATCATAAGTTTTATCATTAATGATCCCGAAAATGAAAGTACACTTGCTGTAAAATTTAGATATACAGAAGATTTGAGCTACACAAGAAAAGGCTCCAAAAGAGTATCACAAATTGGCTTTCTAGGACAGTTCTCCATAGAACCCCAATTTTTTTTGAGAGAAATGGATTTTAGCAACATGCAAATTGAAACCGGGATAGTACACCCACTTGCAGCCTTGCTATCCACCTGGAAGAGAACTCCAATTGATCCACACCGAAATTTCATCGAAAGTTAGCACTTCTCCAAGTTCTCCAATCTTTGTAAGCACAACCATTACTTTTTTAAGGAAATCTCTTCTCTCATGTACAACAGACGATTATGAGAATCAACAAGATTCTGACATGATATTTTAAACATCTTTAGAACCATGTTCAGAACTTCAACTTGATTTATTGTTGCAGCAAATGAGTTATATTTGGAAGAAGATACTGCTAGTTTAAATGAAGAACATAATGATACTTCATTTGCTATATTAGTTTGAGGAGGAAGAAGTACATGCTATCTTAATTTTTCATAAATTCCCAGTTCTATGTACTGAATTTGACGAGTCATTATGTCTCAAATATTTGGAAGGTTGTAAATAGTATTGCCCATTAGTACCATTCCATCCAAATTGTCAACAGCTCTCTATTTCAACAATGGAAGTACAAAAATTTATGAGGCCTATGAAGAACAAGCATTGCACCAATGGAGAACACCTTTGAAATGTTTTTCCGATACCCTGCTACAAAGAAATTGTTTTTCCATTCATCTATGTAGGGTCAACAGCATGGCTGGTGGACTACATTATTTTATCGTTGAAAGGCTCTATCCAAACTACCTATGAAGCCGAACTGATTAAAAGACTGCATTTTCGATATTTTCAACCTCCATGAGTTGGAAGAAGATTATTTTTTTTGTTGTTTTCGATTCTTAGTTTACACATTTTTTGTTGACCATTTATTTCAGAAGTTTTTAGACTTATTTATATTGTATTTAGTTTAGTTTTGTATTGTTTGTCATTGTAGATTTGGTATGTTAATATAGGCTGAAAACTGTGAAAGTTTCATTATGTCAATAATACTTTGTTTTTCTGTAAGCTAATGTGTATCTGTTTCAAAGTAAAGTTTTGTTATGTATATATTTTTGTTTTGTTTTGGTTTTATGTGTTTTCACAAGGTTTACAGCCGTATCAGAAAGCCATAACAGAAGCAAAGCGCTTATACAAAGTGTGGTGACATATCGCATTGCTCAAATTACAAGAATTTCTACTTTGGCTAAGCTTTAGAGATTTATCTATTTGCTGCTGATACTTGAAGATTTGTTGGTGCTATCAAGAGTCAAAAATATTTTATGCTCATAGAAGAAAGCTGCCTATACCATGATTAAGCTATACTGTTGATTCTATGCTGAAATGTGAAAAAAAGAGCTTCATTCACTCAAAATTGCTATGAAGCAAAACTCAAGTCCAAGGACAATATCCATTACATTTTGGAGGATAAAAATCGACTCTATCCTCACCTTCCAAACAGAGTAATTGGAGGTGGTTAATCTCTCACTAGACTCCAAGAGAAAGGACCCCAAAGAAGCCATGAAAACTTGAGAAGGTGTCTTGTAAGGGATCAAAAAGTGTTGCTTCTCCCTCAACTGGTGTGCTACCGACTCCAATTTGAGATCTTGCAACTTGGTGTGAGATCTATCTCACTAGCTCTACCAATCTCTCTCAACTAGATCAAGCTTTCAATCAAAGATGAAACAAGGACAAATTTTGGCTCAACCTCACTCAAGCATGTGGAAAGCACTAAAATCATCCACAAAAGACTCAAATACAAGTGATTTGCATGAAACTATGTGGCCATGACCTCAAAAAATTGTCTAGATCTCAAATAGACAAGATTGGCAAGCTTTCTCGTGAGTTTTTGGATCAAACAAGCTAGATATGTGTCAAACTTGGTGTGTCCAACCAGGTTGGGTGCCCTACCCCCCTTGATTCAAATGGCTATAACTTCCAACAAATTGCAACACAATCTAGACTCTTCTACCTTTCTAGCAAGCTATCAAACACAAATTTTGAATTTCTCTTGAAGAAGAATCACTTGATCAAAGTGGACTAATCTTCACACATTTCTGAGCACTGAGTTCCCTACAGTATCAAAACAATGTATTTTGGACCCCTCTTGATCCAAAAATCACACAGAGTGCTATGGTGATGCAACTACACTCTCTAGATCTTGATTTCATGCCAAATTTCTCATCACTCTTGATGTATGCATGGATATCTTAGGTAGGCCCTGATACCATGTTAAATTTTCACACATGTGGGACAGCCCAAAAGTGTGACTGATCTCCTAAGATGTGGGTGATTGCACAAAGATCAAGTTATAGATTGATATTCAAGATCTATCTCACAAATCTAAGACAACAGCAATAGAACATGCATTAATCATTCACCAAAGTACATTCACATGTGTGGGAAACTCATGATGAAAAAAACTAAGTATGGAAAAGCCTTTCTCTTGGGTAGAGAGAGAAGCAAGTACATGCTCTCAGGTAGAGAGAGAAGCAACTACATGCTCTCAAGTAGAGAGAGAAAGCAAGAAAAAATCTAAGTGTAGAAACTCTCAAGATCTCCAAAAACCTAAGTGTAGAATGAGGCTCACTCCTAATAGTAATACCTCGAGGTGGCCCTCAAATTTGATTGGACCAATTTCATGGATTTCTCTCTTTTGATTGGTCTCTTGATCTCATAGCAACACATAGGAAATTGTCACTCATCCACTCTCATCATGAAAAATGTAGAAATCCTAAGCTAGCTCAAGCCACATCATTGTCCAAATTTGGCCTATCATCTACTAAAACGTGTATAAGGACTATAAAAGTTAAGGTACCCCTAGACTCAATATAGATAGCTTTTACACCCACAATCAAGGACAATCAAAAGCATTGATCAAACATTGAATTTCGACCCCACACGTGTGTGGTACGGACTCTAGTACAGCCTATTATCAAAGATTAAGTGGAACCAAGTTTAGATACCAAAGCATTCACAAAAACTCAAGACAAATGTGTAGAAACCTCAAGGTTGCCAATGTGCTCCAAAAATTCTATCTCCTCACTATGGAATGATGGATTGCATGTACAATAAGCTCTTCTTCACCTCAAGTTAGGTGAAAATCTAGCATGTAATAAGCAAGATGATTGACCATTTTTGCCCTAATTTGTCAATCTTACCTAACCCTAGAGTTTTGCCAAGTTGGTGGCTAGGTTGGGTATCCACCTCCATGATTCAAGGAATTTGGCCCTATAATCTAGGAATTATGACCAGAAAAGCCTAGATAACCCTATGAATGAGATCTAAACTACTTTGACTTCACCTCACACGTGCCAACATGGATTCACATGTGTGGGACCCGCGTATGTACAATTTACATGGTTTTGATCAAGCTAGATTTGCGGATTTTTTGACAATTTCTCACAAAATCTTCACCTTGGTCCTACTGATATTCTAGAGTCAACTTCAAAACCATCATCATAGTCTATTTGATTCTCGGTCTTAGGCTCATAATCTCATTCCATTGTTGATAATTGTGAATTGTTGACATTTGGAGTTTGTGAATTACAAGCTTGAGATGAATTTTATGATGAAATATAACTCAAACTTCTCAATTTATAATGTCACTAGGAATGACGATAGTACAATATAGAATTGACAAAAGGAAATCAATGGGTGTGAACAGTTTTTTAAGAAAATCGAAACTTTCACCGGTATAAATAGCTTATATAGGAGCCAAATTATATACAAATAACACTTGTACAACATAGAGCTTATTAAATTGACTCTTGGGTTTTGATGCATCCATCATCAAGAGGAGCATTTCAAAAAAGCAAAAGGTCAAAACTATCAATTTGGTCTTATTGGAAGGCCAAAATTTTGGATTTCAGAATATCAGGAGGAAAATCTATTTTTGAAATTCTAGTCCAACATGTATATATGCAATTCAGAGATCACAAAAAAACAACTGTGAGTATTGACATTTTTGATACTTAGATTTTTGTCATTCATAAATATCTAATAGTAAACTTGCCAATATAATCATTTTTTCTCTTGTAGATTTATATCCATCCAACATAAATGAATGGGAGCCGAGTGGCTCTTTAGTAGGTGTGTTAGATGTTATTCACACTGATATTGGATAGTTGCAATATCGAGGTAGAACTGCAAAAGATCTAGCTGATAGTGGGATCTTTATTTATGAATCAATGTACATTCCTGATACAAAAGGAAATTTTGGACAAATAGTACCAATTCCATTACCTAGTTTTGAAAGTGATGAATGGATTGCATTAGATGCTATAGTTTCAGAATCATTTCGTTATAAGATATATAATGATGTAAGAAATTCAATAAAAATGAGCATGAAATAAAAAAACAATCAGATTGAGTTGGTTTATTTCCTTGAATATATTTGTGGATTTCTTTTCAAGTGTCAATGTACACAAAACCCCAACGATGTTTGTATGCAAATTTTTTTTTGATAGTTTATTATCTGAACTTATGGATGAAGACTGGGACAAAAGATCAGATGGAGAAATAGAATGCAAAATTAAAATGTCTTCCATGTGCTTCCATTATTAAATTGAAAAACAAATGTTGAGCTTATGCTTCCATTATCAAAGATGAAAAAAAAAAATAAAGGTAAATGGGTGCCACTCGATCAAGACTTGGAAGCCAGTGGACATTCAAAACGAAAAAATATTAAAATTATATACGATGATGTCGTTTTGACGTGAGTTGAGGTGGAAGAAGATTGGAGTCTAAATTACATCAAGCGAGAACTATTGCTCCTACAAGATAATGTACTTTCAGACTTCAGATTCATTTTCAATGGTAAACTCGTAAGTAACTGTAAACACTCGATCTTTTATGAATATTTTCAATCAAAACTTTTTAATACAATCTTTGTACTAATTGTAACTCACTTTGTATTAGTTTTATGCAGGTATGTAAAAGACATGAGCTCGAGATCAAATGAAGAGATATTAGCAAAACAATCCAACTTATGGAAGAACATTGAGATTCACTATCCCCTTAATGTGCATAATCCTGAATGCTTAATGTTGGTTCATTGTTATTTTCATTCAGCTTTCATTCTACATTTCGCACTAAGGCTCATTAATCTAAATCTTTTATAAATCAGTAGTAGGTTAGAAGTGTCTGTCTATACCTTGGAAGAGGGTAGATCTTAGAGATGCATCAACAGCCACAGCTGAGAGCTCAACTCTATCTAGACAAAATAGCAATCAAGATTGAAAACACATTATCTGACACTCCATCACCGACCGCGATGTGTTTCATTTCTCCCATCATTAATACTAGATTTCATCACATATATTGATCAAACAAGTACATACACACGTGGAGACTTGTACTTGAAAAAATTAAGTATGAGAAAATCTTGCTCTCTGGTAGAGAGAGAAACCAACTATCAAGCCTCGGGTAGAGAGGGAATCCAATATGACTAAAAAATGTAGAAATCTCATTAACTCTAAAAAACTTAAGTGCATATTCAACCTATCCATCCTTCTAATAGGAACTCGTAGTAGAGGATGTACATATCCTATTGGACCTCTTTCTCTCCTCCTCCAGATGTGATTGGATGAGTGACTTATGATCCTCTAATTTGATTGGACCATCTCTATGAAAATCTCTCTTTTGATTGGTCTCTTGGCCTCATGCCAACACTTTGACTTAAGTCACATATCCAATTTAATGAGGACACTTGTAGCATGCCTAACTAGCTCAAGCCACATCACAAGTTGATTTTGGCCTAACATGAAAGTACAAGTGTACTAGCTCGAGTTGCCCCCTAAGCCAAGGATGGCCCTATCATCTACCTACACATAGATGGTAACCAAAAAATGCCTAGCACCCCCAAAACTCAAGATCCTAGATAGATAGCTTTTACATTTCTTCACAAAAGCAAGATCTGATTTCATCGTTGAACTCCATCCAGAATGTCGATGGTATAGTTCACTAATGATTATGATCGAGAGCAATGCTTAGAATATTCATAGAATTGAATGTGGGAACTGCTTGGTTCTAGCTAGCAGAACAGATCTTTGTCGAATTTTTGGTTTATTAATTTTGATAAAAAAAACATTTTAATTATCGATGGAATCGAATTGTTAGACTTTTTTTGTGTTTGTGGAGTTTGATATTTCATTGAGAGTGCCTTCGGAACTCTATGCTATGTTAATATTTGGATTCTATACTCGATATTAAGATAGTATTGGCTGCATGTTGTTCGAATATATGTTGATAACTAGGACTACATCACTCGAAACCATACCAAGTCTAATAATCTCCAATATTAATTCATTTACCATCTCTGTGAGAACCTACAATTATTTCGTCTATCTAAAGAGAACTAAGCTACAAAAGAAAGACATGATCATCATGCATAGTAAATTGCTATTTTACTTGTCGTGCATCTTCAAGTTTCAAATTTGAAGATCACTGGATCTTGAAATGTTTAGGATTTTCTCGATGTTAAAAATCTCACATGGCATCATTGCTTAGGTTGTTGATCTATATCATTGTTCAAGTGATTCTTTTGTTTTTCTTATATTTGAAAGGTGAAAAACAAGCTCAAAGATGTGAAGCTAGAAAGGCAATTTTTGGTGTCTTTTGGGATCATGCGGAGGAGTCTATCTCAAAATGGCTTATTCTCTATCTTTTTAGTTCTTTACAATTCATTTGAGTTTTATTTCATCTTTAGATTTCAAATCTAATTTGGTTTTGCTTTGGTTGTGAAGTGCTAAGAAATGGAAATGAAAGTTTTAGAATCTAAAAGATGATTGATATGTTTTTTGTCTTTATTGCTACATATACCAAGAAAAATGTAAGGTTACAATAATTCAATGCTAAGGAATAAAATACACAAAATGACAAAAAAAGAAAGTTTTAAAATCTAAATGATCAATGGTGCTTTTTGTCTTTATTTTTTCTAGATAATAGCGTGAATATATACAATAATTTGTTGTTGTATATGGTTTGGACAAACTAGAGTCGCGATCTCACATAATGTGTCAATTAGTGAATCTAGTATATTGGAAGAATATTCTTGATCATCTAAATATGTGCAATAATTCATTGTTGTTTAGGACAAACTAGGTTAGCAATCCCACAAGTTCACCAAAATATTCTATACCAAAATATACATAATGAAACCTGTCAATCAGTGAGCCTAGTATTTTGAAAGACTGTAATTTAGTCATGTGAATATAATTATTCAAAATCCATTGTTTTTCAACCTTCAATGTTGTGTTGATTTTTCAAAATAGTACAAATGTAGATGCTGTAATTGAACCTTTTCAAAGAATGAAGAATATGACTTGTGTATCACTTGCTAGCGGTAAGGTATTCATCTAATTATCATGTCCTTCTAAAATTTAGACATAACTTTTGTAGGTGAATATTAGACCCGAGCCACTATCTAGTAAGTAAAAATCTTATGAAAATAATAGAAAAGAAACAAATACAAATTAGTGTCTAGTAAAGATGTATTTGTGTCATCACTTTTGAACTTGTCATTGTTTATTAAATATATATTAGTACAACTTATTCTTGTCCTATAAATTATATTCTAGCGAAACATATACAACGAAACGTGGGCGGCAAACATGGGCCCCAGGTCATGACTTTTTTTTATAGATTTTGTGACTTATCCAAATGCTAAAAATTCTTTAAGGCTATCAGAAGGTGACAAAATCCATCATTTTACTACCTTGAATGTTGTGTTGATTTTCTAAAATAGTACAAATGTAGATGCTGTAATTGAACCTTTTCAAAGAACGAAGAATATGACTTGTGTATCACTTGCTAGCGGCCATCATATTTTCATCATATAAATACATACATTGCCTACACTTCTTTTACACTTGAATTTCACATGCAAAGTTTAGACTTTAGTATTCACAAGCACGAACGAGAGAAGATGGAAATCCATCAATCAAGTTTGTTGTCAAAGCTTTTTTTTCTCATGGTAGTCTGGTTATTGATTCAGAAATCACAACAATTGTCAACAGTATCAAAGCCCACTACTAGTAGTATTATTACTTCTCGCAAGTTGCTTCAAAAAACACGTGACAATTCGATGCCATTTTCTTTCACCGAAACAACATAAAAAAACATGCGTACTCTCTCTCTCTCTCTCTCTCTCTCTCTCTCTCTCTCTCTCTCTCTCTCTCTCTCTCTCTCTCTCTCTCTCTCTCTCTCTCTCTCTCTCTCTCTCTCTCTCTCTCTCTCTCTCTCCTCTCTCTCTCTCTCTCTCTCTCTCTCTCTCTCTCTCTCTCTCTCTCTCTCTCTCTCTCTCTCTCTCTCTCTCTCTCTCTCTCTCTCTCTCTCTCTCTCTCTCTCTCTCTCTCTCTCTCTCTCTCTCTCTCTCTCTCTCTCTCTCTCTTTTTACAAAGACTACTTTCATGAAATTTTGTCCAACTTTTCTATATAGAATGTATTTATTTTTCTACAATATTTATGTTGAGAATAAAAATTTCTCTTTGATGTTTTTTGGTCTTTATATAGTCTCTATAACAATGTCTACATTAAAAATATGGATAATAAGTCAGTTACATATGTTTAGAATTAACTAGAATCAGTCTACCACAAAGAAAAGTTCTAAAAAATTAAATACAATGAATGCAAACATGTGTAAGACTAGCCTACTATAAAAACTTATTTTTAGATATGTGAATATAATTGTTTATGAGTTTATGAGGACAACAATTTATTTTTGTATTAGATGTCACATATTCCTTTTATTAATTTATAATTTACTGAGAAAATATGTATTTATATTTTGTTTTTGTACCATTTATTTTATAGAAATGGTTGATTTTCTATCAATTTTGTTATTTTAAAGTTTATTGATATTTATTTATTTTTGTAACTCAAAAATTACTTGCTTGATGAATTATTGCAAGTCGGTGACTTTGGTCATAAACAGTATGTCTGCAGATTTGTCACTCTACAGAAATGAACGTAAACTGTCATGTGAAAAATATGAAGGTTTTTGCCAACGTCGTTCCCTTAACATTTGAGGCATCTGACATTTTGTGAGAAAGCCGAGGTGAGAGAAAATCCCAAAAGATGAAAATCCCAAAAATGCTAACTTCTCGAGGTTCACTGATCCATGGTTGAGGATCTCTTTTACTCAGAATGGGCCTTCACCTGTGAACTTCAACTTTTCCTTTATCGCCTTGGTCTTGTACATGAGGATCAGATCTCCAAATTGAAGATCTTTTTTATGCGTCGTTCTTACTCAGCTGCCAATGCATGCACAACTAGTAAGTGTGTCTCACAAAGTTTATGCAGTGCTTTATGGCATAATTGTAGAGATTTGGATTCATCAAGGTGTTGGGTTGTGGCGATCCTTAATGAAGGGACCAAAAACTCTACTGGCATTACGACATCATGTTGACCATAGACCAACTGAAATGGTGTGTGGTGAGTGCTTCCCTTGTAAGATATCCATTACATTTTGGAGTATAAAAATCGACTCTATCCTCACCTTCCAAATAGAGTAATTGGAGGTGGTTAATCTCTCACTAGACTCCAAGAGAAAGGACCCCAAGGAAGCCATGAAAACTTGAGAAGGTGTCTTGTAATGGATCAAAAAGTGTTGCTTCTCTCTCAATTGGTGTGCTACTGACTCCAATTTGAGATGTGGAGGACCCAATTTATGATACACTACTCCCAGAAGAAGTCATTGATCCGTGGCTCAAAAACTCTCTCTGAACACCTGAATCTGCACAAACAGTCCAAAAAAAAAGACTGAATGGTGTGGATCTGAGGTTTGGTGCCCTCCCCCTGCTGAGAGCACTGCTGGATGCAGCTGGAAAACACAAAAAAACTTGAGCTTGTTGTAGGCTGATCCTATTGCGAGTGTTGTCTAGCTCATCTCTGAAATCCATAGGGGATACGAGTAGGATAGGCTGGGCGAGTAATGCACGAGTAGTGTAAAAATCAAACCTTGGTGAAAATCAGAAACTGTTAAAGATCATAAATGCCTGCAAAGGCCTTTTTCAAGAAAAAAGCAAGAAGCGTGGTTGTGCATGAAGCTTGATACTTTAAAACACTACAAAAGATAACTTTTACATTACAAAAGCAAGAAAATCAAGCAAAAAGCATGAGAAAAGAGCAAAAAGAGTGGCAACGGCGCCAATGTTGGATCTTCGGCATCCACACCGGCTATGGCTCCAACTAACTTGACTATGGCAGTCTCTCAACTAGTCTACGCTATGGCTTTTCCAACTAGCTTGGATATGGATGCAAGAAAGACAGTCATGAGCACGGTGGTGAGTATTCTGATGCGTAAGATCCACTCTTCTCTCTTTTCTCTCCTTAGTTTCTAACAAATGACGGCTTAACCTAAAAAATAAAACCCTAAACCAAATCTCATCCTCTAAGGCTTACCCTACTAGAGAATGGAGGGCCTAGATTTACTTAACCTGTTGCCAGATGAATAATATACAATACAATGTGAAGTAACACAGTACATGAAACCACACAAGGGAGAACACTCAGAGAGAAAGATAGGCGTGTATTGCAAATGAGGTTCTTCTCAAAAATGGACTCTTCCACTCCTATTTATACTTGGAGTGGTGGTCACTTACAGAAATGCACTGTGGGACAAGTAAGCCACATAGACTAACTTAACTTTGAATCACACTGGTGCCATGGGACAAACCCCCAATAGGCCTTTGTGACTAACTTTAACTTAACTTGAAATTACATATCTATGTGCAGTGCCCATGGCAATTTAAACTTAGAACTAAATAACTTAAGCCAGTACAGATACCGTAAAAGCCTAAACTTGCTGGGCAAGTTCAACGTTTAAATCTTATCCTGCTTGTATTTTTGAAGATCTTCCACAAGATGGCTAGAATATTCCTTGGAATATCAGCCTACAACTACGAAATCAATATGTCGCTAAATGTGCTGATTGTATTAGAAAATATTGCTATAAAAATTTCCCTAACCAAACAAAAAAGACTGTTCTAGCACGTAGGGTAATTGAAGAGCCGTTACTTGTTGCCACACGAGTACAACAAAGGGCCTTAGATCAGAATAAGGACCCAGCACAACCACAACCTAGTGCCAATACTTCCATGATTCCACAGTCATATTCAAACCCTATAGAAGCTCAAAGGCAATACAATGAATTCCGAGATGAGTTTGATAGAGCTGAAGAGAGGATTTCTACTCCGCCATCTGCCCAATTACCTACAAAGGGGCAACCACCACGAGGAATAGAGGTTCTTTACAAACACAAATCACCATGCCCTTCTACATGACCGTGAAGTTTTCCAACCCTATATTGCAAAGCTCCTAGCAGCTTGATATACAAGATGAGTTGAGACAACCGAAACACAATGAAGAGGTTCATAATGTAGATATGGGCTTACTTCACATTGGTGTTGCTAAAGGTAACATCGTCACCTTACTTAAACCTTTGGTAAAAAAACCAAAAAAATTGTAGTCAAGCTTCATCATCTAAAAGCAAATCATTAGAGGACATTCCTAATATCGCAACATAGGTAGTTGATGATCCATTATATGATGTTCCACAGCACTTCAAGGAATACACACCTGATGGTGTGATCATAAGTTTGGTGAAGCCAAAAAGAGAACCTCAACCACCATCAACTTCTTTTGAGAGACCTGTAAAGTGTGAGACATTTCAACTAGTTTAGTCTAGTTTAGTCACATTTTGGTCAATTGTCAATAAGAGGCCAAAACTCATTTTAGACTTAAAGATAAACTTTTTGAAGTTATATTAGTTTAAAATACATTCAATAAACACTTTTTGAAAGTGTGGAAAAGTTGGTAGTCGAGTTTGAGAGAGATTTAAATTTGAACTTTGGGTACATTGAATCTAGACCCAAAAATAGTAGGGTTTATATTTTGGAGGGAAAGCCAAGTGGCCAAATAGGGTTTGGAAACTCTATAAAAGGATGTAACTCGTGGAGAGACACATCTTCTCTCTTCTATCTCTCATTTCATCATTATACATGGTCCTCTTTGGGTTCTACTACTCATTGGTGCACTCTCTTGATGATATCTTGCAATCTTGTCTGTAGAATGCTCATATTTTGTTATTTTTGGTTTCACACATGTGAAATACAGTATGGTACTGTAATTGTATGGACATCAAACATATTTTATGTTTTGGTTGATATTTGATCAGTATCTCTTAGATTTTGCATCTCATTTTGTATGTAGATGCTGTTTTTTCTACATTCGCAGGATTGTTGGTTTGCTCCTTATTGTAACCAAAGATCAGGGACATGGATTCGATATTGAATGATCTGAAATCCTTCACATGGTATCAGAGCTCTTGTGTTTTAGGTTATGAAAGGATCATCCATCTTTAGCAAAGATTTGGAGGAGTTACCAATGCTAGAGCATGCTAGATTGATTTCTACTAAAAAATAAGCATTTTTGCATTGATCTTTTGTAGGTCAAAACTCAATATAGAGTTATATACTTGATCAATTCCGATTTCACACTTGGTTTACTGGAATTAGATGACTTTTGGTGCATTAGGAAGGTCTCATTGGATCTACAAGAAGATATATCAAGTTTCTAGAAATTGCATGTAGAATTTGAGATATTCAATTTTTTGTGATTTTGTCAAAACCCTAATTTTGATTGGACCTCTAGTTTGTGAGGTTACTGAACTTCATTTGAGTGTGTTTCAGTCTTAGTAAGTGGCAAGAATCATTAGATTGAGGATAGATCATAGGTTGATCAAGATTTCACTATTCTATGTGTTGATTTTCTAGTTAGAAGTGCTAGAAGAGATTTGAGAGGTTCCATATCTTTGTGATTTCTTCTTGAGTTCATTTGTTGACATTCAAGAGAGTGCTTTGTGCATTTGAACATGTTGAAAGAAGAACATCATGTCACTTCAACATGGCTACAAGTGGAGGCTTTATGTTGGAGAGCAATGATAGGCTTACCTCAATCAACTATTCTACTTGGAGGTGAGGATGGAGTCCTTATTGGAGCTGAATGAGTTGATGGCGATTGTTGCAAGTGTGGAGGAGAGACCTCAAGCACCTCAAGATCAAGTGAGGTATGACAAGAGAGCAAAGAAATCTCTACACATGATTAAGACGAATGTTACCAATGAACTTCTCAAGGAAGTTGGTAAGTGCACGTCATCTTTGGAGGCTTGGGAAGCTTTGAAGAAGCTTTATGAATCCAAGTCTACATCAAGAGTGCTTACTCTTAGGAGGCAAATCTTTCAAAGTTTGCAAAAGAAGGAAGAGAGTACTCATGCTTTTGTTTTGAGGGTTAAAGCATTCAATGATGAGTTAGCATGTATTGATGAAAGCATTAAGGAGGTAGAACTTGTTCAAGTTATACTTAATGGCTTGTTAAATGATCATGCTTATCTTGTTCAAAGTTTTGCTATTCAAAAGACTTTGACAAGTATTGTGGATTTGCAAGAGATCTCGGTGAATGAGGAGTATAGGCTTCAATCAAGAGGAGGTGGATCTACATCGGCATCTCATTATGAAGAGAATGCTATGTTCATCAAAGGCAAGTTCAAGGGCAAAGGCAAAGGCAAGTGGTAAAAAGGGCAAGATCAAGGTGAGACTTCTTCTTTTGGCAAAAAAGAAAGATAAGTCTAAGTTAAAATGCTTTTGTTGTGGAATCAAAGGGCATTTTTCTAATGAATGTTTGAAGAAGAAAATCCACTTTACTACTAATGATGAGGATCTAGGTGGTGGTGATTCTCTTTTGATGTGTTCTTCAAGTTTAATATCAAGTGAAGGTGACAAAGATTCATGGTGGATTGATAGTGGAGCTAGTTCACACATGATTAGTCACAAGAAGTTCTTTACTTCTTTGGTCACTTATGATGGCACCAAGAAAGCAATTCAAATGGCCAATGGTGGTGAGTGTGTGATTGGAAGGTATTGGTTCAGTTCCTATTTGTCTCTCTACTAATAGGAAAGCAAGACTTGATGGTGTTCTTTACATTCCTTCACTTTCAAAGAATTTGCTAAGTGTTGGTCAAATGATAGAGAAAGGATACATGGTAAAGGTTGATGGTGATGTTTGTTTCATTACAAAGGAAGAAATCTTGGTTGCTAGGGGCAATAGACAAGGTAGACTTTTCAAGCTTGATGCTTTCGTTATGGCTAACAAAAAGGATGGAATGGAAAAGGAGATTGGTCTCAACTTTCCAAAGTTACCTTTTAGCATCAATAAGATTGGTGGATCTTATGCAAAGTCTAACAAGCTTCCTTATGCTAGATCTAGGTCAAGATCTAATATGCTTCTTGGAGATGTTCATCTTTGTGCTAACTTGGCTAGTCTTGAGGATAATGATGGTGTTTCAATGGTTCTTCATGGCAAGTGCAAGCGTGCAAAAGGTAAAGAAAGAGCTATCTTCATCAATGGAGGTGAAGGTTCTTCCTTGGAAAAGATTGTTGTTAATGATTTCTTTGATCATATGTCAAAATATGTTGCTAGATGCATTCATGAAGGAGGTGGTTCTTCTACATTCTCTTGTTATGATTCCAAGAAAGTCATTTTTCCACTAAGTGGAGTCACATGTCTGTGAGAAATTGGCAAAAATCTAGCTTGGCATTTTTTATGATAGAAGTTTGTAAGTGAATCTCACATGTGTGGAGGATGTTCCCACGTGTGGAGAATTTTAAAGTGAATGAAAATGTTTGATATAGGGGTCTCATAGAATTTCATAGTCAAGCATTTAGGTGTAGGATGTTGATAGGGTCAAATTTGGCATAGATGGCAAATTATCCATTTCCACTTGTAATGCCAATATTGAGCCAAAATAGAGCCAAACTTGTGCCAATTAGAGTGTAGACAAGTGTCATGCTTTTGTTTGATGAAGCTTAAGAGGTCCAATAGGATTTAGAGATGGAACCTTGTGAGGTCCAATAGAAAATTGAGGTGTGCTTGAATATAGTCCAATAGAATTTAGAGGTGCATGGATCAATGGTCCAATAGGATTAAGAGGTGGCAAAGTGTGATCCAATCATAGTTAAGCATAGTGGTAGCTCATGAATCTATTAGTATCATTTTACTCCTCCTTTTGGATCTAATTGATTTTGAGATTGAGTGGATTTTGAGTGTCATTGAATTTCTAGCTTTCTCTCTCTACCTGATAGCTCATGATGGTTTTTCTCTCTCTACCCGAGGAGAGCAGCTTGTTTTTACTTAGAATACTTTTGGAACACTTCCCATACGTGTGAGTGAGAGTTGGAAGTGATTGAATGCATGTAGTAGTGTGTTTTTGCCATAGAATCAAAGATAGATCTTGAATCTCAATCTAGTCTTGATCTTGGTGCATCTACACACCTTAGGAGATCACAAGTACATGTAGTGGACAATCCACACATGTGAAATTCAACATGGTATCAGAGCCTACCTAAGGTTACCATGCATTTTGATCCATTTGAGTGAAAACTATTCATCAATCTTGAGCTAGAAATTGTCAAGGCCCATTTTCCTAGATATCTTGTTCAATTTTGGATCAAAAGAGATCAAAAGGACATTGATTGGGTCTGACCTGGTACTATACGGAATCAGGTACTCAGACACGTGTGAGGAACATCCAATTTCAGTTTGGGAGTTCTCTTTCATGTTTGATCCAAAAATCTTGCTAGATAGCTTGTTTTGAAGCTATTTTTGTCTAGTTTTTGATGCAATCAGTTTCATTCCATTTGGTTGAGCCAATCAAAAGTTATAAGCTTTTGAAGAGGGTTAGGTAGGGAACCTAGACGTGGACACATTTGGTTTGGTCAAAAGATTGCTTGTTTGATCCAAAATCACAGTTGAATGCTTACCAATCTCATCTATATGTGATCTAGGCACTATTTTGAGATCTTAGCCATTTTGTTTCATGCAATATCATTGTATTTGAGTCAAATTTGGTTTCTTAGTGTATTTCACACGTGCTAAGAGTGTTTGATCCTAACTTTGCCCATACTCCATCATTTGATGTGAAGTAGATCTAGTTTTGGAGAGATTGAGATAGCTAGTGAGAATCATTTCACAGTTTGTTGCAAGATCTTGCATAGGAGATGGTAGCACACCATTATTGGATCCTATAGTGAGAGAGAAGCAAGATTTTTTGTTCATCACTTTTATTTATCTCCACTTTACATGACTTCAATGAGTTCATACTTGTTGCAACCAAGTGAGAGATTGTCTACTTCCAATTATTCAATATGGAAGTTGAGGATGGAGTCCATCTTGATACTCCAAGATGTGATGGACATTGTACTTGGGATTGAGGAGGAGCCTCAAGTCCTTCAAGAAGTACAAAAATACAAGAAGAGAGCTAGGATGGCTCTCCACTACATTAAGATGAATGTCTCTAATGAGATATTGAGGGAGATTGGTGATTGTTCTACATCCAAGGAAGCTTGGGATTGTCTCAAGTCCATCTATGAGGCTAAGAACACCTCTAGGCTCCTCACTCCTAGAAATCAAATATTCCAAAGTAGTCAAAAGAGTGATGAGAGTGCATCTAATTATGTTTTGAGAGTCAAGGATATTCATAGGGAGCTTGCATGTATTGGTGACTCAATCAATCAAAGTGAGCTAGTCCAAGTCATTCTCAATGGCTTGAGAGATGAATATGACAACCTTGTCCAATCCTATGCTATTAAGGAGGAGCCACCAAGTTTGGAGGCCCTTCAAAGTGTGCTTATTTCTGAAGAATCAAGACAAGAGTACAAACTCTTGAGGATGGACAAGCTATCACTCAATCATGATGATGGCAAAGTTCTATTTGCCAAGCACAAAGAGAGGAGTAAGAAGCAGCACCATCACTTCTCTAATGACAAAGCTAAAGACCAAGATGGAGAGGAGGAGGATACCTCTCATGCTTCTAATTCAAATCTCAAGAAGAAGATGATCAAGTGCTTTTATTGTGGCAAGAAAGGCCATTATGCCACCAATTGCTTCAAGAAGAAGAATCAACTCAATCAAGCCAACATCACCAATGAGAAAGAAGACTATATTGCAAGTGATGGAGAAGGCTCTCTTATGGCATCAAGCTTCTCCTCTTCCACCTTCAACAAGGATGACTCATGGTCTATTGATAGTGGAGCATCTTCACATATGTGTGGCTCCAAGAACTTTTTTTCATCTATTATGCCTTATGATGGAGTCAAGAAGACCATATCCTTTGCAAGTAAGCATGAGTGCAATATTGAAGGAGTAGGGATTATTCCCTTGAAGCTTGCATATTCTAAAGATCTCTTTCTCAACAATGTTCTTTTTGTCCCAAAGCTTACAAAGAACATCTTAAGTGTTGGCCAACTTCTTGATAGTGGCTTTGATGTCAATTTCAATATTGACAATTGTGTGATTAAGAAGGATGGTGAGATCCTTGCATATGGATCAAGATTTGAAGGCATCTACAAATTTGATCCAAGTGAGAGTGCAAACTCTCTTGATGTTTCTTATATTTCCAATATTTCAAAGGAGGAGGATTACACAAGATGCACATATCTTCTCTCTTCAAGTATTATGGTGTATGCTTATTCCTTATTATTCAAAGCATATGTTGAGAAGAAATTCTCATTGAAGATCAAAGCTTTGAGGAGTATTGGAGCTCTTGAAGGAATAGCACCATATGAAGTTTTATTCAAGATGAAGCCTAAGGTTGATCACCTTAGTGAACTTGGTAGTGCTTGCTTTGCATATATTCCCTTGGAAACAAGAAGGAAGGATGATCCAAGCTCATGGATCATGATTGGATACTCATCCATCAAGGAGGCCTTTAGTGTCTTTACACTCTCTATTTCAAATGTGATGGTGAATAGAGATGTCATATTGCATGAAGATTCAATCTTGGAAGTGGCCGAGATCAAGGCTTCTCAAGAAGCATCACAAGTTATCCTTTTTGAAGGTATTCAAGTTATGATGGGGCCAATGTGTGAGGAGGAGTTTCTTCTTCATATGATTTCAAGAAGATCTTCAAGATGCATGGCCGAGTCTTTATGGCTCACCTTACATGGCAAAGAGGGGCATATTTCAGGTTGTATCTACTACAACACATTCATATATGCTTCTCTTCCTTTGCTTGAAATGCTATCTTGCTTCATTGAATTTTTTGGATCTCAAAGTTCAAGAAAAGCTATACTAGTTTTGTATGATGCTTATGGTATGGACATGTTTCTTGTCATTAGTGACTTAGATGTGTTTCCAATAATTTTTGAAAGCAAGATATTGTATTGTCAAAAGTATGCTCTTGGTTCTAGTAAGAACAAGATTGAGCTTGCTACTCACTTTTTGGAAAATCATGTTTTCACATGTTTTGAGGCAAATTGTAAACTCCTCTTGAGATTAAGTGAAGTATCCAAAGTGGACACTTACATCCTTGAGAGAGTAACTAGCCTAAAAAAGATCAAGATAGTCTTTGATATCAATATTAGATCCATCATGGATATAGTTCATTGTATGTGGACTAGTCAAGCTAGAAAGCATAATCTTGATAATCATCATTGTTTCACATCTTCTGATCTTGATCTCCATGATCCTTATGAGGCTTGGAAGCCTCAGATTTCTCTATTTATGGTGCATCCATCATGCAAGTGGAACTTTCAAGGCAAAGATCATCATCAAGCATGGAGGAAGCCCATGATAATAGTGGCATATTGGTGGAGCACTCTTCAAAGGCATTGGCAAGAGATCTCTACCAAAGAGATCTTATCATGGATATGGTGAGGGTGCTGCTATGATGGATCCCTTGGCTGATCTTCACTTCTTATGCATACCAAAGGATCCACTCAAAAAGATTTACAAACTACTCAAGTGATCTAGTACCTTTCCAAGCTATTTTTTGAGGGGGAGTGTGAGAAATTGGCAAAAATCTAGCTTGGTATTTTTTATGATAGAAGTTTGTAAGTGAATCTCACATGTGTGGAGGATGTTGCCACGTGTGGAGAATTTTAAAGTGAATCAAAATGTTTGATATAGGGGTCTCATAGAATTTCATAGTCAAGCATTTAGGTGTAGGATGTTGATAGGGTCAAATTTGGCATAGATGGCAAATTATCCATTTCCACTTGTAATGCCAATATTGAGCCAAAATAGAGCCAAACTTGTGCCAATTAGAGTGTAGACAAGTGTCATGCTTCTGTTTGATGAAGCTTAAGAGGTCCAATAGGATTTAGAGATGGAACCTTGTGAGGTCCAATAGAAAATTGAGGTGTGCTTGAATATAGTACAATAGAATTTAGAGGTGCATGGATCAATGGTCCAATAGGATTAAGAGGTGGCAAAGTGTGATCCAATCATAGTTAAGCATAGTGGTAGCTCATGAATCTATTAGTATCATTGTACTCCTCCTTTTGGATCTAATTGATTTTGAGATTGAGTGGATTTTGAGTGTCATTGAATTTCTAGCTTTCTCTCTCTACCCGAGAGCTCATGATGGTTTTTCTCTCTCTACCCGAGGAGAGCAGCTTGTTTTTACTTAGAATACTTTTGGAACACTTCCCATACGTGTGAGTGAGAGTTGGAAGTGATTGAATGCATGTAGTAGTGTGTTTTTGCCATAGAATCAAAGATAGATCTTGAATCTCAATCTAGTCTTGATCTTGGTGCATCTACACACCTTAGGAGATCACAAGTACATGTAGTGGACAATCCACACGTGTGAAATTCAACAATGTATTCATAAAGAGAGTAGATCAAATGGTTCTATCAAGAGACTTGGTGAGGGAGATAGTCACAAGTCAAGAAGAAGAGAAGTATGTGAAGAGCTCAAAGTAGGATGTACTTTGAATGATGTCATTGTGAATGATAGTGAGGAAGAATCATTATCATATGATTCATTACCTATAACATTGAGTAGAAGTTCTTGTTTAAAAAAAGAGAGTACTTCAATCATCCTTATGTTGAAGGTACTAATCATTTTTTTCATGGCTTCTAATGTTTTTGAGGTTTCTACTTCTTATGATGCAATCATTAAGAGGGAGTCTTATGAAGGAAAGAGCAATGGAAGATTGGTTCTTGGGAAATCCAAGGCATGGATCTCACATCTCTTCATCAACTCAAAGGACTCTATGATTGTGAATTGATCACTCATGATCGAGATGGCAAAAGGTTGGTTGGAGAAGACTACATGGAGCAAATCGAGAGGCAATTTCTTCAAGGAAAGGGAGACCTCATTGGTGAGCTTATTGAGGTTTTTTATGGACTCAAGAAGGCTGGATTTATTAGGTTTGATACTCATCTTCACCTTCTCTACTTCATGTTGGATGAAAAGTTTGAAATCTATCTTTTGATTTATGATGGTGACATTGGTGACATTGTTTTCACTAACCTTTGTGGAAATTCGAGATCAAGCTTTGATGAGATCTTGTTGGATCTAGATCATATGTTTGAGAGGGAATATTTCCAGAGGTTCAAGTCCGAAGATATTCATATCTTTGATATGTTTGATGATCAAGAGAAAGGTAAGCAAGTGGAAGCGACTCACTTTGCTTTACTCACATGTTTTGGAGAATTTTCTTGTATAGATGATGCTATGCAAGTGGATATTGGTTCTCGTGGTTTTCATACTGGAAAAGCAAGTAATGGATCTTCCAACTTCTATAAGGCAATTGTCAATTCTCTTATAAATTGTGACAATATGATCAATTCTCTTGAATATTGCACACATATTTTAAATTTGTATGTTATACAAAGGTAAAATCTCAAAACACGGAGGAGAGAAGATGAATGTTCATAATTAATTTTGTTGCAAAGGCTTCTTCTTTTCATAGTGACCTTGTAATTGATTCAAGAATCACAACAATTGTCAACAATTATCACAATAAGACCCGCTACTAGTAGTAGTACTATTACATTTATTGTCAAAGTACATCATTTTGGACCTTACTTGAGTCTATCAATGAATTACAAGAGGGATTGATTGATTGATCATAAAACAAATGCAAACTAGACACACAAAATTGAGATCTAGATTGACAATTTTACGTGCATCAAGCAAGAGCAATTTAAAATCATTAATCAAAAGTGATGATCACCCCACATATGTGTGGTACAGTACACACTATGGCCTGTAGATAGTAAATGATCTTAAGAACACTTAGTTTTTGCTTAGATCCAAAAGAAATCAAAGTACGTTGAGTTTGCCAATGAGCTCTCAAAAATAATCTAAGACAGAGATGATGATACGTAGAAAACCTCCTCCCTATTGAAATTTCACTATTCTAGCTTGACCAATTTTGGTCACATGCATTGCAATTGGCAAGATGGCCATGTAAATAGATGCCACACGTGCCAAATCATGTAGGATGATCTCCAAAGACTTCATTTCTCACATTACATTGTGATAGCATCTTTGAACTGAGGCCAAAATGTGTTTAGATAGGCTAGAGAAATTCTAGGATCTAAAAATAACATGTTTTACATTGTTTTTGGATTTTGAGATCTTGACCCCAAGTTAGGGTGGATCCAATGACCTATTAGGTTATATATTAGGGCTAGGTTATGATAAGTTCAGAGATGCCCTAATATGCACATATTTGAGCTTGAAATGTATAAATGCATTATGGGATCTCCATCCAAATATGAAGAAAAATCGAGTTTTTTCACTTGTATCAACATTGTCTTTTGGTGGCGAGTTCTAGCTATTGGATGTATAATTACTTGCTTTGGAAGGTACTGAAGTTGTTTACAGGTCTAAGAAGCTTGCTTCACTTTACTTTAGTGTATTTGATCAAATCTATGTGCCTATTGTGAGTTAAATGCCAAATTAGCTAGTTTTGGTAGCTAGTCTTGATTCTAGCTCATAGTTTGGATCTAGATCTTTGATTTGTGCATCCTCTATCACTTTTAGGATTGATTGGGATTGAATTTTCTGTAAACTTTTGTCATGGTATCATAGCCTAATCAAAAGTGAGCTTTAGATTTGATTTTCTCAAGCTTAGATCCTAGATTTGAGTAGTATTGGGTTTGCCCTTGTTACTAGTTGCTAATTTAGTGATTTTACCTCCAGATTTGGTTTCATTTGAGTGATAATAGATAAACGAGAACTTGTTTTTCTGAGT
Source organism: Diphasiastrum complanatum (assembly GCA_029204225.1). Classification (NCBI taxonomy): domain Eukaryota; kingdom Viridiplantae; phylum Streptophyta; class Lycopodiopsida; order Lycopodiales; family Lycopodiaceae; genus Diphasiastrum; species Diphasiastrum complanatum. The sequence goes on from CM055112.1 coordinate 44,914,077, forward strand.
TATAGCTGCAAGAACCGATATTGACCCATTTCCATTCAACCAAAGTAAATTAGAAAGTTCTTACGAGTTGAATCTTAGAGTACATGTCTCCTAGTAGAGATTTTCGTAAGGATTTGAATGCCACCACTCTATAGAAGTTTGAATCAGCCATTTGAGAGCTTAATTAGGTCGTTCTTAGGCTTCTTAAGGTCCTAAAATACACTTTTTAGGTTCAGATCAAGTGTTTTGATGAGTTCTTCATCTAGAAATGCAAAACTAGTGAAACTTGTGTTTCTATTCTACTCGGTTTTGGATAGGTTTGTGATTGAATATGTCAATGTGATTCAACCTGAATTTAGGAGGCTTTATTTGTGAGACATTTGTGTGCTATAAAGTGCTTTTTGACTAAGTATAGGTGGATTCACCCTTCTTGTGAAGTTGAGATCAAGGAGGAGACTAGTTTTGATCAAATCTATAGTAAATCTTTTGATCAAATCTATAGTAAATTGGATCTTGAAGATTGATCAAGCTCAAGATCACCTTAGATCTTGTTGAGAAATCAGAGAGTGATTCATCTCAAGTCCCAAAGAGAGTGGGATAGCTAGTTGTGATCATACCTTGTACAAACTATCTTGTTTCATTGAATCTATCTCCCTATCATTGAAGATGGCATCCATAAGTGCCTATCTTTTGGATTCTAGTGAAAGATTGAACTCTTCAAATTATTCAATTTGGAAGTTAAGAATGGAATCCATCCTTATCATGCAAGATTTGATAGATATTGTGAATGGAGAGGAGCCAATTTATCCACAAGAAGCAACTAAATACAAGAGAAGGTGCAAGATTGCACTTCATTGTATTAAAGTCAATGTTGCAAATGATTTGCTCAAGGAAGTAGGAGCATGTACCTCAGCCATGTGGTGGCGAGTTTATCAAGCTGATCATGATCGGGAAGGGCTCCATATATGGCATACCTTTTGCCGGACCTCCGTCATGCTATGATTGATCCTCAGTGGCTCGACCGCCAATGTGATACATTCCATAGTCTCAATCAGACCAGTGACCTTGTTTTTTATACAGATTAGTTTATGGAATTTTCTTATGCTAATTCACATATATAGGTTGCGGTTGACATGGTCTTTGATACTGATATAGTATGCCTTGCTACTATTGCCGATGTTGTTGCATGCTTTGATATTGTTGTTGAGTACTTTGATGTTACTCGTGTTCCTGAGCACCGCTATAGATGTTGTCGCCTATGCTCCTTATTTCAATATTATTCATGGGTCCACGATTTCAGATGCTTTGGCTACCCAGTATTTCTCCATATGGCATAGGGTTATACATTTCATGATGTTCCTATTGTATACTCACTTGCTGATTTTGTCGATACCCGTCTAGATGAGTATGCAGTTCTTCTAGATGCATATTTAGGCCAGAACTTATCAGTTGATGCTTCTGTTATTATGCCTACGTATGTTGTTCCATTTGTGGATCATATTATTCTAGATGCGGGGTGAGAGTATATTGCTTTAGTGGATACAGACAGTACACATTCATTTATTAGCAGTTACATTTCCACCAGGATTCGTGCTACACCTGTTCCTGCTTCCCAGCTTCTTAGTGTTAAGGTTGCTCGTTCCCATTCCTTTCCCAGTTCTCAGATGATTTAGGACTTGGATTATCGCATTGGTGATTTTTCTGGTCAGGCAAATGTCTACATCATATCTTTGGAGCACTATGACATTATTTTTGGTGCAGATTGGTTCTTTTCACTTGGTACTGTTGTTGTGGATCTCTCTCAACAGACACTTTCTTTTACTCATGCTGGTCAGCATCATTCACTTATTGGTTGGTATTCCCAGGGTGACTATCAACTGGTTACTGGGGAGCAGTTTATGCGTAGCCTGCTAAAGGCTCAGGATGCAACTCTTCTTTCCACTCAAAGTACATCAGTTGCTGCTTCACTTCACCATCCGTGGGTCTTCTTCCTCAGGTTGATGCTGCTTCGGATTTACAGGTTGTTGTGTGCCTTGTGCCTATATGCCTTGATTCATAGATATAGTATTCAGTGGTCATTCCTGGTTTCATTGATATAGAGGCCGTATACCTTGGTGGTATTTCTACTATTGTTTTTGCGCATACCTTAGATAATTCTCCTGGTTCGGTGGTTGGTGCAGTATCTTCTCCATTGGTCTCTATATCTCCATCTCTTGAGTCCGTTATGGCCGATGTTCCTGCTATGGGTTTCTTCATGGGTCCACGTTTGATGGTTCCCTCGCTATTGGTGATCAGGTTGTATCTTATTTCGCTTTACTCCATGGACCTCTGCTTGAGGTTTGTGATCTGCCTCATCATATTTCTACAGTTTCTTACATGATTCAAGCGTCTTTGGCCCTTATCGTTACACATTTTCCATCCGAGGATATTTGCCAGATGGTCACTATTACTTATCTAGGGTATTTATATGCTGGGATCTTTCTAGATGAGTATACGGGCATCCTTCAGTCTCCTTGTGTTTTTACATACAGGTTTGCTGCAGTCCATGCCGATGCTATGGATATATGGCATTCCTGGTTATTACATATAGCTTGGTTTCCATTTGGACCTGTTGATTGGTGTTGGTTTTTCCATATTACTAATCGCCTATGGTGTGGATATCTCTGTGATTATGCATGTGGCTCTCTATCTGTTCCTTGGATTGTTGCTCATTGTCAGGCTTGGCATATCCTGATGGCTTGGGTTATTGCCTCTATTCCAGCTACTGTTTGTCCATGTGATCTTCAAGTTCCCCATCATTTCAGGTTGCTCCATATCGCTTGGTCTTCGATGCTGAGTTGCCACTTTGTTCTGGATTTCCGAGACCATCAGAATACTTTAAGAGAGTTCCTTCTCCTCTCTTGGATAGTTTCTGGGGATGGTGCCGCCATATACTTCAGTATTGCTCATATGTGCTTTGATACTCATTCCCAGCTACATGTGGATAATGCTCCAATGCTTGCTTCTTGGGGATCTTGTTCTTGTTCTAGTGCATTTCTTCTATTCCTCACTTGTGCGCCTGGTGTGTACTTTGGGATTACACTTGCAGCCAATTCTGATGGGTCATCCATTTTTGGTGTATCCTATGATGGATTGGTATGTCCATATGAGGTCTATTTGGATGAGTTCTTCGGCTATAGTTTTTCAGTTGTAGCCTCTACTATTTCTAAATTTGTTGCTATTGTTTTTATGCATCATGTCTTTTTAGATGATGCATTGATTTCCTAGACCTTCTGGAGCTTTTGGCATGCTGCTCTTCTCATGATAGGGGCCTTGAAGGTACCGTGTATCATTGCTACTTCTCATTCATGGGCCTTATGGATACCTTGGATTGTTGACCATGCTGGTGCACATTTTTCCATTTTAGCTATCCTTTGTCATTTTGATCTCTTTATGTTCCATGTTTCCTGGCATATCGCTTGCTTCATCCTATTACAGCATGCTTGTCATCCTACTTATGTTCCTACACCTTGGTGCTGGTCTTCTGATGCTGCTATCTTTTCTTGGGACACCTATATCACTGAGTTTTCACATATGGTTGATGGTTACGTGTTTGGTGCGGCTATTCATGATGACTGTCCATCTCTTTTCCAGTTTCCTTATTGGCTTCCCGTTGCTGATGCAGTTCTAGCTTATTGGGCTTTTTGGATACCTTGGTATTATGTCCCTATCTTTTGGGCTAATCCTCTACTATCTTGGGCATTACGGATACCTTGGCATTCATGGTTGCTACAAAATCTTCTTCTAGTTCCTTGGCATTCCTGGTTGTTCCATATTGCTTGCTTTCAAATGATGCAGCCGAGATGTTCCCTTCGTTGCCATGATGTTGATTCTGAAATGTTCCCTTTCTTACCAGCTGCCATTCACTAGGTTTGCCTTCACCATAGTCGACGCTACCGACAGATTCAGTTTTTTCTCCAGTTGGATGGTCGTCCTATTGAGGAGACCACATGGGAGCCTATTGATGTCTCTTATCATACACCATCACTTGCGGATCAGGATCGTGCTCTTGCTACGGTTCGGTCGCGGCTTTCTTGCTTTCAGTAGATGGAATGGAGTTGTGGCGATGTTCCTCTACATCAGATGTTGCTCTAGTTGTTGATGCACCAGGGTTGCTACTGTTTGATCCACTTTCTTTTTGGCAGTTGGGTCTTTCTTTTTGTGTCGAGGAGAGTTATGGATTGGGCTCATTACATTCGTCGCGTCCATTCACATTTACTTTACTTTATGCATAAGCAGGCCTTCGGCCCTTTTTATTCATTAGTGACACTTAGACTATATGGTTGGCCTTTGGCCTTATTATTCATTATTAGGCCATTTGGACATACTACTGGAGAGTGGGGGCCTTCTTGGAGAGTGCACTATTATCCCTCCTACTTGGGCCCTAGCCACCAGAAGCTTCCTTTTAGGGCTTTCTTTTGGCTATAAGTAGGGAAACTCTGTCATTTGTTATTCAGCTGATGATATTGATCTCTCTCTTTAGTCTCCTTAATCTCTCTCTTTCCTGCTTTCTAGGACTAAGTCTTGCTTATGTGCTACTTTTATAGCTTAGCTCTAGATTAGCTGTGGCTCTATTCGTAACTGAAGAATAGGCAAAATCTAGCTTGATCATTTTGCAATTTCATGTACATATTGATATCACACATGTGTGGAGCATGTTCCCACTTGTGGAGGGTAGGCATAATCACTTTAGTTCATTTATGTTGAATTTGAACAGTCAATAGTTCTTAAACTTGAGGTTTGGGGTCCTCCATCAAAACTACTCATTGTACACTTGTAATTAAGTGATTAGGCCAAATTTACACTTGGATTAGCTCATGATAGTGTAGGTTGCTTACACTTGGCTTGATGGTAGAGGGCTAGTGACATTGTACCTCATAATCTCATTTGTCAATATGGACCAATCATAGTGAAGGATGCACCAAAATGGTCCAATCATTGTAAGAGGTGGCATGTAGGTGGTCCAATCAAAGTAAGAGATGATTTTAGTGTCTAATAAAGATGTATTTGCGTCATCACTTTTGAACTTGTCATTGTTTATTAAATATATATAGGTACAACTTATTCTTGTCCTATAAATTATTTTCTAGTGAAACATATACAATGAAACGTGGGCAGCAAACGTGGGCGGCTATGACTTTTTTTATAGATTTTGTCACTGATCCAAATGCTAAAGATTCTTTAAGGCTATCGGAAGGTCACAAAATCCATTGTTCTTCAACCTTCAATGATGTGTTGATTTTCCAAAATAGTACAAAATGTAGATGTTGTAATTGAACCTTTTCAAAGAACGAAGAATATGACTTGTGTGCCATCATATTTTCATCATATAAATACATACATTGCCTACACTTCTTTTACACTTGAATTTCACATGCAAACATTAGACTTTAGCATTCATAAGCACGAACGAGAGAAGATGGAAATCCATCAATCAAGTTTGTTGTCAAAGCTTCTTTTTCTCATGGTAGAAAATCACAACAATTGTCAACAGTATCAAAGCCCACTACTAGTAGTACTATTACTTCTCGCAAGTTGCTTCAGAAAACACATGACAATTCGATGCCATTTTCTTTCACAAAAACAACACAAAAAAACATGCGTACTCTCTCTCTCTCTCTCTCTCTCTCTCTCTCTCTCTCTCTCTCTCTCTCTCTCTCTCTCTCTCTCTCTCTCTCTCTCTCTCTCTCTCTAGACAATGCTATTACTTAGGAAGTATTCTTTGTCATAATAAATTGCCAAGTATATTGTAAGTTCATAATGGTAATGTAATCTTACTTCCACATTACATTGCTAAAAGCAAAGTCCATGTTTTGTATTTTCTTTGTTGAGCATTATCTTTTTACTCTTAAAATAGAAAAGTCTCTCTAATATTGAAAGTTTAGATCTAAAAAATTTAAATTAGTTTCTTAATTGCAACCCACTATAGTGTAATAAAGAATACACTTACTAAAATTAAAGATATGATGTCTTTTAAATGTCATTTCTCATTTGTGAGACAATTGAAAAAAGTTTCATGCTTCATTCAATCAAATCTCTTATAGAAATTTGGAAATTTGGTCTTTCAAACTTGAAATGTCGAATAAAATTGATGAAGCAGGTTTCGAATACATTTTAGTAGAGATACAAACAAGCATTAGTCACTCTTAGAATGATTTTTCTTTTTCTTTTGACATGTAAAAAGAGTGAGAATAGATTCTATTTTCAATCTTTTAACATTATTTTTAACGAGTTTAACTAAAAGCGGAATTGGATGTTTGCAGCTTTTGTCTCAATGGACTGCTTTATATGTGGGGAAGGCCAAGATTGATAAAAAAATCAAAAACAAAATCTTTGATGCAGTTTCATAAAAAGGGAAAGCCAAGGCATAGTATATAGATACGCAAGGATGTGTCTAAAATAAAGTTAACTACTATTTGTTGATTCAAAAATTCATCTTGCCTTCAAAGTACTTCATTGTGTTGACAATTATTCTTTGCAAATAAAGTTTTTTCTCTTTATGAGGTAGAAAAAGTTAGACAATAAAATTTCCTATAGTGTTGTATTTTACAAAGACTACTTTCATGAAATTTTGTCCAACTTTTCTATATATAAAGTATTTATTTTTTTACAATATTTATGTTGAGAGTAAAAGTTTCTCTTTGATGTTTTTTGGTCTTTATATAGTCTCTATAACAATGCCTACATTAAAAATATGGATAATAATTCATTGTCACATATGTTTAGAATTAACTAGAATCAGTCTACCACAAAGAAAAGTGCTAAAAATTAAATACAATGAATGCAAACATGTGTAAGACTAGCCTACTATAAAAATTTATTTTTAGTTATGTGAATATAATTGTTTATGAGTTTATGAGAACAAAAATTTATTTTTGTATCAGATGTCACATATTCCTTATATTAATTTATAATTTGCTGAGAAAATATGTATTTATATTTTGTTTTTCACCATTTATTTGATAGAAATGGTTGATTTGCTAGGGCAAGAAAGTTGAGTCTACTCCCTCATTACATGCTGGATTTTCACCTAACGTTGCAAGGGAAGTGTCTTTTACTATGTATTTCCATTCTCCATAGATAGAAACTTTTTGGAGCATCAAGGAGAAACTCGGATTTTCTCTCATTGTATGATGATAGTGATTGATTCCAATGAACTTCAACTTTGGCACACATTTACCTCTATCTACAGGCCGTACAACAGCCTCATTTTTACATGTGTGAAGTCGAATCATTTTCTATCAAATTGCTAAACTAGATCTTGTTTTCTATTGACTAGTATCTGATAGATTGTTCAACAAGCACACAATCAACCTTGTGGATCATTCAAAAATCCATTTATGGTCCTTAGTACTATACTTTCAACATGGTATCAGAGCCAAGTACAAGGCTATTGATCAATGTTTAAGACTAATCCAATTTTAGCAGGTTTTTGGTGCAAAAAGCTAGTATTGAAAGGGCGAGCTGGTATCCTAGAATTGGTGAGGGGATTGTTGGGGGTATTCCCAACACAACATGAGCAAAGGGATAAATTTAATAATAAATGTGTTGCAAGGGCATGGCTTCCTGCACGTATAAGTCCATGGCCCCGGCTACTTGTAAATAGAAATAATAGACTTGGGCTTTTTGTAATCAAAATAAAACTTGAGGCCCAAAGTCATTTTAAAACTTGGAGTTTACTTTTTTAGAGTTGGGTCCACTTTTGGACTCACATGAATCTTGTGAATTCTAATGTTCTTTTTATGGACCCTTGGATCAAGTTGGGTCCAAGATGAATGGATAGGATCAATGTGAATATTAGCCAATAGGATTTTGGGGCAAGGGCCTTTTCCATTTATAAAAAGGCACCAGTTGTACTCTCTTTTCATGCTTAATGAGAAGGAGGAAACTCTACCATTTTTGGAAGAGAAGCATCCTCATTTGCTATTCAATGCTTGCTAATGCTCTTGTTGTTTTTCATTTGTTTTCAAGTTCATGCTTTTTGGTTTCATTAGTTTATGTTTCGCCCTTAGCAAGTACAATGAGCAGGTGAGCTAACCTCCCTCCTCACACACTCTCTATTTCTCTATTCCTCTACCCTCTATGCTCCTTCTATCAATCTAACTCTCCCTCTCTCTCCCTCTCTTTCACTACAAATCATGTTGAATGCTAGTTTAGTGGAGTACAGTTAGTGGGGGTAGTGTTGAAGGTGGTAGTGTTAGTGTAATAAGTAGAGAACTATCTAGAAGTAACTTTTTACATAGTTAGGTACCTATCCAGTGTTCTAACCCTTGTTGGCAGGCGGGAGGGCTACTACGACAGCAAATTTGACTTCTTTCGTGAAGTTAGGTGGATTTCCAGCATGTCATAAGGAAGTTAACTCAGTCTTTTTGCCCTGAAATGAAACCCTAGTCTATTTCCTAGAGTCATGCTTGGTAGATAGCTAGTTGGTCAATTTCACCTTAAATCTAGGATTTAGGTCCTATAAACTAGGAATCACTACCAAAATACAATGACCAACCCTATGGAATTGATCTAACCTATAGTAGGGTAGGTTTCCCACGTGGCTCCATGGCCTCGCATGTGTGGGGCCCACTTATGTACGTAATTTTCATTATTCTACTTGATCAATCTAGATTTGCCAATTTTGGCAATTCTTCACACTCCTCCTCAAATTTAGCTTGATCTATCTACAACTCTCTTTGCTTGATGAATCGATACTTTAGAACTATCTAAAAAATCTAGTTACAAACAAAATACTTTTGAGACTCCAATAGAGAAAATGATGTCCATGAAGGATCTTTCACCATCTCTTAAAAGATCTCTTACAAGATGTTCCACAAATGTGTCTATATACATGTAACACACTTCAAAAACTATACATCATGCCAAGCCATGGATTCCAAGGCATTTTGTGCACTTGAAGATACATCAATTAAACTATTAAGTGCATACATAACATGATTGAGCCTGTCAAAAATGGTGAACTCCTGTAACTTTGTTGTAACGCGAAGTCCTCGAATCAACAATCTTCTTCATGTAATCACTATGACAAACCAGGCCATACAGCCACCAAATGCTGATTTAATTCAGCAATACCTTGTATGCATGCAAGAAGAAGAGGCACTCCGCATACGATTCCAGATTCAACCCAAAAAGAAAGAACAAGGCTGAGAAGACAAATGTTGCAGAGTCATCCAAGGATGCAGATAGAGGTGATGAAACCTTCACAATACTTGATGAAGCTTCGACGACCTACACTGAACATGACTACGATGTAGTCATTGATTTAGGAGCAACATCACAAATCACCTGCAACAAGAAAATCTTGATCGACTTCAAAGAACTCGAAAATAATAGAGCAGTGATTCTAGGTGATGGGAGCAGACACGATGTCAAAGGCATCGGGACTCTACAGTTGCAAATACTGTTAGGGCAAGTAGAGCTGCCAGGAGCACTCTACGTGTCTTCACTGAGAAAAGATCTGGTATCAGTCTCAAAGATGGCAGATCTTGGAATTTGAGTTTTGTTCGATGGAAATACATGCCGCATGATCGAGAAATATACAAACAAATTGCTGACGATTGGATGCAGAGAAGAAAGTCTCTACCAAGCCAAGATAATCAACAACTCTGATAGCATATTAAATGCATCAGAGAATGAAGATCAGCTCTAGCATAGAAGAATGTATCATTTGAATATGAGGAGCTTGTATGACATGTTTAAAAAAAACATAGACACAGGTCTAAAGGTATCAAGATCCGATACTGAGTTCTGCGAAGCCTATCAGAAAGACAAACAACATCAGAATATATTCACACATGAGGGAAGAAGAGCCAAAGAAGTTCTTCAGCTCGTCCACTCAGATAATTGTGAACTGATGAAATGGATTTGCTCTCAGGATCGAGGTATTTTCTGACGTTCATAGACGACTACAGCCGGATGACTACGATCTACTACCTAAAGAAGAAATCTGAAGTGTTTGATTTTTTCAAGAAGTTCGTGGCATTTGCAGAGCAACAGATCTCAAAAAAGATACAGATCATCAGATCTGACAACGGAGGTGAGTACAAGAGCAAAGAGTTTTCAAAATTTTGCCAAGAACAAGGGATCGAACATCAGTTCACTCCTACGTACACACCAGAATATAATGGTGTCGCAGAAAGAAGAAACATGATGCTAGTCGAAGGAGTCAGATGCATGATGGCACAAGCTCAATTGCCAAGTCAATTTTGGACTGAGGCAATAGCTGCAACTGTACATCTGTAGAACAGATCAATAATGATAGCGTTGGAGAATAAGACACCGTATGGAATGTGGACAGGTAGAAAGCCTGATCTATCATACGTATGTATGTTTGGATGTGCAGCATACAAGCACATTTCAAAAGGAAAAAGAAACAAGCTCTATAATAAATCAGAACAAACGATCATGGTCGGGTACTCGAACGGAACATAAATGTACAGACTCTACAACCCAACCACAAAAAAGGTTGTTTCGAGTAGAGATGTGAAGTTCGATGAGTCCACATTCCCTGGACTAAAAAATGAAAGAGGCCATGAGATCTTCACACTACTACCAATTCAAGAGAGAGATAAAAGATAGGCGTCAAATCAGAATGCTGAGCCACAGACTCCAGAGCAGCAAAAAACAGAAGATCAACCCCACGAACAACAAACGTTCGAGGAGCGACAAAACGAACCCAAAAGGTCAACAAAACAAAGAAGACCTCTAGACCGTTACACTGACAATCTTCAGTGGAGCGAAGACATGCAATTTGAATACTGCAGCTTCATTGAAGAGCCAACAACAGATCAAGAAGCTGTCCAGAGCCTAAAGGGAGAATTCTAGAAGTAGGCAATGTCAGAGGAGATCAAGTCGATGAGGCAAAACAAGGCATGGACACTGGAGCCACTACTAGAAAACAAAAATATCGTCGACTGCAAATGGGTGTACAAAAAGAAAATGAAATCAGATGAAACCGTTGGCCATTACAAGACAAGGCTTGTCGCAAAGGGCTACACACAAAGATATGGTGTTGATTATTTCAACACATACTCGCTGATGGTCAAGATGACAAGCATATAACTACTCCTTGCATATGCCACACAACATAATCTGAAAATTCACCAGATTGATGTGGAGACAGCCTTTCTCCATGGAGATCTAGAAGAAGAAATCTTCATGAAGTAGCCTGAAGGGCAATCAACAATATGTCTGTCGGTTGCAGAGATGCATTTATGGTCTAAAACAAACATCACGAGCTTGGTACAAGAAGCTCAATAGTCTTCTAAAGTCTCTAGACTTCAATCCTACACAACCGGACTATAATGTCTATATAAAAAGAGCAGCAAAAAATTTTGTGATACTGATTATTTTCGAGGATGATTTTTTGATGATAGGAAATTCTTTGATGCTGATCAAGGACACAAAGAATCAGATTTCTGAAAATTATGAAATCACAAATCTAGGAGAAGCAACAAAATGCCTCAGGATGGAGATCATAAGAGATTGAATAAAAGACAAAATGCACTTGAGTCAGTCTAAGTATGTCAGAAAGGTGCTCAAGCAGTATCTCACATGATGGACTATAAAGAAAAGGCCACACGAATGATAGCTGGAGCCAAGTTGATGAAGCAAGATTGTCCAAAAACAGAAGAGGAAGAATAGAAGATGGAAGGTATACCCTTCCAAAACCTAATCGGTAGTCTGATGTATCTTACAATTTGTACCAGACTTGATCTAGCTTTCTCTGTTTACGCCTTAAGCCAATTCTCTTTCCATCCTGGCGTGGCACATTGGCAAATGGCAAAATGAATCCTACAATATCTGAAGGGGACTTAAAATATGGGATTAACCTACAGTGCAGAAAATGAAAGAAAAGGATTCGAGCTGCACCACTATAGTGATGCAAGCTGGGCAAGTTGCAAAGATAACAACACTTCCATAATTGGAGGATGTACCATAGTGTGCGGAGCTGCAATCAACTGGATATGCAAAAAGCAAACCTTGGTAGCTCAATCTTCTTGTGAAGCTGAATACGTCGCAGCTTCAAAGGTGGCAAACGAGGTAGTGTGGTTGTAGATGATGCTGGAGGCAATCGGGATACCACAAGGAGGACCGTGCACGATGATGATGGACTCTCAAAGTGCCATTTATATGTCCCAAGATCTAGTCTTCCATTCAAAGACAAAACACATACCTTTGAAGTACCATCACATTTGAGATCTGATCTTGAGAGGAGAGCTCCAGGTCCAGTACATAAAATCCGGAGACATGATTGCAGATCTGCTCACGAAGCCGCTCGACAAGCCACTCTTTGCAAAGCAAAGAAAGATGATTGGATTACATGTGCAAAGCTACAAGGTTCAAGAGGGAGTATCAGAAATGGTGAAATCCTGCAACTTTGCCACGACGCAAAAACAAAGCGAAGGTCAAATGGCGAACAATTCACGAAAGTCAACGGCCCTCAAAACCTAAGACACGAAGTGAAGTGAAACTCGAAGGTTGAATGATTTGCGAAAGTCAAACATGCCTCCAAGACCAAAAAGACAAAGACACGACATGAAACGAAAGAAATAAAAGAAAATCTTGTGCGTTGCCAACTGGCAGCTCAACGAGCGTGGAGTCTTAAACTTAACGCCCAGTTGAAATGGCTAGCAATAATAGAGAGTAACTGATTAGTTTATTAGCGTTAACTACTCTTGTGATTCTCTATTTAGCTATCTTGTAAACTCCACACAATGGAGATATAAACTATTTTTTTCTAGATCAAAACACACACGGAGAATGTGTGTGAGTAGAGCAGAAAAGAAAAAGACTAGAAACGAAATAGTTGTGCATGAAAGTCTACCAATGAGTAGAACAAAGCGGAAAGAACATAGCGTCAGGCCGCTAACGAGTGAGACACTAACCATCTTGCTCTAAAAATTAAACTGATAATTTGATTACTCTATTTCGTGCATCTTCTGGTCTTTCGTTGTCTTGATTGCTAGAATGAAATCTATTTAGTGGTCTGTAGTCGTGTGTCTCGGTTCTTGTGAGCTTCCGCACAAAAGAAAATTCAAAGAAACAAAATTGTTCGCGATACATAAACAAACTCGTTCACGACAGAGCCTTGATGGCTCCATCTTGATACTCATGGTTCTTCTTGGAATCCTTGGGTCTTGAGCTTGCTCCTCCACTTGACTTGACTCCAAACCATCAATGAATTGAATAAGGTGTTGATTCAAATGTGCTTCTTCAAGTTTAAAAATCTTCCACTTTTGAAAGATCACATTTCCACCATTGACAACTTCTTTGATGGAAAACAAGTAGATTCTAGAATCTCTACTTGAAGAGCAAAACACTGCCATTATTCCTATCATTGAAATAGGATATTATTTGGTCCTTACATTGGAATGATCATGCTCAAAGCATGTGGACCCAAAGATTTCCAATACAAATGATATTTCATCTTTTATGGCACTATTCAAACTATGACAAAAATAGTTATCCAATAAAATTGCTTTATCAACAACAAATGGAGATTTGAAAGCATCAGTTTTCATTGTCTTGTCATACAAAGTACTTAACATCATAGACCTTAAAGATAAGCAACAAGTCACTCCATGTCTACTAATAGTATCCAAAAAGTATTCAAAGATAGTAGACTCTCCAATGCTCACCATCCTTGCAAGATGCACGCTTGAATGTACAATTTGCATGCAATTTGATGACTCGGACATTGTCATTGAGGAATCCCTTGGAACTCTCATGCTTTGAGACTGATCCTCAAGATCTTCCTCCTTTTGATGCTCCTCCTCAATGCAAACTAGATCACACTTTTCCAAGATCTCCTCTTGAGTGATCTCCTCCTTTGCCAAGCTCATTCTTTCAAAAGCAACACTAGCTTCCAACTTAAACAATCTTCCATGTTTAAATCCCTTTGCAATGCAAACATCATTCTTCAAGATGAAACAAACACCATGCCTAAAGTGGACATCCAAACCACTTTCTAAGAGTAGACCAACACTAAGCATATTCTTGGTGATTAATGGTACATAAAGGACATTTTCTAGATCCATACATTTTGAGGATTCTAGACACAAAGAGATGGTGCCAACACCATCTATCCTACACTCTTCACCATTTGTAGTAAAGACAAAATTTTTCACATCATTGAATGAGTGTAAGGTTGAGAAAAAGTCCTTTTCACAAGACATGTGGGAACTAGCCCCATTGTCGATCCACCAATTGCCTCTTGAATTGCTATTGCTTGTTGTTGAGGATGTAGATGCCCTCACAAATACATCTACTTCATCCTCATCCTCCTCCTTTGCAAGGTTTCCTTGTTAGTCCTCCTCCACTTGTGCTCTTAGCCTCTTGTAGGATTCAGATGCATAATGCCCTTTCTTTCCACAAAAGAAGCATTTCTGCTTTGACTTGTCCTTTGAGCTTGATGCATCATCCTCTTCTTTGGCCTCCTTTGGATGCTTCTTCTTTCCATTGGGCTTCTTTTTACCCTTGAATGAGAAATTGGTTTTCTCATCACCATCCTGCAAAGACAAGGAACTCATCCTAGATTTTGCATGGAGCATCCTACTCCATTCAGCCACTAATACACTATGAAGTTTTTCTATAGTTGGCAAAATGTCTTGGAAGACAAAACTTTGGACCTTTGCAAAGTCATCTCCTAGACCATTAAGAACAATTTGTACAAGCTCTCCATCTTGAATCTTCTCTCCAATGGAAGCCAGTTCCCTATTTAGAGACTTGATTCTGAGTACATAATTATGTGCACTCTCCTCACTTCTCCTCATGATTTGCGAAATGAGTACTCTTGAAGTGTGACTAGATTCGTAGATTGATTTTAAAGACTCCCAAGCCTCTTTAGCACTTTTACATGATGATACTTCCCTCAAAAGATCATTGCTCACATTCATTTTCACACAATGAAGTGCTAGCCTAGATCTCTTTTTGTATCTCATTAAATCCTGTGCACCTAGAGGTTCATCTTCATCCTCAATCAGAAACTCATAAAGGTCTTGGAGCACCAAAAGTGACTCCATCCTAACATTCCAAATAGCATAATTTGTAGCATTAAATCTCTCACTAGTTCTAGAAGGTATGCTCCAGCATATCCCATCTTACTAGTGACTTCTACGAACAAGAAAAAGATTTGATTGACTTGAAACTCACAAAGGTCTCACACTTACAGTGTTTCACTCAAATTTGATTTATAATCCAACAAATGGACTTATAATCACAGTTCTATCACTCCCTCACAAAGCTGGAATGAAAATAAGATGAAGTGAAATCTACTTTCAAACAAATCTTGCTAAGAAATGGATTTTATTGTCTCTAGAAACTCACTAAGGACTCTCTCTTGTAGTGTTTCACTCAAATTAGGATTTCTAATCCAACAAATGGACTTATAATCTCAGTTCTAGCACTCCCTCACAAAGTTGGAATGAATATAAGATGATGTGAAATCTACTTACAATCAAATCTTGCCAATTTTGGCTATTTTTGGACAATAATGTGAAGAATTGCCAAAAATTGACAAATCTAGCTTGATAAAAAACCATGTAGAATAGTGTAAATTGTGTACACAAGTGGGTCCCACACATGTGAGGCCATGATTCCACGTGGGAAAGCCATCCTAATGTAGGTTAGGTCAAGTCAAGAGAGTTGGTCATGTCTATTTGGTGGTCATCCCTACTTTATAGGACCTACACCTAAGTTTAAGGTGAAAATTTGACCAACTAGCTACCTACCAAGCATAATTCTAGGAAATAGACTAGGGTTTCATTTTAGGTCAAGGAGAGTGAGTTAACTTCCTTATTACATGCTGGAAATCCACCTAACTTCAAGAAGGAAGTCGAATTTGCTATGTATTCCAAGCTCCCATAGTGAGAAGATAGAAATTTTTTGGAGCTCATTGGCAATCTCAAGCTAGTTCACTATGTAAATTGAGTTTTTGTGATCCAAATGAAACAAAATCAATTTCTACTTGTTTCTCAGGTTGAAGGCCGTACTACAGCCTGTATTACACACATGTGGGCTCGCATTTCAATGTTGATCAGTGCTTTTGATTGTGAATGCTTGTTGTTTGTCAAATTGCCAATCTAGATCAACTTTTTTGTGTCTAGTTTTTTGATAGATTGTTAAGCAAGCATCCAATCACTCTTGTGGATCTTTTGTAAATCCATTTATGGTCCTAAAGTACAGTACTTTCACATGGTGTCAGATCCAAGTACAAGAGCATAAGCCATTGATCTAATGCAAATCCATTTTTAGCAAGTTTTGGTGCTAAAAGCTAGTATTGAGAGGGCAAGCTAGAATCTTGATTTTGGTGAGGAGATTTGATCCCAAACTTGGTAGGGGTCCAAATCTATACTGTCCACATGTGTGGGCACCTCTGAACCTGCATTTAATTCATGGTATTCATTTGATCCAAAAAAATTCAATTTGTGAGCTGTTGGTGTAATTTTTGGTGGAGATCCTAGGATAATCTACTAAGATCATTTGCCATTGATTAGATTTGAATTTGTTTCATGGAATCTAATTAATCTAGGCTGAGTTCAAGTCCTATTAAGGTTAAAAACAGATCTTGAAAGTACACCAAGGAAGAAAGAAATTAAGTCATTTTTTTGTCCAAAAATAGCCAAAATTGGCAAGATTTGATTGTAAGTGGATTTCACATCATCTTATATTCATTCCAACTTTGTGAGAGAGTGCTAGAACTGAGATTATAAGTCCATTTGTTGGATTAGAAATCTAATTTGAGTGAAAAACTACAAGAGAGAGACCTTAGTGAGCTTTTTAGAGACAATCAAATTCATTTCTTGGCAAGATTCATTTGAAAGTAGTTTTCACTTCATCTTATCTTCATTCCAACTTTGTGAAGGAGTGATAGAACTGTGATTATAAGTCCATTTTTTCACTTCTATCCATGTGAAATAGCTTTTCCTACCAGTAAAATGATGCCAAGTGGCATATAGCTAGAAAACTAGATTTTGGCCATTTTAGCCACTAGATCTCAAATGAAATGGTATGTACAACCTATATGACTTATCTAAATGATAAATGCATTTATTTCACACGTGGTAACAGGCTCCACACATGTCTAATGATGATATGTACTACTCATAATGGTATTTACAAGATTTGATCAAGTTAGCTTTTGCCAATTTTAACATTTTTTCAGTGAAAAGAAAGGATATTTTGCATCAGAATGTCTCAAGAAGCAGAAGGCACAAGAGTGCAAACAAAGCAACATTGCACATCAGGAGGAGGATGAGGATGAAGAGTCATCCTTGATGGTTTCCAACAAACCATCATCATCCAAGAGCAACACTAATGATTCTTGGTGGATTGATAGTGGGGCTAGTTCCCACATGACATATCAAAAGGACATATTCTCCACTTTACTTTCTTACAATGATTTACATAGATCAATCTATACTGCAAGTAGTCAAGAGTGTAAGATAAGTGGAATAGGAACAATTCCCTTGTATGTGGGATCATCCAAAAGGATGAACCTTGATTATGTTCTTTATGTTCCTAAGTTAACCAAGAATTTGCTTTGTGTTGGCCAATTAACATTTTGCCAATTTTAACATTTTTTCAATGAAAAGAAAGGATATTTTGCATCAGAATGTCTCAAGAAGCAGAAGGCACAAGAGAGCAAACAAAGCAACATTGCACATCAGGAGGAGGAGGAGGATGAAAAGTCATCCTTGATGGCTTCCAACAAACCATCATCATTAAAGAGCAACACTAATGATTCTTGGTGGATTGATAGTGGGGCTAGTTCCCACATGACATATTAAAAGGACATATTCTCCACTTTACTTTCTTGCAATGATTTACATAGATCAATCTATACTGCAAGTAGTCAAGAATGTAAGATAAGTGGAATAGGAACAATTCCCTTGTATGTGGGATCATCCAAAAGGATGAATCTTGATAATGTTCTTTATGTTCCTAAGTTAACCAAGAATTTGCTTAAGATAATGGCCTAGATGTACAATTTAAGCATGGAGTTTGTTCCATCCTTAGAAATGATGAATGTATAGCCAAAGGCTTTAAGCAAGGTAGATTGTTTAAGCTTGATGCTAATGTTGCAGTGGAGAGTGTTAACTTGGCAAAGGTGGAGTTATCAAAGGTGGAACTGTGGCACAAAAGGTTGGGCCACCCCAACTACAAAGCCATGGAATCTATGGTATCAAAGGAGCTTGCAGTTGGACTCCCCAAGCATTTGTCAAAGTGTGGGAAGAGATGTGAAGCATGCAGCCTCTCAAAGGCTCACAAACTACCCTTCTCAAGATCTACATCAAGATCAACTCTCCTCTTCAACTCATCCATTCGGATGTTCATAGTTTTTCACATGAGTCTAATGGTGGTGCCAAGTACTATGTAATCTTCATTGATGACTATTCTAGATTTTGTTGGATGTACCTCTTGTCTAGCAAATCAATGTTGTTTGATTCTTTTGTAAAGTTCAAGACTTTGGTAGAAAATCAACTTAGTACCAAGATTAAGGTATTAAGGAGTGATAATGGAGGTGAATATATCTCCAATAAGTTGATTGACTTTTGTAGTTCTAATGGCATAGAGAGGGAGTTGTCATGTCCTTACACCCCTCAACAAAATGGAGTGAGTGAGAGAAGAAATAAATCTCTCTGTGAGTGTGCTAAGGCCTTAAGGCTAGATGCTTCTCTATCCAAACCATTTTGGGGTGAAGCAATAACTTGTGCTAACTATTTGTGCAATAGATTGCCAAACCAAGCCATTGGAGGAATCACACCATTTGAAGCTCTATTTGGAGAGAAGCCCAATCTCAAGGATCTCAAAGTTTTTGGATCCACTTGCTATGTACACCAATCCTTGGATAAGAGAAGGAAGAATGATGCAACATCCATAAAAGGCATCTTTGTGGGATAAGGTGATAATAGCAGAGATTATAGAGTCTTCAATCCCATCACTAGCAAGGTGATAGTGAGTTGTTTTTTATGAAGGACATGCTTGTGATTTGGATGATAATGCTACTAATCATCTTGATGCCAATGATCATGCTAGGATGGAGGAGGATCTTCCAAGTGAAGAAGAACTTGAGGATCCACCTCAAGAAACAAGAACTCCAACAACTCCAAGAAGATCTACAAGGGCAAGATCCGAGCCATTGAGGCTCACCTATGATGGTCAAGGTGATCAAAGGGAAGGCTCATCATCTTTCACATCTTACACCTTTCTTACTTCAATGTTAGATGAGCCAACATGCTATGAAGATGCTTGTAAGTCTAAAAGTTGGATGGATGCTATGCAAGTAGAGTATGATGCTCTTATTCAGAATAATACTTGGGATCTTATGGATCTTCCTCAAGCGAACAAACCTCTTGATTGCAAGTGGGTATTTATATTGAAGTGTAATCAAGATGATGGATCAATAAGCGAGCATAAAGCTAGGCTTGTTGCCAAAGGATTTTTACAAACCAAAGGCATTGATTATGATGAGACTTTTGCTCCTATGGCTAAGCTTGTTACTATCAGGTTGATCATTAGTCTTGCTACAACCTTCAATTGGGAGCTATTCCAACTTGACTTCACAAATGCATTACTCAATGGTTATTTGGAGGAAGAGATCTACATGAGGCAACCCGAGGGCTTCATCAAGGCAAGGCATGAAGGAAAGGTGTGTTTTTTGAAGAAGAGTCTTTATGGGCTCAAGCAAGCACCTAGAGCATGGTACTCTAGGCTAAACTCTTTTCTCATTTCCATCAATTTTGTAATGAGTGCCTATGATCCATCATTGTATATAAGTTTTCATGATGACATGATCATTATTCTTGTTTTGTATGTATTATGTTGAGTGGTAATGATCTAGATGGAATTAGAGATGTAAAAATTGCTCTAGCAAAAGAGTGTAAGATGGTAGATCTCGGCCTATTAAGCTTCATTCTTGGAATAGAGGTTACTAGAGGATGTGATTTTAGCTTCCTTTGTCAATCTAAATATGCTACATCCATCCTAGATAGATTTGGAATGAAGAATTGTAAAGGCATTGAGACACCAATGGAGCAACATGTAAAAGCATCTATTGGTTGTGATGAAGCATCCTTTGAGGACATCACATTATATAGAAGGCTTATTGGCTCCTTGATCTATTTAACTATAACTAGACCTGATCTTAGTTATAGTGTTGGAAAGTTAAGCCAATTCATGCAAAGTCCTCTAGTTTTACATTGGAAGATGGCCAAAAGAGTTCTTAGATACATTTCATCCACTAAGAATTTTGGCATTTTGTATAGAGGAACTAATCTTGGTTTAAGAGCCTATAGTGACTCGGATTTTGCAGGTGACAAAGTGGATAGAAGATTAACAAGTGCCTTTGCCACCTTTCTATGTGATGGAGTAGTATCATGGCTTTCCAAAAAGTAGGATACCATCTCCCTATCTTCCACAGAATCCGAATACAAGGCCTTGACATCAACATGCAAGGAGGTCTTGTGGGTCAAAAGGCTATTGGTGGAGTTATGCAAATCCCTATAAATTAGGAAAATTGCCTAAAATCAAAGGAGGTGGCTATAAATTAGGAAACTTGGTCCATGTGCCATATTGATGATTATTGGTGGATCCTTTGATGAGTAGGCACTCTCACATTGCCAAATCAGCTGAGTAAGCATCAGCTCTTGTGTATATATGGTGGCTCATTTGGCCATAATTTACATGGAAGCTAAATCTTGATTTTGGAGCAATTTTAGTGTTTTCTCTCTATTTGTCTTGTGTTTTTATGCATTGATTGGGTTCTAAGCTTAGTATACTTTATTCTCAGCCTAATGTCCATACTCTGACATGTTTTCACACCTGTGAAACCAACAAGTACAAGTTTTGATCAATAATGATTGTTCTTGTTAGATTTATTCATCTAGATTTGATCTAAATGCTATCTAATCTTGTGTAGATTGATAGGTTGATCTAATCTAACATCCAATCACACTTGTGGATCTGATTTAGATCTATTCTTGGTCCATTTTGTTGTACTTTGACAAAAAACATTTGTACTTGGACTTGTCTTTGATCTTGCCCTTTGAGCTTGAAGCCTCATCCTCCTCCTTGGTCTCCTTGAAGTGCTTCTTTTTGCCATTGGTCTTCTTCTTGCCTTTGAATGAGAAATTAGCTTTCTCATCACCATCCTGCAGAGAATAGCATTCATTCTTGCATTGGTATGCATCATCCTACACTCTTCAGCCACTAATACACTGTGTAGATTTTCTATAGTAGGCAAAGTGTCTTGGATTGCAAAGCTTTGGACCAAATTTGTAGAGCCACTCTCTAGACCATTGAGAACAATCTGAACAATCTCACTATCTTGAATCTCCTCTCCAATGGAAGCTAACTCCCTATTGAGAGACTTGATTCTTAGCACATAATCCTGTGCACTCTCATCACTTCTCTTCATACTTTGTAAAATCTGATTCCTAAGCATGAGAACCCTCGAAGTGTTACTAGACTCATAGATAGATTTTAAAGATTCCCAAGCCTCTTTAGCACTCTTACATGATGATACTTCCCTTAAAATATCATTGCTTACATTCACCTTAATACAGTGAAGTACAAGCCTAGACCTCTTCTTGTATCTCACTAATTCATGTGCACCTAGAGGTTCATCTTCATCATCTATTAGAAACTCATAAAGATCCTGGAGCACCATTAGTGACTCCATCCTCACTTTTCAAATAGCATAATTGGCTCTCACTAGCTTCTAGAAGGTAGGCTCCCACTAATCTCATCTTACTAGCAAGATTCGACACACAAGATATAGATTTGTTTGAACCTGAAACTCACAAAGGTTTCAACTTGCAGTGTTTCACTCAAATGTTGACTTCTAATCCAACAGATGGACTTGTAATCAGAATTCTATCACTCCCTCACAAAGCTGGAATGAAGATAAGATGAGATGAAAGATACTCTCAAGCAAATCTTGCCAATCTTGGCTATTCTTGGACAAAAACTGACTCTATCTCTCTCATTCACTTTGATGTACTTTCAAGACCTAGTTTCCACTTTAAGAAGGTCTAAAATCAGCCTAGATTAATTAGTTCTCATGAAACAAACTCAAAACTAATCAATGGCAATGGATCTTGGTAGCTTATCCTAGGATTTGCACCAAAAATTACATCAAACTGACACCAGATGAATTTTCTATGATCCAATGAATATGGGTTATTAAATGCTAGTTCAGAGATGCCCACACGTGTGAACAATATGGATTTTGATCCTGAAAAAGTTTGGGATCAAATTCCCTCACCAAAACCTAGATACCAGCTCACCCTTCCAATACTAGCTTTTTGCACCAAAACCTGCTAAAACTGGATTAGATTCAAACTTTGATCAATAGCCTTGTACTTGGCTCTGATACCATGTGAAAAATACAGTACTAAGGACCATAAATGGATATTTGAATGATTCACAAGATGATTGTATGCTTGTTAAACAATCTATCAGAAACTAGTCATCAGAAAACAAGATCTAGTTTCGCAGCTTGATAGGAAACAAGTAGAGACAATCAAAGCATTGATCAATAAGTGTAATTCAACTCCACACGTGTGGAAAGGCTGAAGTACGGCTTGTAGACAGTGTTTACAAAGTTCCAAAGCTGGGATTCAATGGAAATCAAGAGTAATCACCATACAATGAGAGGAAACTCGAGTTTCTCCTTGAGGCTCCAAAAGGTTTCTATCTTCTCACTATGGAGAATGGGAATACATAGTAAAACACACTTCCTTTGCTAAGTTAGGTGAAAATCCAGCATGTAATAAGGAAGTAGACTCCACTTTCTTCCCCTAATGTCAAAACCCTAGCCTAGATCCAAGAGTCATGCTTGGTAGGTGCATGGTAGGTACAAATCTCATCATAAATCATGGTCTAGATCCTACAAAGTAGGAATCACTACCAAATGGCACAACCACTCCTCTTGACTCATGGTAACCTACTTTAGGTGTGCATTTACAAGTGGCACTTTGGCCATTCAAGTAACCAACAAACAATATTGACAAAATGTTCAATATTTTATATGGCTAGATTTGCCAATGTAGGCAATTTTTCACAGATATTTCTGCTACTAGTTGTTGTGTTTTTGTTCCTACACGCCTATGCTCTGATCAACTGAGCCTCCATTGCACTCACAACCACTGTTTTTTGACATGGTCAGAGCAGGCATTTCAACAATCTGCATTTCTACTGCGGATTATCAGTCTTGTTTCTATCAAGATGACTTTCAAGCAAACGCGCAGCCAACAGTATTCAGACAATCATTGTTTCTACCAACGATCTATTCCAACCAAAATGGATCCATCATCCAATTCATCTCTCATTGACAAACTCGATGGAGATAACTATCATCTCTGAAAATTCAAGATGAAGGTTATACTTCTAGCCAAAGAACTGTGGGACATCGTTGATGGCACAGAGCTCAAACCAAAAGGTGATGTAGCCGTCATCACCAAGTGGAGACTGAGAGATGGAAAAGCATTTTCCATGATCACCATCAATATCAAGGATACTCAGATCAGCCGCATATGTGCTGCTCAGACCACTAAGGATGCATGGGACATCCTAGCAACTCTCTACGACATTAGAGACGTTACATCCAAGCTCCATCTGAGGAAGAAATTCTTTAACCTCAGAATGTTTGTAGAAGATAGTGTTTCGAGCCACCTCAACACTTTCAAAAATCTTATGGAGCAGATGACCACAACTAGCTCAGTCATAGAAGATTCAGATGCACTTATGACTCTATTATCGAGTCTACCTGAAGCCTACAAAAATTGGGTAATGACAATTTCTACCCAAAAGCACCTCACTCTATCAAGAGTAATCTCACTGCTCCTCCAAGAGGAGATCAAAAAATCAGCATCCTCCTCAGACTCAGGATCGGATCCTCAAGTTCTGTATTAAAAAAATCAGAAGTTTAGATCCAAGAGATCTACAAAGCTAGGCTCTACTGACAAAAAGAGCAACATGCAGTCTAGACCAAATTTCAGTTCAGGATCGCATTCAAGCTCTTCATCATTCCAACCTGTGCATAAACTATTCTGCAGATACTGTAAGAGGACTGGTTATGAAATCAAGGACTGTTGAACTTTGAAGTACAACAACAAAAAGAAGAAACAGTTCCAACAACAAGCACATAGTGCTACAGCTAGTCACCATCGCGGCTGATTCAAAGACTACAAGTCGTTCACCCACTCTTGAGCTGTACAACTTGGAGACAACTCATCGCATTCAATCAAAGGCAAAGGAACAGTCTGGGTTGAATTCAAAAGAGGTAAAGTCAAGTTGTTGTCCAATGTTCTCCATGTCCCAAATCTGACCAAGAATCTACTCTCAGTTAGCAAAATCATCGATTCAGGTCAAAGAAGGCTTCACAATCCTTGACAAATCCCGAAAGGTTCTAGCCTACAGAAGAAGAAGCAGCTATCTTTACAAACTGTCTTTTGATCCATAAAACCTCCTTTGTTGTGGTTGTAAGAGATTTGTATTCAGCTTCACAGGATGATAAGAAAATAGTTGCCTGCTTCTTTGATAGCCAAGAAACCAAATTTTCTCCAAGAAATATAGTGTAAGCACTTGTGGATTTTCTATCCAACCCGTCTCCTGCAAAATCTGAATCTGAAAAAGAAATCAAAGTCAGATCTTCTCCTTCATAGTATAGTCCATAATCCAAGGTAGAAGATATATACCTCAAGACTCTTTTAGCTAACTTCCAATGATATAACTTTGGATCCTGCATGTGTTGACTCAGCTTATGAACACAAAAGCTTAGATCAGGTCTAGTCACTGTTAACCAAATAAGTGAGCCAATAAGGCTCCATTGAAGAGTGATGTCCTAAAGGATTTTTCATCATCTATAATAGGAACTTTTACAGTGTGCTCCATAAGTGTATCTATGCCTTTACAGTTCTCCATATGAAATTTCCTGAGCATGGAAAGTGCATATCTACTTTGGCTTATAAATGCATGACCTTTCCAAAAATCTATTTCAAGGCCTAGAATATAGTGAAGAACTCCTAAGTCCTGCATTTTAAACTCAATACCAAATACATGTTTAGTTTCTTCAACTAACTTCTCACTGTTTCCACAAATAATGATATCATCTACATAGATGAGAAGAATAATCACAAAGTTATCTACAAACTTATAATACAGAGAAGGGTCATATTCACTTAGGAAAAATCTGAGTGATATGAGATAAGAATTGAGCCTTGCATACCAAGACCTTGGTGCATGTTTCAGTCCATACAGACTTTTGAATAAAAGACAAAGTTTTGATTCATCACCTTCCTTCACAAAACCTGGAGGTTGTTCCATATATATCTCCTCCTCAAGGTAGCCATTGAGAAATGCATTAGAAACATCAAACTGGAACATACTCCATTTGTGAAAACATGCAAGAGAGATGAATATTCGAATTGTTACCATTTTTGCAACTAGAGCAAAGGTATCTTCATAATCAAGACCTTTAATCTGAGAGTAGCCTTTAGCACAAAGTCTTGTTTTATACTTATTGATAGATCCATCATGATTATACTTGATTTTGAATACCCACTTACATTCGATCACATGCATGTTGTTTGGTGGCATCCAAGTTAAATTTCTGATCTTCATGGAAGACCACATCTCTACTAACAACATTTTTGTCAGTAGAGGGCAAATAAATCTTGTATGCTTTTTTAGTAGATGCATAACCTACAAAAATTCCTTTCACTGCACTAGGATATTCCTTCTTCCTAGTTTCTATAGGTACATGCACAAAGCATACACAGCCAAAAATCCTAAGATGATCTACCTTAGGCTTTTTCTTATACAACATCTCAAATGGTGTCTTTCCTCCTATTGCAAGATTTGGAAGCTCCACTATCTTTCAATGAAAGTCTGTTGATACTCAGCATCTTGTTCTCTTGCTTGCTTTCTTCAGCAATGAGAACACCTTGCAGTGTCTCCAAGGATGGAAGATCTTCTCTGACAACATAAGTCTATACAATATTGTCATACTCATCTCTAAGTCCATTTAGGACTTCTTGAACAAGTTCAGTGTTCTTAAGAGCATCACTAGTACCAGCTAATTCTTGATGAAGATCCTTAACTCTCATGACATATGATGAAGCACTCTCATCTACTCTCTCATAACTTAATGATATTTGGTTTTTAAGTGTAAGCAATCTAGAAGTATTTTTGTTTTCATAGATTGTTTTAAGAGTATCCCAAGCTTCCTTGGCAGTGGTGCATGTACTAATCTCTCTTAACACTTCATTGGTAACATTCTTTTTTATAAAATGAAGGGCAATTCTAGCTCTTTTGTGGAATGTTGCAGCTTCATTAGGTACAGCAGGTTCTTCTTCATCTCCACTCACAATATCCATTACATCCTGTAGAATCAACAATGATTCCATTCTGATCTTTCACATTGCATAATTGGAAGATGTTAATCTCTCACTGTGCTCTAAGAAATGTGAACCAGGTGAAGACATCTTCTTGGTGAGAAATTTTAGTAATGATAAAAAAAATGGAGTTGAAAGGATGTTGCTTGCTATCTTAATCTAGGATCTAACACAAATGTTGATCCACCCTATGAAATCTAGCAACAGATGTGAGAACAAATTCTCAATACAGAAATCAATCTACCTTGAATTTGGATCTTGCTTCAGTCACAAAAGAAGAAACACATGCAAGCAAGAAGTCTATCTCTCCAACAAGTTTCAATGTACTGAAAAACTCTCTAGAACTTCCTTTCAACTCAAACATAGTAATATGTGTGAAATGAAAAGTCTAAGACCTCAGAAGACTCACTTCTATCCAATCCTACTTGATTGATAGTGAAAATTGATGAAAAATGGTAAAAAAGACAGATGTGTGTTCACTTTGGCTTATCCCACGAGTTGAGTACCCTCTCAAACTCTTTGAAACTCTTCTAAAAACAAATCAAATTGATTTAGAAACAAGAGCAACACATTCTACTCTCCAATACCTATCCAACAAGCTGTAGAACATCAAATTTGGATCATTCCTTGAGAAGTAGCACTCATTAATGAGGGTTGAATTCACGCGTGTGAGTTCTCTGTCCGTACAGAGCTCTGCTAGATCAAATCAGCCTTGATTTGATCCACTTATGATCCACAGATTTGATGTTTCTCAGCGAGTTTGAATCCTTCTCCAAAATCCGAGTTCCTACAAGCAAAAACATTGATGATCTGATGTATACACCCTCACCTCTTCAAAGCATGAACTTCTGATACTATGTGAAGTTTTTAGCACGTGTGAACTTCACCACACACCCTACAGGATCTTATTGAGGTGTTGTGATTCTTCAAGCAAGAAGTCACATGATATAGCACTATCTTTGCTTCTACATGATGAAATGAAATCATCCAAATGAATAAGATAAGAGAATTGATGAGAAGTAGACCTCCTTGGCAATAACTCTCCATGTGCTTTTGCTAAATCACTATCTTCATGAGCTTCGCCATCTTGGAACATAGATTGAGGTAGATTACTTGCCTCCTCTTTGAGATGATCCAAGCTCCTCTTGGCCACACTTCCACAAGGATTAATATCAATTTTGAAAAGCTTACCACAACTAGTCCCTCTTGCTACCTTATCATCATTTCTCTTCTTGAAACAATTAGAAGCAAAATGCCCCTTCTTACCACAAAGGAAGCACTTCTTGTTGGATTTACAACTTGTTGATGTTTATGATGACTCTTCATCACTCTCCTCCTTTGACTTGTCCTTCATGAAATGTTGATGTTTCTCTTCGTCCCTTTCTCTTGGCTTGTCCTTTGTGAAGTATGCTTTCACCTTTCTGCCATAGATGGATTCCAATGTGTCCCAAGCCTCCTTGGATGTGGTACATGAGCCAATATCACACAACAATTCATTTGAAACATTTATCTTTATGATATGTAGAGCCATCCTAGCTCTCTTTTTGTACTTTTGAGGCTCCTCCTCAAGTCCTAGCACGATCTTCATCACACCTTGGAGCACCAAAATCGACTCCATTCTAGCCTTACAAATAGAATAGTTGGAGGTAGATAGTCTCTCACTAGATTCCAATAGAAAGGAACCCATAGATGCCATGTAATTGTGAAGACTCCTTGTGATTTAGACAATAAAATGTTGTTACACTCTCACTATAGGATCCAATAATGATGTCCTATCACTTCCTATGCAAGATCTTGCAACAAACTGTGAGATGATTCTCACTAGCTATCTCAATCTCTCCAAAACTAGATCTACTTCACATCAAATGATGAAGTATGGGAAAAGTTAGGATCAAACACTCTTAGCACGTGTGAAATACACTAAGAAACCAAATTTGACTCAAATACAATGAGAAATCAAACTTATCTTCATAAATGTTTCAAAGTTAGATAGAATGTGATCAACAAGAAATTCACAAAGACTCACATGTTGATGAGAAAAAAATGAAAGATAAGGCTGAAAATTTCACTAAAGGTTGAGCAAGAAAAGGGGACCTAGGCAGGGTTTGTAGAATTACAAGAGCATGCATCGGTCTGATGACCACTGTCTAAATCATGTACCAATGCTAATATAAAAATTCTCTTTTGAACTTTTTACACATATCAACAAGTCATACCCATGGGATGATACATTCCATTTTTTCAAGAACACTGAGAGAATTGTCAGCAGATAGGAGCATGCATTAGAAGCTTCTGTCATCTGAAAAAATTGGCAATAAGATGCTGTGATTTCGCATCCTTTCTTCTTGAAAAACTTTCCTCCAACTTGGCCAACACCTGTTCCTGCAAAACTACTAGCTAGCACTGATTTGGCATCAGGCTGCCATTTAAATTCCTTCAATGAAGCAAAGCAGGTGGCCAAAGCTGGGTTTATTTCAGAATGTTTGATGTTGTCACAGAAGACAACTCTTAGTCGTTGAAGCTCTTTCCAAGACAAAATGACAGTCTCCAATCCCAATGTGGTCAACAATGAACAGCCTTCAATCGAAAGAAGCCGGACTTTCCTGCATTCCCAAGGATGGACTGTTTGAATAATGCAACAAACCTTGCTATTATATGACGCATAGTTCCCTGGAGCGAGCTCATTCCGTATGGAACAACTAATTTTTGTGAGGAAAATTCCACATTCGGTAAAGAGCATCATCTTATGAGTTTATTTATAAACAATAAGAACCAGAAAATAGAGGTTTTTGAAATGTTTCCTACATTCAAAACACATCAATGTGGAGCCCAAATTTGCTTGGAACAGGTAATAATGCTATGAAGCATCCAAAACTTTATGAAAGCTAGCAAGTAAAGCCTAATTGAGTCATTGCTTTCCATGCTAAATTCATAGCATCAGGCATCAAAGAGCTCTTTGTGATACAATATGGAAGGAATAATTTGCATCAGCCTTTAGTGACTAGTGAGTACCTGCATCTGTTGGCAAGACAAAAAATCCCATCTTCCAAACCCCAACAATCCCTCAATTCTAGTTCCCTCACGTTCCTGCAAACTGTAAGCAACTCACCAAACCCCACCCGATTTCGCAGATCGCATTGCACTAGTTGTAACTGTTCGAGTGCCCGACAAGTGCACTGGGCCAGGATTGGAGTCAATCTGTTTACAATTCTCCAGGGAAAGAGTCTTGAGACAAATGCATAGGGACAAAGCTGCCAACCATCCCGCTTGAAACCCATCAGTTGATAGTGTCAGCTCTTGCAGCATGATGCAGCATTGCCCTATCGCTGCAATCCCATGGTAACTAGCTTCGCATCCAAAAAGATCCAGCTTCACAAGCCTACTACAGCGGTTTGCCAGAATAGTGAGCCCAACATCTGTGAATGTAAAAAATTAA
The DNA here is from genome assembly GCA_029204225.1 of Diphasiastrum complanatum. NCBI lineage: Eukaryota > Viridiplantae > Streptophyta > Lycopodiopsida > Lycopodiales > Lycopodiaceae > Diphasiastrum > Diphasiastrum complanatum. The sequence continues at coordinate 44,943,936 of CM055112.1, forward strand.
TTTTGCGAGAGTGAGCCTATCTGCAGATTCCTACACCCTGAAATAACTCTAAGAGTCTCATCGGTGCACTGATGGAGCTTCAGCTCCTGTAGCATGGGACAATTCTTGGCAATGGTTGCAAGCCCTTTCTCAGGTAGTGAAAGCAGCTTCACTGGATACTCGTGCCTGTCATGCTTATAATCATCCTCTACTGATAATCTGTGGGGAAGTCTGATAGAAGTATGATCCAAAGTGGCTTCACTGTTTTGGGTTTTTCTTTCAAGCTTTGCTTCTTTCTTTTGCTGTTCTTTTCGAAGATTAAAGGCATCATCAGGATTGCTCTTTATGACCTTCGCAGTCAAATGATATGGCTTCCAGGTTTTGTTATGGCAGGAAGCCACTGAGCTGACAATTAACATGCAGAGCCTCTGCAATCCTGGAAAACCTTCAGCCAGTAATTCCAAACCCCTGTCCAATGCACTAGCAGAAAGCTGCTGCTCCTGTATGGTCCGCTCCAAGGGGAAAATATCAATCACATCTGGGCTGAGAGAAATGGTGAGACCACGGTGTGTGAGAAGAATTGCAGGGCCATTTTTCACCACCAGCAAGCAGGCTCTCGTCAAACCCACATCTGCTAAGTTAGGAAACCTCACCTTCATCCGCCCACTTTCCAAAAAGCTCCATTCCTGCAGCTTGATGGACTGCTTCAGCAGCCCCTGCAGTCTGAGCCAGCGTTTGCACACCAGCGAGCAGGGGTACGGTGAAGGAGGCTGGCGCCTCAGAATATTCAGGAGCAATTCATCATTCAAACCAGCAATTTGGCTAGTTTTGCCTTTGCTTGAATCCATCATATCACCCAATGCCTTCGGCCTCTCCATCATCTCTGTGCTAAATCTATCTGTTTGATCCTACATCCCCTCACAAACAAAGCTCTTACAAGCAAATTACAATTCAATTCATGAAAATTGAGTAACAAATTATTCATAGAAGAAGAAGAAGAAAGACAAGGAAAATTGTAGGTCTCCTTCTTCCTCAATCAATCCGCCATATACAAACCTGCACTATTTTCATATGCGTGTGTGTGTGTGTGTGTGTGTGTGTGTGTGTGTGTGTGAGAGAGAGAGAGAGAGAGAGAGAGAGAGAGAGAGAGATGCCCTTGTGCTAAAGGTGCCTTCATACTAATGTCGGGTATCAAAGTGTCACATAGGCACTTAAATGGTAGTTGGGGTGGGACCATAATAGAACCTAAACAACTCTATATATTTTTCCTATTCGTCATGGGGGTGACATATGGCTTGTCAACATATTGTATGCATAGCTTAGATAGGAGCGACCGGTGTACATCTCGTGTACGTCACTTCTTATGGCTATCCTTGCATAGCTAAAAATTGTAAATTTATTATGGTGGTTACATTCAATTAATAGTATCCCACAAGAGGAGATTGTCGTACAAATGTAAGGCTCACAATAGTTTGAAATAATGTTCCTCACATGGCCCAAAACGATTGGTCATCATCCATAATTAATAAACTATTCGAAAAATGGACATCTCAACTTCAACAATTTAAAGCTATTGAAAAAACTTAATATGCTATAGGGTTTGCTTCTCTTGATGATCAAGAACATCAACTGTGTGAAGGATGTACCTTTGGCAAATAACACATGGAGAAATTCAAGAAGGGTGGTGTTCAAAGGGCGAAGGGTAAGCTAGTCTCATGAAAACAATGTTTACTGGAAGATCAATTTATTTCATGACATTCATTGATGTTCACACTAGGATGTCATAGATCTATTTTCTACAGAAGAAGTAAGAGGCCTTTGAAAGATTCAAGACTTCAAAGCATTGGTAAAGACTCAAATATGAAGGAAAGTGAAGATCTTACGATTAGATACTGGTGGTGAGTATGCTTCAGATGAGTTCAATAATAATAATTGTGATGAACATGGAATCAAAAGGTAGTTCACCCAATCTTATACACCACGACACAATGGTGTACCAGAAAGAAAGAATAGAACCATCATTGAGAGCGCACACTCTATCCTAAAATTTATGAAACTATCAGTTGGGGGGTGGCATGCAACACTACGTTGTAGGTGTGCCACTGACAGGCGGGACACACTACCATTATACTAACAGAGACAACTGTTATACTTCATGGTAGACCCATTACCAGACAGAACCGTTGCTTAGCAGACTCTCTGTCAGAAGAATAGCAACACACAAGGTCTGAATCACTGCAAATAGAGGAAGAAGAGGTGCTAGCAGATCAGTAGAGACAAGGAGATGCTTGCGCTAACATTGAAGAAGTAGAATCCGAGCACACATAGTTGGTGAATCAGTGAACATAGAGCTAGTAGATGCCTACGCAACATGGCTGGCCGTTGGTAAGCAGATTCTGTGACGTAGAATCGTTGCTAGCGGCAGTAGATTCTTGCGCTAACATTGGCGGCATTCCCAAAAATTCCCCGGCAACGGCGCCAATGTTTGTTGTTTTCTCTCGCATTCTACTTCAACATTTGTTGCCGCAACTACTCAATGTTTGCAACTGGCTCTACTGATCTATCAGCGCTTATTCAAACTTTGTTAGCAGCGACTCTCTCAATGTTTGCTGCTACTAGAACTCAACGATTCTAGTCCTCTGTTAGAATCTACTCAGTGACAACTCTCCTTCTGTCTGACAGAGGTTCAACATGGCAGGTATTCACGAGACTACAAATTAGTTTAGCTACAGTTCAGTCTCAAAATCTAATTTTGTAGTATAAGAGTGTTGTACCCGCCTATCAGTGGCACAACAATGACCTGATTCAAAACCTTATTTGACAATGGTAGCTCATCTTGGATATATGATCTGTCATGAGCTCATTTTCTACAGTTATGTTTCAGATCGATCCTTTATTGCTCACAGACTGTAGATTATTGCTGAACTAAACTAAGCAAGAACATGTAATTAAACTAAATCTACTCCTATTGAAATCAAAGAATCAACATCAGCTCAACAACTTTTAGACTAAAGCAATGAAAATCCTACAAAGTGCTTCCTACAACTGTCACTCAACAGTTGTAAGGAGGACTCCTCAGGGAGAAGAAACTAGGAGACATCAGAAAACAGTGGAATGGTAGATCAATCTCCAGGTCCTGCACATCTACCATATACTAATTCCAAACCAAACTTTAAGAGAAGAAAGCATCAACAAGCACATTCATACATCAGTACCCAAACAAAATGCACGAAGATGGAGCATGGGAAGAAACGCAAGTAGAATGATCTTCAATCAGCAAAGAAACAACATTTTAGTACAGATTACATAGTTAGAATTAAAGCTAGAATCACTATGTTACTGTACTGTGGGTCCTATCAGTGGATAAGGATCAGTTGGCCTCGCCACGAGGCAAGTCGACGGGACACACATCCCGCCAACGGCAACCTGGGTCATGCATGGGTTGCCTGAGTGAACAACTACATGTACAGTGTAATTTCATTTTGTGAAATACAGTTGCTATGTGAGCTTGCTGAGGAGAGTGTTTTCTGTCTATGTTACTATGTAGCATGATCTGTGTTCCTGTGCAAAGCAAATTCTAAGTTGGTATCAGAGCCATACAGGGAGTGTACACAGTATAGTGTCGCCATTGAAGAGAGCTTCGGGAGAACTGTCTTCTGAGAGTTCGGGGTTTTACGGCGGGTTGAAGACGGAAAGAGAAGCACTGGTGCACTGTTTCTAGTTTATAGAGACTTGCTAAGCTCAGCAGAGGGATTATTAGCCTGTTCATAGCATCAGATAGGAAAAAATCTGGTGAAAAATTGACAATTTCAAAGCCAGCTGAAAATTGAAACCGGGCTTGGGGTTACAATTTTTCTACATAACTGGTGATTTCTTCGCTGTTTGCGCACCGTTTTGGATGCCGTAAGGATAGGAAGGAAGCTAATCACATTGTCAACCAGCCACATAGATTGACAAAGTTTGTTAATTTAAATGGAGAGATATCGAGGTTTATGTCAGAGATTTGTCTCCAGACAGTTAACCTAGCATATTTGCGGTAAAAAGGTGAAAAAAGCCACTTTGTCAAGTTGAGCTAAAATTACCGTTTCTCCACGGAATTTCCTGACTGAACACTCTACAGTCTTGGATTCAGTAGGGTGACCTTGCTCCAGACCTCAGATCGTGCTCAAAACGATCCATAGGAGAGTTTGATCTGATAATTTTCAGAGAAGGGAGGCACGGCCGCAGGCAGGGAGGTCACGGGCTGTTTGCGCGCCCAACGCAATAGTCAGCTTAGTGTATCGAAGACCATAGCGACTATAGGAGCATGGTTCGATGCCCAGATGCAGTTTGGACCTTTGGTTGAGGTGTCAAATGAATCGACGGTCCAGAATCTGTGATGGGAAAGAAATTTGGACCACAAGATTTGGTTCAGCCATTGGATGAGCTTTGAACAGGGCCCTGAAGAAGTGAAGTGCATTCTGGCCTTCAACTTCATTAAAAATTTTCATACTAAAAGTTGAGTTGGGTCCCTTCACAAGTGAAGAGTGAAGTTTCCTCAAGGTGAAGAAACAGTTCAAAAACTAGAAAAGTCCTTATTTTTGGGTCCTTTACCCGTTTTGACCCAAACGAAAGGCTATAACCTCCAAACGAAGGGCATCCGGACTGTACGTGCAAGTACGGTACAACAAAACAAAGTGATTGCAGTGGAGAAAGTGTTGGGAGTACGCCAGAAGTGGTTTCACCATTCCACTGGGCACGTTGTTGGGAGTTGACGACTGAGTGCATTTCGGAAGGCGACGCCGATTTGGCTTTCAAATTGGTGGAAAAGCGGTGAGTGGCCTGGTAAGAAAAAAGTGCAAGTCATTATTTTCAGCTTCTGACATCACAGTTGGCCTCGGCATACTGTTCTTAGCCTAAGACAGAAGTTTCAAGTAGTTTTGCGATGGCAAACATGGGAGAGTCCATTTTGAGTGAAAGTAGCAAATTGGACGGGATTTTCAACTATGCAGTGTGGAAATTCAAAATAAAAAAACATACTGATGGAGAAAGATGTGTGGGAAGTCGTCACAGGTGATGAGAGAAGGCCGCCAAATGAAGCAGACATCAAAGTGTTCGACAAAAAGATGAGGAAAGCTTTGACCTTCATTAACTTGTCAGTGAAGGATCACATCATTACCCACATTTGTGATGCTATTACACCCAGACAGGCATGGGATGTGCTAAAGGAGCTGTTCGAGACGTCAAATCCATCAAGAATCATGTTTCTGAAGTCAAAGTTGAATAGTGCCCGCATGGAGCAAGGAGAGCACATTCAGACGTACATGACCAGAATCAAGACAATGAGAGATGAACTGCATTCTATTGGTGAGCGCATACGTGATGTGGAGCTGGTGCATAATGCATTATGCGGCATTGCAGAACCCTATTAGATGTTTGCGAGCGGAATAGCATCAAGAGAAAGATTGCCAACCTTTGACGAGCTCATAGGAATCTTGATGCAGGAAGAGCAACGACGAGAAATGGTGAAAGTTAGCCGTCCAAATACTGACGATCAGGCACTTGAGACATGCCAAAAACAAGGCAAGGGCAAGGGCAAGAAGAAGTCTAAGCAGCAATTTGCCAAAACTCAGGAGGATGAGGGATCTTCCAGCAAAACTAAGAAGAAAGGCAAGTGCTTCCATTGTGGTAAAAAGGGCCATTGGAAGAGTGAATGTCACAAATTCCTGGCGGAATAAGGCAAGGAGAAACCAAAACAAGCAGGTAACCTTGTCGATGAGGGTGAGACTGAAGACTCTGCATCTTCATATCTGCATTGTCATCTAATCAAGATGATCAAGCATGGTATATTGACTTAGGAGCCACAAGACACATGACAGGTAACAAGAATTGGTTCAGTAGTTTGAAGGTGTTGGATAATGGAGCATCTATTTCACAAGCAAATGGTGAGGCGTGCATGATCAAGGGGATAGGCACAGTTTCAATCCAACTGCCTGATGGCAAAAGCAGGATGATCAGGGAGGTACTTTACGTACCAGGTTTGAAGAAAAATTTACTTTTTGTTGGAGTCATTACTGATCAAAAGTTGAAAGTAGAATTCGCCCATGATTGTTGCTTTGTGAAGGATGCGAACCAAAAGTTCAAAGTTATTGCGGATGGAGTAAGAGAGCCCAATACAAAATTGTACAGGTTGAATTCTACAATCAAGGGGCAACATGGACTTGTATCGTCCATTCCTTCGCAAACTAAGTTGTGGCACAAGAGGCTTGGTCACTTGAACTTGGGAAGCCTCAGTTTGATGAGAAAATTGGAGATGGTAATAGGATTGCCTACCATAGAAGATCACTTGAAATCGATGTGCGAATCTTGTGTATGTGGGAAGCAGCATCGAGAGAAGTTCAATAAAGGGGGTGTTTCAAGAGCAAAGAACATCCTAGATTTAATCCACATAGATTTATGCGGGCCTATGAGGACCATGTTCTTAGCTAAAGCCTTCTATTTCATGACCTTTATTGATGATATGTCATGTAAGACGTGGATCTACTTCTTGAAGAAGAAATCAGATGCATTTGATAACTTCAAGAGCTTCAAAATCTTGGTCGAAAATCAGATAGGTAGGAAGATCAAAGTCCTAAGATCAAATAGTGGAGGTGAGTATAAGTCTAATGACTTCAATGATCTTTGTGATGAATGTGGGATTAAAAGACAATTTGCGCAAGCTCATACTCCTGCTCTCAATGGTGTAGCTGAGCGCAAAAATCGTACGATTGTGGAAAGTGCCAAATCTATGCTAGCTGAGATGAAACTACCAAAAGATTTTTGGTCAGAAGCATGTAGCACAACAGTCTATCTTCAAAATAGAAGTCCTATCATTGTCATACCAAAGATAACACCTAAGGAAGCATTCACGAAGAAGAAGCCAAAGGTGAACCACTTGCGAATCTTTGGATGTAAGGCCTTTGTACACATTCCTAAGGAAGAGAGACGTAAACTTGATGTAAAAGCTATCAAGTGCATATTCCTAGGATATGATGATCGTGTGAAGGGCTATAGATGTTTTGATCCAGTCGAAAACAAAATCCATATAAGCCGTGATGTTATCTTTGATGAATCCAAGATGTATGAAGATGAGGATGCTGAGCAGATAGACACATCCAGTGGGAAAGATGGTATAGTGAGGATACCACCTGATGATGATCCATTCATTGACCTTCCGAGTGATGAACATGAGGATACATCTCAAGATACTACTCAACCTCAAGAAACGGGTTGGAGAGGTAGGGACAAACCTTTTGGTGCAAGAAGTATTGAAGTTGCAGGTGACAAACGCAAGGAGAATTTTGTACCGTGGGATACATTTTCACCAGGAAGCCAATCACCTGACAGAAAGCTCCCTAAGTGGTTTGAGAGATTGATGGAGAGCTGCGACATAGATGACTTTCTAGGATCACCTAACCAGGGAGAGCTACGAAGATCAACAAGAGAGAAGATACTACCTGAAAGGTTTGAAGCAAATTATGCTCTTTTATCTAGAATTATTCAAAGCAAAGAACCTTCGACTTATGGTGAAGCGAAGGATGATGACATTTGGGTCAAGGCCATGGGAGAGGAGATGGAGTCAATTGCTAAGCATAGCACAGGGGACTTAGTAGAACCACCAGTTGGCAAGAAACCCATTGGTTGCAAATGGGTATACAGGACTAAGTACCATGTAGATGGAAGTATAGCAAAGCACAAAGCAAGTTTGGTGATCAAAGGGTACGCACAAAATAAAGGCATTGACTATGAGGAGACCTTTGGGCCACATTTTGGTTGGCCTTTGCATCAGATGGATGTGAAATTGGCTTTTCTAAATGGTGAGTTAGAAGAAGAAGTGTTCATGGATCAACTGAAGGCTTTGTAACGAAAGGACAAGAAAATAAAGTATGTCTCTTGAAGAAAGCGTTTTATGGTCTTAAACAAGCACCACGTGCATGGTATAGCAGGATTGATGCCTACTTTCATTCAAAGGGGATGGTGAGAATGCATTCTGATCCAAATCTATATGTCTTATGCTTTGATGGTATGGTTGCTTTGATTGCTCTTTATGTTGATGACTTGATTATTACGGGAAATAATCAAGAGATGGTAGACATGATCAAGAAAGACCTCATGGAACAATTTGAGATGATAGATCTCAGCCTGATGCATTACTGCCTTGGAGTAGAAGTGTGACAAAAAGGACATGAAGTGGGTATAACACAGGTGAAGTATGTCAAAGAGTTGCTACACAGGTTTAGGTTGCAGGATTGCAAACCAGTAAACACTCCTATTGAACTAGGTAAAAAGCTTTCTAAGCTTGATGAGTCACAATCATTTGATGCTACGCTATATAGACAGTTAGTAGGGAGCTTGATTTACCTTACCACGACTAGACCATATATATGCTATGTTGTTGGTATTGTAAGTCAGTTTATGGCAGCACCTATGGAAACACATTGGAAGGTAGCTAAACGCATTTTGCATTATGTGAAAGGCACTTCAGAGTATGGCTTGATTTACAGGAAGCATGATGGTTTACCTGAGTTGTGTGGCTATGTGGATGCGGACTGGGGAGGTGAATATGATGATCGTAGATCCACCACAAGATATATATTCCAGTTTTGTGGTAATTGCTTTACCTGGTCTAGTAAGAAGTAAAGTACAATTGCTCTTTCCACCACAGAACCAGAGTATAAGGCAATGTGTAGTGCTGCACAAGAAGCTATATGGTTGAGACAAATTTTGGAAGAAATTGACATGAAGTAGAAAAATCCCACGACTTTACATAGCAACAGTCAGAGTGGCATTCAACTAGCAAAGAATCCAGTGTTCCATGCAAGAACTAAACACATTGAGATTCAGTATCACTTCATACATGAGAGGCTGCTGAGTCGTAAAATTCATGCTGTTCATTGTAGCACAGAAGAACAACTAGCTGATATTTTCACTAAGCCACTTACTGGAGAAAAGTTTGATAAATTTAGATCAAAGCTTTCTATACTTAAAGTTTGTTGACTTTAAAGCTATGTATATGACTGTATAAAAAGTGACTCTACTTTAAGGGAGAGAGTTAGAATTGAAGTTAGAATCACTGTGTTACTGTACTGTGGGTCCTATTGATGGATAAGGATCAGTTGGCCTCGCCACTAGGCAAGTCGACGGGACACGTGTCCCGCCAACGGCAACATGGGTCATGCATGGGTTGCCTGAGTGAACAACTATATGTACAGTGTAGTTTCATTTTGTGAAATACAGTTGCTATGTGAGCTTGCTGAGGAGAGTGTTTTCTGTCTGTGTTACTGTGTAGCATGATCTGCGTTCCTATGCAAAGCAAATTCTAAGTACATGATGCTCTAGAGCTCATGGAGGAGGCTCCTATATATAGCCACGAGTTGTAGAATCCAATTACATATTATTTTGGAGTTCGCCTCTTGCAACAGAGTGAATCCCAATCTATAATAATTTGAGTTCCATCTCTTACTTGAGAATAGGAGGCCTCTTTTTAAAAAAAACATAACTCAAGTTGAGATAATCTAATTTGCTAGCTCCCACATGGCTATCCATCTTTCAGGAATGTTAGCGCAAGAATCTACTACCGTTAGCAATGATTCTGCCTCACCAATGGCCAGCCATGTGCAGACATCTACTAGCTCTCTATTCACTGATTCACCAACTATGTGTGCTCAGATTCTACTTTTTCAATGTTAGCGCTAGCATCTCCTTGTCTCTACTGATCTACTAGCACCTCTTCTTCATCTATTTGCAACGACTCAGACCTTGTGTGCTGCTATTCTTCGCGGACAGAGAGTCTGCTAAGCAACGGTTCTATCTGGTAATGGGTCTTTGCCATGTAGTATAGTAGATGTCTTTGTTAGTATAATGGTAGTGTGTCATGTCTGTCAGTGGCACACATATGACTTGATCTTGATCCTTTACTGGCAATGGAAGCTCAACTTGGATATAGGATCTATCAGGACTCGATTTCCTACTTCTACAGTTCTGTTTCAATTCTTGCTTTACTGTCATAGACTGCAGATTATTATTATTCTAATCTACAGAAACATCAAGAAACGAAACTAAATCTACTCCTATTGGAATCACAGAATCAATACAACCTCTTCAAAACCGAAATCACAGAACCTACAAAGTGCTTCTTACAACTGCCACTCAACAGTTGTAAGAAGAACTCCTCAGGGAGCCATAAACCGGAAAACATCATAATTCAGTGGAATGGTAGATCAATCTCCAAGTCTTGCACATCTACCTGATGCTAACACAAATGGAAATCCTACAAAAGTGCTTATTACAACTATCACTCAATAGTTGTAACAAGAACTCCTCAGGGAGTTGATAACTAGAAAGCATCTGAACTGAGTAGAATGATGGATCAGCCTCTGAGCCCTACACATCTACCTGATACTAATCCCAAACCACAACAAACACATTCATACATCAGTACCCAAACTATATGCATGAAGATGGAGCATGGAAGGAAATGCAAGTAGTAGAATCTTCAATTAGCAAAGCTACAACATTTCAGTACATAACACATGCTATGGAACTCGTGGTGGAGGCCTCTATCTATACCCACGAGCTGTAGAACTCAATTGTATCATATTTTGGAGTCCACCTCTTGCAACCAACTGAACTCCAATCTATAATGATTTGAGTTCCACCCCTTACTAATAGGAGGCCTCTTTATTAAAAACATAACTCAAGCTGAGATTAGTCTAAATTGCTAGCTCCCACATGGCTTTCCATCTTTCGGGATGGGGCTCACAGAATATTCAATTAGCCTAGCACTAATAATTCTCGTGCTCTCAAACTCGGCTATCAGTTTCATCTCTACTGGAAACCCTTTTTGGGTGATGAGTCACTGCATTGACACATTAGGGGCATGGCATCAGCTAACATTATCCTCCGCCTGTAGTATTGCAGGACCCACTGCAATGCCTCCCCCTATAGTGTTGTAGGACTCACTACAATGCCTTAGCTTTGACTCTTGATTTTTGTAAAGGCATAGATCAGCATTTGCGTGTGCAAAACCAAGAACTTATTGGTTGCATTGTCACGTGTCTCGGTAAAACTTCAAATTCGTAGCAAATTATTAGTATAGCCTTGCATAACTGAGAGTCTCTTGCTTGTTCTTTTCAGTGTTTTTTTTGTCAAGAGACTTCTCGTAGCTTATCTCCTTTCTGATGGCTTCAAATGTGATGAAACTCGTTCTTTATGCCCAACGAAATAGGTCCCAGATAAGGCCTAACCTTGTAGGCTTTACAAACCTCACTATATCCAGCAAAAATACCTTTCCTTGAAGATGGATCCTCCTTGGTCCTATCATCAAGAGTAATGTTGACATAGCATGTGCATCCAAAAGTTCTTAGAAAGTTGAGACTCGGCCTCCTCTTGAATAGCATCTCAAAAGGTGGCCTTCCATCCAAAATAGCACTCGGCCACCTATTGCACAAGAAATTGGCACACAACAAAGCTTGATTCCAAAATGGTTTATCAAGATTAGCACTTAACCTCATGGATTTAGCACTTTCACATAAAGTTCTATTCTTCCTTTTAGCCACTCCATTTTGTTGTGGGGTCCTTGGTGTTCTATACTCCCTCTTGATCCCATGCTCATCACAAAAGGCCTTGAACTTGGTAGATATGTACTCATCACCATTGTCACTCCTTAAGCACTTGATCCTTGTGGAAAGTTGGTTCCCCCTTGCATTATTGAACTTAACAAAGACATCATACACTTCATCTTTGCTCTTTAGTAGATAGATCCAACAAAATCTACTAAAATCATCAATGAAAGTTACATACATCTTAGCTTCACTATTGCTAAATTGTAGTAATTCCATGAATATCTAAATGTACAGGTTGAAAAGGTAGATGTAGATCTAGTATAAGGTAGTCTATGTGACTTTGACAAAGCACAAGACTCACAAACATGATTGATACTTTTTAAGAAACTTGAAAGACCTATTACAACTTGCGTTAAAGCCACTACCTCCAATGGCTTGAAGTTGAGGTGTCCCATCCTTATATGCGAATGCAGGGGTGGATGCAACATAGTGTACTGGCGGACGCAAATGGTTGGTGGATGCAATGGGCGTCAGATGGATGTTGGCAGATGAAAATGGGTATGGGATGCGTGAAGGTGGAGTGGGTCAGATGCAAACTGAGAAGGGCGTCGGATGCAAGATAGGTGCTGGATGAAAATGGGCGGAAAATAACATGGGTCAAAAAAAATAAATGTGGGTCACAGAATCTGCTTACCAATAGCCAGCCATGTTGCGCAGACATCTACTAGCTCTCTGTTCACTGATTTACCAACTATGTGTGCTTGGATTCTACTTCTTCAATGTTAGCGCAAACATCTCTTTGTCTCTGTTGATCTATTAGCACCTTTTCTTTCTCTATTTGCAGCGATTCAAACCTTGTGTGCTGCTATTCTTCTGATAGAGAGTCTGCTAAGCAACAGCTCTGTCTGGTAATGGGTCTGCCATGTAGTAAAGTATCTGTTAGTATAATGGTAGTGTGTCCTGCCTGTCAATGGCACACCTATGACCTGATCTATCCTTTACTGGAAATGGACGCTCAACTTGGATATAGGATCTATCAGGACTCGATTTCCTACTTCTACAGTTCTGTTTCAGTTCTTGCTTTATTGTCACAGACTATAGATTATTATTACTCTAATCTACTGAAACATCAGAGAACTAAACTAAATCTACTCCTACTGGAATCACAGAATCAACACAACCTCTTTAAAACTGAAATCACAGAACCTACAAATTGCTTCTTACAACTGTCACTCAATAGTTGTAAGAAGAACTCCTCATCACAACTGTCACTCAATAGTTGTAACAAGAACTCCTCAGGGAGTTGATAACTAGAAAGCATCTGAACTGACTAGAATGATGGATCAACCTCCGAGCCCTGCACATATACCTGATACTAATCCCAAACCAATGCTTAAGAGAGAATTAACAACAACAAACACATTCATACATCAGTACCTGAACTATATGCATGAAGATAGAGCATGGAAGGAAATGCAAGTAGTAGAATCTTCAATTAGCAAAGCAACAACATTTCAGTACATAACACATGTTATCGAACTCGTGGTAGATGCCTCTATCTATACCCATGAGCTGTAGAACTCAATTGTATCTTATTTTGGAGTCCACCTCTTGCAACTAAGTGAACTCCAATCTATAATGATTTGAGTTCCACCTCTTACTAGATAATAGGAGGCCTCTTTATTAAAAACATAACTCAAGTTGAGATTAGTCTAAATTGCTAGCTCCCACATGGCTTTCCATCTTTCGAGAATCACCATGGGGCACACAGAATATTCAATTAGCCTAGCACTAATAATTCTCGTGCTCTTAGACTTGGCTCTCAGCTTCATCTCTGTTGGAAACCCTTTTTGGGTGATGAGTCACTGCATTGACACGTCCCACGAGTTCTAGAGCATGTAATCTGTATTGAAATGTTGTTGCTTTGCTAATTGAAGATCATTCTACTTGCATTTCTTCCCATGCTCCATCTTCATGCATTTTGTTTGGGTACTGATGTATCAATGTGCTTGTTGATGCTTTCTTCTCTTAAAGTTTGGTTTGGAATTAGTATCAAGTAGATGTGCATGACCTGGAGATTGATCTACCATTCCACTATTTTTTGAAGTCTCCTGGTTTCTACTCCCTGAGGAGTCCTCCTTACAACTGTTGAGTGACAGTTGTAGGAAGCACTTTGTAGGATTTCCATTGCTTTAGTCTAGAAGTTGTTGACCTGATGTTGATTCGCTGATTTCAATAGGATTAGATTTAGTTTAATTCCATGTTCTTGTTTAGTTTAGTTTAGCAATAATTAGCAGACTATGAGCAATAATGAATCGATCTGAAACAAAACTGTAGAACTATAGAAAATGAGCTCCTGATAGACCCTATGTCCAATATGAGCCACCATTGTCAAATAAGGTTCTGAATCAGGTCATTGTTGTGCCACTGATAGGTGGGTACAACACTCTTATACTACAAAATTAGATTATGAGATTGAACTGTAGCTAAACTGATTTGTAGTCTCGTGAATCTCTGCCATGCTAAACCTCTGTCAGACATAAGGAGAGTTGTCCCTGAGTAGATTCTGACAGAGGACTAGAATCGTTGAGAAGTAGAATGAGCGAAGTAGCAGCAAACATTGAGAGAGTCACTGCTAACCGACTTTGAATAGGCACTAATAGATCAGTAGAGCCAGTCGCAAATATTGAGAAAAAACAGCAAACATTGGTGTTGTCGCGCTAACTAGCAATCAATGTTAGCGAAAGAATCTACTATCGTGAGCAACGATTCTGCCTCACAGAACCTGCTTACCAAGGGCCAGCCATGTTGTGTAGGCATCTACTAGCTCTCTGTTCATTGATTCACCAACTATGTGTGCTTGGATTCTACTTCTTCAATGTTAGCGCAAACATCTCCTTGTCTCTACTGATCTGCTAGCACCTCTTCTTCCTTTGTTTGTAGTGATTCCGACCTTGTGTGCTGCTATTTTTCTGATAGAGAGTCTGCTAAGCAACGGTTCTCTCTGGTAATGGATATGTCATGTAGTATAGTAGCTGTCTCTGTTAGTATAATGGTAGTGAGTCCCGCTTGTCAGTGGCACACCTACGACCTAAATCCTATCGGCAATGGAAGCTCAACTTGGATATAGGATCTATCAGGACTCAATTTCCTACTTCTACAGTTCTGTTTCAGTTCTTGATTTATTGTCACAGACTGTAGATCATTATTTTCTAATCTACAAAAACATAAGGGAACTAAACTAAATCTACTCCTACTGGACTCACAAAATCAACACAACCTCTTTAAAACTGAAATCATAGAACCTACAAAGTGCTTCTTAAAACTGTCACTCAACAGTTGTAAGAAGAACTCCTCAGGGAGCCAGAAATCGAGAAACACCAGAATTCAGTGGAACGGTAGATCAATCTCCAAGCCCTGCACATCTACCTGATGCTAACACAAATGGGAATCCTACAAAAGTGCTTATTACAACTGTCACTCAACAGTTGTAACAAGAACTCCTCAGAGATCCGATAACTAGAAAGCATCTGAACTGAGTAGAATGATGGATCAGCCTCCAAGCCCTGCACATCTACTTGATACTAATCCCAAACCAATCCTTAAGTGAGAATTAGCAACAACAAACACATTCATACATCAATACCCAAACTATATGCATGAAGATGGAGCATGGAAGGAAATGCAAGTAGTAGAATCTTCAATTAGCAAAGCAACAACATATCAATACATAATACATGCTATGGAACTCGTGGTGGATGCCTCTATCTATACCCATGAGCTGTAGAACTCAATTGCATCTTATTTTGGAGTCCACCTCTTGCAACTGAGTGAACTCCAATCTATAATGATTTGAGTTCCACTCTTACTAGATAATAGGAGGCCTCTTAAAAAACACAACTCAAGTTGAGATTAGTCTAAATTGCTAGCTCCCACATGGCTTTCCATCTTTCAGGAATCACCATGGGGCTCACAGAATATTCAATTAGCCTAGCACTAATAATTCTTGTGCTCTCGGACTCGGCTCTCAACTTCATCTCTGCTGGAAACTCTTTTTGGGTGATGAGTCACTGCATTGACACATCAGGGCATGGCATTAGCTATTTAATTTTTTCGACCCATGTTATTTTTCGTCCGTTTCCATTCGACACCTATCTTGGATCCGCCAGTACACTCTGTTGCATCCACCCCTGCATTCCTTTTGCATTTCACAGTTGGCATCCAAGCTTCATATTACATCCGATGAGCTATCTCAGTTTCTCACCATTGCTCAGATTTTCATGGTTGATTTGACATATCAATCCTATCCTATTAATTCAATCATATATGAGGAACAATCAATACAAAATCCCATATTTCTAATCTAATTCTGGTATAAGATTC
Source organism: Diphasiastrum complanatum (assembly GCA_029204225.1). Lineage (NCBI taxonomy): Eukaryota > Viridiplantae > Streptophyta > Lycopodiopsida > Lycopodiales > Lycopodiaceae > Diphasiastrum > Diphasiastrum complanatum. Next base: position 44,959,880 of record CM055112.1, read on the forward strand.
AGCTAAAGACAAACTAGTCTGGCACAATTCCATTCCTGACCAAGTACATCTGAGGCTGTACTCAACAGACAATCCAACTAGTCTCTAAATTATAACTAAAGTTACATTCAACCAGCACTTCCACGAGTCACCATATTTTATATTTGACTCCTCAAACCTTCGTCACATCTGATTTTATGTCCGATGCTTGACTAATTCATATTGATTGCCATACATCTGATGACCACTTTCCTATCTTACATCTAATGGTCCGTATACTATCAAAACAATCTAAACGTCAAAACCAAGGCTTTTTAGCCGAGGTTTCCATTCAAATGTTTTGAACCAACTCTCTTCCACCAAAATCTTCAACCGAATCTTCACTAAGGAACTCAAATCGAGTCTCCTCGACCGAGAGGTTCAACCGAAGTTTTTCACCATAGGCACTATCTGGCATCCACTCTCTGATGAATGAAATTTTTGTTTGTCCAATACTCTGCATTTATCGACTCTCTGTAAACGACAATCATACACAAAAGGGCCCAAGTCTATTATTTTTATTTACAATTAGCTCGCATGCTCATTGGGCCATGGACTTAAACCTGAACCACAAGTATACTCTTGATGGTGGTTACCAGAGCTCAAAAGCAAAAGGAAGTAATAGTAGATCCAATACTTGTTGATTCTACACCATCAACTGATATACCAACAACATCTGGAGTCTATCCAAATCTCCATGCAGAAAAGAGAAGATATCAGGATATGAGGCCGTGGATTAAACATTTGCAAGAAGAAGAGGAGCTTGAATCTGCTAAGGCTACAACCGAAGTCCATTCTTCACTGGTGCAACCACCGAATAATCCATGAACAGATGAATACTCAGTTGCCTCATCATGAAGAACCCTTCAAGATGACTAAACCGAAAGCGCTGCAAACAGAGTTACTCATGAATATTCTATCTAGTAAGATAAATATTACATTGGGAGAATTTTTGAAGTTGGTGCCGAAAGCAAAGGAAGTATAAGCACAAAAGTTAACTCAGATTGAACCAGAAGTCCATCGAGAACCATGTTTTTGTGCTAGATTTGAAGAATCTAATGAAGTACTCCATGTCAATGCAACCTGGGAAAGTGAGCAAACAAATATCACTCTACCGATACAACATAAGCAATTTTCTAAAGAACCAGCCGTGATAGATAGAGGTTTGGGAGTTAACTTGATTTCAACAAAGCTATGTGCAAAGTGGGGCCTTAAAAGGATTAAGCCTGTGGCCTTTGCCATTAAGCTAGCTGCTCAAACGATAGTTTGTCTGCTAGAAATGGTTGAAGACATACCTGTCAGAATTGCTGGAGTTCAATTTGTCGTTACTTTTGTAGTAATGGACTTACCTGACACACTGAATGTCTACTGAGTCCTATTAGGAAGTCCATGGTTATGAGTTGTGCAAGTAATTCATAACTGGGGTACCAAGAAAATCACTTTTGAAAATCGTGAATGTGCAGTCAAAATTGATCCAATCACTTGGACTATCAAACCAATAGTCCAAAAAGGTGATGATGATTTATCAACAATGGATTACACTTGTGACCAACCAGTAAAAAATTGGGGAGTTTATTATGACCCTCAAACCGATACTGTGAATTGGAAAATTGTACAACAAGCTATATGTGTCAAAAGATAATCAATTTGACTTGAGCGAGATTTCATTATTGGATCGAACTTTGGATACACCCATCACTTTTCCATTGAATGTGCTGAATGTAGCTTGGATATCAATGGAACCCATACCAGATCCGATTGAAGATGAACTTATTCATGTGAGTCACACCTTGACTTATGATGACAGAACTTACTCATGAACACGTAATAAATCACGTGGATCCTACCAGATTTGGAGTATGTGATATTTCCTATAAACCAACAATAAAACCGCAAAAGCAGTTATATTGAAGGAAAACAAGATCACAGGATCAATGACAAAGAAACAAGCTAAGCAACATTATAATATGGTCCTGAAATGGGAAAATCCACTTCAAAAGGTTGATTCGAAGAATGTGCCATTTGTAAGTACATTTCACATGTGTGGAGCATGTTCCCACATGTGTAAAATAGTTTATCATAGCTTTAGGAGTTTCCTAAGTTTTTATGTCAAGCTTCTTTGTGTAGTTTTGTAATAGGATCAAAAATTGGCATAGATGGCAAATTGATCAATTCCACATGTAATGCCTCTATTGAGCCAAAGTAGTGTAGGACGTGAAACTCATGCTAAATAGGTTGTCGACAAGTGTCTTTAGTTAGTTTGATACGTGACAAGTCAAAATTTAAAAGGTCCAATAGAATTGAGAGGTGGAAGTACATTGGTCCAATAGGTTTCGAGATATGCTTGAGAATGGTCCAATAGAATGGAGAGATGGATGCATCAATGGTCCAATAGGACTAAGAGGTTGTAAATATGAGGTCCAATCATATTTGAGTGTGGATTAGCTGGTGGATCTACTAGTATCATTGTACTTCTCATTTGGAACTAATGGATTTTGAGATCAAGTGAGATTTTGATCAAAGTGTTTTCTAGCATTCTCTCGCTACCCAAGAGCTATTGGTAGGATTATCTCTCTACCCGAGGAGAGGAGCTTAATTTTACTTAGTTTTATTTTGGAACACTTCCCACACGTGTGTATGTACTTTGGAAGTGAGTTAATGCATGTAGTAGTGTGTTTTTGCCATTGAGAGTAAGATAGATCTTGAATCTCAATCTAATCTTGATCATTATGCATCCACACACCTTAGGAGATCTAAATCACATGTAGTGGGCACTCCACACATGTGAAATTCACATGGTATCATAGCCTACCTAAGGTTATCATGCTTTTCCATCCATTAGCTTGAAAATTTTCCACCAATATTGAGCTAGAAATTGTCAAGATCCATTTTCCTAGCTATTTTGTTCAGTTTTGTATCAAAAGAGATCAATAGGGCATTGATTGGGTTTGACCTGGCACTGTACAAAATCAGGTGCTCAGACACATGTGAGGAACATCCAATTTCAGTTTGAGAGATCTCTTTCATGTTTGATCCAAAAATCTTGCTAGATAGCTTGTTTTGAAGCTATTTTTGTCTAGTTTTTTATGCAATCAGTTTCATTGCATTTGATTGAGCCAATAAAAAGCTATAATATTTTGAAGAGGGTTAGGTAGGGCACCTAGGCCTGTGTGGACACATTTGGTTTGGTCAAGAGATTGCTTGTTTGATCCTAAATCATAGTTGTATGCTTACCAATCTCATCTGTATGTGATCTAGGCACTGTTTTGAGATCTTAGCCAGTTTGTTTCATGCAATATCATTGTATTTGAGTCAAATTTGGTCTGTTAGTGTATTTCACACCTGCTAAGAGTGTTTGATCATAACTTTGCCCATACTCCATCATTTGATGTGAAGTAGATCTAGTTTTGGAGAGATTGGTAGAGCTAGCGAGAATCATCTCAAAGTTTGTTGCAAGATCTTGCATAGGAGTTGGTAGTACACCTTTAAAGGATCCTATAGTGAGAGAGAAGCAACATTTTATTGTCTCATTTCAAGGATTCTTCACTATTACATGGCATCTATGGGTTCCTATCTGTTGGAATCTAGTGAAAGACGATCTCTCCAACTATTCTATTTGGAAGGTTAGAATGGAGTCAATCTTGATACTCCAAGATGTGATGGACATTGTACTTGGGATTGAGGAGGAGCCAAGAAGAGAGCTAGGATGGCTCTCCACTTTATCAAGATGAATGTCTCTAATGAGATTTTGAGATATTTTGGTGATTGCAACTCGTCCAAGCAAGCTTGGGATACTCTCAAAGCTATTTATGAAGCCAAAAATACCTCTAGGCTCCTCACTCTTAGAAATCAGATCATTCAAAGTTCTCAAAAGAGTGATGAGAGTGCCACTAATTATGTGTTGAGAGTGAAGGATACTCATAGTGAGCTTGCTTGTATTGGAGGATCCATAAATCAAAGTGAGCCAGTCCAAGTCATACTTAATGGCTTGAGAGATGAGTATGAGAACCTTGAACAATCCTATGCCATCAAGGAGGAGCTACCTACTTTGGAGGATTTGCAAGGAGTGCTAATGGCTGAAGAATCAAGGAATGAGAACAAGCTATTAAGGATGGACAAATTGTCACTCAATCATAATGGTGAAGACAAAGTTTTATTTGCAAGCACAAAGAGAGGAGCAAAAAGCAACACCAACACTTCTCTAAGAGCAAAGAAAAAGACCAAGATGAAGAGGATGATAATTCCTCTCAATATTCTACTTCAAAGAAGAAGCAAAAAGATGTTCAGTGTTTCTTTTGTGGTATTGAAAGGCCACTATGCCACTAATTGCTTCAAGAAGAAGAATCAATCCAAGCAAGCCAACATCTCTCATGAAAAATAAGACTTTATTGCAAGTGATGGAGAATGCTCACTTATGGAATCAAAATTATCCTCTTCCACCTTCAAGATGGATGACTCTTGGTATATTGATAGCGGAACATCTTCACATATGTGTAGCTCCAAGGATTCCTTTTCAACTATCATGCCTTATGAAGGAATCAAGAAGACCATATATATTGCAAGTGATCAGAGTGCAAAATTGAAGGAGTAGGGAATATTCCCTTGAACCTTGCATCATCAAAAGTTCTATCTCGTCAAGAGGTTCTTTTTGCTCCCAAGATTACAAAGAATCTTATAAGTGTTGGCAAATTCTTTGATGGTGGCCTTGATGTCAATTTCCATATTGACAATTGTGTGATAAAAAAGGATGGTGAGATCCTTGCTATGGATCTAGATATGGAGGAATCTACAAATTGAACCCAAGAGAGAGTGCAAAATCTCTTGAGGTTGCTTATGTATCCAATTCTTTAAAGGAGGATGATCACACAAGATGCACATTTCTTCTTTCTTCAAGATTTATGGTGCCTGATTATTTTCTATTATTCAAAGCATATGTTGAGATGGAATTCTCATTGAAGATCAAAGCTTTGAGGAGTGATGGAGCTCTTGGAAGAAATACACCATATGAAGTATTATTCAAGAAGCCTAAGGATGACTACCTTAGTGTCTTTGGAGGTTCTTGCTTGAGCAAGCATATTGAGGTGGTATATCACTTTGTGAGGGAAACAAGTCATGGAAAAGGAGGTGGAGCTTCAACATGTTTCTTCAAAGGAATGTGTGGCTGATATCTTCACCAAGGCATTGGAAAAAGACTTGTTCATAAAACATAGAACATCACTTGGTGTACTTTCCAAATCTATGCTAAAACTAGTTGAAGAGGGAGTGTGAAAATTGTCAACTAGTTTCGACATTTTAAATGGCAATTTCAAAATGAGATTTCTATGAAGGATTTTAGATCATTCAAGATCCAATCCATGTCCCTGATCTTTGGTTACAAAAAGGAACAAACCAACAATCCTGCCAATGTAGAAAAATCAGCATCTACATACAAAATGAGATGCAAACTCTAAGAGATACTGATCAAATATGAACCAAAACATAAAATATAGTTGTTTTCCATACAATTACAGTACCCTATTGTATTTCACATGTGTGAACCCAGAAATAGCAATAAATGATCATTCTACACATAGAATTGCAAGATAACATCATGAGAGTGCACCAATTAGTAGAACCCAAAGAGAACCATGTATAATGATGAAATGAGAGAGAGAAGAGAGAAGATGTGACTCTCCATGAGTTTTCTCCTTTTATAACAGGTCCAAACCCTATTTGGCCACTTGGTTTTCCCTCGAAAATGCTAACCCTACTATTTTTGGGTCTAGATTCAAAGTACCGAACATTTAAATTTGAATCTACTCAAACTCGCCTACCAACTTTTCCACACTTTCAAAAAGTGTTTATTCAATGTATTTTAAACTAACATAACTTCAAAAAGTTTATCTCTAAGTCTAAAATAAGTTTTGGCCTCAATTGACAATTTACCAAAATATGACTAAACTTGTTGAAATCTCTCACACTCCCTCTTCAACTAGTTTTGGCATAGTTTTAACCATACTACTTTGATCCAACTTTATAATGATCTCCATCCTAAGTATAGAGCTCCTTTCTAATGTTCTACAATAGTTTCCATAATTGATATAGAGAATAGTGTTGGATGCTTAACTATTTCTTACATCAATGTTACACATCAAGATATAACTAAAACATGAAGAACCAAATAGAATGTGAATGAAATGATTCCTCCATGTTTCAAACTTTGAACTCTCTGGAAATTTATAGCAACCAAACAATAAATGTGAGTGATGGCCATTTGCTTGCTTGTCTGTGTCCTTTCTTGATATGTCTCCACCATAAAACTCCATGAATGAGCCTCCATCTCCATCTTGCCACAAAATATCATCAACACTTGATAACTTGGCCATGAATGAGTGACATAATGAACCTCCAATAGCTTCATTTCCATCAGCAAAACCAGCCAAGAATGCTAGTACAATTCCAACAATAAGATATTGCAAGACAATGTAGCTAGTTTTTGCAATTTGCACACATTCACATGAAATAGCTCAAACATGAGATTGAACAAGTAAAGTAATTTTACACAACACTTCCTTACTGCTCCTTTGACCTTACTTGATTTTGAAGACTCCTGCAAAAATAGATCCATAACATCTTTGCCAAATAACCTTCCTTTGATGCTCTTGACTAGCTCCAAATTGTCACCTTTCCTTTTGTGTTGTTGAAGCCCTTTGAGACCAACCTCTTGATCTTCCTCTTGACCATCAAAGTCATTGAACAAAATTTGTTTTCCAGATCCATTACTTGATTTTCCACCATAAAAACCATGAGAACCGGTATGTCCAATTGGCATGGCATCATCTACACAAGAAGATTCTCCAAAACATGTGAGTAAAGCAAAGTGAGTCACTTCCACTTGCTTACCTTTCTCTTGATCATCAAATATATCAAAGATATGAATATCTTCAGCCCTAAACCTCTGGAAATATTCCCTCTCAAACATATGATCTAGATCCAACAAGATCTCATCAATGCTTGATCTCGAATTTTCAAAAAGGTTAGTGAAAACAATGCCACCATCATAAATCAAAAAATAGATTCCAAACTTTCCATCCAACATGAAGTAGAGTAGGTGAAGATGAGTATCAAACCTAATAAATCCAGCCTTATTGAGTCCATAAAAAACCTCAATAAGCTCACCAATGAGATCTCCCTTGCCTTGAAGAAATTGCCTCCCGATTTGCTCCATGTAGTCTTCTCCAACCAACATTTTGTCATCTTGATCACATTGAGTGATCAATTCACAATCATAGAATCTTTTGAGTTGATGAAGAGATGTGAGATCCATGCTTTGGATCTTCCGAAGAACTAATCTTCCATTGCTCTTTTCTTCATAAGACTCCCTCTTAATGATTGCATCATAAGAAGTAGAAATCTCAAAGACATTTGAAGCCATGAAAAAAATGTTTAGTACCTTCAACATAAGGATGATTGAAGTACTCTCTTTTTTCAAACAAGAACTTTTACTCAATGTTTTAGGTAATGACTCATATGAGATCTTGAATCCACACGTGTGAAGGACTGTAGGCTGTTGTTGTTGTATGGAAATGGATAGTACCTTAATGTATTTTGATGTTCACGGTTAGATCTTTGTGATTTATGCAAAACTAGCATGCTAAACTTGTTGATTTCTACCTTCTAACTAGTTCTAGTTGTGTTGATCAAATTGACCCAAGATCAAAGATCCATTAAATGCATTTTGGACCTGTATTTTCACAAGTTGATGTCAAGTTGTATTCAATTCACTTTAGTATTCTTCCTAAATTTTTGACCCATTGTGATTTTGCAGATATTTTTCCATCCAACACTCGAGAGTGGCGAAGTGTGAAATCACTAACAGGAAAATTAGAAGTTGTGCAAGTATATTCGAAGAATTAATCTATAAGGGGGTGGTCCCATCAGACCTAAAACAAAGGAGAATACTTTTTTTAATCGTATGATGACTACTTCAGATCAAGCTTATAAGCTGTATGATCCTACCGAGTGGAAGATATTCACTGGCTGGGATGTCATCTTCATCGAAGATTAGTTTATTGACCTCAAAGGTAAAGGCAAAGCTCATACAGTTGAACTTTTGGACTCTTTCAGATTATCGAACTCTCAAGTTTCAAATTTGACTTTTCCTATTGAAGGTCCAAGCTTGTCTACTCTCAACAAACAACTTATCAACGACGAAGCTAAAGATGATGATGTTGCGGTTCAGCAACTATAACATGAAGAAAATCAACTTCGATCATCACCCAAAAGATCGTCGACAAGAGTTAGCAGACCTATATTGATGAGTCTGCAACTTACCTTGTTCAAGAGTTGATGACTGTCAAAGAGGCACTCAGTCAGCCTGATTTCGATCTCTGGAAAGAAGCTATAAATGAGTATTCATCTCTTATCAAGAACCAGACTTGTACAATTGTCAAAATACTTGCCAACAAAAATGTAGTTGATTGCAAATAATTATTCAAAATCAAGTACAAGGCAGATGGAAGTACTAATGGAAGAAATGTTCGACTTGTAGCCAGAGGATTCTCTCAAGTATAGAACGTCGACTACACTAAGACCTTCAGTCCAGTAGCTAAACATTCTTCTATTAGACTTCTATTGTCATTTGTTGTTGCAGCAGATTTGGAAATACATTAAATGGATGTACAGACATCATATCTTAATGGAGTTATTGAAGAGGACATTTACATGGTGCAACCTGAAGGTTACGATATCAAAGGTAAACACAATCATGTGTGTAAACTCCATCAAGCACTTTATGGCTTGAAGCAATCTGTTCGAGCATGGATTCAGAGGGTCAATACTTTCCTTATTGATCACGACTACACACCAAGCTCTTCATATTCAAATGTCTACTTCAAGTCAGTGCAACATTTTTTTTATCATTATCACTTTGTATGAGGATGACACATTGTTTTTCAGCAATAGTATTGATCTGATAAAGGAAGCAAAGACAATGCTATCTTTCAAATTCGGCATGACTGATCTGGGTGAAGCTCATTACTATCTAGGTATTCAAATCCAAAGAGACTAAAAATAGAAGTTGATCTATATTCTCAAAATTGATACATTCACAATGTCTTAACCAAATATAATCTGATGCATTGCAAATTAGCTCTCTCATCAATGGATCTAGGACTCAAGATGTCGAAGGACCAATGTTCCCAAACAATCAAAGAGAAGGAACAAATGCTCATTCGATAATAGGATCTCTTATGTATGCGATGATCTCTATACCAAACTAGACATAGCTTTTGCAGTTAGTTCCTTGAGTTAGTACATGACCAATCATGGTATAACACATTGGAAGGCTCTTATCAGAGTCATGAGATATCTTTGAGCTACTATGGACTTTTGCATATGTTATGGAGGAGTCGAAAACCACAAACTCAATATTCTCAGTGGTTTTTCAGATGCAAGTTGGGCAAGAGATGTAGACACTCGTAAATCCACTTCAGGATTTACATTCTTCCTCAACAATGGTCCTATTACATGGAGTAGTCGCAAGGAAACTTTGGTAGCTCTATCTTCCACTGAATCAGCATATATCACAGCCTCTCAAGCTACAAACGAAGCAATATGATTGAGAAACTTACTTTCAGATATCAATCTCCGACAATCATTTTTTGTGATAATCAAAGTGCCATTGCTTTATTAGCTAACCCCAGGTTTCATTCTAGAGTAAGCACATTGAAATTAAGTATCACTACGTCAGAAGCAAAGCTCTCGACAAAGAGGTTGACTTGCAGTACTATCAAATGCAAGATATGATAGCAGATCTTTTTAGTAAAGCATTAAGCTTGGATGCACACAAGAAATTTTGTGCAGAACTAAGTCTAAAGGTCAAAGCATTCATGAATTCAGATTAATAGGGAGTGTTGGATTATTCTCCTGATTATCAACTAATCGATCTTTTAATCTTCATTCGCTTATTACCCAGTTCTGTAATTTTATGCATGTTTCTACACAGTCTGCAGAAGTACATGGAAATCGCTCGCTCACAGGTGGATTCCACAAGTGAATTTCCAAGAAGTACTAACTGGATGGATGCTAGCTCACTCTGGCCAACCAGCCATTATGATCTACGACCTAATCAGCTGTCCTACTGGATGCGCATTTTTTGCTTATTATAAATAACTGACCATACATCTATTATTTCACTGAAGTAGAATCTAGCAGCTCTCTCAAGCTTTCAAGCTTGAACATTCTTGAGAATTCTAGCTCAGTTCTTTTGAGTTCTTTTAGAGTTTTGCTATTAGCGCTTAATGCTTATCAATGGAAGTGCAAATCAAACAGAGTTTTCAGAGATAGCTTAGAGTATGCGGTTTTTATCCGCAATTATCTTGTGCTCATTATCATTTTGCTGAATCAATCTATCCTTTATTGCATTCAGAATCTCTGTGAACTCATAGTGCTTTTGTCTAAAATTCCATTCTTCATTGTTTGGCTACGTAATCACTTTAGCTCTGATGATTTTAAAGTTAGTTGCTAAAAGATTGAATGTGACGCTTGTCATTATGTTTTGTTCAAAATTGATAGGCATAGTCATGCTTTAGTAAAGTAGGTTCGTTCACAAGCTTTGACTTGTCGTTATTGCATTATCGCCTCTTTCCAACACCTTATTTAGTTTTGTTTGTGTTTAATAGACCTCATGCCATCATTTCCAATAAACATGATACCCCACATGCCTCTGAAGAAGATGATGGTTTAGAAACAATTTTAAAATGTATCTACTCATAGTGTAATCAAGTTTGTAATAGTCAATGCCTTGAGGAAGTTGTGTGTGGTGTTTTGTTTGTAAATCAAAACATCAACAGTGATGTCAGCATTCTGACTAGCGATGCAAGAACTCAATATAATCTTCAGCAACTTATTTAGTCATAGACCTAATTATAAGAGACTAGTCATAGTAGATCTAGATGACAAGTCATTTGTAAGAAGAAAAACAAAGTTATCGCGAGATGCATTCAGACATATTTTCATCTCATTCTAGCAGGAGAATAGACACCGAGTTTATTTGCCAAGGGTCTTTTTGCTTGTGAAGTTGTCCCATCCTCGTGAAAATTTTGAGGTATATGTGTGGTATGTGCTACAACAAGCTCGTGGAGTTGCAAAGTGAGTACAATATTGGTTTTCTGGCATGGAAGCTAAAATAGACAGATGGTTAATCATAAAGTGAAATTTCAACAAAAAAATACCTTGACTAGATGATGCAAGTTTGTACATGTTCCATACTAAATGTTAGTAAAGTTTTCCCATTCTGTATGGACTCCATAAAGTTTTGTTCATTCCTAAATTGGTAGTTGTTTTGGGCATTTGAGAAAACATAATTAGTGGGAAAAAATAGATTATAGTACTGTAATTATTACTAACACAACAAGTGGCATGCACTGAAAGTAGTGCATCTAATCCATCTTGTGCAATCTATGTTTTTTGGAACTTGTTTGAACCTTGCAACAATGTTATACATCAACAACATCAAGATGATGTATAGCTGATCCCGATCTGAGAAGTTTTTAGTTCTTCCTAGTTTTAGAACGAAACTATAATATATAGTATTTCGTTCAATTTTTTCTAGTAGAAATTGACTACAATTGTAAACTTCCCACATTCTATATGCCATATTATGAGATTGTTCCGTACAACTAGGAACAAAGGCTTAATGTTAAGTGGGTCAATGCAGTAGGGTGCCTATTTAATATCCGAACAGGTACCTACGACTCTTGCATTTGTGGGTGTTGTTGTTTTTGGATTGCAAGTGCTCATGGACATCCTCAAAGTGAAGAGGTTTGTGAAGTAAGGACTTCTAATCATTGGTGCCACTCGAAAACTGACCACTCAACAACTTACATTCTTATCATTCAAGGCCAAGTCTAGATTTGGGTTGTGGCCAAATATTTTTCTTGGAAATTGAAAAGGCTCAATTTTTGGAATGACACATAGATGAAGATTTTGTTTGCAATAACCTTCCATGTAGAAGGGATTCACGGAGATGAGGAAAGGTAACTCTAATGGCATTGGGGTGATTGTTTTACTATTGTAATGTATGTGTGGGTTCAACAAATATTTGTCCACGTGGGTGACCGTTGGAGTCATTGGCCAAAAACATTAGGGTTGAATATATATAGAGTGGTATTTTGATTACTTCAATCAAATATATAGGTTGTTTACATTTTGTATGCATGTCCATAGGAGTAGTAGTTTTCACAATCAAACTACTCACTTAACTATAATACTCTCACAAAATTGTAACTATTGAGATAGGTTTTTTTCAAAACTATTTGTTTGTCAAGTTGACAACCGTTTCCAGCCTATGAGACAACATACACGTTGTTGCATCACCATACACAAGTTCTTTTGAAATTAAAACTACACGTCCAACATTATCTATAGGATTACAATTTGAGCAAATTCTTTTCAAGTTGTTATCTCAATACAACAATGAACTTCATGACAATATATACCTAATAAAAAAACAAGGATTATCATTTAATTTGCAAAAATCAAAGCCGTGTATGCTCTAACAATATAAGAAGACACATTTAATGTCTCAATCTTATAACCAACTCTTTCCCACACACTCATCATCCATAAACAAACAACATTCTCATACCTTACATAGCCTCCTCTACATTAACATGCTACTTATTGATACCAGACATTAATGCAAGATTCCTTACTAGGAATTGTTAAAATATATAAAATTAAAAACAAAGGAAATAGCTTGATATTGCATGAAGTCCTTCTGGTTTTTTTCTTCATATACTGGAAAGCTTTTAGAATTGAGAGCTATTAATTATTCTTCTTTGTATGGTCATATGAGATTTGAGATTCCCTTAGCCGATATGTTGTATTAAGTCATACAAACTTAATGCAACTTAACATGTAACAAAATTTACCCTACTACAATAAGCAACTATTGGTAAGTGCCACATATAGCTATGACCATTAGAAGATGTGTGCGTAGCATCATTCATGTTTGTTTCAAAATAAGGTTCAAACATATTGTGCATTGTTTCATCGTGTTGTACCTCCTCCTCATCATCAGAATCAAGTGCATTATAATAGAGTACAAAAAAATAATTATTGAAAGTTACCAAACCTCAACATCTTCCAAATTTTCAAACTTCCACAAATGATTTTCAACAATGCGTCTTTCACGCATCTTTTGCCCATCACACTTGATGCATATGCACCTAGTCCATATTTAAAATTGAAAATAGTTTCTTTTTTGTGAAAAACAAAAATCAAGTACATGTCACTTTAGCATAAAATTTGAAGTCATTTTAACTTAGTAACAATCTTTTTATCAGCATACAAACATGTATATCCTTTACTCTGTTGACTTGAGCAAGAGTCTTCATCGCTAGACTAGTCTGAATGTAATTCATCTCTTTGTGGTAAATTGCATATATGCAGAAGTACAAATACAAATAACATAAAATTAGTCAATTTAGAAAAAACGTTGATTCTTATGTTTTTTCTTTTAGATACTATGATTCTTATGTGTAGATTCTTATATGATTCTTTTGCATCTTATTGCAAATTATAAATGCATGTTTATCCTTTTTTTGGTTATCACAAGTATAGACCCCTAAGTCTAATATGCATTAAAGTTTTGTAATTGATTTTTTTCCTACTTCATTTCAATATATTTTTGGATGAAGGTTTTACATTTAAGCATTAGGGTTCATTATAATGTATTTTATGTTATGAATATAGTAATCATGTCAAGGTCCGGCGCGCAGTGGTGAGAGTAGTGAAGATTATGTTTCGAATTTTAATATATCACTCGAGCAAAAAGCACAATTGCGAGAGTGTTGACGAGCTTGAAAGTTACAATGGCCATTGGGCAACATTGATTAAAAAAGAAATTTCAAAGGCCTTGCTTTCTCCAAAAAAGCAGACTGTTGTAGACTCCTTACTATGAGACATCCACCACCATGATTAAGACCACGACTTTTGACCAATCATTTATACTCAAACAACTAGCCATGGGAGAAGAGCCTCAAATTCCCCATGAAGCAACTGCACTGGAGAAGGGAAAGGGCATACTATGAGAGACAACACCTATCTGCACCAGCCATGTATTTAAGAAGCCATCCTCGAGTTTGAGGCTAAGTATCCAGACCTATAGACACGAGGTGGCTTTGTCCTCCCATGCAAGATGGCTAACCTCAAAGGCCAAGAAAAAGCAATGCTTGCTAAGTTGGACCACAACCTACATGAAGGCAAGTCTTATTCAAGGAAGATAAGCTCACCTCATTCACCAATCAGACTAAGAGCATATGCAACATAGTTAGAGCTACCTTTGATATATCGGATCTCATGTAAAGTATTTCAGAACCCCTCAATATATGAGGGTCGATCCTCGTTACCTGTCTATCAGCAAAAGAGACCAATGGCATAAGATAGAAGATCATAACAATTCACCAAAAATAGAAGACTTTTGTGAATCTAGGGGTATGACAAATGACCCTCAATTGCAAGGGACTAGCATTCTTAGGTGGCCTTAAGTTCCAGTGGGACCATTCCTTGGGACCCTTGGTTTTCGATCATAATATCTTTGTAAAAATAAAGGCTCAACTATGACATCTACTTGTATAATTCCAACTTGAAGTGCCAACCTCTAATATAATAGAAAATGGCCCAACTAGTATGGCATCCCACGTGTATAAGCCCCACTAAGGGTGCCAATTAATTAGCATGGGGCAATTAAACATTTTTGAAAAGTTATAAGGTTAAACTTAGACTTTCAAATTATTAAAAGTCAAATCAAAACTTATAATATAAAAATTTCTCAAGTTAAACATTATTACTTATACTACGTAGTCCCATAAGTGCTTCTTGTTTTCCAAGGGGAGGCTTGAACTTGAGACCAAAGAAACTTTGAATGCCAAGCTAGTCAACCCCATTGGGTTAGTCCCATAAGTGAAAGCGGAGCTTTACAAGGTGTTTGTTAAGAATCCACACCTCTAATTCAAAGCATGTAGTAACAAGTTTGATCATATAAATGCATTTTAAAAACCCAAATACAACATATTAAGGCAAAGTTGAGGGCTCTTAAATAAGCATAATAAATGAGATATAACATCAAATGAGCACCTGAGAACACAACGGTCTCCTAGTGGACAATTAGAAGCATCGTGAAACAAACAAATAGAGGGCCAACTTTAGGAGTCATTGATAATAAGCATGATAGAATGGATTCATACACAATTGGGCTTGCTAGAGGGTTGGGTACATATTCAATATACTACATTCAAAAAATAAAATCTTAAAATAATAAATCTTTGAGCAAATGCAACTCACTAAGTTTTGCACCTTCTCCTCATCATCAATCAATCGAGGCACGTTCAAACCACGTCCAATTCCATGTTCGAAAAAAAAAGGTTAGATAATGCTATTAGATTCCTATGAACGTGAATAGAGATTCATATATCTTTTAGATAAGTCATGATACGAGAGAGTCCAAGACATTTAGCAAACTAAAGACTTTTTAAATTGGAGGAGTTTTGGAAGGTAGCAAGTCCATCACCATCGACCCTCTTATGATTACCTCGCTTCCCATTTACTCTAGCATTGATTAGTGACTCGCCTTGCTAATCTTTGCTTTCCCCCACATTTCCAATTTTAAGATCAAATCCTAAAAAGAAAACGAAAAAAGTGTAGTATAGATAGGTATGAACGGCAAGGTGATGTGGGTTTAAAGACAGGAACTGTGAGTTAAAATGTCTTTTTGAAGACAACGTCAACAGCCAGGAAACGAAGTTTGAACAGTAACAACGACCATCAACCAACAAAGTTATGCATAGTTTCCAGACTGAGACGGCTGATCCGTTTGTTGATGCTGCAACCCACTTCATTTTGATGGTGATTTGGAGAATTTTTTTGAGAATTAGTGATGCAGGATGATAGAGTGTCTTGCATAGCTCAAATGAGCTGGACTCTTTGAAGTTTGCCGACTGTTCAAATCCAAGTGGGTGAGCAATCATGCTGGCCAAAGCTCTTGGTTTTGGCGATATTTGAGAAGGTCTCCCTAGATCACGAGCAAATATCTCTTGAGCAGAATTTACAGTCAATAATAAATGATTGTTGGCGGTGATAATTTTGCGAGCTTGCAATGCAGCTTCATCCGCAAACCTTGGGAGGTTTGATCCATGGCAGGCGTACCTGATTGCAAGAGGTTAAGGATGATAAGATCTGTAAAAGGAGCGCTACAAATGGCTGCTCTGAAGGATCGTAGGCTTGCGTGTACTGTTCTTTCTGTGATTATGTTGTCATGCACGTTGCAGGTGCCGATCTTCTACGTACTTGCAAGAGTCTCCACGCTATCGTGCTTCAATGCTGCCTCTATATTCAGATCTTTCTCTCTCAATGACAGCGTGAATGCGTCGGATCGAATCCGACGCATCACGGCTAATGATCAGCCCACAGAGAGTAGCCCAGCAGATTCATCAAACATTCGCGAAGATCA
Source organism: Diphasiastrum complanatum (assembly GCA_029204225.1). Classification (NCBI taxonomy): domain Eukaryota; kingdom Viridiplantae; phylum Streptophyta; class Lycopodiopsida; order Lycopodiales; family Lycopodiaceae; genus Diphasiastrum; species Diphasiastrum complanatum. The sequence goes on from CM055112.1 coordinate 44,976,390, forward strand.
ATTAAACACCCTCGGCTTCTCTACACTCAACAAAGTAGATACAAACCTCCAGCAATCTCTTCATAGACATGGGTATGCTCACTACTCTTTCGTGCAGTTCAACTCATACAGGGAATCTGCGAGGGCATTCTACGTGGTAGGCATCACATCTGCTGTAAATAAACACTTTGATCATCCTGTCCACAATTGCGAGTGGCTGTCATCCCAAAATAGTACAAATATACATGTGACAAAAGCAAATATGATTTATGTCTACTACGATCAATTTCCTCGCCTCTACGTGGTTGCTACGGTGAACTGCACTTTCGATGAGGATGTGGGTATGGATGATCTGGGAGGTTCTCTGATCATCACAGTTTCTGTGGGGCCTTATCCGGGAGACACAGAGAAAGCGGTGGCTATGGTAGAACAGCAGGGAGCAGCGTCTGAGTTCGTGAGGAAGCGAGATAATCCGCCTCCTTATAAGATTGCATTCTGTGGGCCTCCCATGCATGGCAACATCAGAGCAGAGTGGATCGTCCACTGGCTGGTGTATCACCACTACCTCTGGAAGGGCAAAGAGCATTTCTTCTTCTACAACGTGGGTGGGTTGCAGGATCACCACCACAGACTACTGGATCCCTGGGTGAAATCAGGCTACCTTACCATCATCGACGCCAGTGATCAGGGACAGTATCCATCCTGGTACCACAATCAGCTCATGCTTGCAAATGACTGCCTCCATCGGACGCGATTCCTCGCATCCTGGACCTTCTTTCATGATCTGGATGAGTTCCTTCACATCCCACCACCCAGAAGCCTCTCATCGCTGCTCTCACGGTACCGAGATAAGCCATATATCACCTTCGGAAGCATCGGGGTCAACCTGACTATTTGTGCTGATCCTCAATCAGCGGATCTTGCAGCAGACTGGCCCGTGCAGCGCCTGCTATGGATGCACAAACGTCCTTATTGCGCCGACGCGACCTTTGATCCATGGGTCTGCCGGCAATGGCAAGGAGCCAGGAAGTATGCAGCTAATTCCCGAAAAGTTTATGCTGCAGCAGTGCATACTGCTGCACGTCCTGACGTGGGTGGAGCTGATCTGAATGCCACCATAGCCACGATGTATCACTACCACGGAGTACTGTCTACCCAGGCAAATATTTGTCAAGTAAATGTGAGCCTGTCACTTCCATCTAGTCAGCTGAAGGAGATAGTTCCGGAGATTGCAGACTACAACAAAGAATATGCAATCTCTAAGACCACAACTAAAGCTCGAAAATCCATGGATTTAACTCAGCTTCTCCTGGGCACGTAAATTTTTCGCTTGGTTTCATGAAATTCTATCTGCTTTGATTTCTGTTCCAAATTCAATATTGCTTACATGCTAGCATGCCCATGCCACATTCATCAGATTGTGATGAACAGCAACAGGTTTGTTCACTAGAACTCTTGAATATGCCGTGGATTCATCTGCTGATGGATGGAACTTAAAACTGTACAGCTACTCAGATCACATGACCCCCCCAAATCAATTTAGTTGTTTGATCACAAAAATAAGCCAAACCTGTTTGCCAAATTTCCGGGTTACAGCTAATTGTTAAGGCTATTTTAGAGAGTATTTGAGTGAAAAATTTTAATTCTTCATCTGAATGATGAGAATTTAGCTGAACCCTTACTCTGATAGCGTAGGATGGGTGTTAATGATTGAATGCTCAATGTACTCTATTTGCATCTTTGAGTGGAGAAGATATAAGTAATGTGAAGTTTGTAGAATAGAATCAAGACAATCCAGATGGGACAAACGAGCCCAACATTTTCTTTCCCAATTCTCAAGTACCCCAAAGTTAAGTATGAGGTGTGTCTACGGCCCAGGTCTACGAACCAGGGCGAAGGGCTCAACCTGTAGCGTTTCCTCCAAGCTACAGTTGGCAGTTGTAGAGACTCGAGAGCCAAAGACCCACCCTCAGGCTATGCAGCCACAATAGGGTTGTCATCTCTCATATCTTATGGCAACCCCACCATTGCTATAGACAATGGTTGTTAGCACCTTTCATTGTTGTTGTTGTATGGGCATTGGGGGAATGGATTTCTAGTGTCCTTTTCGGTGAAATCTTGCTATCAAAGATACTAGGATAACCAAGTGATACTAGGATAAGTGGAAAGGTCACCAAAAAACTAAGTTTACTTATGTAAAGGATGGGTGTGCTACCCAAAACCTGGAGCCTACCACCTATGACACTCCACCCTTTATGTCTCTAAAGGAATGCACATAGAACTTATCTCTTTCTCTCCTTTCTCTCTCCAAGTATGGGAACCACCTTTTCTCTCTCTCTCTCTCTCTCTCTCTCTCTCTCTCTCTCTCTCTCTCTCTCTCTCTCTCTTCTCCTTCTAGTGACTCTACATGGGGACCGGCCTCTTTTTTATGGCATTTTTTGCGAAGCTTTTTTAACACGTTATGTAACCTTTTAACATCTTTACGATTGTGCCAAGTGCTCAGCATTTGTTTGTGATGTTGGAGTCATGTCCATAGGTATAACTTTTATGTTAATTTAGAAAACAAATTTTGTGAGCCTTCTTATTACAATTGTACATCCAATAAAAGATTGACACATAGCACATGAAATTTTCACTCGAATGTGCATGTGGACCAATGACAAGCTGCCACATGGCATGTGCACATTCTATCGAAACTGCATGCATGTGCTATGTGCTACCTTGTCATTGGTTGTCCAGGCAATATGCATGCAACTATTTCCTTACATGCACCACATGCAATTAATCACTATTTTAGTGGCTCCTTATAGCATTTAAGATATTTTGAAAGGCATTATAGACCAATTACTACGACTATTAACTACACATTGCCACAATTATCTACTAATGTGGCTATAGATAGCTAACAAATGACAATTTGTTTTTAACTTTCAAGGTCGAGCCACGTGTAGCGAGGTCCTTGTTGTGACAAAATAGATACGTAGACATTTGCTTCTTCAACTAATCATAGTTGAATTTAGAGTTCAATAATGGCATGCAAGACTTGCTACATTCAATAGCACATATCTTCATGAATGGACTCAATCTTGCCACATTGCAAGGATCTCAAGAACTTGATATGTACATCAAGAGAGCTATTGCGCCTAATGCACAAACCTTGTTTATGCTCTAAGAAGGCAGTTGTTCAAATTCCCTAAAGACAAATATCAATGAGTTTGAAAATATACATTCGTCACTTGAACAGTGTTGTATTCAATCTATCAAAAATTGAATTCTTGATCCGAATTAAATAACAAAAAACAAACACTTACTTAATACTTCTTTGATCTCTCAACAATCTTAGAGCTTTAATTTCTCCTAGCTAGATACTAAAGTCCCCTACATAATAAATAATGGCAACTCTAACAATTTTCACATAGTGCGTTAGCATGCATCAATCCCTACAAGTCCTCAACAATGTGACAATGAGTTGTGGCCCAAGAAGAAGCTCGATAGAATTGCCCCTCATGCAAGGCTTTACAATTCATGCATAGATGATCAAAAGAAACAATAGAATTAGAGGATTAGCCAAATTTAAGACTAATTTCAATTTGCCAAAATGAGGACTTGTAAGACGTATTAGTGGTCGAGGAGCATAGGCATGAAATATCAAGGATAGGAAGAGATCTACTTCTACCAAGGTTGGAGATGAACAGGCTTTTTTCACCAAATGAAGGGAAAAAGGTGAGACTACATCTTCTTATGGTGGTAAGAAGATTAAGTCTAAGAGTGAATGCTTTTATTGTGGCAAAATAGGTCATTATCCTTATGAGTACAATAAGAAAATAAGAAAGCCTTTCACTAGCCATAGTGAAAACCGTTGCCCCCATCATAAAGCAAAAGATAGATGTTATTATTCTTGTAAAAAATGAAATATAATAGATGAAGATGAGTGTTAAAAATGATCCTTGCTACACCCCTTTGAGTCCATACCAATCATCAATAGGCTCACAGTTGATATATTCTTTGTAAGACTCCCTCTTAGTCATTACATCATAAAAGTTAATTAAAGCATGTTCTTGAACATCTTGACTATCTCGCTCATCAAGTCTCTCAATTCTATGCTGCCAATATAGAATCATTTGAGAATAAGAGAAAAAGATTAAATACCTGCAATGACACACTCAACATCATTTGACATGTATACTCCATCATAAGTGATTAAGAAAGAGAGATTATTTCTTATGACTAGTCATCATTTGAATTAGCTCCACTATCTATCCACCATGGTTATTTGTCACCTTCAGTTGGGATGAGACTTGAAGACATATTAAGAGAATCAACCACATTTAGATCTTCATCCTCCTTAGTAAAGCTGCTTTGCTTGCTATCTTTAAGTGCTTCATCAACACCAAGTGGAAAATGGTAAATTGGAGCAAGAAGGGGCATCAAGATGGAACTTGATGTTCAAAGCAAAAGGGATCTACTTTTGTGGGTTCTTGAAAGGAAAATATAATAGCAAATAAGTGCATTTCTATCTTATTTTGCTTATCTTATAGCATGTTTGAGCAATGCCATGTCAATGTGTGAATATTGCCATGTTATATGACTAGTTTCATTGTTCTACATCATTTGGATCTTGAAGATGAAATATCACTCATTGATATTTTGTATGATCAAGTTAAATCTTTCAAAGTGAACTTGAAAGGTATTGAAGTGGTCAATTTATCTCTTGTGATGTTGTTAGCCATTTATGGTACATGCCCAGTAGTGTACAAACACAAGATTATGAAGGGCTCACATAGCCTCCATTTGTAGAAAGAAGCATTGTAAATAAATAAAACTTAGACACTACTGGATTTATTCTCCTCTCTAGTTCCATTCCTATTGTCGTAATATACTTATCTTAAAAGTTTGGACATGTAGCATAAAAGATCATCCTTCTCCAAAGAGACTGCTTATTGTTGTGATTATAAATGGATTTTGACTCATTTATTGTTCTTGGTACATAAACTGGTTGTCAACAGACATTCGATGAATCGGCAACCAGTATCACCGGTTAAGATTGTTGGGGTGCTCTCAAATAGATTATGTGTGGAAGAAGAAACTCAGCTCCAACATAGAGAAAATTTCAAGATCTTTACCAAAACTACAACAGAGTATGAACTTAGATCGAATGGAGGATTGTCTTGGTAGGTGTCAGAGACAACCGTGAAGGGAGCAAATAATTAGGCATCTGAGATAGCCATGCTTCCTTCGAGATTAGACATTTCGAATTGAGTATGTGTCAATAGAGAAAGAAAACAATCAGAAAGCATTTGTAGTGCAATACACATGAGAAGAATAGAGAATCTGAATTAAGCAGTTGTGAATACAACAATTAGATCACAATATTGTGCCCAAGAATGGTTCACAGTATTGGTGCACTGTTTGTACAGTGATCTTACTTAGCTAGTTACAGATTAAATAAATATCTCCATCTTTTGAATGGCTTTCACTCTCTCTAAAATTTCTTATCCTATGGAATCAGATAATCAAGACACAATGGAGTCACTCTTCTCCACTTTGATTCACTCTTCTCCACTTGCATGTATGTTGATCACATATTGTCTCATCATCTACTCGTCATCATTTATGTGATTTGCCATTATGTATATATGTACATGGAGCAGTTACAATGACTGCATGGGCAACAAGCATGAAACAGTGCAAATACTGAAAAGTACTAAAGTGAACTGTGACATGGTCTACATTTGGACAGGGCAGTTTGGGTGACGTGGATCTCGAACCGAAGACTTTGAGTGAATTCAAAGAGTTTGTCGTCGATCCAGCTTTTGCTTCAGTTGATTATTGCGCATACGTTCAACTTCAGAGAATAAGACTACAAAGTTGTCATAATGTATTGGAGCTCAGTATTTGAGACGAATTCGAATGATTCATGTTTTGATGACACGAATACTAAAGAGTCAAATTCTGGTGAGTTGGAGTGATGCTTAATTCTAACAGCCCTAAGCTTAACTCCTAGGATCTTGAAAATAAATTGAGCAAGCTACATAATGCAACATGCTTTTCTCTTGACAGAGGCTTAGTCAAGATATTAGCCAACATACTGGTCGTAGGAGAGTAACTTAATTCGACATCTTTATTCTAAACTTTCTCTCTAAGAAAATGAATTGAACCTCAATATGTTTCATTCTACAGTGAGTTTGTGGGTCAAAGATAGAGCAATGCAGCTCTGATTGTCGCAATAGAGTATAGTTGGACTGATTTGAATGATCATAAGATCCCGAAGCAATCTTCTGAGCCAGATAATTTTTTTTATTGTAGAGGTAGCAGTGACATATTCTGATTCTGTGGAAGACAAAGAAATACATTTTTGCTTTCGACTGTTCCATGAAATGGGTCCTCCTACAAGAAAGCAAAGATAATCAGAAGTGGATTTTCTTTTGTCCACATTACTGGCCCAATCAAAATCAGAATAAGTAAGTTATGTCAATGCGTCCTCTTATTTCCATTATAACACAAAGCATAGCTTGAATGTATCTTAGTACTCCGAGTAGAGCCTTCCAGTGAGGTAGGCCGAGAACATAAACTGTGAAAATGTGCTGACTATAAATGCTAGATCAGGTCTAGTGCAGACCATGGCGTATATGAGCAATTCAACTATCGACTGATAGGGGTATTTGCACATCTCTTTCTTCTCTACATCAGTCTTCGGGCACATATCATGTATAGTTTGATATGTCTTATGTGACTTTGAGTATTCATTGAAGATACTCCTGCAGCTAACAGGGTCAAGCTTTTTTCTCAGATCAGAAGGAATGTGTACATAGCAAAGATAGCCAAACACTCGGAGGTGTCGTAGACTCGGTTTGTAGCCATCAAAAGCTTCAAAGAGAGTCTTTGAGTCGACTGCTTTGGTACTCTAATAATTTTACAGATGCCAAGTTGTTGAAATAGCTTCAGCCCAAAAGTTCTTGGTGAGCTGAGCATTTGACATCATCGATCGTGCTGTATTTGGCAATGTTCGGTTCTCCTTTCGGCTATTCCATTTTGCTGTGGTGTGTAGCTGGCGGTGAACTGATGATGAATGTCGAATGATGCCAAATAGTCAAACGAAGGTTTTTGAGTCGTTGACCAGTCTGTGTCTCAACGCACTGTTTGAAGTCTTTGGAACAATTACAAGCCTTAGACTTGTTCTTGATGAATGTGAAAGATTCAACTAGTTTCATCACATTTTGCAATATTTCCATATTTGGCATATTGAGGCCAAAACTTGTTTTAGACTTAGAGGTTGACTTTTCAAAGTTCATTAGTCTAAATTTTATTTGAATAAACACTTTTTGAAAGTGTGGGAAAGTTAGAATGCGAGTTTGAGTAGATTCAATTTGAATAGTTGGGTACATTGAATCTAGACCCAAATTAGTAGGGTTAGCATTTTGGTGGAAAAGCCAAGTGGCCAAATAGGGTTTGGACCTTCTATAAAAGGATGTAACTCATGGAGAGAGTGATCTTCTCTCTTCTCTATCTCATTTCATGCTTATACATGGTTCTCTTGGGTTCTACTATCCATTGGTGCACTATCTTGGTGATTGCTTGCAATTCTATGTGTAGAATGATCTATATTTGCTATTTTTGGATCCAACGTGTGAGATACAGTAGCTTGCTGGTTTTGTACGGAAAGCAATAGTACATAATCATTTCATTCAAGTTTGATCAGGTTCTATTAGTGTTTGCATCTCAAATTGTGTATAGATGCTGATTTTTCTACATTGGTGAGATTGGTAGTGTATTTCTCTTTCTAACCAAAGATCATTCAAGTAGATTGGATCTTAAAGATCTGAAATCTTTCACATGGTATCAAAGCTTGTGTTTCAGGTTATGAAGGAGGAAATTAGATCTATCAATGATTTGGTGAAGATATCAAGTCTAGAGCATGCTAGAGAGGATTCTACACCAAAATCGGATTTTTGCTTTTGTAGATTGGATCTTTTGTAGATCAAAACACTAAATAGGTCAATATATTTGTTCAATTCCAATTTTTGAATTCACATACTAGATTTGGCCAATTTTTGAATCATTGGTTAAGCTTAAGTGGTGGCTTATAGATTGCATATCAAAGTTTCAGCATTTGCATGTAGATTTGGAATAGTCAATTTTTTGTGATTTTGTCAAAACCCTAATTTTGATTGGATCTCTAGATAGTGAGGTTTCTGGACTTCATTTGAGTGTGTTTTAATCTTAGGAAGTGGAAAAAGTCATTATATTGAGGATAGATCATAGGTTGATCAAGATTCCATGATTCTATGTGTTGATTTCCTTGGATAAGTGCTAGAAGAGAATTTGTGAGATAGTTTCAAATCTTGGTGATTTCTTTTAAAAGCATTTGTTGTTGTTCAAATGAGTGCTTTGTGCATTGAATCAGGTTGAAAGAGAAGATCGGGTCATTGCTACATGGCAACCTCAATTGGAGTCATGTTGGAAGCCAATGATAGGCTTACCTCAAGTAACTATTCATTGTGGAAAGTGAGAATGGAGTCACTTCTTGAGATGAATGACGTTTTGGATATTGTTGTAGGTTTGGAGGAGAGACCAGCAACACAACAAGATTAATTGAGGTATGACAAGAGGGCCAAGAAGACTCTACACATGATAAAGATGAATGTTACCAATGAACTTCTCAAGGAAGTTGGTAAGTGCACATCATCTTTGGAAGCTTGGAATTCATTGAATAAGCTTTATGAATCCAAGTCTACTTCTAGAGTGTTGACTCTAAGAAGGCGAATCTTTTCTTGTTTGCAAAAGAATGAAGAAAGTCCAAGTACTTTGGTTTTGAGAATGAAAGCATTGAATCAGGAGTTAGCTTGCATAGATGAAAGCATTAAGGAAGGGTCAAGTGATTCTTAATGGCTTGTTGGATGCTCATCCTAACATTGTTCAAAGTATTGCTATTCAAAAGACTTTGCCAAGTTTTATGGATCTTCAAGAGATCTTGATCAATGAGGAATATAGACTTCAAGCAAGAGGTGGATCTACATCAACACTTCAAGAGGATGCTATGTTCACAAAGGGCAAATTCAAGGGCAAAACCAAAAGTAAGTGGTTTAAAGGGCAAGATCAAGTGGATGCTTCTTCAAGTGGCAAAAATAAGGATAGATCAAATCTCAAGTGCTTCTATTGTGGCATCAAAGGACACTTTGCAAGTGAGTGCTACAAGAAAAAAGAAATCAAGGAGACAAGCAAGGTAATCTTACTCTTGATGAGGATGGTTTGGATGTTCAAGATGCAAATTATGATGCTTTTGTGATGTCTTCATGTATTCTTGCTAATAATGGAGATCTAGATCCTTGGTGGATTGATAGTGGAGCAAGTTCACACATGACCTTTCACAAAGAGTACTTCACTTCTTTGTTGGCATATGGAGATGACAAGAGGGTGATCTACACGGCCAATGATGGTGAGTGTGCAATCAAAGGGATTGGCACAATTCCTATTTCTCTCTCTACAAATAGGAATGTTCATTTGGAGGATGTCTTGTTTATTCCATCTATTACCAATAATTTGCTTAGTGTAAGTCAAATGCTAAGTAAGGGCCTCAAGGTGGAGTTTGATGGAGATGCTTGTTTGATCAAAAGAAAGGATGTCTTGATTGGAAAAGGTAAAAGGCAAGGAAAATTGTTCAAACTTGATGCTTGTGTTATTGCTAACCAAGTTGGATGTGTTGCAAGAGAGCAAATTTCTATTCAAGAGGTTTGGCACAAAAGGATGGGACACCTCAACTTCAAGTCATTGGAGGTAATGGCAAGGAAGAAGGTTGTGATTGGTCTTCCAAGTTCCTTAAGTAATGACAAGCATGTTTGTGAGTCTTGTGCTTTGTCTAAGTCACATAGACTACCTTATACTAGATCTATTTCTAGATCTAAAAAACCTTTTCAACTTGTACATTCGGATATTCATGGATTTACTACAATTAGCAATAGTGGAGCTAAGATGTATGTAACATTCATTGATGATTTTAGTAGATTTTGTTGGATCTATCTACTAAAGAGAAAGGATGAAGTGTATGATGTCTTTGTCAAGTTCAAGAATGCAAGGGAGAACCAATTTTCCACAAAGATCAAGTGCTTGAGAGGTGACAATGGTGGTGAGTACATATCTAACAAATTCAAGGCCTTTTGTGATGCAGCATGGGATCAAGAGGGAGTATACAACATCAAGGACCCCACAACAAAATGGAGTGGCTGAAAGGAAGAATAGGACTTTATATGAAAGTGCTAAAGCTATGAGGTTAAGTGCTAATCTTGACAAACCATTTTGGGATCAAGCTTTGTTGTGTGCCAATTTCTTGTGCAATAGGTGGCCGAGTGCTATTTCGGATGGAAGGACACCTTTTGAGATGCTATTCAAGAGGAGGCCGAGTGTCAACTTTCTAAGAACCTTTGGATGCACATGCTATGTCAACATTACTCTTGATGATAGGACCAAGGAGGATCCATCTTCAAGAAGAGGTATTTTTGTTGGATATAGTGAGGTGAGTAAAGCCTACAAGGTTTACATTCCTTCTACTAACAAAGTGATTGTTGGTATAGATGTCATTTTTTATGAGGGGAACATTCCAAAGGTGTCTTCAAGCATGACTGATGGTAAAGTGGATGGATCTAGCATTCTTGATGTTGATGAGAAGGATCTTACTGTGGATGGTGGTGATGATGCACCTTCATCAAGTCAAAAGCCAAGGAAAACATCAAGAGAAAGACAAGTACCTTCAAGGCTCACATATGATCAAAAGGGTAAGCAAGTAGTTTCTGGAAATTATTTTGCTTTCATAACCTCTTTGGATGAGCCTACAAGTGTAGATCAAGCAAGGAAAGAAGAGGAGTGGATCCAAGCAATGGATCTCGAGTATCGATCTCGGTTGGTGAGATTGGTAGTGTATTTCTCTTTCTAACCAAAGATCATTCAAGTAGAATGGACCTTAAGGATCTGAAATCTTTTACAATGAGCATAATGCTGGTAAATCTAGAATAATCATCAATAAAAGTGATAAAATATAGTTCAAAACCTAGAGAGGGAATATTCATAGGGCCGCACAGATCACTATGTATTAATTCTAGAATGGACTTAGCTCTAGTGGCTTGTCCCTTTGGGAATCTTGATCTAGGCCGTCTTCCCAGTAGGCACATCTCACAGACATGTAGAATGTCGGTGGAGGTAGCATTAAGATTTAAATCCTTGACTCTAGAATTATGATGCATATACAAGATTGATCTCATGTTTAGATGTCCTAATCTTTGATGCCATAATTGGGCATTTGAAGTAATCACATTGACCCAGAATGTAAAATTACCTTCTCTGTTTGTAGAGAAGATTTCTTTGTCATGCTCCAGAATGGTACACTGCTTTGAATCGAACGAGGCTTTGCAAGCCTGATCAGTAAACTTGCTGACTAACAATAAATTTTTGGTCAGTTTGGATACGTATAGTACATCCTTGAACAAGGTCAGCTTACCATTAGGAAGATAGAGACGTGTAGATCCTTTGCCTCCAATCTCTAGTGCACTTGAGTCACCGAAATAGACATACTTCAAATTTGTTGGTGAGGACTTACATGCTATTATGTGCTGAGAAGCACCAGAATCGAGATACCAATCCATCGCATCTCGGATGGATAAATCTTGTATCATTAGCAGAGTTGGTTCATCTTGAGAGGTTCTGGCAGAATCAGATCCTCCATCCTGCTGCATCTTCTTCTTGGCTTCGTTATGCTTGAGAACTCGACAATCCTTGATGTCTTGGTTGGTTCTCTTGCAATACTTGCAGAAGAATCTGGTCTTAGGCTTTTGATGTTGTCGATTGTGCTGTTGTGATTACTGGTTTGAATCAATTTGCTTAGCTTTTGTCTTCTTGTCCTTCGAAGATTTATTCTTTGAGAACTATTACTTATTCGAATAGAGAGCAATTGTCTTCATATTCGATGTGGATAAGCTTTTTCTTCTTACTTCTTCCTACAATAAGCTTGATGTCACTTTTTGGAGAGACAGGTCAGGAGTATTACTGAGTAGCAATACTAAATTGTTGTAAGAAAGAGGAAGATTAGATAGAAGAGACATATTGCATCTTCGTCTGATACTGGCGAACCTACTACAGCTACCTGATTGAGTAGTTGTTTGAATTCATTTATGTTGGATTATTTTCTCACTAATCGACTAATCGACATTTTAATCTTCATCCAACTTTTACCCAGACCTGCAGTTTTCTTCGTGTTTTTACGCAAGTCTGCATAACTACTCGAAATGGCTCGCAGTGACTATTCAAGTTCATTTCTACAGATAGACTATTTACGACCAAAGCCACCAACTTGCATTAATCATCAGCAAGTAGTTTCTGAGAAGTCCTAACTGGATGGTTGCTAGCACATCACAGCCAACTGGATGATGCTTTTGACAACCTAATTGCTTTGTATAAATAGCTATTCATATTCCAACATCTTATGGTCAAGAAGAAGATCAAGTATCGAATAGTTAGCTCTCTCTCTCTCTCAAGCCTGTGAGCTTGTACACTCTTGAGCATTCTAGCTCAATTTTTAGAGTTGATTAGAGATTGCTATTGCGCTTACTGCTTATCAGTAGTTGCCCTTAATTCAGACTTACATCTTAGTCGTTAAGATATAGCTTAGAGTACGCGGCTCTGATCCAAAACTCGTTGTACTCATTTACATATGTTTTGCTTCTATACTGAATCAATACTATCTTCTTATTGCGTTCAGTCTCATCTCAGAATGTATGCATTTTTGTAGTTCTTCGTGACTAATTATTTGTCTGATGTTTCGTGACTAATTATTTGTCTAATGTTTTGTGACAAATTATTTGTCTGATGTTTCGATTATTAATGTTTGGCTACGGACCCCTCCAATGCACTATGGAGTTCCATGCTCATCCAATGAGAGAGAGAGAAGAATAGGGGAGTTAAAGAATCTCCAAGAGCCTCCATAGGCTTATGGAATGTCAAGAGACTCTTTCCATAACCTATGACTCTTTGAATGCCTTTCTTGTGGGAGTTGGGAACTCAATGGACACTTTAGAAGGGCACCCTCCCACTAGGTCCCATTGCCCAAGTTGTGCAAGTATACTTTGGTCCTAGACCAATAAAGTGATATGGTTCAAGGTTCAGGCCCAAGGTTTAGAAAAATAGTCATCCAATGACTTTCTAACACCTCACTAGGTTCCATACCTCCATCCAAGGCAGACACCTATCTGCCCTTAACCAAGGATACTAGTACCTTAATCTAAGGCACTTACCCTTAATACTAAGGGTACCCCTTATCCAAGGGTCACGTGACTCCATACCTCTAACTAAGGTATAGTCACTTGTCTGCCCTTATCCAAGGGCACATACCCTTAATCCTAAGGGTATCTTGTCATTTAGCCCCCAATACTAAATGGACTATGGGGTCTAAAGTAATGCTAGTTACATAGGTATGTAACATTCCTTCCCCCTAAACTTAAATTTTTCCTTGTAGGGAAAAATTTGGAAAATTCTTCTGGAGATCAGCCTCCTTTTCCCAGGTATCCTCCTCTTCTGATTTGCCCCTCCACCTGACTAAAAATTCCCGAAGCACTCTACTTCGTAAAGTTCTCTGCCGGCTCTTAACAATCGCCTCGGGTTCAGGTGGTCCACTCACAGACTCATCACGCTACTTATTAGTGGCTTGAATTTGTTGGTATAATAGTTCAAGAGCTTTTGCCACATTGGATGGGTTTGGTAGATCAAATGTTGGGTTTTCGTTGGTTTGATCCATTGGGGTTTGTGTGTTTTCCTATTATTTAACAAGTGCTCAAATTAGAATGATAGAAATGCTTCAATTGTTACATCCAATGCAAATAAAAAGCATTTACTTCTATTCATTCAATCTTATTGTTTGTAAGCTCAATCCAAGCCTACTATTTGCAAGCTTCATCCAAGCTTAAGAGGAAAACAACATCAAGTTATATTTGCCTTAATCAAAAGCAAAAATGAAAACCAAATCTTTATGTAAACTTCAATTAACTAATCCAAGCTAATGTTTACATAAAGTTCCCATTTCCATTCTCATTCCAATTATATTTGTCATTTCAAAAGCAACCAAAGTTTTCACATTTCTCACTATTCTAGATTTCCAAAACCAAGAAACTAGTGTCTAGAAATGGATAACTAATGAAGCTTTGTGAAAACTAAAATTTTCAGATCTGATTTTCAAATTTACAGGTCTAAAAATTAGAACTTCAAAATGACAAAAAACAGAATTTTAAAACTTGTTTTATGCACAAAGTTACACTACCATTCCCTTCCTACATTGTCATCTTCATGAAACTAGGAGATAGAAAGGTGTAACTAATGAAGTTTGAATGAAAACTTCACTTTTCAGATCTGGTTTTCAAATTTACAGGTCTGAAAATCAAAACTTCAAAATGAAAATCAAAACTTCAAACACTTCATTTATGCAAAAAAAAACACTAATTTTGATCAAAACACATAGCTAGAATCAATCTTTTTGCCAAAAAAAAATTTGTGTATGTAGAGGAAGACTTCCTCTACCCATCCCACAAATCTTTTTTCAGAACTTTTAGAAACCCAAAGCCCACTTTAAAACTTCTCTAACATGATCAAAAAATCAGCCCCTAAACAATTCTATAAGGATCACTACTCTCTTCCAAAGAGAACTAGATTCATTGGGTACTTCAACTACAAGCTTCCTACAACTAGAAAAGCCTATAATCTTTCCCAAAAAAAATTTAGTTGGTCATCTTAATAGAACTTGAAGAAGGTTAGAAAGGTTACCATTCTTTGTCTAGCTCTGATACCACTTTTACAAGTAAAGGTGAGGAAGTCCTCCAAATTCAAGGTAGAGCCTCCAAATGTCCTCCAAGCAACCTGCAAGCTTCAAGATGCTCCCCAACTCCAAGCTAGGATGCCTCCACCTGCAAGTAAGAATCTGCAAGCCTCCAAGGATCTCTCCTCCACCTGTGTCCCTACTCTTTAAACACAAAGATAGATAACAAGCTGGCCTCAAGTATTCACCACCCAACCATAGCTAGATCCAAGCTCCAAGCAAGACCTATCCAGCACCCCCTTGCTAATCATGAACAAATCACAAGCATACCACAACACTCCATAGCATATTCAAGATCCAAACCCTACTTATGTCCCATACCATAAGCAAGATCCAAACCTCAAGCATACTACCACAAGAAAGCACTCTACACACTAGTAGCAACACTAGAGCATAAGCAAAGCAAACAAGAGAGATCTCTCCCCCCCAATGGGCGCCCTACTACCCTCATATAGATGGCCCATGGACCCCTCCAATGCACTATGGAGTTCCATGCTCATCCAGAGAGAGAGAGAGAGAGAGAGAGAGAGAGAGAGAGAGAGAGAGAGAGAGAGAGAGAGAGAGAGAGAGAGAGAGAGAGAGAGAGAGAGAAGCCTAGGGGAGTTAAAGAATCTCCAAGAGCCTCCATAGGCTTATGGAATGTCAAGAGACTCCTTCCATAACCTATGACTCTTTGAATGCCTTTCTTGTGGGAGTTGGAAACTCAATGGACACTTTAGAAGGGCACCCTCCTACTAGGTCCCATTGCCCAAGTTGTGCAAGTATACTTTGGTCCTAGACCAATAAAGTGATATGGTTCAAGGTTCAGGCCCAAGGTTTAGAAAAATAGTCATCCAATGACTTTCTAACACCTCACTAGGTTCCATACCTCCATCCAAGGCATAGACACCTACCTGCCCTTAACCAAGGACACTAGTACCTTAATCTAAGGCACCTACCCTTAATACTAAAGGTATTCCTTATCCAAGGGTCACGTGACTCCATACCTCTAACTAAGGTATAGTCACTTGTCTGCCCTTATCCAAGGGCACATACCCTTAATCCTAAGGGTACCTTGCCATTTAGCCCCCAACACTAAATGGACTATGGGGTCTGAAGTACTACTAGTTACATAGGTATGTAACACCACTCAAGTCACATGCTAGGTAAAAATCAGACAGCCTATCTAAGTAGTTTGTGAACCTAAGACGTATTGTCTAAGAAAAAAGACAATGGGTCTAAAATGATCACTGAGCATCGTGTGAAAGAACACGTTGTTTTATTTGGGAATTGACATAGTATGTGGATGATCATAATAGCCTTTATAGCTCAGTGGTAGAGCGTCAGTCTTGTAAACTGAAGGTCCAGAGTTCGATCCTCTGTGGAGGCACTTTTTGGTGTGACTTGGCAAGGCATTTTATTTGCAATGTGATTTTAACTTTATAGAACCACAATCTATGATAGAAATATGGTTATTAAAGTAAAATTGGTCCATTTAAAGACACCCCCATGGATTTCCTAGAAGAACTTGGAACCAATGTAATTTCATACTTCATTAATACATGATTCTTGTAGTCTATAAAACATCTAATGATCAGATAGATTAGTAGTGATGTCTTACTTTGTTAAAAATAATAGCTACGTGGTATACTCTAACATCACCTTGTTTCGTTTAAGACCAAGTTTGAGCATCGTATTCAATGACTATAATACATTAGCATTTCAAAAACCTTAGTGATATAAAAAATATAGGTGGAAGGTGGAGTTTAGCATCAAAAGTCATATCATAATATTCTTAAGTTCAAATAGGAGATGTGAAAACTAGGGGTCTAGCATCAAAACCCACATATATAATTCATAACATGTTTAATTTATTGAGGTTTTATAAAGGAATTTAGAATAATTTTATTGCTTTAGTCACAAGATTGTTGATTAAGTATTGAACTAGAAAACCAATAATCACTACACTCTATTATAAAGAGTGCTCATAACCCTATGTTAGTATGTAACAATAAAAAATAGTCTTCATCCAAAAGTCAAATCTTTGGTGGTTTCAAACCACACTAGTTGGCAAGTCCCAAGCTCAAAATGGAGTTTTCCCATTTGTCCACACATAAAAGATGGGTCCCCAAAAAAAAAGGACACATGTGAAGTGCGCACGTTCGATTTTCCACTAATGGGACCAATTCATCCAAGAAATTTGTGAGCTCCACATCCCCAATAGTCTCTTCAGAGTTTCTATTGGATTTGAGCATCATGGACATTATTAGGTCCTTGGCTATACTCATTTGAACCTTTTTTGGACCTGCCTTTCTATCTACATTGATTGCATTTTCAACCAATTTTCTTGTTTTGTCGATGGTCTTCTTTAAAGTTCTTGGTACCACGTCCTATCCATGTTCTCCCCTGTGGATCATTATTCCGGTGAGCATGGTGTCTCTTGGCATCAAGTAATAAATTGAACATGGACAAGAGCAAACGTAGATTGCTGGTTTTTGACAAAACGAATAGGAAATTGTGCTAGTACCATTAGTCAAGATACCCATTGGGCATGTTTTTTTAGAAGCGCCTTTAAAAAAAATGTTATTTTTTTCCCCAATATTTATGTACTGGGAACATGTCACTCTTTGGGCACTCCAATAAGCCAATACAATAGTTGATCCTCACTATCGCATCGTAGGACACATTGGTTTTCATTGGTTTGGTGCAAACATGTCCATCATATCTTTGCTCCATACCATCCATTCCACTTGTCTGGCCAAAGCTAGGGGGAAGTTCAAACATCACGTCTCCATAATGATTGTAGTATCTTGGAAGCTCTTCAACAATTTGAGGTACTATGCCTTTCTTGAATAGTTTTTTGATGATGTTCGTTCCAGGTCCTGACAAGATATAATCAAGAACAATGTGCCTAGGTGTTGTTGTAGTTGTCTGTTCATGAGAAAAAATTCCATGGGAAGACTCTCCCTTTCCATTCGAGGTGTCCACGTCAATTGTCTCTAATGTGAATTGTGTATTTCTACAATCCAAGGAGGTGTCAAATTCCATTTCATTAGAGTCTTCCATGTGAAAGTACTGTACTTTAGGACCATAAACATAAATGGATCTACAAAAGATCCACAAGAGTGATTGGATGCTTGCTTTACAACCTAGCAAAAAACTAGACACAAAAAAGTTGATCTAGATTGGCAATTTGACAATCAACAAACAAGAACAATCAATAGGGGACATACATGAAGGCAAGCTCTTCCATGATAGTTTTTTCATGCCGAGCAAAGGCTATACAATATCTATGATCAACAATGCGGCCCTTCACAATTTTTGTAAATAATGTAATCATATTCTTTTTGCTACAGATGCAGACGCGACCATTTCGGTCACCAACATAGTTATCTGCTGGCAGCCATCAAGGGCAAGCAGATCAATTTTGGTGCCATTGCTTTCAAGGCTTTCCATCGGTCTATGAAGCATGACAAGTACCTTGCTTATGCATCACACATCTCCCACCCGTGCTTACACTATAGTGATATAATGATATAATGACAGGGGAGTTGTTGCTACTTGAAAAGAGAAAATCAACACTTGCAGCTTGACCGCAAGTGGATTTCAGCAGCATAGTAATCATCGACGACACATTAGATGATCAAGCATAACCAGGGCCGAGTCAGTCACTACGCGACTCAAGGCCAAAGGAAATGGATGATGTTGTTGCGAATGCCACACATGACACGGAGATGGTGGACGACGACAATTTGGATGCTGCAAAATTTTGAATTGAAGCAGTCCAAGTTGAAGCAGTCCAATCTCCTACCTCTGTGGATGACACTACCATCACCGCCACTGCTACTGTTGAAGTAGTCCAGGTTAAAGCAGTCCAGTCTCCTACCTTTGTGGATGACACTACCATCACCGCCACTGCTACTGTTGTTGAGCCACAACTCACTCAACACGACATAGCAGACACTAGAGCCAGAAACACCGACATGGTTTTCTTCCTTATCCCTTGAGGCTCAGCAAATTGTTTTGTATATTAGAAATGCAGATGCTACGAGCCAGGGTTATGAGTAGAAGATTGTCAAAATTCAGGGGCAGAATGAAGACCTCAAGAAAAAAATGACCAAGATGTTGTCTCAGCTCAACACCATGGAGCAGAGCAATAAGAATTTCAAAACGGTTGCAAAATGCGCATGATTATTCATTGTCTCTTCAGTCCAAATTGGACAAGAGCAAGGATATAATAACTGCTGCAAACAAGCACATATCAACATTTGATTAAGAGTGCAAAATAAGTTAGATTTCTACCAAAAAAAGGCTGAAGACCTACCAAGAATAAGTGCAGAAAATATCCTCCAGTGTTGCACCGACTCCGGAACTATCAAAGTCGATGCAGGCAAGTGGAAGCAAGCACAGGCAACTCTAGAAGATACCTTCAGGCGAGAAGTTCTTCAACCATTATACCAAGAAAAATAAAGGTCTGAAGAAGAACTGATTGACTTGAAGGAGCTTGCAAAAACTAGCTATCCTGGCATGGAGGCCTACAATGAATACACCCAGTGTAGGATCGAAGATCTTGCGTAGTATAGCCCTCCTACCTGTCAACAAGGGTTAGTTCACCGGATAGGTACCTAACTATGCATAGATGCTACTTTTAGTTAGTTTCCTACTTTTCGTCTAACTCTACCTTCCCTAACGCTACTCACACTAACTCTACTCCCCTAACTAACTTCATCATGATTTTGGGTGAAGAGAGAGGATAGAATAGAAGAGGAAGAAGAAGGAAAAGAGAGAAAGAGAGAGAGATGAGATGGAGGTTAGCTCAAATGCTCAATTTCATTGCTTATGGAAAAATCTTAACTAGCATAAACCAAAAAGCATGGAAAATGGAATTAACAGGCAATCACAACAATAGCATAAGCAAGAGTGATTAGCAAATGAGGACGCTTGAGCTATCAAAATAATAGAGTCTCTTCCTCTCTATTAAGCATGAAAATAGAGTACAAATGGTGCCCTTTTATAAAATGGGGAAGGCCCTTGCCCCAAAATCCTATTGGCTAATATTTACATTGATCCTATCCATTCATCTTGGACCCAACTTGATCCAAGGGTCCACAAAAAGTACATTGAAATTCACAAGATTCATGTGAGTCTCAATTTGGACCCAACTCTAAAAAGTAATCTCTAAGTTTAAAAATGACTTTGGGCCTCTAGTTTTATTTTAATCCAAAGGCCCAAGTTTATTTTATTTTATTTACAACTTAAGCTTGCATGCTCATTGGGCCATGGGCTTATATGTGCAAGATGCCATGCCCTCGCAACACATGTTATTGGTCGAATTTATTTATTTACAATTCGTTGGGAATACCCCCAACAGGACCCACGGCCTGAAGTAGTGCCCGTCCCTCGGCACTCTGCCGGTTCAGTAAAGAGTCTTCTTGGCCTGTCTCTTGATGTCTCGTGGGGATACTTTGATAGGAATTCATTTATTTTCTCCTCCACGGACTTTGGTCTTCAGAAGGCCCGGTTGGCAGATCTGGTGCGCGAACCTCTGGATGATGTTGTATGTCCTTCTTCTTGGCTTTGGCTGGTACTTGCGCCTTGGCCTTGGTCTCGCGTCTCAGTACCCGTATTTGTTGCTCCTTGGTCTTGGCCTTCGAACCCTTGATCTTGGCTAAATCCCCCTGCTACTTGTTGGCTTTGGTCCTGTGGTTGGTACTGGCTTGTGCAGCCTGCATAGCATCAAAAACAGGTGGCGGTGGAATTACCACGGGGGTGGGCTGGGCCTTTTTCTCCATGAACTGTTGGCAAGTCTTGAGGGCTTGTTTGGCCTGGGCGAGCTCGTGAGTTGCGCTTGCCCGATATTTTTTGAACTCTGCTTGGTAGCTATTTAATGTTTGGCTATAAACATGCACCTGACGCCGAAAGAGATTCACCTCTGATTCAAATAGCGGCCTTGAGTCTGGTGCAAGTTGAGCTAACCAGACGAGCTTTTCATTTTGTAGGGCTTTGACTTCCGCCCCCAGGCACGTATTCTCTGCTTCGTAAATCTGTAGTTGCACTTGGAGTGGAGCAAGCCGTTGGGATGCTTCGGATTGAAGCTCCCGCACCTTCGTGGAGGCCTTTGTCAACGCTTTGGAGAGGCTTTGGATGTAAAGATTGAGGCCCTCCTCCTTCTGCTGCAGCTTGGCAATCTCCCGGTGCCCTTCTTGTTCATGTTGCTGAGCTAGAATCAGCTCGTGCTGCAGCTTCATGAGTTCCGCTCGTAGTTGTGTGTTGCTTGTTGCCAGGTGTAATACCCTGCTTTCCAAAATAGCTTTGGCTGCTACCACCTCCAAGATGTATTTACCCAGAGTCTGGTATGTCGTCGTTAAGTCTATGGGAGCAGCCGGTACACTGGCACTGATGGGGGCTTGTGTGGTATCGGCCCCGACGACTTATGGATCTCCGTCGTCATTGTCTTCAATGAGGTTCTCGTTGGACCTGATGTCATCTCTGACAGTGGGATCAGTCCGATCTAGTGATGGTATGAAAATGGTTTAAACAAATGCGTCATCAGACAACGGTTGGTTGCCCTCGACAACCTTTGGTGGCAAAACAGGTGGGGTGCGAGAAGCAACAGTGGAAACGGGGTTGAGGACGATTTGTCCAAACGAGAGGATGGGAGGAACAGAGGGGAACTGAAGAGTGGTGTGGAGTATGGAGGAAGGCGAGGATGGAGCAAAAATAGTCTAGCGTGGGGGTGAAAAATTAATAACTTGCATCCACGCTAGAGTGTCAGGAGACAATTGAGAATCGGAGAGATTAAATGTGAGGGGAGTGATGGTGATGGCAAGAGTGATGGAGGATGCGATGGTGATGGACGGAGTAGTGGATAATGGGACAAAAATAGAAGTGATATCAACAGAGGAAACGAGAATGGACACAAAAATAGTTGTGGATGGAACAAAAAGAGGGGTAGTGACAACAGAGACAGGAGGGGAAGGGTGCATGGAAGGAGAAGTGACGGTGGTTGATGGAGTCGTTAGTGCGGTGGTGGTGGTGCATCTTCGGATGGTAGATGGAGATGAAGATGTAGAGGCAGTGCCACGCATTCATTTGCTAGCCGTTGTGTCAGTAGCTGCAGGTTGGGAGGAGGTGGATGCTTGAGATGGCGGATAGAGGTTAGTGTGCAGCACAATGGAAGACAAAAGGGTGGAGCGGTGAAAACCGCACACTTTTGCCTCAAGAAGTGTGCAAGCAAAATTACACAACAGGGGGTCTGCTGGGATACGTTCACGGTTGTTGGGTTTAATGGAGATGGTGAGTTTGCAAATGAGGAAGCTATGATCGGCGTATGGCACAACTGAGGGGCCAGGGAATTTCAGAATGGATTCCACTATCTGACTCAATAGCATGGACTGGATTATGTCCTTGCAAAATGTTGAAATAACTAGAAAGTTATTCAACAGATGCGCAGCCGCCTGTATGATTGGTTCCGTGATAGCATCTATCAGGTAACCGTTGTTAGTCTGGATAGGGATCTCTGGTGCGGTTTTGGCAACGAAAGGTTTAATCAGGGCTTTTGCCTGACGGTGGGAGATGGATTGACGGTCGTCGGACATAATGCCAACAGTGACCATCGAGTTTGTGTTAATCTTGACCTTGTACGTGGTACCTTGGTACAGGAAGTAGAAGCGTGTTTTCGACGCGTCCCGGGTGGCGTAAGTGTGAAGGGCAAGGCCCATGTTAATCTCAAAATGGAAAAGCGTCGGATAAAAACTCATTGCCTCAAAAAGTGGGTCGGATGTCTTTAGCCAGGGTTGGATCAGAGCGTTAGAGGGTAAGAGCCAAATCTGTGTGGCCTCGGGGATTTCATGTTGATATATTTTTCACCTCTGTTTGTTCGTATTTGCTTGACTTTCTTATTGGTCCACTTCTCAGCCCACAAGAGCTTATGATTTGTTGTGGATGAAGTAGACGACATCAAACTTACTGAAATCATCGATAAAGGTGATGTAGTATCATGAGCCTCCTACAGAAACCACATCAAAGAGTCAGTAGATGTCTGAGTGTATCAACTCCAAGAGCTTTGTCGCTCTGAAGGAGTCCTTTGTAAAGGGGATATGGGACGTCTTGCCTTTGTGCATGCATCGCAGGATGTTTGACTGGTTGCATCTTTGATGCTAACACCTGTGAATACATCATGTTGGCTGGCTTTGTATAGCATAGTCTCCTATGCAATAGAACGTCCATGGGCTCATGGATTTGATGAGCTTGCTCTATAGGTAGGCATACCTTCAGATGATATATGCTACCTTTATGTCTCCCTTGCGTGATGAGGGTACTGGTGCTGACATCAACCACATTGCATGCTTCATCTGTGAATGTCACACGCATGCCTGCATCAGCTATCCTTGCAATAGATAGTAGATCCTTCTATAATGAGGGCACGTACAGGATGTCGTCTAGCCTTCTGTCTCTGCCATTGGTGTTCAATCATTGCACTCCAGTTTCGCTCACTTCGTGTCGCGATCCATCTCCCAGAATGATGTATCTAGAGGAGTCTGTCTGTCGAAAGTCAGCTATCATTTGTCTTGTTGACACCAAATGTGACATAGTACCTGATTCAAGAACAACGTCTTGGTCTTTATGTGGACTGTAAGTGTTGACTTGCGGTTTCCTTTGGTTTGGTTTTGGATCATTGCCTTGAACATTGAAACCATTTGCAGGTTGTATGTGAGGCTCCTTCGGTAGCCTTTGGTCTTTGCTAGTTGACCGCAAGTGAGTACATGCAGTTTCCTTCGATTTTGGCTTCGTAGTGAACTGTATGCTTTGCTTCGTAGTGGCCTTTGTTGCCTTCGTTGAAACCATTAGCAAGACTTAGTAGTGCCTGCGGTGGCTTTCATTAAACCGTTTGCATTGTGGTTGTGGTTGTTTATGGTTTCTGCCTGTGGGTAGTTCCCGTGTATTTCTATAGGATTATTTTAGTAATTTTGGAACAATCCCAAGTTCCATTCTATTTTTTTATGAGGTTCTATG
The DNA here is from genome assembly GCA_029204225.1 of Diphasiastrum complanatum. NCBI lineage: Eukaryota > Viridiplantae > Streptophyta > Lycopodiopsida > Lycopodiales > Lycopodiaceae > Diphasiastrum > Diphasiastrum complanatum. The sequence goes on from CM055112.1 coordinate 45,000,211, forward strand.
CTCAGAATTAAGTTCAATCACACAGAAAAAGACCATTGCTAGAACTTAAGTTCAAGCACATGCTCCCTTGCTCAAACTTAAGTTCAAGCACACAAGCATGTACTAGAGAGGATAGAGTTAATTTGTTCCAAAACTAAGAAATTCTTCCAATATTACTAATACAGTGCCTGGTAAGGCTTGTTGGCCCTTTACGTGTATTTCTACAGGTTTTGGTTCATAAGCTAGCGACGCTTTGTGGGTAGAAACTTCATGTTTCTTCATGAGGATATGTATTCGCTGAAGAAAAGCTCTTATTTTATGCTTCTAAACGGTATGTCTAGTGAGGTATCCAATGGAAGGATGCAACATAAATAGATTGAGAAATGATGTGCTGCAAGCCAATAGAGATCTACCATGTAGAATGACACTTTGCTTTCCATAATATGAAGCGATGTGTTTGCTAGAGACCAATAGAAATGCGCCATTTGGACTGCGTTCATGCCTTTCAACAAACAAGAAGAATGACAGCAATGACACATCAACAGTCTTGAAAACCACGTCCTTCAAAAGCACAACAATAGCCTTCAGCTTCAATAAGGAAGGAATGTTGAACAAAAAGAACAGGTTTGGACTAGGTGTTGGTCATGCAGAGGTGGGCTACTTGCTGTAGCACACTAAGCCGCGGGAGCGGTGAGGGTGGCTACAACACGTAGCCCACCGTTGGATGATGAATACTGGGAACATAGTAGTTGCAGATCTACGGTGGAGATTAAAGACGTTTTAGAACCTCTTCTATGGCTCAAAATCTGCCTCTTCCTAGCCAACCAGATGATGCCATGTGTTCGATATCACTCCTCACAAGTGCTATGTTTCTATATAGCATCTGGTTCAAACAATAGTTTTCACGACCTTCGAAGAATGCCCTTCAAAGAAGTGCATTAGTAGTTTTTCAGAACCTATGAATGAGTGATAGGGAGGCATGACTGCAATAGGTAAGCCTCTAAATTAGTGTCTTTCAACAACTCGATGAATGGCCTTCAATGATAAAGCAAGTCATCGATAGCATACCTTCAAAGAAAGAGGATCTGTATCGAATTTGTAGACTCTTCTTCTTCTTAGGTGGAAATCTATAGTAGAGCAGCATAGATAAAGCATTAGATGAATGAGTGCAGCCTTCATAAATGCGAATAAGTCGCTGCAAAATCTCGATAGTTGACCTTCAACTACCATTCGAACATTCGTCTACCTTTCAACTATTCAAAGAGTGCTTTTGAGGCGAAGGAACCGTGTTAGCAGGCCTTCGAATGGCAGGCTTCGAAGAAAGTGTCATTTATAATTCGAAGGGTGAGAGTCATTTTAGATATCTTTGCCTTGCAAAAACCCAATTCCAGCATGTAAAGAAGTGCGAAATCAGTGACTATTGTCTTTCAATGTAGAATAGTATGACTTGAGAGAGAGTCCTTTGAAATAGATTTATTCGAAAGTTTGCCTTCGAATCGATGAGAAAGAATGGGGTTGACAAGCTCGAATTGTGCCTACGAATAACTTTCATGAAGATCGATAGCAAAAATGAAGACAAATGTGTGAAGGTCTACGGTTGGGCAAGCCTTTAATTTGTCCTTTAGAGTAAAGGTTAGGCCGATAGCTGCTTTAGGTAGCGTCGTATCCACAAATTTGGAATAAGCAGAGCCTTTACAGATAGGCCTTAGTAACATAAAAACATATTGGACGCATAACCTGTATGTTGTCTCTTGGGAGTCCACTCATGTGTGAGTAGTCGCTGGCTTGTGTCTTCTGAGTAGTGATTTTTCCTCACATTTGTTTGGGGTTGCACAACATCGCTTGTGAAGATAATTGGTGTTGGCCACACACTGGTAGATAATATCTAATGGAGTATGGTGATAATGGCGGTGCACAAGGTAGTGTTGTTGTGTGATCTTTCTGACTCAACAATTGAATGTTTTGGAATAAAAGCTGAAAGTTACGCCTGAGTACTTTAAAGATTCTTTGACTGACTGACATGCAAGAAAACAAAAACATAACGTAAAAGGGTGTAAAAGAAAAGTAAAAAGATGAGCAAACTAAAAGAACATGATCACAAAGCGACATAGGTTACGGACTTACAAACACATATTCAGACTCACATAAATCTCCCAAAAGTAGCATAACTATGTCAGCACAAGCGTGAAGGGCAATCCTTAACATGGTGTTCAATGCCACAATTTTCACAAGCTGGTGGAAAACGAAGTTTGTCTGGGCAGCAAATACTAGGATGTTTACCTGCACAGATAAAGCATCTGTGTATCACGAGAAATTGTTGCGTCGTAAAACAGCTTGGTTTGGATCATAGATCGAGGCATTTGGTTCATACAGATAATATACCATCGCTTCATAGGAGTATCCTGGTGGAGTAGTGGCGTCCACAAAATAAGTTGCTGGATCTATGGAATTTGGATAAAAAAAATGCACAGTTGGTTGTGAAACAATTGATTAACGACAAACTACTGGCGTGGTTGAAACTGATTGGGTGTAGTTGGTCGTGGTTGATAAACTCCTAGTGGTGGCATGGGTTGTTGTGGAGTGAAGGGGCAGTAATGCTGATACATAGGTCTGGGTGCTAATGGGAGATGGGTTTTCAGTTGAGGACAATCATTAACAGTGTGATTCTGCGAACAGATAGGACACCAGACATGTTCTCTTGTTGGAAAAGATTTATCAACAATATGTTTTATAGCGTTTTGGAAATCAGTAGTTAGTTTGTCCATATGAGTTTGTTGAGTTTGCTGCCAAGTTTCCATTTGATGTAGAAGTTCTGAAGATTGGCCTGTATTCTCAATCTTCTGGTTGTGAAGACATTCGGGGAGTTTGGATTTCTTGTCACAATAATCAAAGTCCTCATCGGACCCTTCATCTTCTTCGTGAATGGCATCAGTCATTACATTCTTAAGTTGATCATAAAGATCAACTGGTTTCAGTCCTTGGCGGATACTTTTAGGGAGTCCAACCATGAACAATTTGATGGCCATTCGTTCGGTGATATTCTCATCAACACATTCTACCTTGAGATGTTTAAAATGCTCAATGTAGCTTCTTACAGACTCTTTGTGACACATTTTGATATGTGTGATTTGGATGAATGGGCTTTGAGTCAGTTTAGAAGGTTTGAAACGCTTGATAAGAGCGTCTTTGAGGGTATTCCAACAAATAAGATCAGGAACTTCTAGGTTGGAATACCACTCTTTGGCTATTCCATAGAGCACCATAGGAAATAGTTTGAGCTTTTCAGTTTCAGAGGTGTGTCCATAGAAGTGACATGCATTATCAAAGTTTTGAAGAAATCTAACTGGGTCAGATTCTCCATCGTACTTTGGTGCAACAAAGCGTGGGATTCTATGTCCTAGGCGTGGATGTGTAGGATTAGAAGATTCAGCACAATCTCTTGACATGATATAGAATGAGGAACAGAATAACAATACAAATGATGAGTACAGTATTGTACTTTGTCACAAAAGGTCAAAAAAGTGGTTTACTTGCAAGATAATGAATTTGGACAAGAATCTATACTTTCCTAGAGTAACACAATTCGCAGACAAGCGTATAACTTGCAAAGGCTGTTGAATCAGAATACAATACTCGCGAATTCTGACAGAGAATTTTCACTGACAAAATATGAATTTTTTTAATTTTTTTTAAATTTTTTTGTAAAGGACAGAATTCGTAGAGGATGTAGTCTGCACGATTTCGTGCTATGGTCGGCGAATTCCGATATTGCGATGTTTTTTTTAATTTTTTTTTTTTAAGAATTCGCTAGAAATCATGCACATTGTAGACGATTTCGTGGTATGGTCGACGAATTCTGATAAGGAGTATTTACAAACAAATTCTGAATTTTTTAATTTTTTTTGGCTTTTTTGTAAAGGACAGAATCGTAGAGGATGTATAGAAATCGTTTAGACTGTGGACGATTTCGTGGTATGGTCGAAAAATTCTGATACTGAGATTTTTTATTTATTTATTTATTTATTTATTTATTTGTTCGCTAGAAATCGTGCACACTGTGGACGATTTCGTGGTATGGTCGGCGAATTCTGATAAGGAGTTTTCACATAAAGAATATGAATTTTTTAATTTTTTTGGCTTTTTTGTAAAGGACAGAATTCGTAGAGGATGTATAGAAATCGTTCAGATTGTGGACGATTTCGAGGTATGGTCGGCAAATTCTGATACTGAGTTTTTTTTTTTTTTTTTAGAATCTGCCAAAAATCGTTCACATTGTAGACGATTTCGTGCTATGGTCGGCGAATTCTTTTCACGGACAAAATATTGATTTGTTTGAAATTTTTTGTAAAGGACAGAATTCGTGCAAATTGTGGACGATTTCGTGGTATGGTCTGCGAATTCTGATACAGAAGTTTTGTTAACAAATACGAATAATAGTGGAAAAAGTGATTTTTTGGCAAAAAACAAGCTAAATCCCTGAGATAAAATTTGCGGAGCTGTTGGAGGACTGATCTTGCATAGATCTAGCCTGAATGAAGCCGGCGAATTTCGCCACAAAGATATGAGTGAAAAACAAAGGATTTTAAAACAGTGGATTTTCGAGAAATGTGAACAGGGAGGGTCAGAATTTGTGGAGGTGATAGAATGGAAGATCAATGTTTGTTATGGCTGCAGACAGACTAGCGAATTTTGATATACTTGTTTGGTCAAAAAAAAATGTCACTTGGGTCACGTCTTTCAAAGAAAATGCCCAAGTTGACACTTTTGTTGCTTCCCCTGGCTTGATAGGTTGCTCAGCAGCTCGTGTAGGACCTGGAGAGAAGTCTTGTGCTGTAGTGTGAAGAAAAATAGCAGGCAAGCATACACACAAGCACGTTAGTGAAAAAAGAAAACAAGTAAGCTATGTAGAAAAAAAAACTTAGAAAGCGGCAATGGCGCCAATGTTGGAAGTATTTCTACGGTGGCTAGGTCTAATGAGGAGTTCGTGCGTAGTATAGTGGTAGACCGGTTGTCCACCTTCTAAGTCTTACAAGCTTTCAACTGTGAATAAAACATAAACAAGGAGGGAGCACCAAGGCTTTCCCAACTGGTGCTCGGAACGGAAATAAAACTAAGATATGGCTAAGGCGGTACCCAACTAGCCAATGTCCAATAAACAAAATAAACTTGCTAAGGCTTACCCAACTAGCAAGAGGACTAAATCCTACTTAACACCCAAAAGGGATTAGAAAATATGACTTGTGGCTATGGTCGGATGGCCCTTGATCATGCGATTCAGCAACTTTCTTCTTTCCTCGTACATCATTGTTGGTTGTTGTTTCTTTGCTCATTGTCTTCTGTTGAGATTATTTGACATTCGTCACATGATTCCGATTTGAATCACTTATTGGTTAGATTAATTGATATGAAGCATTTGTGCCTTCTCTAGCCACTTCTTGTTTAAGTGTCCTTGATATTTCATAACTTGAAAAAGAAAAAAAAGCACAATATTATTGTCAATAGAAGGTGATATCACTACTGCACATAATATATCTTACTCTTGATAAGATATACATAATGTTTGATTGGTTAACTACTAAGTTCTACTAATTTTGATAATAAAAAAAATTGAAACTCTGATGCCCCCAAGCCAAGAGCGTCGACGCTCCTAGTCTAGGGGCATTGGAGCTTCAAGAAAATTTGCTTTCTTTTTTTTCTTTTTGTGAATGAAAAACAATTTGTTCAAACAAAAGTGTTTGCATCCTACAATGTCTAAATAGCATCTATATTTGTGAATGAAAAATGTGCAAAAATGTCCAAACAAAAGTGTTTCCAAATGGCCTGCTCAATGTTCAAACGTTCACAAAAAACGAAAATTGAAGCAAACTTGTTTGAAGCTCCAACGCCCCCAGACCAGGAGCACCGGCGCTCTTGGTCTTGGGGTGTCGAAGCATCAAAAAGATTTGCTTTGTTTTTCATTTTGTGAATGACAAACAATGAAATCATTTAAACAAAAGTGTTTGCGTCCTACAATGTCTAAATAGCATCTATATTTGTGAATGAAAAACATTCAAAAACGTTCAAACAAAAGTGTTTCCAAATGGCGTGCTCAGTGTTCATTCACAAAAACGAAACCGGAAGCAAATTTTTTTGAAGCTCCAACGCCCCCATACCAGGAGCGTCGGTGCTCCTGGTTTGGGGGCGTTGGAGCTATAGTAGAATGATGATGCTAAGAATAGCTTATGACAATGAGCCCAAGAACCTAGTAATCTTGATTTCAACGACTACTTGAGCCTAACACAACTAGGAATAAAACATGCAATATGAAATCTTGACATGCAATCGTCATGTCTTGACATGCAATTGTCATGCAAGTAGAAATTTTAAAATAAACAGCAAGTAATGGATCCCAAATTTTGATCCTAGTTCAAGTCTATGTGAACTCTACTCTATACTAAATCAATGAATCAAAATGGAAATGAAAAATTGTTGGCCACTCCAATCAACAAGACCAAATTTGGAAAACTAGATCTTAATCATCCTCTAATTGGCCTCTAATCACTATTAGTGATGGCACTCTTCTAATAGAAAACAAATGCTTTTGATTTCATCAATTTCTGAAAAGTATTCAAGGAGAAAAAAAAATAGTATCTACAAATCTGAGGCAATGCTCAATCAGCATTGATCAGTGGGCTGTTCTGGCTCTATATCAAATTTGTATGTATGCATATGTGTTTTTGATGTGCATATGCATGTGTGTGCATGTATGTCTTAAATATGCAACCAATGATAGTAGAAGTAGTATGGTTGGTAGCGCTCTCCTCCTACAACCAATTTGCACTTGATTCCACCATAATTGGATATGTAATGATGGACATCCACCAGAATCAGATATGTCCCTGCAGTGAGTTCCTACACAAGAAAAATGAAGAATGGAGAAGGAAAACACAAAGCATAATGAAGATGGAAGAAAGTTTCAAATCTCTCTCTCTCACCATATTGTGGAGGGTGATTGCCTCTAATAAATAGACTTTTTGAATGTACAATGGTTTGGCATGCAAATGCCAAGTGTCTAATTCCTATGCATGCATTTGCATGCCACTTGCATGTCACATGCATGCCACATATAATGCTAATAGGTGGGAATCTAACTAGTACTCTCGCATGCACATGTGCATGGGGGTCTATCAAACTCAAGTGGAGACATAGGCATCATCATGCAAGAAGGCCTTCACCACGAGTTTGGGACTTAAAAAAAATTTGCCTAATTATTTGGGCCTTAAAAACTTGGACACAATTGTTGTTCATGTGACATGTACTATTCATTTGACTAGATTTATAAGTTCAACAACTCCCTTGAAGATGTCGGCTATCATGTCTTCACTTGGCGCACATGCTCCACTTCGATGTAAACATTTGGATCACCAATAATAGGTGTAAAACCAAGAAACTTTAGACCTTCATCTTTCTTTTGGAACCAAGCCCTTGTTGATTGCTTTAGGCCATATATGCTCCCCCTCAAAGAGCAAACATGATTAGGAAATTCATGGAAAATAAATCCCTCGGGCTGCTCCACGTAAAGCTCTTCTTGTAACTCCCCAGAAAGGTAGGTTGTTTTTTCATCCACTAAGTGGACAATCAAATTATGTTGAGCTACAAATGCAAAAATATATCTCACACTAGAATGTTTGATAACCGGAGAAAAGGTTTCAGAGAAGCCTATACCATATTTAGGTGTAAAACCTTTTGCCACCAATCGAGCTTTGTATTGATTGATCTTGCCATCTGGTCCAAACCTATATCGAAAATATCCATTTGCATTTAATTGCCTTCCTTCCCTTTGAGATCCTATACCTTTCTTCGATGCATGGAATCTATCTCATCTTCCATGGCTTGCAACCATTTGTCCTTTTCCTTTCCTTCTATAGCTTCCATATAGGATTCGAGTTCTCCTGCAAAACAACATACTTCCACGAGATAGTCATGTTGATTCTCCCACATGGGCTCCTTATCAAGCCTTGAGGATCTTCTAAGTAGCTCTTCAGGTATATCTCCATCCTGAATTGTCCTTGGTCTTGATGAGCTTCCCGGATCTTGCATGTCATAAAACTGCATATGGCTCTGCACTTGGCTCTAGCACTTCAGAAATAATTGGCTCATAAACATCGAATCCTACTCAATCTATGTCATCTATGTTGGATTATTCTCCTTCTTACCAATCGACTAATCGATTTTTATCCTCATCCATTGTTTATCCAGTTCTGCGGATTTTCCCATGTGTTTACGGAGTCTATAGAATTACAAGTGTTTCTACACAGTCTGCAGAATTACATGGAGTTTACGACAATGTCTCCTTTTTCGCCTGTCAGGAATCCCGTTGAAAAATGCGTGTCTCCTTTTTTGCATTTTTCGCTTGACAGAAATCTCATAAAAAATCACAGTGTCGCATTTTTCGCTTTTTCCAAAGAGCCTAAAATGTTAAGAAAATGACTTTGGAAAAGTGTGGTGCAACCCTAAATGAGATTTAAGGGCACCTCCTTCTTTTTCGCATTTTTCGCAAAAAAAACTCCACAGTGTCGCCTGTGGCTGTTTTAGTTCATTTCTGCAGAGCAAAAGTTTTGGTTCATTTATGCAGACAAAATGATTACGGCCAATTTCACCGCTTATCAGCAATCAATGACGGGCCGGATGGATGCCAGCAAATCACCAGCCAACTGGTGATCGCATTTGATGACCTAATTTCTTAGTATAATTAGTTGTTCATATTCATACAGTTTAATCATCATAAGTTGAAGAAGCATTTTGAATAGTTAGCTCTCTCTCTCTCTCTCTCTCTCAAGCCTGTGAGCTTGAACACTCCTGAGCATTCTAGCTCACTTCTTAGAGTTGTTTTAGAGATTGCTATTGCGCTACTACTTATCAGCATTGCGCTTAATTCAGACTTTCATTTTAGCTGCTCAGAGATAGCATAGAGTACGCGGCTTTGATCAGTAACTTATTGTACTCATTTACTTCTATTGTGTTTTCATACTGAATCAATATTATCCTTCATTGCATTCAGTTTTCATTTCAGAATGTATGCATTTCTGTATTTCTTCGCGACTAATACGTGAACAATTCGCAACTAATAATTTGTCTGATAATTTTCGATGCTTAATTGTTTGGCTACGTAATCATTGTAGTACTGGTGATTTCAAAGTTAGTTACTATAAGCTCAAACGTGATTTCTATCACTATTGTTTTGTTTGAAATTGATAGACGTAGTCATGCATTGGAAAGTTGAAGATAGTTTCCTCCCTCGTGCACGAAAAGTTTTCTTTCTAGACACACGAATTATTTTCATTTGTATCTTTTCGAACTAGACCTATCTTCTAAACACCACTTTTCGACATGGTATCAGAGCCAGGTTCACTACTTCTTTATCTGATTCCAACATGATATCAGAGCGAAAGCTCTAATACTTGATATCTTTTGCGATATCAAATTGATATCATACTTTTCAATTCATTTCAACCTTTCAGTATTAGAGAATTGATTTCTTGTTGTTGGCATTACTACATCTTAGCGTCATCGATACAATTGACAGACTAAGTTCCAGATGGATTCTCAAAGTAAAGTTGGTCTTATAGCAGACAAGCTGAATGGATCTAATTATCATTTGTGGAAATTTAAGATGAAGATCTTGCTAATCGCCAGCGACTTATGGGATGTTGTTATAGGTATAGAAGTAAAACCTGAAGACGATGACTCAAAATAGAAATCGAAGGACGGTAAAGCTTTTGTGCTTATTATCCTCAATATATCAGATACACAGATTGGACACATAGCTGAAGCTAAAACGTCAAAGGCATTTGGGACATTTTTGACCACTATATGACATGAGGGACGTAACTACTAAGTTACATCTACGAAGGAAATTCCTCACATTCAAAATGTCTATTGGTGATTCACTTCAGAGTCACATTAACCAGTTTAAGAATATCTTGCAACAATGGAGTTATCGAAGAAGACATTTACATGGTGCAACCTGAAGGTTATATTATCGAGGGTAAGCACAATCATGTGTGTAAACTCCATAAGGCACTTTATGGCTTGAAGCAATCTGCTCTACAACATGTTAGTCAGATATAATCTGATGAATTGCAAATTAGCTCTCTCACCAATGGAACCAGGACTCAAATTGTCAAAGGACCAGTGTCCCCAAACAATTCATGAGAAGTAGCAGATGCGTGAGTATCCTTACCATTTTATTATAGAATCTCTTATGAACGCCTTGATCTGTACCAGGCCAGACATAGCTTTTGCAGTCAGATCTCTCAGTGAGTATATGACTAATCCTGGTATAACACATTGGAAGGCTCTTATCAGAGTCATGAGATATCTTCAAGCTACTATGGACTTTTGCATTTGTTATGGAGCAGTCGGCAACGACAAACTCAATTTACTCAGTGGTTACACAGATACAAGCTGGGTAGGAGATGTAGACACTCGTAAATCTACTTTCGGATTTACATTCTTCCTCAACAATGGTCCAGTTTCCTGGAACAATCGCAAGCAACCTTCAATAGCTCTATCTTCCACTGAATCAGAGTATATCGCAGCCTCTCAAGCTACAAAGGAAGCAATTTGATTGAGGAACTTACTCTCAGATATCGATCTAAATCAATATGCTCCGACGATATTATTTTGTGATAATCAAAGTGCCATCGCTTTATCAGCCAACCCTAAATTTCATTCTAGAAATAATCACATTGAACTGAAGTATCATTTCATCATAAGCAAAGTTCTCAATGAAGAGGTCAGATTGCAGTACTATAGAACGCAAGATATGACAACAGATGTTTTTACTAAAGCATTAAGTTTGGAGTCACACAGAAGATTTCTATGTAGAACTAAGTTTGAAGGTCGAGGCATTCAAGGATTCAGATTAAGGGGGAGTGTTAGATTATTCTCCTTCTTACCAATTGACTAATCAATTTCAATCTTCATCCATTGTTTATCCAGTTCTGCAGATTTTCCCGTGTGTTTACTCAGTCTACAGAATTACAAGTGTTTTTACACAATCTACAGAATTACATGGAGTTTATGACAATGTCTCCTTTTTCGCCTGTCAGAAATCCTGTTGAAAATGCAGTGTCTCCTTTTTCGCATTTTTCACCTGACAGAAACCTCATGTAAAGTCATAGTGTCGCATTTTTTGCTTTTTCCAAAGAGCCTCAAATGTTATAGAATTGACTCTGACAAAATGTGGGGCAACCCTAAATGAGATTTAAGGGCACCTTTTCCTTTTTACATTTTTCGTGAAAAACCCGACAGTATCGCCTACGGCTGTTTTATTTTATTTCTACAGAGCTATAGTTTTGGTTCATTTATACAAACAGAATGATTATGGCCAATTTCACCGCTTATCAACAATCAATGACAAGGACCGGATGGATGCCAGCAGATCACCAGCCAATTGGCGATCACATTGGACTACCTAATTTTTTAGTATAAATAGTTGTTCATATTCATACAGTTTAATCATCAGAAGTTGAAGAAGCATTTTGAATAGTTAGCTCTCTCTCTCTCTCTCTCTCTCTCTCTCTCTCTCTCTCTCTCTCTCTCTCTCTCTCTCTCTCTCTCTCTCTCTCTCTCTCTCTCTCTCTCTCTCTCTCTCTCTCTCTCTCTCTCTCTCTCTCTCTCTCACTCTCTCTCTCTCTCTCTCTCTCTCTCTCTCTCTCTCTCTCATATTTGGAGATGGCGCCCATATTTTCATTCTCGTGGAAGGAATGCATATTCATACATTTTGCTATTTTTCCAGATTTGAATTTGGGGATGGCGGTCATATTCTAGATCCAATGAAAAGATTGCCCTCTTCATAACCAATGGAGGGAATATTTTTGAATTTAGACAAGTTAAATTGTGAATAGTTTACAGTTCTTAACTGTGACTATAGACACTATGGTTAGATCATTGGGAGTTGGGGAGGCCTCGGGAGTGGTGGGGGCAAGCAAATAAACAATATTGTTTTTTTTATTTTGATATTTTTTTATATCCTACATGGCATTCCTTAAAGGGTCTTTTTGATATTGAGAACTCCTCTAATGTGGGTTTCTTAACAATCCTTAGAAGATCCCAACATTGACCAAAATATCCTATCTATTCTGATTCAAAACCAAGACCTTCATCTATACACATTATGGATTCAATCTAGAATCAATGCTATAGATGTTTCACCCAGACAACTTTCTATCAACTACTTCTCTCTCTTTTATCAAAAAACTCCACAAGTTTCCAATAAAATCATATCACACTAGATACATTCTAGGAGAAGTCTAACAGAAGATCCCACTAAACCGGACAAGTCGATAGCAAATGTTGCCGCCAACCGACTCCAAGACAGTTAATGACCCAACTTACCAACATAACAACTTATCCAAAGGTATTCTTCTTTGATTATAGAAACCATTACCTCTTGGGAAACCAACTCGAATAGATCAGAAAAGGATTTGCACATGGATCAACGAATTATTCCCAATTAGTTATCCTTGAATACCATTGTTAGTCTATGGAAAATTATTTAACCTTTCATGCCCTATCATCCAAGGAACTCAGGTAGATACTTTACCTTCCAAGGAATCACATGAACTCGGGTTGTGGATTCAAAAACAAGAAATTTTCAAATATATAAGATAGCGCTCAGGGTTCCCTATTTTGTGATTTGAGATATCCATAAAGGGGTCATGACCAATACCTCAAAAATCCCTACAAAAAAACCCTCTTGTGGCCCATAACAATTGGCATCATTCAAGTCATACGACTTTATTATGGTCACACCGATCAGTTAGTTTCAAATCATCTCTTTGGAATTGCTTGCGTCCCATACCACAATCTTCCTCCAAGATGACCATCCACTTGCCAATCAATCATTCCAAAAATCAATTGATTTCGTTGGAGCACACAAAATCTTCAAAGATTTACTCAGAATCTCAAAATTTGATAAATGATTCAAGTAACTTTAGAATCCCATTTATCGGTACTATGCCAAGTTTCCAAGAATCACTAAATTCCAACTTCATAGTACGAATTCCAACTTATGTCCTCTTTCCCACTTTTTTGAATCTTTCAGTCACTAGAAAGGACTTTAAGTTACGCTCAAATTTTTTTTAAGTTGGCAGATTTAGAAATTGGAAAGAACAAGCGGAAAACAAGATCCATTCAAAAAAGAGTTTATGTTTCTATTGATTCTTTTTTCACCCCATTCACTTGGACTTAAATTTTTTATTCTAAAGCTTGGGCCCTTTTGATCAATACCTTGGTCAAAGTTTCATGAAATCTTGGACCCTAGTCACTAATTCGCCATTGTCCAAAAAGCAATTGGAAAACAAATATTTATTTTGGACCCCAAAAATAGCAATGTAAGCCTATTGAACTTCCACAGAGAATGTAGCCTTTTTGCCTGTCTCCAAGGGATTTCTCTCACTCAAAGGAAGTTGTCCCTTCCAGAAACAAAAGGACCGAAAAATTTGTTTTATGTCCGGACACATACTAGAGCACAAATTGTAATAAAGTCACTAAATTGCAATTAGTTAGTTAGTTGTTACTAATAACTTGCAATTCAAACTATAATACCACTTTTGTATGCACGAAGGCCACTCAACTGCTCTTCAAAAAATGAAGTCCAAAATAATTGCAAAAATCCTTTTGCAAGGTAAGGGAAAAAATCAATATCAAACAAGAAAACAAACAACTTGTTTTACAACCAAGTTTCTAGTTAATAGAAATATCATTTATTCCTTCCGTTGCCATTGCTCTGGCAGATTTCGAGCTATACCCGCTCATAATCACCAGCAATGCAGACGAACTCATTCGAGGACTTCCCATTCTTCGAACAGGTGATGAGTTATCATTACCAAGCAATTGTGGTTCCGTATCGACGAAACTTGCCAATAAACCCCAATCATAAGCGTGAACCAGGTGAAGACCGTCCACCAAACCGATCCACAATGAGCGCATGAAACACACAATGTACCCACCGTACCTAACCTCAGTGAATAACTTGGCCATGACTAAAAAGCCAAAGAACCCATATCCGGTGGAGAATTGCTAACCACACAACACATGCTCAAGAAAAACCGGGAAAAAAAAAATCCAAATCCAATATGTTAATTCGTTGGACAACGCGTGAGTAGCCACTCCATGGCAACATGCTCAACTTTTGAGTTTGCATGCCCCCCCCCCCCCCCCCCCATCTTTGCACGAGCATGCCCGCCCAAGGCCTCATCCCACCCTCGCGGCCCGTCTACAAACAACAGAACCCGCGAGAGCGAGCGAGAGAGAGGTCAGCCATGGAGGGGGAGGCCGTCGCACCTCTCGCGCCCCACGATCCACAAACAGCCCACCCACAGCAGCCTTCACTAGCGCCAGGACACCGGCCATAAATCACACAATTTTTTTTTTTATTTCTTCCACTTCCAAGCAGGATGTGTTTTGCAAGTTCATTAGGTTTCCATGGGTCACAGGAGGTCATGCAAATGCAGGAACAACTTTCAAAAAAGCCAAATCATACATTTGCATCTTCAAAACTGCTAACAACACCTCCCCAAAAGAGTTTCAAGCCCATCATTATAGAATCTGGCCTCTGCTAACTCATTCTGCAGTAATCAATTGGTTGAATTAAGCTTCAATCCCGACATGCACAGAGTTTCAGAGAATACTCATGCCAATTCAGCATGCATAGGACAAACCCATTATGCCAAACACTGCTCTTGTGTAGCTTGGGAAACCACCATTCCCAAGCTACACAAGCCGCATACAAACAATAAAAGTTTGCTACAAGCTTCAATCCCATTCTCATGTGAGAAAGAGGATTCTGAAACCCCCATGCTAACCACAAAAATCCAACCATAACATGAAACCAGCAATATGGAGGAAACAGAATTCACATAACCATGGGTTTTAGCCCAGAAAGCTATAACGTTACAAACAATCCAAACTCCTCACAAATAGATTCAACCAAAAGGAAGGTAGAAAACCTACTTGGAAGACCACCTATTTACCATGATAGTCCGGATTGTCGTCTACGTGAATCCACCACAATTTGGTTCACACTGAGCCGCTCACACAATTAGATTGGCTGCTCTGATACCAATAAAACGTCCCCTAGGACTCCCATTCGAGATAGAGCTTCCTAGAACACCAAGGGAGGATTGCAGTAGACAAAACCATCCCATCCAAACCTAGACCCAATACCGGTCTAGCCCCCAAGCAATCCAGGAGATAGGCAGCTTACAGAAAGAGCGCTTCACAGTCTGGACAACGTAACGGCCACAGACCCTGCACCGAATCCAGATGGAAGCTCTAACTGATCATGCCAATCCCCCATGCATGTCCACTACATGTAGGTACCCCCCCTAACCCAAACTAGTCAAGACCCATGCATAAGCATCCTATCCCATACTAGGATGCAACACACATGCCTATACCGCATGCGAGTGTGACCTCATGGTCCTACTCGACTGTTATCCGGATTAGGCCTAGTGGCCCCTACGTCCAAGACAGCCCCTAATGGTCCAAATCCTCATTAGGACCATAACAGTGAACACATATCCCATGAGAGAAAATTTGAAGAATATGCAGACCATATTATCCTTGTATGGCCTATTAAAAATAGGCAAAATGTGGGAGTGAGTAGATAATTGTAAGCAAGAAACAAGTCAGATTTCAATAAAAGAGATAAAATTAGACAAACCTTCACCAAAATGGGCAAAGTAAGGTAGGGATCTTTATTATTGATGCTCATTGAATCTCTATTGTCAATGTTTATCACATTCAAGTTCATTTTAAACAACAAAGATCATTGGAGTATAGTTTTGTCAATGTTTTATCACATTTGGTTTCATTTTAAACAACAAAGGTTATTGAACTATTGTTTGTATCATTGTGCATGGCTTTGTTGTTTAACATTGATCCTATTAGCTTGCTTAACATATTTATTTGTTTAGCTTATATAGACTTTGTGCAAGGGTCTAGACCTTTATGTTTGTTTTTAGGAAGATAGTTTTTTTATTCAAAATGTGAAATCAATAAAAAAAACTTTGGTTTGTTGGAAGATAAGCTGCTAGTCAACATTGAAAATGATTGCAAAGTGATTGGGTTGTGCCATTTTCAATTGTTGCCACCCATTTGATAGTTTCTAGTTTTCTTTTGTTTCCATAATTGTGATCGGTATTTGGCTTACATATTTTTTACACAGATGGGATAAATTGTGTTTGTGGTGTGAGAATGAATTTCCATTGAGCATGTGGGTGATGCATTTTGTTAGTAAAGAGATTTCTTGTTTTTTAGCACACTCAACTTATATTTAACTTTAGGTTGAAGTAATTTAAGAACTTTAGCAATGTGCTTAGAATCTTTTCTCCTAAGAGCTCATGAAAACATGCTTTGTCATTTTATTCTTTCACTTAAAATTATTTCTATGCAGTCAGAAATGGCAAACACAAGTCTACTCACCTTAAATCCAGTTGGCCTTATATTGGAGAATGGAAGACGGTACTCCATTTGGAAGACAAAGGTTACGCTGCTTCTCAAGAGGAATCTTGTATGGGAGATTGTTAATGGAACTCCACCAGCAGATGGAGCTACACAAAGAGATCGAGATAGGTGGAATGAGAAGAATGATCAAGCATGTGCTTGGATCTGTCTTTCCACTTCAAAAGATTCCTACTAGAAATATTTGAGATGAATAGTGCCAAAGATATTTGGAATTATCTAAAAAATAAAATTGAAACTAAATCCACTTTTGAAGTTGTACATATGTCAAATAGATTGTATACAATGACATACAGATCCAAACTTGAAGCCTGTGCTACCTATCCTCTCGAAAAATGTGCATGTTTGCACTCTTCATGCAGAAGTTAGATTAATAGAAAAGATCATTTATCTTCATATAGTTTTTGCTTGGAATAGTAAGCCAGCATCATCCGCAAAGGAAGCTATCTCTCGATTAGAAGAAGTGTTATCAAAAGCAGGACTTCATAAGGGACATGTCAAAATTCAAAAAGATGAAAAGCTTTCAAGAAAGACTGGAAATATGCCAACTAAGCCAAGCATAGGAGGATCAAAAGCATGTCGATTCCTATCAAATCGCATTGTTATGGCTTCTAATATTCAACAAGATTGCTGCCACTCAGGATTTCAAGAATAGCGGCAATTCTAGAGTACTAAAAGTTGATGTATGGAAGAAGCTTGATAGTATGATTGCTATTCTAAGAAAAGATAAATACTCTGATATTGATAAGAAAGTTGTACAAAAAAGGACTTGTGTCGAGTTTGTTGATGCAATATCAAAAGCATGGGGAGAAGATCATATCACTCATTACATGGTTAGTATAAATTCTTCAAGATGCTTCAATTTTCCATATATATTAGATCCAAACATAAGACTGACATTATAATTTTGACATCTACAACACATACTAAGAGATCATACAACATATTTTGCAAACACATATGGAAGCCTGAGTGTCTGGTCATCACAAGGGATAGAGAAGTCACATTGGCAAGCATGGGCAACATTTCATCGAAATACACAACATGGAGGAACCAATGAAAAACGAAACTACATTTGTCTTATTGTTTCAGTCACTTCTCCCGTAGAGTTCAGAGACATATAACAAAGTCCACACAATACAACAAGATTAAAAAAGCATGCAAGTTCATACAGAAAGAGAAAATTAGATGATTGTTGAGTAGAAGATAACAAAGACATTCAGTCATCATTGTCATCAAATCATGACATGTTCTGCTTGCAAATTCATGGAACAAGAGAGTAGAGAAATACTCAATGTAAATGTATTGATTGTATTATAACAAAATACAAAGTGTTGAAATCCAGAAGTTTCACATGTGTGGAATGCCAATTCCAATTGTGAATGATCTTTATTAAGCTTTGTGTTTAGCACATAACCTGATTCTAGGTTGAGTATCAAGATCTAGTTCAAGAATTTATGACTAAACCACAATCTAGCATGCTAGTAATCAAAGAATAGTTACTTTTATAAAGAATGATGAAAGTACAAAGAAAATTCAATGCATTAGCATAGCCTCCTCCACGAGTTAGAGAGAGAGTGCAAAATTCAAGCATACAAGGTTAAAGATCCAAATTGTCAAGAAGTAGCTTCAATGCTTGGTTCATCATCAAAAATTGTGAGAGAACTCTCATACATTTATGGTGGATGGAATAGCTCGTGGTAGAGCTAGCATTCATCTACTTTGTTCCACATCTAAAGTGCAAACTAACAAACTAGTGACATATGTCACTTTACATGCATATCTATCTACCTACTTTTACCATGTGGCAATTTCTAAACTAGAATTTGTCTAAATCAATTTGCATGTGTCCTACACTTTGTGCATGCTTTGCATGTCACTTTGGAACACTTACAACCTTTGCATGTGATATGACTCGTGTTTCTACAAGCCTATAATTGACATTTCTATGCCAAACTTCTATATGCATGTTGTACTTGACCAACTAGATCTCATATAAGACCAAGGACAATTCAGGGTGGAGATATACCTGAAGAGCTACTTAGAAGATCCCCGAGGCTTGGTAAGGAGCCCATGTGGGAGAATCAACATGACTATCTTGTGGAAGTATGTTGTTTTGCAGGAGAACCCGAATCCTATATGGAAGCTATAGAAGGAAAGGAAAAGGACAAATGGTTGGGAAAATGGTTCCAATGCCTACGAGAACCATATTATCAAAGGATGATTGTCCTACAACTAAAGAGGAAAAGGAGCAGATGGCCCTCATTTCCTATCAACATCTCATTGGTTCCCTTATATATTTAGCAACATGGACTAGGCCTAAAATAGCTTTTCCAGTTTTCAGCCTTAGTTAATTCAATTCTAATCCAGGTTTGAAACATTGAAAGTTAGCACAACATGTTTTGAAATATCTCAAGCATACTATAAACTATAGACTTCATTTTTCCCATGACAAAAGCATACAAAGTAATCACCTATACAGATGCAAGTTGGATGTCCAGGAAGGATGATTCAAAGAGCATCTCTAGATGTGTTTGTCTAGTCACAGGTGCTGCTATTTCATGGGTATGCAAAAAGCAATCAATTGTTGCTCAATCATCTTGTGAGTATGAAGATGTGGCAGCGACGAAGGCATGCAATGAAATCTTATGGATGCAATACATCTCGAATCAGCTTGGAGTTTTTAAAAAAAATCCTTACTTCTCATGGATAACACTTCGACTATCTTATTAAGCAAAGATTCAGTATTTCATCCAAGAACTAAGCACATAGCTATGAGATATCATCACATTAGGGATTTGGTGGAAAAACAAATCATCAAAGTGGAGCATGTGCCAAGTGAAGACATGGTAGCCGACATCTTCAGGGGAGTTGTTGAACTTATAAATCTAGTCAAATGAATAGTACATGTCACATGAACAATAATTGTGTCCAAGTTTTTAAGGCCCAAATAATTAGGCAAATTTTTTTTAAGTCCCAAACTCGTGGTGAAGGCCTTCTTGCATGATGATGCCTATGTCTCCACTTGAGTTTGGTAGACCCCCATGCACATGTGCATGCAGGAGTACTAGTTAGATTTCCACCTATTAGCATTATATGTGGCATGCATGTGACATGCAAGTGGCATGCAAATGCATGCATAGGAATTAGACACTTGGCAATTGCATGCCAAACCATTGTACATTCACAAAGTCTATTTATTAGAGGCAATCACCCTCCACAAGTATGTTGAGAGAGAGATTTGAAATTTTCTTCCATCTTCATTATGCTTTGTGTTTTCTTGCTCCATTTTTCATTTTTCTTGTGTAGGAACTCGATGCAGGGACATATCTTATTCTGGTAGATGTCCATCATTACTCATCCAATTCTGGTGGAATCAAGTTCAAATTGCCTGTAGGAGGAGGGCGCTACCAACCATACTACTTCTACTATCATTGGTTGCATATTTGGAGCCAGAACAGCCCACTAATCAATGCTAATTGGGCATTGCCTCAGATTTGTAGATACTATTTTTTTTTCTCCTTGAATACTTTTCAAAAATTGATGAAATCAAAAGCATTTGTTTTCTATTAGAAGAATGCCATCACTAATAGTGATTAGAGGCCAATTAGAGGATGATTAGGATCTAGTTTTTCCAGATCTGGTCTTGCTGATTGGAGTGGCCAACAAGTAGAATTCATTTTCATTTTGATTCATTGATTTAGCATAGAGTAGAATTCACAAAAACTTGAACTAGGATCAAAATATGGGATTCATTACTTGCTATTTTTTTTTTTATTTCTACTTGCATGACAATTGCATGTCAAGACATGACAATTGCATGTCAAGATTTCATATTGCATGTTTCATTCCTAGTTGTGTTAGGCTCAAGTAGTCCTTGAAATCAAGATTACTAGGATCTTGGGCTCATTGTCATAAGCTATTCTTAGCATCATCATTCTACAATAGTGTCGTACTATACCAACAAGGTTAATATAGGTTTTGTAGCAAATAGTGTCATTCCCACAGAGGACAATTGTTTTTGGTACAATTTATGGCAAGTGGTTTCGAGGGTTATTCTGGTTGTCGACAGACATTAAAAAGTAACCAATATTACTTATATTTGGGTGTGGTGTGTTGATAATTTTCAGAACAACAATCTGGCCTCTATTAAATCGAATGAAACGCGTTCTATAGATGAAATGTTATCAGAGTAGGACAACAGTACTACAGTCTAGCTGATTAAGGTGTCAACAGAGAGTCGAGAAATGTTCGATGTATTCGCGATTGTACAGACAATTAATTAATCACGTTCGCGAACTGTTCATTTCTAGACAGAAGTTCTCAACAACTAAAGTCCAAATTAATGGCTAAAGAACACGAATGGTTTTAGAGCACGTTAGAAACTTATGTCAATGCCAATCAGGAAAACAGATCAAAGACTCAATTCTTTAGACGAGGACTGTCATCTCATATGTATACATACAGCTTTATTCAATGATTGTGCTAGACTGTACCAAAGAGAGTCGTTATTCGAGTGCCAAAAAGAAAGTATTCGTGACAGACGAATAAGATAGTTTTAAGACAGTTCTTTAGAGCATGCTTTATGGATACACATCAAATGACTGTAATGCACTGGAGAGTCTGTCTGATCAGAGAGTAATTCATGTAATGCGTTAGAATTTGTTAACAGACTCAAGATCACTCACACTCAGCAGTGCGGAGAATAGAGATAAGAGAGAATAACTCACAAAACTCTATTCGCTTCTTCAATGTCTTACATATGCATAAACTCTTCTCTCTCAATGCTTGAGACCGAAGTGTGGGATCTATATATGTTCTACGGGGCGAACAAACACACCTCTAAAACAACAGGTGCCTTGCTCCCGCGAAAGGGTCTAGTTAACAATTAGACTGAAAATACGTTCAATTATACCATAAAAGGTATACTTAACTACGAGTTAAAGTTACTCTAGTTTAACATGTCTTTTCGTATCTAGCCATTTCATGTGGACGACCTAGTAAAGGTTATCCAAGGCAATGTCTTTCCTATTAAAGGTCTTGCCCTTAATTACAAGGCAAGTACTTAGGAGATATATTCTTGAAAAATGACTTTAGGCCTCTTCATGATTTATACTTAACCAGCTCATATCTTCATTTTCGAGTATATCATGCCATATTTATGTTGATATTCAATTTTTAACAATAAGATGGCATCACATATCCCCTTCCTCAAATGTAACCTCATGAATATAACATCTTCTTTTTGAGGATTATTCGCAAAACATTCTGTTCTTCAGATTTTCGTTAAGGCGAAAAGATATTTCTTCGTATATTTCGTCCTTTAGATATTTCTTCGTCTTAGAGAATATGTGTCTTGCTGTTTCTTTAATTGAATAGGTTGTTTCGAGTTGATCTTTGAATTGTTGATGAAAACTGGAATCAACCTTCAAAACATCTTTAAACTTCAAAAATTCAGCATCCCATAGAAACATCAGTACAACAAAGGCATGAATGAATGTTTTATGAACGATTCAATTTTTCATATATTTTTTGAGCAAACTCCAAGTTTTGTTGAGCTTCGATCAACAGCAAGTCTTCTTTTGATTTTGTGTAACGGCCATCTGGTAAGTTGCCGAATTCTTCTAACTTGACCGGGAGCAATGTTCCATCGAACAGCTCCTGAGTTAACTTTGTATCTTCGTCTGAATCACTTCGAAGAGTGACTTCTTTCTAGTAATGAGCTGAAAATCTAATAAAAGAGCTTTTAACATAAAGATTTTGAACGAAAAATAATGTCTTTGCCGTGAAAGTACCAAACTGCGAAAATGAATACATACAAAACTGCTTGTAGCGAAATGACTTCCTTCTGTCTTGCAGATTGTGTCAAATCTCCACAAAATACTCTGCAGGATTTCGCTCCCAATCCACATAAAGGCTAAATAGTTTTGGATAAGCCATATTTATATTAATCAGCAACCTGACATCGTCGAATTCATCTAGATTCGCAACAGCTTGAGGTTTGTACAGCTAAAACTACGACTTTCGCTTCCAAAAATGTCGCTTATTGTCTTCGTTCCGCAAAAATTGAAACTCTTTAATTTAAATATATTCTAGAGCATACGTAGCCGAAGAGCCTATGTATAACTCTGCTGATCCGAAAGGCACGACCTGGAACTTACCCTGGATTATGCCCCAACAGAGACATCCTTTCTGTTCGATAGAGAGCTGGGCCCATAACCAGAGAAAGTCATCCTTCTCCCAAGGTCGCTTCCATTCGTCGAAGGTGATGCCTACTGTGCCTGGTAGCATCATGTAATCCACACGCCATTGCAATTCAATATTAAATGCATGTGGACACCATTTCCAGAAGCGTTCAGCAAATGCACGGAATCTATCAGCACAAACCTTCGATTGATTGCGTCGTATTCGCTTTGGCTGTGTGGATGTGGTTGCCAAGTCCTAAGTGTGCAACTCAGCAGCCAGCTTCTGATCTTCCAATTGTTGCTTGAGATTCGACAGCTCCTACTCGAGCTTGTCGAGATTCGCGAGAGCCTCCAAATACTCAAGATGGTCTGAGGCTCCGGAATAAGATGGCACAGCTGCCCCAAGGTCGCCTTCAGCAATCGTTCATCCTTCGTTTGATGTGTCGGACTGGATTGCATCATCATCAGAGGTGGATGCACTCTGCTACTTTTGAGATGTGGAAGCAGATGCTAGCTTTGAAGAATCAGTAGCAGCTCCATCTATATCCATTGCCACAGTTGGAACTGTATCTAGTTGGGTTGGTGCAACATCAATCTCCATAGCAGTGGTAGCTGCCACTTCGACTACTGATGCAGCATCTGGTATAACCGGAATAGGGACAGGCATGAGGCTGGAAAGATCAATTGGCTTGGGAGCCAACATCCTTCCCATCAACATTGTTTTCTCTTGCTCGGTCAAAATGTCAAAATGGGCACACAATCGAGAAACATTGTAGGTAATAACGCCGAAGCAAACTGGATTACCGGTGAGTGCGTCCAATATGTAACCAAAATTTTGAACTGAAATTGTGGCATCCACATCCGTCAAAAATATTGCTTGGTTTGCGTATTTACAGAATAGTTTAAATGTTGTATCACGGATCATTGAAATTTTGTACCCCTTTGTGGGTACGAAACAGTTGCTTAAGAAGTGGGCTGCTTCATCCACTGAGTCTTTGTTGCTTGAAACCATCTTCCCATCCAAAGGTAACCCAAGGGCTGTGCAGAACAGGTCTTCAATGATAGTGAAGAATTGGCCTCGCACATGAACTTTGAAGTCCACCTCAGAGATTGAGTGGATGGAGTTCATAAATTTCGTGCTAACTTCAGAGAGGATGATTGAGGATTCCACTTTCAGATCACCCAACCTGCATTGATCCAAATAAGACTGGATGGATGCCAGGCGGATTCCTACGCGTGCTTTCCAAATAATAGTAGAACTAGAACTCGATCCAGAAGCCATTGGTCGAATGTTTGACGACAGTTCCGTAGATCGCAATAGTTCGTATGAGTAAATTTTTGATCTCAAAGAGAATAAGCACAGGAAAGCATGTAATCGCAGGAAGAAAGTGTAAGGAAGAAAATGGAAAATAATTATGTTATGCAGTAGCGGTGTGAAAGGGATGATGACATGGCATGGTGACATGATATATGTCACTTCCATTTATGGAGGACGTGCATGGCTCGGTGTTTGAAACTATAATTTGACAGATCGATCTTTAATGATGGAAGATCGTTTGTGAAAAGAAAAGAATTAAATTAAGAAGAAACAATATCTGTTTTGATATGTGAGCGTACACACGTGTAAAAAATGATGATCATGTGGCCATCATCTTTAATGGAGAAATACAAAAAGTAGGTCGAGAGATTCTCAAAAATATGCTAGAAAGATTCTAGAAAGTTTTGCAAAACTTTCTCCAAAGATCCTAAAAAAATGATACAGAAACTCACGAAAATTTCTCGAAAATTTTAGCAAAATACTAGAAAATTTCTCGAAAAACTGGAGAAAATGCTAGAAAAGATTCTAGAGAAATTTCAAAAACAATTTACGAAAATTTGATTAACAAATTTAGTGTCGCGAAAAATTCTCGAAAATACTTTTAAAATTATATTGAAAGATTGAGAGAAGTCAAGAAAAATTCTCAAAAATTTCATGAAACATTATGAAAAATGTTGGAAGGTTGTAGAAAATTTCACGAAAATTTCTAGAAAAGATAAAAGAAAAGTCGCGAAAAATATTAGAAAAGATAAAAGAAAATTCGTGAAAAATTAAAAAAAAAAACTAGAAAATAATAAAAAAAAAAAAAAATTTGGTCAAAGGTAGTATTTCTTCAGTCTGGACCCATTAATACGTGTAGGTAACAGTTCACCTTCAAGTGATTCAAGTTGCATAGAACCATTGTCAAACACCTCTATGACTTTATAAGGTCCAAGCCATCTCATATGGAGTTTTTCGAGGAACTTTTGATGTCGACTGTCATATATCAGCGCAAAGTCATTAGCTTTCAGACCACATTTCCTGATATGACTGTCATACTTCTTCTTTCTTTGTTCCTGGATTTCCTTCATTAATTTTTGTGAAGTCACACGAGCTTCAGCTAGTTCTTCAATATTAGTCAACCTTTCATTTATACATTTTGCATCTGTTCGTTGAGCTTGAATACAAAAAGTTTTCATCTCAAATTCGATAGGCAAAATAGGATGCATACCATACGTAAGAAAATATGGTGTCTGCTTTGTCGTGATTTTCTCTATGTTGCGATAAGACCAGAGAACTGATGGTAGTTTCTGATCCCAATCCGTTGCATGTGCAACAGTAATTTTGTTCAGGATCTTACATAAAATTTCATTAGCTCTTTCTGTCAACCCGTTTTCTTTTGGATTATACAGTGTAGTATTTATGTGTTTGATCAGAAAATAGGTTGTCAGCAACCGTATCGTGTCATTTAGAAAATGTGTACATCGGTCACTTACTATTCAAGTGGACAACCATATCTTGTGATTATACTTTTGAATAAGAACGTCGCGACAGTTTTTGCATCGTTTCGTTTCGTCGGCTCTGTTTCAACGTTCTTTGTAGCATAATCCGTTGCAACTAGAATATAACGACATTTTGTATGTCGGGTCACAGGTTTGATTGGGCCGACAAAGTCAATCCCCCACTTCTCAAATGGTGCAAGAGGCAGGATTGGTGTCAATCGGCCAATTCATTGCTTTTGTAGGCTTGCCAGATCTCTGGCATGGATCACATGAACGAATAAAATTTGATACATCCTTGAACATTGTTGGCCACTAATACTTGGCAGTCAATATCTTATTAACAGTATTTTTCAAAGCATAATGTCCACCAACATATTCTGAGTGCAAGACATTAACGACCTTTTTAATGTCTTCAGTTTCGAGACATTTTCAAAGCTGATGATCTACACCAAACTTGTACACGATATTGTTAATAATCGTATAAGGTGCTACCTTGTATTGAAAAACTGTCTTTTGCTCCAAATCGTAACCATCCGGATATCAGGTGCACCAAGATCACCTAAATCAATAGACAGAATACCAGCATCTGGCAAAGAAACTTTTTTCTTCTTTTTTGGGGCAGAAAGACTAGTTGCTTTCTGTTCATTTAGGGTTGCACCACACTTTTCCAAAGTCATTTCCTTAACATTTGAGGCTCTTTGAAAAAAGCGAAAAATGCGACACTGTGATTTTTTACAAGATTTCTGTCAAGCGAAAAATGCGAAAAATGAGACACTGCATTTTATCAACGGGATTCCTGACAGGCGAAAAAGGAGACATTGTCGTAAACTCCATGTAATTCTGCAGACTGTGTAAAAACACTTGTAATTCTGTAGACTGTGTAAACACATGAGAAAATCCACAGAACTGGATAAATAATGGATGAAGATTAAAATCGATTAGTCAATTGGTAAGAAGGAGAATAATCCAACATAGATGACATAGATCGAGCAGGATTCGATGTTTATGAGTGAATTATTTCTGAAGTGCTAGAGCCAAGTGCAGAGCCATATGCGGTTTTATGACATGCAAGATCCGGGAAGCTCATCAAGACCAAGGACAATTTAGGATGGAGATATACCTGAAGAGCTACTTAGAAGATCCTCAAGGCTTGGTAAGGAGCCCATGTGGGAGAATCAAAATGACTATCTTGTGGAAGTATGTTGTTTTGCAGGAGAACCCGAATCCTATATGGAAGCTATAGAAGGAAAGGAAAAGGACAAATGGTTGCAAGCCATGGAAGATGAGATAGATTCCATGCATCGAAGAAAGGTATAGGATCTCAAACCTCTATCAAAGGGAAGGAAGGCAATTAAATGCAAATGGATATTTTTGATATAGGTTTGCACCAGATGGCAAGATCAATCAATACAAAGTTCAATTGGTGGCAAAAGGCTTTACACCTAAATATGGTATAGGCTTCTCTGAAACCTTTTCCCCTGTTATCAAACATTCTAGTGTGAGATATATTTTTGCATTTGTAGCTCAACATAATTTGATTGTCCACTTAGTGGATGAAAAAACAACCTACCTTTATGGAGAGTTACAAGAAGAGCTTTACGTAGAGCTCCCCGAGGGATTTATTTTCCGTGAATTTCCTAATCATGTTTGCTCTTTGAGGGGGAGCATATATGGCCTAAAGCAATCAACAAGGGCTTGGTTCCAAAAGAAAGATGAAGGTTTAAAGTTTCTTGGTTTTACACCTATTAGTGCTGATCCAAATGTTTACATCGAAGTGGAGTATGTGCCAAGTGAAGACATGGTAGCCGAAATCTTCGGGGGAGTTGTTGAACTTATAAATCTAGTCAAATGAATAGTACATGTCACATGAACAACAATTGTGTCCAAGTTTTTAAGGCCCAAATAACTAGGCAAATTTTTTTTAAGTCCCAAAATCGTGGTGAAGGCCTTCTTGCATGATGATGCCTATGTCTCCACTTGAGTTTGGTAGACCCCCATGCACATGTGCATGTGAGAGTACTAGTTAGATTTCCACCTATTAGCATTATATGTGGCATGCATGTGACATGCAAGTGGCGTGCAAATGCATGCATAGGAATTAGACACTTGGCATTTGCATGCCAAACCATTGTACATTCACAAAGTCTATTTATTAGAGGCAATCACCATCCACAAGTATGGTGAGAGAGATTTGAAACTTCCTTCATCTTCATTATGCTTTGTGTTTTCTTGTTCTTCATTTTTCTTGTGTAGGAACTCGCTGCAGGGACATATCTGATTCTGGTGGATGTCCATCATTACTCATCCAATTCTTGTGGAATCAAGTGCAAATTGCTTGTAGGAGGAGAGCGCTACCAACCATACTACTTATATTATCATTGGTTGCATATTTGGAGAAAGAACAGCCCACTGATCAATGCTTATTGGACATTGCCTCAAATTGGTAGATCCTATTTTTTTTTCTCCTTGAATACTTTTCAGAAATTGATGAAATCGAAAGCATTTGTTTTCTATTAGAATAGTGCCATCAGTAATAGTGATTAGATGCCAATTAGAGGATGATTAGGGTCTAGTTTTCCAGATCTGGTCTTGCTGATTGGAGTGGGATCCATTACTTGCTGTTTTTTTTTTAATTTCTACTTGCATGACAATTGCATGTCAAGACATGACGATTGCATGTCAAGATTTCATATTGCATGTTTCATTCCTGGTTGTGTTAGGCTCAAGTAGTCCTTGAAATCAAGATTACTAGGTTCTTGGGCTCATTGTCATAAGCTATTCTTAGTATCATCATTCTACAATAGCTCCAATGCCTCCAAACCAGGAGCATCGACGCTCCTGGTATGGGGGCGTTGGAGCTTCAAAAAAATTTGCTTCCGGTTTTGTTTTTGTGAATGAACACTGAGCATGCCATTTGGAAACACTTTTGTTTGAACGTTTTTGAATGTTTTTCATTCACAAATATAGATGTTGTTTAGACATTGTAGGATGCAAACACTTCTGTTTAAATGATTTCATTGTTTGTCATTCACAAAATGAAAAACGGAGCAAATTTTGTTGATGCTTCGACACCCCAAGACCAAGAGCGTCGGTGCTCCTGGTATGGGGGCGTTGGAGCTTCAAACAAGTTTGCTTCAATTTTCATTTTTTGTGAACATTCGAACATTGAGCAGGCCATTTGGAAACACTTCTGTTTGGACATTTTTGCACATTTTTCATTCACAAATACAGATGCTATTTAGACATTGTAGGATGCAAACACTTTTGTTTGAACAATTTGATTGTTTTTCATTCACAAAAAGAAAAAAACAAAACAAGTTTTTTTGAAGCTCCAATGCCCCTAGACTAGGAGCGTTGACGCTCTTGGCTTGGGGGCATCAGAGTTTCAATTTTTTTTTATCAAAATTAGTAGAACTTAGTAGTTAACCAATCAAACATTATGTAGATCTTATCAAGAGTAAGATATATTATGTACAGTAGTGATATTACCTTCTATTGACAATGATATTGTGCCTTTTTTTCTTTTTCAAGTTATGAAATATCAAGGACACTTAAACAAGAAGTGGCTAGAGAAGACACAAATGCTTCATATCAATAAATCTAACCAACAAGTGATTCAAATCGGAATCATGTGACGAATGTCAAATAATCTCAACAGAAGACAACGAGCAAAGAAACAACAACAACCAACAATGATGTACGAGGAAAGAAGAAAGTTGCTGAATCGCATGCTCAAGGGCCATCCGACCATAGCCGCAAGTCATATTTTCTAATCCCTTTTGGGTGTTAAGTAGGATTTAGTCCTCTTGCTAATTAAGTAAGCCTTAGGAAGTTTATTTTGTTTATTGGACATTGGCTATGTTATGTTTTATTCACAGTTGAAAGCTTGTAGGACTTAGAAGGTGGATGACCGGTCTACCACTATACTACGCATGAACCCCTCATTAGACCTAGCCACTATAGAAAGTAGAAATACTTCCAACATTGGCATCGTTGCCGCTTTCTAAGTTTTTTTTTCTACATAGCTTACTTGTTTTCTTTTTTCACTAACGTGTTTGTGTGTATGCTTGCCTGCTATTTTTCTTCACACTACAGCACAAGACTTCTCTCCAGGTCCTACACGAGCTGCTGAGCAATCTATCAAGTCGGGGGAAGCAACAAAAGTGTCAACTTGGGCATTTTCTTTGAAAGAAGTGACCCAAGTGACATTTTTCTCGACCAAACAGATATATCGAAATTCGCCGGTTTGTCTGTAGCCATAACTGACATTGATCTTCCATTCTATCACCTCCACAAATTCTGACCCTCCCTCTCGAAAACGCACTGTTTGAAAATCCTTTGTTTTTCGACGAAGGGTCCGATGAGGACTTTGATTATCACGACAAAAAATCCAAACTCCTCGAACGTCTTCACAACCAGAAGATTGAGAATATAGGCCAATCTTCAGAACTTCTACATCAAATGGAAACTTGGCAGCAAGCTCAACAAACTCATATGGACAAACTAACTACTGATTTCCAAAACGCTATGAAAAATATTGTTGATAAATCTTTTCCAACAAGAGAACATGTATGGTGTCCTATCTGTTCGTAAAATCACACTACTAATGAGTGTCCCCAACTGAAAACCCATCTCCCATTAGCACCCAGACCTATGTATTAGCATTACTGCCCCTTCACTCCACAACAACCCATGCCACCACTAGGAGTTTATCAACCACGACCAACTGCACCCAATCAGTTCCAACCACGCTAGTACTTTGTCGTTAATCAACTGTTTCACAACCAACTGTGCATTTTTTTGATCCAAATTCCATAGATCCAGCAACCGGTTGAGATTTCACTGAGGCCTTCGGTTGAGATTTGACACAGGGCTCCCTCCGGTTGAGATTTTAGTGAGGCCTCCAATTGAGATTTCACTGAGGCCTTCGGTTGAGATTTGACACATGGCTCCTTCCGGTTGAGATTTCAGCTTGTCTTCATATGGCTATTTTTTTTATGCATTCTACTTAGTTTTTCGGACTGCCTCCCTGCGTGGTGTGCTATAGTCCCCGTCTTGTAGGATGTACAGGTTGTCCTTTTGGACTTTTTTTCTGTATTGGCCTTGGGCTGCCAACTTTTGTACTTGTACATTTGTGAAAATCTAATAGTATCTTTAAGTTAAAAAACAAAAAAAACACATGTAGTTAAGTTTTCTTATGATCGTCGATGAGAATTCATGGGAACTAGAAGGTAATCTAAAGAAGAGTTTCCCGTACTTTAAGTTCTGAGGATAAAACTGAAATAAGGGGGGAAGTATGTTACGACCCTAATAGGGATTTGGACCACTAGGGGCTGTGTTGGACATAGGGGCCAGGCCTAATCCGGATAATAGTCTAGTAGGACGATGGGGTCACACTCGCATGCGGTATAGACAGGTGTGTTGCATCCTAGTATGGGATAGGATGCTTATGTATGGGTCTTGACTACTTTGGGTTAGGGGTACCTACATGCAGTGGACATGCATGGGGGATTGGCATGATCAGTTAGAGCACTTCCATGTGGATTCGGTGCATGGGCAGGTTGGGTTGGCTATATCTCTATATATATCCTCACCAGTGTCTATGAGGATCTAGGAAGGGTCTGTGGCTGTTACGTTGTCAGATTGTGAAGTGCCCTTTCTGTGGGTTGCCTATCTCCTAGATTGCTTGGGACCTAGACCGGTATTGGGTCTAGGTTTGGATGGGACAGTTTCATCTACTGCAATCCTCCCTTGGTGTTCTAGGAAGCTCTATCTCGGTTGGGAGTCCTAGGGGACATTTTATTCATGGTTTGCATATCCTTCAAATTTTCATTAGCACATGTGATTATGCGAGGGAGGGCCCATTCCTCACCTTTAATTAGTTATATCAATATAAAAATTACCCATTTGATGCTATGCCCACATGTATGATTTTCTTGAGCTTGTCTAAGGAAACCAAATTTTTCTTTGGAATAATAAGCTCAAGTAGTCACTTGCTCATTCTAAAAATACACGTCATTCAAATTCTTCAATCCATTACAAGCAAAATTAAAGCATCCACAACATATGAAATAATCTCAACAATACTCGATAAGTTTTTTCAAAGTGTTTGTAGATCCAACTTCTATATTGACAACATATATACACATAATATACATTCACGTATAGCTTTAGCTTAAATATGCACAAGATTTACACTATAGAGCTCACAAACCAATCACATTGGAGAGCAAGGCTCCTAACTATCTCTCAATGACTCGGCAACTACTATTCTCCAACTCTATTGTTGGGGAGAATATAGTGATAGCTTTGCAAATTGAGAAGAGCAAGAATAAGTATCGACTGTACAGATTACCCACTCATTTGGGCTTCATTTGCATCGGAATAGAGACTAAAAATGCCTATCCATGCTTGAATAATGGTAAGACCATTTCTCTCAGTCCTCCCTACTGGACATTATGTAGGGATTGTCATCTTCAAATTACCTTCAAAAAAACTAGAAAACAACTGCAAGTGAGCGAGTTCAATATTATGAGTTGTTGCAGCATTGATTGCATCTTCATTCATGTGAGATGTAGAAATCGCATAGAATGTGGTATGGGGATCCACATACTTCCACTTTTACTAGAACATAGTTGTTGCACACTACAAGTTGCTTCTTGAGGGGGATGTTGGCCAGGCATGAGCTTGTGTTGTTTAGACATTGATGCAGCAGCTTGATCGATGAGAGAGTAGATGAACAGAGGGCGCACCATGACATGCCACAAGGCTTTGCTCACCTTCCTTGTCATCCCACCTCCTTGCCCATGTAATGCACTAGTGGCCATCTCTCTCTCTCTCTCTCTCTCTCTCTCTCTCTCTCTCTCTCTCTCTCTCTCTCTCTCTCTCTCTCTCTCTCTCTCTCTCTCTCTCTCTCTCTCTCTCTCTCTCTCTCTCTCTCTCTCTCTCTCTCTCTCTCTCTCTCTCTCTCCCACAGCCACTTACACCCCGAGTAATGCATACAAGAGCTTTTTCTACACAATACAATACAAGAACTACTTTATTATATATAGAAAGTGCATGTTTGCCTATGAGAGTGAAGTTTGAACCACAAAGTAACAAGATTAGGTGGGCCCAATATGATTGATTCTAGATAATAACAAGGGTTATAAGCAACTTTAGGTAATAGCAAAGTGATGAAGAGAATATCGTGAGGGGATGTGCATAATCCCCTTTAGATAATAACAAGGTTATCATAGCATATCACAAGGTGCCCTAGATAAGTACGAATAAGAAACAAATTCTAACTCATCTTGATGTAAACAAGAGTTATTCTCTATGCAATACTGGCAAGTGTGCATGGTTCATGATTATTTAAAATGTTGGTGGTAATCAAATCTTGTTATGACATATCTTCTACCATTCCAAAGTTGATTTTGTCCATTGTAGTGCTCGTAACAATCAAGATTAGTAGCTTGTTGATCATTCATAGTGGATGGCCACGAATACCATTCTCAAGTGATGTAGTAACATAAAATTGATTGAACTTCTTTATAAAACTTCATGATTTTACATCTTTGACAAAACTAAGAAGAAAAATGATACAACAAATATAACAAGGTGGAGTAGATTTTTAATGCATGAATACTTTTATTTGGAAAAAAGACAATAAACATCAATTCCTTGAAAACACAAAGTGAGAATGAATTTTAAGTGTGAAACATTAAAATGACAAAGCACGTTTTCATGAGCTCTTAGGAGAAAAGGTAATAAGCATGTTGCTAAAGTTCTTAAATTACTTCAAACTAAAATAAAATATAAATTGAGTGTGCCAAAAAAATAGAACAACTCTCTACTAACAACACATGCTCAATGGAACGTCATTCTCACACCACAAACATAGTTTATCCTAACTATGAAAAAACTATGTAAGCCAAGTACTTGCCACAATCATCAAAATAAAATAAAACTAGAAACTATGAAATGGGTAGCAATACTTAAAAATGCCACAACCCAATCACTTAGCAACTCAACTACTCTTCCAACAAACAAAAATGTCTTGTTGATTTCCAACATTATTAATAAAAAAGCTATCTTCCTAAAAACAACACATAAAAGTCTAAACCCCTCCATGAAGTCTATATAAGCTAGAAAATTAAAGATTTAAAAAAAGCTAAAAGGATCAATATTAAACAACAAAGCCATGCACAATTATACAAACAATAGTTCAATACCTTTGTTGTTTAAAATGAAACTGAATTTGATAAACACTAACAAAACTATACTAGTTGGACAATGATTGGACTATGATTAGATGCATGCATTTTGTTTGAAAGTACAAACACAATAAGATAACAATAAGTCTTTTAGTTTTCAATTTTTGATAAAATTTCTAATGTAGTAAGAAGTCAGTGTATAAGATTTCAATCAATCATAGACTTTTGCAATTTTGTCCAAAACTGTGCAAAATAGTGATAATTCATCTCATAGACCAATAATGCACAAATCCCTTACAAAATGTTTGAAAAAATAGCAAAAGTTCTTTCAATTTGGAATATCATATAGGATTGTGTAATGTAGTAATCAAATATTGTACAAGATGCCAACTAGGTATTGTCTCTTGCAATATTGCAGTGATGTGGTAACGAGTAATTGCACAAGATGTCAAATTTTAGTTGCTGACAATTGCAATCTTACATAATGATTGTGAGATAACGATCATTTATCATAATCATACATCAACATTGTTGTGAAACTATGGTACAATTTTCTTTTAATGTAGCACATATGTGAATATCAACCAATAATCATTTTACTCAATACGAAGATGTGTAGCATTATTAGCCTTAGTGGATCAAATGACCTTAGTGGACCATAAGGCTGATCAGCTAGAGGAGTTTTGAAAGAGTGTTGTTGCATGCTACTACCATACCCAAATATGCATTGTGATGCTCCTAGATAAAGATCAATTCTTCATACTCCCTCTTGAGACAACATCCGAGCATAAAAACCAAAAAATATCTAACAATAAGAGAGAAAATGTAACATGTCCCTAACAATAAAAAATATCTTGCTTTTTATAACACTACCATATTAGCTTCTTTTCCTAAATTAAAACTAATACTACCTAGTTGGGTTATGATTGATTTTATGAAGTTGATATGTACAACTAGTGAAGTAATTCTATTCTACTTAAGTATAAGGAAGTTCTAAAATAGTTGGGCTATGCCACTCTTAGTTTGTGTGCAAAATGAAGTGGACAAATTTTCCAATGCTACATTAGACATTTTTGACAAGTCTATGTAATGAATGTGAGATTAAGCTAAACAAACCCAAATGCAATTGCCTTCTTATCATTCATTTAACATTTATAATGTAGTGGATTGGATGGTGGCGATTCAATTCACTTATCATGCTCCAAAACCCTTTTTTAGTAAGTAAAAGAAATATATTTTCTTGCTAATTATGAAAGCTTTCACCTTCAAATTTGTCAATGGTGAACTTGTCCACATTGATTCTAGCCTTAAGTGAAGGTTACAATTTGTTCACTTTAGTAGAACTAGTTAACCAAACACCAATTTTTTGTTAGGTCATCGAGAGAAAAACAAAGACATGCTAATAGATTTGCCAATAACTTTCAACAAGAAGCATGACAATATTAGATGAATGTACCAAGAAATCAAACAACATTTACCTAGGAATTTTGTCTTAACAAAAGATTGAATGAGCTTTCTTCCAACACAAAATGTGCCCATTCTACAACATAAAATTTTAAGTTTACTAGAGTAGGAAGTGTGCCCTTTTGCAAAATTGAAAACTTAAAATTTAATAGGCTGAAAATGATTGATTTGTAGCATAATTTACATTTGAAAAAGGCAATAATTAATTAGTTGTTTGCGTGATCTTTTGACAACTACTTTCTCTCTCTCTTAGTTCTAGATGGTGGGCAAATATTTCTCGAGTCCCTTAATCACTATTTAAGCAAAATTCTCTTGTACTTTTAATTTAATGTGAAATAGAGTGTGTTGGGAGCAATTTTTTCTTATCTTGTCTTGAAAGTGCTTGTGTGATTTAATAGATCTCTGTTACTTTTGTTAACTTGGTATCAAAGTGGGGTGATTACAAAATTGGGCAAGGACAAGAGTCAGATTTGTGCAAAATTTGAGCCGAATTCATGTTGATTTGAGCAGGTGGTGGATTTGGCTAAGAAACGACAAAAGTCATAATTTGGAAGCTATGGTGCGTCAAATCGAACAGTTGAAGATTCGATAGATTGCTCGAAGGCAAGACAAAGCCTTTCACTATATTTGTGAGTGAGAATTCTTCTCATAATATGAGTTTGAAGAGACCAAGAATATGAGTTTTCGGAGGAACAAATTCATACGAGTGTTAGTGGTCAGTATGCACCTAATACTACACCAATTAATGAGCCATTTGTTATTGCTTCTAATTGACTATGGGACGACCTCAGGAAAGGAGGAAATTATTATCAAAACCTTGGGGTTCACTGGGATATTGGCTATGAAAGCTAATTCCTTCTCAGCTAGGGTCTAGGGATACAAAAGTTGAGAGTTCTCTCAATTGGAGATAGTCTTTGATGTTGTAAGCATGAAGTTGGGTGCTCTGGTACAAGAAAAAAGTTCTCCAGTGGTCGTGGAAAGTTGTGAGGCACTAATAGTGCTAGATAAGTCTTTTGGAGAGCAGCCAAAATTTTCACAAGCCATAGCCATTTTTTTTCACCAAAGAGAAGTGAAAGGAGGAGGACGATCACGCACGACCAAAGAGAGTACTAGTTCTGTGGCCTAGGTCTGCGGCCCAAAGTGGGTAGTGTATTGGAGAGTAGAATTTGGCGCCCAAATTTGAGGTTTACCATAGTATGAAAATTCTTTTGGATCCACGGTCTCAATTGATTAAGCAATGACCACAAGATTTTGATCAGCGACCTATGATTTGACTAAAGTGGCCCAAACAGTTGAAGGGCAATTGGGACTTCAACTTCATTAAGAATCTTCAAAAAGAAAAGGACCCAGGGTCTTGAATTTTATGAAAGTTGAAGTTCCTTCAAATCAAAAAGAATATTTATTTTTTGAAAAAGCCCTTACTTTCACCTCCTTTAGCCTTTCTTTGTCCAAACGAAAGGCTATTGCTATATACCATAATGGTATGCCCTTCAGTGCCAGCCTTGCAAGGGAAAGGATGCAGGTTTGACGTTATCAACATGTTTTAGTGCTACACATCACCATCCTAGGTGGTCATGTGTCATCGGCAGGACCATGCTTGATGGGACCCACTATGCTATGCCCAGTCTACCCAGGAGTTGGTGGATGCAGTAGCCAGGATGTATATCTAGGCTAGGAGATGTATGCTAGGGAGAGTCAAGGGCGATGGTTGGTGTTATGGGATGCTGGTTATCGCCGGAGGCTTGACTGGGCATGAGAATGTCGGTAACTCCAGTGCGTGGGAGTGGGTCGGCGGTGACCCTATGGATGCGCGGATACGGTGCATCGTCACTGGTTTGGGGTGTGTGTCAATCTTCAAGGCAATCAGCCTTATTAGAGCATGGTGGGCCAATGGAAAGGTAGCAAATGCCAATTTTCTTGCAATGGATAGTTGGTTGAGTTGGTGGAATGTACGCTATGCACACTGGCGACATCTTCTAATTGGGGTAAGATCTCTGGTTTACGATATTTTATTGTGGTCAAATATCTTGGTCTTCTATAAGTTGATGTAATGTCTACCATTTTCTTTAACATTGATTCAAGCCAACGACCTTACAAACATCTTCAATACACCTCTAATCAATTTTTTTTAAGCATCTTACCATAATCAACAAACATTCTCTAACATAATCTCTCTCTAGAATATGACATTTTCAAGATTTATACCTAACCACATCACTTGATTACCAGCATTAAAAGTTGACACGTGTTAAAAAATAAATGGAACACCTATGGATTCATGCGAACATATTTTGTTTGCCAAAAACATGCAATTACAATCAAACATCATACTTCACCACCAATTTCACGCCATTTAAACTTATTATTTCTTTGGGACAATCGTATACTACAACCACAATGAACAACTACATGACTATAACATACACAATACATGTGTTGCTAAAATAATCAAAGCTTCTTTCCATATAGACAAACCATATTGCATGATCATATTTGCACTATATCAAAAAACAAACTCAAACATAATGGGTTTCTTAAATATTGTTAAAGATATTTACAAAATACACCAACAAATATGTCAACAACCATTTTAGGAGGCTTGAACATTTGCTAGGTTGCCCACAACAAACATGAGAACCATCTTACAACATTCATGAACAAACATAGTTTTAAAGATTACTACTACATCAGCAATAGTATTATAGACCATATATAGACATATTCACACAACTCAAAATGCCTACATGGAGTCACATAACATTTATGGAGTGACGACTCACCAATTTATTCCTTATAGACCAGATAACATATCATGCATACAAATCTTACATACAACATAGATTCTAGCACACAAAGTGACATCCACAGAACTTAAATATTGTTCCAACCATTGTCAGCGAGTATCAACTTTTTGTGAGACTCGTCAAGCCAAGGTATAGGAAAACTTTGAAACTTTATAATCATTAGTTATGGGTTTTGCTAACATAAAAGCTGCAAGGTTTCAATTATACATTTAGATATCCAATTTGGGATAATGACGAGTATTAATCGAGCATTGACTAGATTTTACATAGAGTATTGGTCGTGTAGTGTGAATTTTCTATTTTTGCTCGATTTATATGCTATACTACGAGGGTTACACCACAAATCTTAATGAGCGCATGTGGCTTTTATGCTCAGTTTCCAAACTCCTCAATAACTATAGTGTGCATGTGCCATAAACTAATCACACCATGATAGAGGAGAAAAAGTGAGATGATTATGTTTTTCATAAAGGGATCATGTTTTAAAATGATTATTCCGTTTCATAATGATTACCATTATTAAAAAAGAACCAATGTGCTCATCACGCAATGGAAGTAGCTGGGCATATGAGAGTATGCCCGGTAAGGAGTCATAAACGAGGCCTGCAAAGCTCAGGGTCCGAAGCTACGGAGCTTATGACTCCTTACCTAAACGACATTTTGCTTGATAAGAAATCAAAGGGAGGAACCGAGAGGCAGAGGCTCATAGATGCCTCACCTATGACTCCTTCAAATAATGCTCTACCGAGCAAACTTCTTGTTTTAGTTTAAATCTTCGGGATCTTCGGGACCTTTGGGCCTTAAAGGCACTCACTGCCTGGGCATTTGACCCCAAAGGGATTTAGGGCCTTTAGCTCCAGCACTCTTGAGACTAGAGAATACCTTCTTTTTTTGAGGGGGGGGGGAGAAGGGTATTATAGGAGCAGGAGGAGCAGCAGCAGCTTTGGCGATGGCGGAAAGATCAATTCTATCAATCGTTCGCTTTCGCCTGCTGCAGCGTTTCCGTGTAGCAGCTGTCGCAGCCCCTCACTTTTGTTCTCCTGATGCGGTGAATCGCTTGTGTGCTTTCAGAAGGGGAGCCTGCAGAGGCTTGGAGACCAAGGCGGATCAGGGAACGTACTTAGACAAGAGTGCGGTGGCAGAGCGAGTGCTTGCA
This sequence comes from Diphasiastrum complanatum, assembly GCA_029204225.1. NCBI lineage: Eukaryota > Viridiplantae > Streptophyta > Lycopodiopsida > Lycopodiales > Lycopodiaceae > Diphasiastrum > Diphasiastrum complanatum. The sequence goes on from CM055112.1 coordinate 45,039,305, forward strand.
ATTGTGCAGAATTCCCAGAAGGTTGAACCCTCAAAGGTTTGTCATGCTTGCCTGAGCCACTCGGCCTTGTATCTTGTGTAAGTTTCATCGATTAATCGGCAATGAATACTAAACTTAAATGTATGCTGTAGGCAGTTAAAGTTTACATTTATGGTAAGCTGCTAGGGTGGCTTATGTTCAACTTTTCCAAACGCAAAATCCTTGGCGGCTGAATGTTCATTTTTGCATCTCAGAGTTTAGTATTCTTTCAGAAAATATTTGGAACTTCTTCACTCACCAAAACATTTAAGAACACTAGGGTTCTTAGAACCCTAAAAAAAGTCAAAACCTAGAGTAATCATCATTGCAGTCTGTAATAAGGTTGGTACCTTTCTACAACTAGTAGTATTCGATCAAAGTATGAAAATTTCAGCACACCAAAACGTTTGATGTGGAATATGCACTAAGTAATGTTCTACCGTCTAGAGTTTAACGAAACTTAGAATTGCTCTATGAATCGATTACAAAATATGTAGTTGTCGTTGTCTGTCCAGCTGTCTGTGTAGCTCATCTGAAGAAGAAGGGGAAGTGATGATGTTCGCTCATCCAGTGCTGACAACTTAGTTAAAGCTTCATCTCTGCTTTAAAAAATTTGGTGCTAGATGATAGGTAATGCCATTATTCACTTAGTAGAAAGGCTTCGTGGGGAAAACAGAATAATCAATTCCCTATTTTATCAAGAACTCCACTGAACTGCTATATCGGGCCTTCTTTCAACCGGATATTCAGTTTCACAAAGCATTTCTGAATCGTAGGTCAGAACTTCAACCTAAAGGGTGAAGACCTTTATCGACCAGAGTTGGAGGGCTGGCAAATTCGTGAAGAAAATCTCAACATCTTAGCCTTGCTTATCTTATACTTCAGGTTTGTATGTTGTTGATGATTAAGGTTATTATATTATCTCAATTTGTCGAGAAAGTCACTATAGAGGCTGAAGAACTTGTATTGAATGGTTTGCTCTATATGTTGGACATCATCATGATCAAAAAGTTTGTTTGAGCAACATTTTCTTCTATAATTAAAGGTCATGGCAGAGTACCTGTTAAGATGCCTAGAGGATAGATCCAATACTTGGAGAATGTTCCGTACATGCCTGCCACACCAAAACTCTTATTTTAAGTTGGTATCATAACTAGTCAAAAGATCAGGTTGAGTTTGCCAAATCTAAGTTGGCAGATAAATGTTTGTGACAACTGAATTACGGAACTTATATAGGCTATATGCAAACATACCAAAAGAACGTGCACCCTCATTCAGTAGTGAAATCTCAAGAAAAGTAGTGGCATGAAAGGTTTGGCCATTAAAACCACCAAAGCTTATAGGTCTTGAAATGAAACAAACATGGTTGTGGGTTTACTTTTTTTGAAGTTCAATTGTATATACGTGGAGCTATGTGCTTGGAAATACCATAGGCAACGGTACCTAAGGAAATATTTGAGCTACTACACTAAGATTATGTGGCCCAAATGTGGGTGTACTTTTTGAAACACCAATAAGATGCCCTGAATCATTCAAGCAGTTTAAAACATGTCAAAAAAAAAATGAAAGCAAATAAAAATTTGAAATATGAAATACAAATCTGGAGTGTGCTTTGCTTGAATTCATGAACTTTTGCAAAGCTAATGAAATAAAAGTAATAAGCTAGAACCATAGTTGCAGCGAATCGCAAGCTTTTTTTTTTTGCTGCACCCAAATTTTGTTGTGACCTAAAAGGTACAGGAATTGGACCTGTAATATGCTCAAATTGAACCTGAGACTACAAGAAACACATATTTATAGGTCTGATTCTAGTATATTTCAGTATATTATAGTACACAGATAAACCGGAGACGCATTTACTCTTAATCCGCTATGTTTCTCTTTCTATTGATACCCACATTGAATGTATTTACAAAAAAAAAAACAAATTGCGATTCGTGAATTTTTTTTTTCTGCGATTTGCGATTCACAAATCGCGAGTGCATTTATGATTGCCTAATAGAGTTGTGCTGGTATACTATCTTTCCATGAATCTGGGTGTTGTAAAATGAAGATGCTAGAATAGCTTGAAATTCTGAACTCAGGACCTTACTGATGTTATTTTCAAGGTCTACTTGATCCTAACATAACTAGGAAAGGAACATGCAATGTAAAAACTTGACATGGAAAAACCAGCAAGCTGTATAAATTGATCCTGGTTCAAATCTATATGAACTCTACTCTATGCCAATTTGATGAATCAAGAAAAGAGATGATCTCTACTGGACATTCAATTAGTAGAATCAGATCTGAGAAAACAGATTGTAATTGACATCTAATTGACTTTTAATCACAAGCAATGATAGTGCCTATGCCATAGAAAACATATACTTTTGATTACATCAAATTCTGACAAGTATTCAAAGAGAAATGAAAGATCTTGCAAAATTGAGGCAGCGCTCAATCACAAATGATTGAGCTGTCTTGGCTCCGGAAATGCATCAAATGGAAGTGGAATTGATTTGAATGGTAGCGCCCTCCTCCTACAATCAATTTGCAATTGATTTCATCTGATTTGGATGAGTAATGAGGGAGGACCATCTGAAAATCCAGATCTGTCCCAGCAGCGACTTCCTACATCAAGAAGACATAAAAAACGATGAAGATGGAAAAATACTCCAATCTCACACCTTCTCCAACTCGTGGAGCCTCTATTAATTAGAATTTGAGTATGTACAATAGCTGGCATGCAATTGCCAAGTGTCCAAATTCTCATGCATGTATTTGCATGCCTACTTGCATGTCGCATGCATGTTATGATAGGTGGCAATCTAACTTCTCCCCCATGCACATGTGCATACCAAACTCGAATGGGTAGGGGGCATCATCATGCAAGAAGGCCTTCCACGAGTTTGTAAAAAATTTGCCTAAGTTGTTTTGGGCCTTAAAAATTTGGATCCAATTATGACCATGTGCCATGTACTATTTATTTAACTAGGTTTATAAGTTCAACAACTCCCCCTTACACCTGTTAAATAAATAACTCTTAATGCCTCCCGATGTTTCTCGAACATGCATGTGACGGGGATTAGAAACATAACAATTCCTCCTCCAATTTCGTCACTATGTAGGTAGACATTGGTGTTTACATGGTGTTTCTTCAATGAAATACGAGTTGGGTTCTCCATACTGCAGCTGCGTATACAACTGTTCAAAAGAAGTATCTGGACAACAACCAACTAAGTAGAACTTAGAGTTCTCTTCCTCCAAGAAAATGCACCAAATTGAAGCCATTCGAGATCTCTGTCTCTCTTAACTTTATAAACAAATTCAGCCACATATGGTTCTTGCATAAAGGTCTTCAAAGTTGCATCTCTAAGGCAATTTGATAGACATATTGAACCACCTTCTGGGATTTGAAACATGATATGTGCTCCCCCTACATGCTGCAATTCATCGACAAGCTGCAAATCATAAACAAGATCTGATAGAGGGAAAACAACTGGCTGATATGTGCAGCAAACAACTTCATAAAAATTTGATTTCTCATCCTAAGAAATCTCTTGCATGATAACAACTTGCAACTCCTGCTGAGGATCTTCCTGCATGCAAGTCATGAAGGTTTCTTTCTGTATGGAAGTAAAAACAGTCTCCTCTTTATAAGGACCTTCCTGTTTGCATAACTGAGACACCTCTTCTTGAGAGTCTTCCTGCAAAACAATAATAAGAGGTTTCTCATCTTGAGAACCATGTTGCATGCATCTTAAATAAAGGTGATAAATCCTTAACCTTGGAGTTAATTCTTGCTATACCCTTTGAGAAGGAAAATGATTAAATAGAATCTAGTTCTACTATTATTCTTACTATAGTTGAACTAAATTTTTGATAATTTTCCTAAAACATTTCAATGAGAAGCGAAATTTTTTCAAGCAAATGCAAAAACAATCCTAAGGCAACATACATACAAGTACCTAATGTATATGTAAAATACTATAGTGAAGACAAAGGTACTTGATTATTTCATGATATCATTGGAAGAAAAAACTGGTTTACTGGTCTTTTCCTCTGTTAAAAGCTAAATTTTGTAGCAGTATTTGCCCTTTTTGTTGTTTACTGGTCTCTCTCAAGCCTTTATTGTGCACAGACTGTTATTTTATATAAGTTCTTTTTGGGTGGTTGGGGTTATATGGTACTAATTCACAGAATTGTAAGTACTCTCTAGAACTGGCTTTGATCCTTTCTAAACATTTTGCAGGTTATCTCGACCGCCCATTTTCAGAAAGATCTTGGTTTGGATAGCCTGGATACGGTGGAAATTGTCATGGCACTTGAGGAAGCATTTGACATTGAAATTCCAGATCAGGAAGCTGAAAAGTTTTTGTCATGTGCTGATGCTATTGACTACATTGCTTCTTTGCCACAAGCCAAGTGAGTATGTAATAGAACAACCAGTGCGCTCTTTTGCTTGCTGAAAGTAGGTATTAAAATATTTGCTAAAGGTCTTGTTGGCTTTTTTTCAAGGAGCGAGCACCACCCAAATGCCCAATAAATCATATTGAGGATGGATTCCAGTGGAAGTGCCACGTATTTTGTTAGCAAAGGTTGCTGAATTTTTGCAGTGCAACCTTTGACTTACTGATTTATCATCAGCCCTGCTTCAGTAGAAGAAGCTCCAAGGGCTTGAATCTCATCTTATCCATTCAGTGCTTGTACCTTCAAGGAATCATGAAGCTGAATCTCTATGTTTAATTGCAAAGGCCGGCATTTGGTGCGTTCTGAATGTTCTTTTTTCCATTCATTAGCTTGACAACACACGTCTAGTGAAGGGACAGGATTGATGTTGCTACAGCCTAGAGGTATTGCAGTGCACAAATCAATTCAAGCTTCTTTGTTGGAGTCGTGCTGTTGCTATGTTGTCAGTAATGACTGGGAAACTATTCCTTTCTTCTTGAGAAATGTCTTTCTTAATGTATGTAAATATCATAGACGTTGGTATAGTTTCCATATGAAATGAAAATGAGAATACGAAGGCCTCAGAATATAAAATCTGTCCTCTTAAATCTGAGAATGGCACTAACTAAGAGCCATGCTATATGTCATTTGTAACCCCCAACCCCTGCTAAAAGATACTTCTTGCATAAGTAAAATGACTATGCTTGGATTTTTCTCATAAGATAGCTAGAATAGAGCTCAGTGTTCATACTCTTGTGCAAAAGAAGGGAGAACATCGTTGGCTTTTCTAATAGGCATAAGAATTATAGATATACTCAGAAAAAATTGTCAATGAATAGCATCAGATAGATTATACAGGAATTTTGAATAAATTGATATGTTTATTATTACCTCCACCTTATAAATGTGTTCCCAAGAAGATCCACACGCATATCCGTCATTTGCTCCACCTTTTGCATATTGAATAGATAATATGCCCTTGTGCTCCCTTAAATTTTCACTTTTCACTTCATGTTTGTTGTTTATTTTCCATTCCACATGCATATCCACGCTTTGACACCTTCCGACTTGTGTTATGTGTGATAATAGATATTAGATATAGCATCTCGTCAGATTGTCCAACAGAAAATTTAAATGAATTTCTCTAGTCATGTGACTGATATGATAGAACACTTGTCTTCTCTTTATTAGCCACTTGATAGTGATAGATTACTTTATGTAGACCATCTTCATTTAGTAAGAGCTTAGGCAATTTTAGTCAGATTCTTGTTACTCCACTAGTTCGTACAGATAATTCAGATTTGGTTCATTTTCTGGATCTAGTTCATGCCCAAGCTTAATGCAAAAAAGAATAATAGGAAATTTATGAGAGTGTACATGAAAGAAATATTTACATTCAAGTTCATACTGTGCATAGGAGCACGGCGTCTGTTTTTTATATCTGTGTTAATAGATGAGGATCCGAGTTATCCTTAGAAAACCTGCATTTTTTAAAGCTTCTCAATTTTTTGAAGACTATTACTTATAAAAGGGTTTATACACTTGTATAAAAAATCGTCAAATATTTTATGATAACAGTTTTGTTTAAATCATGTTTGTTCCATTTCTTTACTTTGCCGGTTCCCCAGAGCACTTATGAGGATCAACCATTCACATCTTCTTCAGTGCCTAGACCTTATGATGATGATGAGTTTTTTTTGATGAAATTGTTATAAATCCATCAAAAAGGTATGCACTGTGACAAAGTATGAACCATAGTTGCAGCGCGATTCCCGAATCGCGATCAGAATTGCGATTCCGATTCGCGATTCAGGATTTTCCCAGAATCGTGTAGAATCGATTTTTTTTTGTTTTTTTTGTTTTTTTTTGAAATTTTTTTAGGCAATATGGGTATCAGATGAAAGCTTTGATCGAGGGGATTATGATTGTGTAGTTTGCCGACTATTTCGGGTGCGAAACACCAAAAAGTGTGTTTTCACTCGGGGAGTTGGAAGGCCAAATCATGAAGAGGCCTTACCGTCGGGGCCGGGGTCAGACGGCAGCCCCCGGACCCCGCCATTGGGGGGCGTTGCCCCTCAAACCCCCCACCGGGGGGCTACCGCCCCTTGAACCCCCCGTTTCCCGGGGGGCTACTGTCCCCCGAACCCCCTAGAGCTTCTTGCTATATAGACTCTGTAGATAAAAATGCCACCGCCCCCCTGTAGATAAAAATGGGGTCCAAATGCACGCCGAGAAGGGCCCAATATCTATGCCCCCAACTGTATGTACATTGCACTCACATCTCCAGTGAACCAATTGCAAAAGTGATCATCATCCATACAGTTGATAGTCCAAACTGTAGCATTAACATTTACTGAAAACCAGAGCAAATGACAACCGGATAGCTATTGAAAATAAGATCTGTTTGTGCCTCATCTATTGCACTTCTGAGAGGCAAAACGTTGGTTTGACCATTGATCCCCTAAAAAAATTTTAGCAATAAGCTATTTTTCCAATTTTTTTTTTTTTTTTTTGCGATTCTGGGTCGCGAATCGCGACCCGCGAATCGCGATTCGCTGCAACTATGGTATGAACTAGGGCTTGTACTAATTTTGACAATTTCATCTTTTGATGGTGGTCATAAATTCATAATATTCAAAAATATATATTAGATGTTGTTACATGGTATATTAACAATGATTGCTATGATTTTTTTAATGCCTTACAATTCATGCTCAAAAAAACCAAGCCTTATGTTTATTCGCTGCCCAGTAATGATTTGTTTTTGGAGTCTCAAAAAAGGTACCCTCCAAGACGATAGTGCACTTTGACACATCATCATGTAGAATACAATCGAAGAAAATGCTATGTGACAAGGAGACATGAGAGATGGAGCATCAACGTGGCAATGGGACAAAACCCTTATCCATTAGTTAAGGAAATTTGTAAATAATGAATCATGTGTATGTTATGACTTGTATAGTCCCCATACACCAACAATTATGACTTGTATAATTTAAGAAATCTGTAAATAATGAACTATGTATATGTTATGACTTATATAGTCCCTATGGACCAACATTTATTACAGCAATCAAGCCTTATCTAAATATTCTAAAGGCACAAACTATTTTTTTCTAGCCCATAAGAGTTTTTAGATCTATATGAAAGAAGGTTCTTCTTCCATGGCAATCAAATGCAATTGATCCTTGAAAATGATGAGAAATAAAACTAAGCAATGTCTTGTTTGTAAAATATTTATCATAAGAGTACTTGGGCTTGTATCGTGAAGATCTTTCTTTGGTTACAATTTCAAATGTTTTGAAAATTTTTATTTGATATTTAAATTGTGCTTGTCTATAAAAAAATTGAAATAGTTGAACTTAATATTTTATCTTTGAATCATGTTCGCCATGGTTTGTAGCTCAATAAAATGCTCTTCTTGCTTGTCAATGTGATTTTTTCCATGCCTTAAGCTCTCATACTCTTTTGTGATAAACGTAGCATGATGTAGTAGGATATGTTGTCAATGTAAAAAATGTTAATATATAATACATACTAAATATGAAAATTATTATTTACAAAATACAACATATTTCTCAACATCAGATAATTCGAATTTGTAAAAAATTACCATTTCATGCGTAACATGATTTGTTTTCCAATTATTTCTTAGAAATTTGACAAATGTAGTGCAATGGTTTTGTAGATTTTGATGGCTATAGTTGATAAATTATCATATTTGATAACACTTCTCATTATGTCAAAGTTTTTTCGAACTATTGCCTTTTTGCCTCTTATCATGGTTTAAAAGCCTGGAGCTTACTTATGATGGAGATAGAGTTGCGCAGGCGAATGGCAACGAGTGCCATGTTTTTTCTTTTAATGATATAACAAAAGACTTTGATATGCGTGACGTGAAATATTATGTGCCCTTTTGAAAGAATTGAAAATTTGGAACGTGGACCTAATAGTTCATGCTCAAAAAATGAAGTCTTGTGTGGCTAAACAATCTTTTTTCAAATACCATATTGGACATTAGAAGATTCTGTTGTATGATTGAGTTAAAATCTTCTAGCTTTACCACTCCGTTGATGGCTTATTGGAAAAAAATTGTTGATTTCTTAGATAATTTTTTTGTTTTTGATGGTACTTTTACGTAATAAAGCTTTAAAAAATACCTCCAATAATTTTTATTCTTGATTTAGCTGAATACTCTGGTTTGATATTCCAAGCAAATATAATATTAAGATGTAATAACTTCTCAAGCATATATAACTCCATACACAATGTGCAAATGTGGACTTTTTTCAAAGGAATCGATAAAACACTTTTGAAATTTGAATCATTTAGCCCTTTTGTCGGACCATTATTTCAAAATCTCAAGTTCATGTCAATAACAATCTTAGATGCAATTAAACATGGATGTTTTGTTGTTGCCTCTTGTGAAACATTACACATACATTTCAAACGTTCAAATCACCAACAAGATGTCATTAAATCTAAAAGCTTGCCACGGAATAGTAGGTTGTTTTGTACTCAGCCAAGAAACTGCATCAATGCCAATGAAGAGCATAACTTGTAGATGAATGCCTATCGTTGATATTTTCTATGCAATCATTATCAACAAAACCATGCAAACACATGTCCTTGTCTTTGCCATAGTATAAACCAAGATTCACAGTTCCCTTGAGATATTGAAAAACCTTCTTTTTCATGCATTTCAATGTAAAATATAAAGTGTTATCTTAAACTAGCTAAAAAATCAAATATTGAAAGATATATCTAACCTACTAGTAGTCAACTAGATTAAACTACCAATAAGTTGGCCATATATGATAACATCAACATTATAACTTGACAATTTTTGAAGGTGTAGTTTATAATCATGCAGTGTTGATGTATTCAACAAAAAGACAAAAACAGTAAGAGATTTATCAGTTACCAATAACTACAGAGAAGCATACATTCTGACATGATATTGAACGCAATAAGAAGGATAGATTGATTTAGTAAGTAACATGTACAAATCCGACGATGAGAGCACAAAACAATAATGGGCGAAGCCGCGTACTCTAAGTTATCTCTGAGTAACTGAAAACTTTGCCTGACGCACTTCCGTTAATAAGCAGTAAGCGTGAATAACGATACTCTAATAGAACTCTGAAAGAGTTGCTGAGCTATAGAGCTAAGCTAGAGCTTAAGAGAGTTAGAGAAGTCTTTGATGATCAACTATTTATACTAAAGCAATTAACGTGTATCCAGTAGGACAGCTAATTAGGTCGCAGATCACAACATCCAGTTGGCCATAATGCGCTGACATCCATCGAGTTAGGACTTCTCGAAAATCTACTTGCAAAACAGTTAGGGCAAGTCTTTAGCTTTATATTAAGTGGAACAATAATTGTCGTTCATCGACATGGCTGATGTCTTCAACTTTCGTCGACGTCGTTGATATGTTGGATGATGTCCGATATGTCAGAGCCACCTGTTGAGCGATTCCCGAGTATTTTTGTAGATTGTGTAGAAACACAAATAGAACTGCAAAACTGGATAAAAGTGGATGAAGATTAAAGATCGATTATTCGGTTGAATCACTCCCGATAGTAGAATAATCCAACAAAGGGCGTTGATATGCATCAACTTATTGGTGAAGGACCACATTATTACCCCCATCAGTGATGCCGCGACACCAAGACAAGCCTGGGTTGTACTAAAAGAGCAGTTTGAGACTTCAAACCCATATGTTTTTTAAATCAAAATTGAATAGTGCCCGTATGGATTAGGGGGAGCACATTCAAACTTATATGACCAGGATTAAGGCAATAAGGGATGAACTACATTCCATAGGTGATCGACATCCGTGATGCTGAGTTAGTGCACACTACATTATCGGGCATTGTGAATACCTATCAAATGTTTGTGAGCGGAATTTGAGTTGTGTCTCGTTGGGAGTGGGCTCGGGAATAGCTTCATGTTGCTCCTTTTTTATCCAGTAGTCTTCTAGCTATCAACTACCCCTAGAGCTCACTAGAAACTCAGGTCATGTTATGATTTTTTTTTTGAGGAAATCATGCTGTGCTGCTCTAAAAATTGGAAACGTTGTGTAGGAGGTCACGTTGCGTTTCTCCATGCACACACCATCTCCATGACCATCTATAGAGGCACCTTCAAGTCACTTTTGGCAGCTACCTGCATATTTATCCCATGTCATTTTTTTTTTTCAAAAATTCAATAGAATACACTTTTGTGTCTTTTAAGCATGCTTCTTTTGAATGGTGGATCAACCATTCATTGGCGTGTGTGACAAGTTATGTTTATGTCATTTGGAATTATTGTGTTTAAGGCTTATACACATTGATTACATAATGTAGAGAAGTGGAGCTAAACACAATAATCTTAAGAACACTTTGTAAACTTCAATAAGTGTATTATGTTGGTTTTAACGTTTTGCTCGACTTGCAAAACTTCAATTTTAGATTCAAATGGAAAAAACAAAGGGTTCAGTTCTTAGACTCAAGCTTAAACCAAAAGCCCAAAATTTGGTTAGAGTAGGATCTAGTAGGTTATCTTTAATATTCTTTGGATTCAACTTGAATATGTGGCCTTCATTTGGGAAGCTTTTCCATGTTTACATGCCTGCTAAGCAAAGACATGTTACTAGGTGTACGTGCTTCACGTGCCTTATTAGTGTTTTTAGATTAGTGGTAGAGACATGCCCACCTAGAGCTGACTCCTTATTAGTGTTTTCCAATTAGTGGTAGAGACATGCCCATTTATAACTGACTCCTTGTTGATAGTCTTGTTGTAAGGACCCCACTAGTGTTGGGAGGGTATTAGCTATTTAAAAACATGTCGTGTTCACTTACGTCAAGTTTTTTTAATTTTTAATAGATGCCAATTGTGAGTGCTAAGTATGCTGGGTGTTATGTCTCTTTTATAGATTTTCATACATACTACTAGTTACTTATTGAGGCTAGATTTGATTTTTGGGGCTTTGCTTCGGGGGAGGGAGTTTTCTTTGATACTTAGGTTGATAGTGACGTACCTAGTGATACCAATGATAATACCCTCCCAACAATGCCCTCAAAAAATCTATAGAGTCCATTAACCAACTGATCAAGTTCGATTTCAATCGACTAATTTTGCAAGTAGGTGGAAACTCAAAAGGGTTTATATATTCACAAGAAATTTTGATAATTAATAGATGCACGTTCGAAGATTAGGACCATGCTAAAATATGAGAGGAAAACAACCCATGCATGAAGAAGTCAGTTCCTAGTTGTGAAGTCCGGACTTGGTGCCGGAAATTGGCTTTTGCTCACATGGGACAAATTTGTGATCCAATATTTGGCACTCAGTTTCTGGTTGTGGCAACACAGATGCGATGTGCTTTTTTGCACATCTAGGAACTAGGCTTCCAAAAGCCTCATGTGCGCAAGCAGAGAGAGAGAGAGAGAGAGAGAGAGAGAGAGAGCACGTGCGCTCAGTGTCCAATTCACTACACACCACACTCCTGTTCGAAAGGGAAAAGATCAGCCATGTTAAAAAGAGGGATGAAAATCTGGTTCTCAAAACAGCAAAGAGCAAGGGCACTGGGCCGGGCTGGCCCAGTACTATACCCAACACTCTTGTTGGGAGCCTGTTTTGAAGTTTGCACGTCCAAGATCTTTACACGTGGCGCTATCCACGCCGCCTATTCTAAATGCAAACTGTGCTCGTCTTTTATCAGCGAGATTGGCGATGGCGGTATAGAAGCCAGAAGCTGCCGTTATCTATAATATATTTTCCAGACAATGCTTTGATTTTGGATCTATGGAGAAGATCTAGCATCAGGTTTTGTTCTTTGAGAAAGCCTGTGATGGATTGATTTCTCGAGAAGCTCTAATCTGCTTGCAGTTGTCTGTAAAAGATTTCCTGTAAATCGAAGTACTTCGGAGCTTTTTCTGTGCGCTATGCTCGTTGCAGTGACTAGTAAGACATAGTGCGGTCTTTATTTTCATGTATTCTACCCGTTAGGGTATCATATTCCAAGGGTTTAAGTTTTGATGGAGGAATTGATTTTGTGAAGACTTGGTTGAAGCTATTTGATAATGCTAAGCTAACTTCCATGCTTCATTGGTATAGCATATTGCATGAGTCACAGCGCTGAATATTTTTCCGTAGCATGTTGTTGTGTACAGTGTGATTGATCTTGCCAACTTGCTATCATGTTGCTATCACCTGCGTTTTTTCCCTACAATATGCTTGCACCTCCTGGAAGGCCTGCTTTCTTGCCTGGATTGCAATCATTTGCGCCTTGTTCATTTCTGGCTTTGACCTCTCCTTCTACTTCTACTTCTGCTTTTCTGGATCTTTCTTCTGCTGCTCTGGCCTTAAGCCCTGCTTATACTGCACGCTCCCATGGCATCTGCCGCTGCACTCGTCCCTCTTCAAATCGCTGCATGCCTTTGTCTAGCTGTAGTAGTTTGGCAGACATTCATGCATTACAGCCAATGTGTAAGCTGGTCTTGTTTGACAGAGGAGGGACTATGAAGCTTTCTACTAGGCTAAAGGAAGCTTATGAAGGAGGTCACGCTGTGTTGTTGTCCAAGGCTGAAATTACATCTATTGGTAAAAAAGGGAACAGAATGAATAAGCAAAAATTGCTTGGAAAGTGTAAAGCAGTCTCAACGGTTGAAATTCTGGATTCGACTACTCCCAAAAAATCGCGAGGGAAGAAGAAGCAGCAGCCTGAGGTCAGTTACCCTTACCGTGTGTGTGTGTGTGAGAGTGAGAGAGAGAGAGAGAGAGAGAGAGAGAGAGAGAGAGAGAGAGAGAGATGTATAAATGTCTTTTAAGGTAACCAAAGGTACCTAAGACTGAAAAGTACATCTTAAGTATCTTCATACAATGGGAAAAAGCTGAAGTGAACTGAAATTAATGCAGTCCATAGCAAAGGACTAGTAAGAAGACAATAATAAAACTTGAAATTGTATAGAATAAGATAGATCACTGTGATCACTCTATCACTCCAGCAATCTATCTAATATCAATAAGTTCTTTGAGATAATTACTGGAAGAACCTCAAAGTAGGAGCCGTGGCTGCTGAAGGTGGTAGTCCAGACTCCATGACATACTCAGCGAGCAAGTAGATGTGGGTTGAAGGCTAGCCCTTGGGGCAGAAGGTTTCATATTCTGTCGACACTTTCTTGGGCTTTCTTGGGCTCGTTGTTTGAAAGGAATGTCTGCATCATCCTCTGAGTTTGACTCTACATCTATCCGAGGTCAACATTCAGAGAAGAAAAACTACATCTATTCGAGGTCAATGTCTGGGGAGTAACCTTGGATTGCACTTGGTTATTGGAGTTGTTGAGTGACATGTCTCACATCAATTTAAGGTCAACATTTGGAGAGGAAAGAAGTACACTTGGATATCACTCGGTTATTGAGTGACGTGTCGCACTTCGCAAGCAAAATGACTTTTATATCATCAATGCAACACATCCTTGGTCCTCAGTTAATAATATCAAGGAATGGAGTGTGATTAACTAATCTCAGAATAGAAATGATATCTCTCTTTGATCTCGTAATAAGAATAGAATGCTCTTCCATCTCCACCTTGCTCAAGAAGCACAACTAGCAAACCTTGTGATCCCTAAGGATTTCTTGGAACTGGCCATTCTCTACTCGTATTTGATGTTATCAGACCCACATGCCCTTAAGTGGTATAAAGGCTATATGACAGTTCCGAATCTAGTTATTGTGGCAAGACCAGGTCTCCAGCAATTTCTCTCTCCAAGAAATGCTTTGATAGAAGTCATGTCTGATTTCCAGTGGGCCCAACTAAATCCTTTGGATAAAAGATTTGTAGACAAATCGTCGAATACACGAGTGTTACCAAGCGAAATAGACATGTATCAAGTGAGTCAAATAGACATGTGCCTTATGCCCAAACAAAAGATGTTCTTGCTCACAAAGCTCTATGGAAGATGCATGAGCTCACCAAGAACTTTTGATCCTAACGGCGTGGTCAAACCAGATAATGGAGGACTGATTTTTACATTTTGTCACCACATCTACATTTGAAGAATGGTCTTTTCCAGTTCCATATTCTGGCTTGGTGGAGATTCATTCTATTGAAACCAGTGTCAAAATGTTCACGAATTCGTGCCCAGGTTTGCTCAGAAGGCGGCAAGAAGGCTCAAATTTGTTCATACGAATGATATTATCAAAGGCAATGGGAGTCTCAAGAATGGAGTTTTTATTTAGAGCAACAAGTTTGCAGGTCTGTACTTCTTTATCAGTAAGGTGTGCAAGAATAATCCAAAGCTAAATAGGTAGGGGAGCAAGAAAATTGACAGTAGGTAAGCTTCAGAGTTTGTAAGAAGTACGTGCGGATTTGAATTCAATAGTGCGTGCAAGGACAAAAGGGAATTCGCAGTTTTTGGATTGGCAGAATTCAAAGGTGGATTGATCACCAATGTCACAGATGTCTTGCGAGAAAGCTTCACGTTGCGAGGCACTATCTTCGTCCAGTTCATCTAGAAAGACGAGAGGATGTGGTGAAGGAGGAGAATGAGGTAGAACAGGAGTGGGTTCAACAGATAGAAGGTCGTTTTCTTTTTCAAGGCAGGAAATAACTTTTCTATTATGAGAATTATAAAACTTCTCTTCCCTTTCGTATTTCTCAGCAAGCCCAGCTGTTACGAGCACGTAACCAGTGCCGAACCCAAGAGAACCCAGGAGGTCAGATGCCACAGTTAGGGACGTGTCCAACGTACACATCCTACAGGGCAAGACAGTGAGTAGTGTGACCCAGCACGGACCATAGCCATGGCAGGCCTAACACAGCCTGGGGACCTTGTCAGCAGGATAGGGCCCCACGTTGGGTCCCGACGTGCAACCGGCCACGTCAGTGCCACGTGGCCGACACTTGGCAGTATGCATGCTACCAGTCCTCACACTGAGCTAGGAGGGGCTTGCTCCATATTAGGGAGTAGGCAAGGTTGGGTGGATCAGTTAGTGTTTGCCCTACTATGGTGTTGAGACCTCTAACACTGGTATCAGAGCCATCTCCATCTTTGGGAGCTTAGTTTTCAGGAATAGAGAAACTTAGTAGAGTGTGCAAAAAATCTCTTTCCAACTTTCAGAATTTGTTAGTACAGATCCATCGCTGTAGAGACAGCTATCTATAGTGGAAATTCTATTGGAATTGCTACCTGTCTGAGCGAAGATTTGATCGGAACTGTAGTACAGGTCCATCGCTGCAGAAGCAGTCATCTATCCCTGTTTTCCAAGAGTAGATTCGAGTAGTCGGAGCGGTTTTGGATTGGAATAGGTTAGCAAGACCATCGCTCTTTTGATGCAGGTCCAACGCTGTTTTCCAGCTTACATAACTGTATTTTTCCGGCAGGGATAGTAGCAAAATCAGGGACAGGGTCAGCGCTGGACAGAGAGCAACTTTTTGGCAGATCCATCACTGGTTTGCAGTTGATTTTTTGAGCAGATTAGATCGGATTTCGAGGAACCAGAGCTGTAGTCAGATCGAGCAGTTGTCTCTTTAAATTCCGGAATTTCAGATCGATTTGTGGCTTCCAATTTGAGTTTTTTGGAGTAGCCGGGCCACTGGTCTGATAGCGAGGGCAGTCTGCAATCAAAATCAGAATTTCTTTGCATTTTTCCAGCCTTAAATTATGTTTTTCAGAACGATGGCCCAATACCTCTGACATCGAGGGTAGCTACCAAGACAAATCGAAATTTTGCTTGTAAATTGGACCTTGGTTTCTGATTTTTCGGGACAACAGGTCTGCAAACAGTTACGGAAGAGCTGAAAGGGTTTTTCTTGATACTCTCTATGGAAGTACAGTCCTCAGAAAGAACTAAGTTTCTTTTCCCTCCTTTGTACAGTTCTAATTAGTCTTTTTGACTTTTTTTAAAGAGGGGACATCAGACACTCTTTTTCTATTTCAGAAAATGACCACTTCTCAGGGACCTGATCAATCCCCAACAAGAGGCATCGATGAATTAGAAACAGAAATATTGAGGTTCAGTAAAGGGAAAGAACCCATGGAGGTGGAGGAGCAAGAACAATTCGCCGAAGAACTCGACGATTTGGTTTCCAAGGAGTAGTATCTCCACTTGGTAGCAGAGGTGGATGAATTGAAACTGGCTCTTGCCAATTTCAAATCTAGTGTGGACGACTCGTTCGCCGAACTCAAAGGTCTAATATTGAGCTCGGCGAAAGGAACCCTTCCTTCCGCTTCTCAGTTATCCCCTTCTCCACTTCCATCAGTTTCGGGTGAGCCTATTCGGTCTCACCCTAGTGTCTTTAAAGACTTAAAGCCTCCTACTTTTATTGGGGAAGAGAAGGATAGAAATGCAGATATTTTACATACCTTCCTCAGCAAATGGAAGAACATACATGCTCTTAAACAGAACGAAGCGTTCGTAAGAGAGTTTCTACCAGAAAATGAACTTGATAGAGCTTGGGAAGCTTGGGAGAAAACATTAATGGACAAATTCTTAATCCAATATATCTTGCAGTATCGAGAAGCAATTTTAAAGATAAAAAATATGGATGACTATCAGAAAGTCAGAGGATTTGTCCGTGGCCTTAAAGATGAATATAAAGTAGAGGTCCAGAGAAACCCGCCTACTACCCTAGAGCAAGCTCTCAGATATGCTCAAATCTATGATTCAGTGGGTAGGAGCATCTTAAACACCTCAGAAAGGTGTTTCGACTGCTTAGAAAGCATAAGCTTTATGCTAAGAAACCTAAGTGTGAATTCTTCGTTGAAGAAATAGCTTATTTGGGTCACATTATCTTAGCAGATGGGATTAAGATGGACCCCAATAAGGTCAAAGCCATACTCAGTTGCCTGAGATGTCTCTGGCCTTATGGGACTTCATCTTCTTAATGGCTGTAAGCACCATGTCAGACGTGAAGAAGGAGAACTCAGATGGTCGTGGAGATATAGAGATAGGTGAGTCAGTAGGGATGGTATACAAGCTAGTAGCATAAGCAGTCCAAATGCGGAGGTCCTCCAGGAGAGGTGGTGGAGAGCGAGGAATGAACTCACGCCAAAAAGCGCCCGAGGAAGAACTGAAAAGAAGGTCAATAAGACGTTTCCCTTTGGAACCATCATAGGAACGCTTCTTATGGCGGAGAACATGATGGTAGGAGCATCGGGAAGATTGAAATAGATGTGGAGCATGGATACGTGAATAGGTTATTGACTGATGAAGAGAACGACACTCAGTATCGTACCATGGAGGGTGCAATGGTCGAGGTGCGCGTCGAGTTGTTTTGGGATGGGGTTATGTGGGGAGGGTTAGTGATGCAGCCGTGTGGAGAGAGGTGGTGAGAAAAGCGGCCTTGGTGTCGACTAGACTGTCATGAGGAAAGGAGTGTAAAACTGAAGCCAGGGATTGCCTGTATAGTGGCATTCAAATGGGATCAAATCTGTACTTGGTTGCTTGGGTAAGCATGGGGAGTGTAGATGGATGAGTGGGTGGAAGGTGGCCGATATCAAAGGAGAGAAATGAGTGATCAGAAAGGGTGTTGGGGGAAACGTGGAAGTCAGAGAATATGGGTACAAAGGATGGTGACCCCATGAGATAGTCAACGACACTATGTCCTCCACTGTGAGGGTGGCATGTATAACTGTCTGAATGTGGCCAGCAAGGTCAGCCATTATAAATGGCTAGCTCATGTGCCTCTCCAAACTGCAGTAAGTGCTCACCATATGGAGTGGTAGGTCCCAAAATGTCCGCGGAAGTCCTGGTAACCCCAAGCATATCACTGTCAAGGGCACGAACCCGCAGCTGATCCGTGGTGTCGAAGAACTCTGTCTGTCTCGAAGATGTCCGGGCATTAAAATCCCCTGTGAGGAGAATATGCCCCCACTCTGAAAATCTGATAATATCTGGTGAGAGGTCCTGATATGGAGATCCAAAAGACAAAGACTCGGGTGGAAAGTAACATGCTGCAATAAAAAGATCTCTATCCAAACCAATATCCTGACCCACGATGCGAGTCTAGCGGGCCTGCTCGTCATGTCTGATGAAGTCAATACTCGAGTGGAGAGACTCTCTATACAAACAGGTGACTCACCTGAACCTCGGCCACTGGTAGATCTAGTCTCTCATCGGAATACTGAGTCTCATCTATATCCAGGAAAAGAAGGAAGTCCTTGCTTCGGGCTCTTGTGTGTCTCCATCAAGAATAATATATCTCTCCTGTAATAGAATAAACAAGCTTTTAACTTGGCTAGTAAGTTGTAACCTAGTTATGGATGACTTCAATGATCAATCAAGTTTCAATGGAAGTCTAAGTCTTGACAACTAGTGCTTTTTGCTTAATCGATGTTGGTCAGTGGTGTGACGGGATTTGGAGACTGGCATCTGCTTGAAGATGTGGCAACTTGACTCTTGAGTCTTGCAAGCCTATTTAAAAATTCTGAAACCTCTTCAAACCTTTAACCTTGGATGATTCAATGCTTATGAGAGTCCTCAATCTTGAAAGTTGAATCTATGACATTACACAATGTACATGTTACACATCTAATGCAAGCTACAAGCTTAGATAGTTCCCTAAATGCACATCATGTAGCAGCCATAATTCTTTCCTTCTTAGGATACTGACAAAGACTGCTCCTTCATTGCTATCAAGAACATCAAGCATTTGGGGTACCCACGGAAGAAAGATGCAACTAGGTACCCTATGAAGAAAGCTGACAAATATATCTAGCGTTTGGGAATATTTTCCTACGATGGAAAGAATTCTGGTTATTGCATGCTGTGCATTTAACGAAGTTGGAACTATCTAAACTCATAGCTTGCATTAGAATTTAGATGTGTCACAATATGCTTAGGATATATAGAGAGAGATTACGTAAAAGGTAGGCCTGTTGCTGGGTGTCCCTCTTGGATGGACATGCAAAAATCTTTTCTCCATCTTGAATCACAAAAGCAAGCAAATTTGAATGAGGCCTTTGCCATCCTTTCTAGACTCTAGAGCACGATGTTTAATTTCCATGTCTGCTAGTCAGGATTCAGGAGGACTCGGGAGTCAACACTCCATAGTTGGGAGTCAGGGCTCGGTTCGAATTTCGAAACTAACGGGACTGTCATACATGAACTGTCCTAACTTCAACTTGAATTGTCATATATGTCACATGTTACTACTTATTAGTAACTACTAACTACTTTGGAGTTAGTACTAACTCGTTACAATACAATTGTAATTTAAGGCACAATTATAGTGGCCTTGCATCCTCATGGGGGTTCTTCTGTTGATGAGATAGAGATTCCTGGGCAGTATGATAGCTTCCAAAAGCCTAACCCTTCAAATTATGTGAAAGTAGTTGGATTTGATAAGACCTTGATTGGTCTCAGCTCAAAACAACGACCCAAGATATTGACAACGAGAAGGATCACAAATTTGTTGCGAAAGGTGGTGAAGATTTGAGGTTAGACCAAAGAATACAACAACTATTTAGACGTGATTGACGTTTAAATAAGAAGGATTTGAAAAAGAGAGATCTGGCCTTGATGTAGAAAACGAAGCTAGTCTTGTTTCTATCAAGACATTGATTTTTGGAAGTGCATAGCTAGCAGTATTTCGATATCGCTGTTTATACCAGTGATATCTCTCTCTTCACCAGAATGGATCCGTTTTCTAGTTCATCTTTGATTGACAAACTCGATGGAGATAAACACCATCTCTGGAAGTTCAAGATGAAAGTTGTATTGCTTGCCAAAGAACTGTGGGACATCGTTGAAGGATCTGAAGTCAAACCAGAATCCGATGTAGCCACCATCACTAGATGGAGACAATGAGATGGCAAGGAAATTTGCCTTGATCACTCTAAACATCAGAGACTCTCAGATCAGCCACATTCGTGCAGCTCAGACCGCCAAGGATGAATGGGACATTTTGGCGACCCTCTATGACATCAGAGATGTCACTTCTACAACACATGACTCACCGTCTCGATCGGTTCCAAGACTACATCCCATTCACTCATTCTAGAATGGTTCAGTTGGGAGATGATTTGTCTCACAACATCCAAGGTGAAGGAACCATCAGGGTCGAATTCTAGAGAGGTGATGTAAAAGTTCTGTCGAATGTTCTTCACATTTCAAATCTTACTAAAAATGTGCTCTCAACTAGTAGGATCACTGATTCTGGTCATAGGGTCGAATTTGATTCATTAGGCTGCTCTATCCTTGACAAATCCAAGTAAGTTTTAGCTTTCAGTAAGAGGTATGGCAACCTTTACAAATTAAGCCATTACCAATCTTCCAACAGTCAAGCTCTTTACGCTTCTACTTCTGTATCTAGTGATATGCTATGGCATTTCAGGTTAGGCCATTTAAATTTCGATTGTATCCAACAAATGTCGACTCTAGATTCTGTACATGATCTGTCTTCTATTAGCAAATCGAGTTCACATTGTGAAAGCTGTTTTTTCAGCAAATATTTTAGACCTCTAGTCTATTCCGATTCTACTCAATTCTTTTAGAGGCTTATGAGATCTTGTACATAGTCACATATGTGGGCGTATGCAAACTTCATCCACAGGGGGAGCCATCTATTTTCTAACTTTTCTTGATGATTTTTCTAGAAGTACTGTCACATATTTTTTGAAGGACAAATCTGAAGTATTCAAGTTCTTCAAACAGTTCAAAGTTTCTGCAAAGATTCAGACCCACAGAAAAATCAAGGCCCTACGTACCAATGGAGGGGGAGAATTCATCTCTATTGAATTCAAAACTTTTTGCAAGGCAAATAGGATACAACAACAATTTTCTACTCAGTCAAATGATGTAGCTGCAAGGAAGAATTAGACTCTAATTCAGAGCGCCAAGAGTATGCTGGCCCATGCCTCTCTTCCAAACAAATTTTGTGCAGAAGCTATTTTGACCTCTGCCTACTTACAGAATCGATCCGGCACAAAAGATCAAAAGGACATGATCGAAACCATCTTTGAAGCATATTCGAGTTTTTGGAGTGTAGCATACTCTTGATTCCCAGCTGAATCGAGGACGCAGCTAGACGATACTAGCAGTAAATCGATATTTATTGGTTATACTTCCGACCCAAATGTTTACAAGCTCTACAATCCGATTCTGCAAAATTCTTTTGCAAGTAGAGCTGTAACATTTTTTGAAGCTCAGTTTTTTGACCTCAAGGGTAAGGCTCCATCCATCAGTCCCTATTCCGATCTCAGGGTCGAAACCAAATCCGACCTCAGG
Organism: Diphasiastrum complanatum; assembly: GCA_029204225.1. Classification (NCBI taxonomy): domain Eukaryota; kingdom Viridiplantae; phylum Streptophyta; class Lycopodiopsida; order Lycopodiales; family Lycopodiaceae; genus Diphasiastrum; species Diphasiastrum complanatum. The sequence goes on from CM055112.1 coordinate 45,060,974, forward strand.
GCCGACCATCAGAAAATTGATTCAGACTCCGATAGCGAGTCAACTCCTCAGAAGGTCGAATTGCATCACAGGGTCAAAATTCAATGCAGAAGATCGAATCGACCAACACAGCCTCTAGCTTGTTGCTTTGTACAAGAACTTACTACAGTTTCAGAGGCAATGTCAATTGCAGATGCTGATCAAGTGAAAGCTGTAGCCGACCCAGTTGTCTAGCCAACATTTCGAATTCCGACCATTCATGAAGACATTTCCATGTCAAGGACAGATGGATGTGAGTTCAAAGGCAAAGACGACCTTGTATGCAAAGTCCAACAAATCCCAAGGGTCTGGTTACAGTATATCGACCAGCTCTTCAAATTGGTTTCATTCCAAACTCAAATTTGAATTTCTACTTCCAATTTGTTTTTCTATCCTTCATAATTATCATCTTTCATGCAGATGTTAATCTAATATTCAGTATCTATCTAAATTTTCCGAAGGATCTAAATGGCATACCAACAACAAACAAGTACGAGTTACTCGGAATACAGATCTGTAGCGATCGACCCAGAAGATCGACCTGTAGAATTCGACCCAGCACAGATCGACCCATCAGTTAACGACACTTGACAAATGTGCTAGACAATCAAGGCATGACCAGCCTACTCGACCCATGAGCAATATCTTGGACTGGCCAAAAATCGACCTCAGTGGCATTCTCTACTTCAAAATTGAAATCCAGTGCTACCACAAATGCTACCAAGGAGGCAATTTGGTTGACGAATTTACTTGCAGATATCGGAATGCTCAACAACAGTTAGCAAAAGGACTATTCCTGAAATCGGGATTTCATTCTCGATCCAACTATATCGAAATTAGGCAAAGCAAGGAGGTTACACCTATTTACTGCAAGGCAAATTTTTGGGCAGCAGATTACTTCACCAAAACACAAGTAAAGGACCATCCTATCAGATTTACCAACATTCTAAATCTGAAGGTTAAACATTCGACCCAGCTCTAATTCCGACCCAGCATCGATATCGACCCTGGCGCTATTTCGACATTGTCAATTGTTTCGACCCATGTCACGATCAGCTCTAGGAGTGGAATTTGATCAAATGCAGGACTTTGAAAGAGAACAAGCCGCACAAAAGGATAAGATGAATTTTCCTCAGTTTTCATTCTAATGTCATAATGAAATAAGGAGGGAAGAATGTTATGTCCTTAATGTGCCTAGTTGGTATTAGGCCGAACCTATACAATAGGGTAGCCCTTAATCTGGAATAAGCCTTATGTCTCTATTTTGCTAGGGCACCGCCTCATGCAGGAGTGGTTGTGGATGATTGCCTATATTGAATATTGTTTCCATGCATGGAAAGGGTTTACCCTGGAAGGAGAATTTGCATGTCACATGTAGGCTAGGTTTTGGGAGAGTATATTTTTACCCTCATCCTTCCTATGCAGAATTTTGATCATTAATTTTCTCTCTACGCTCTTGCTACCATAGTATGGAACTCAAATTTCGGCTACTGCCTAGTTATCTCCGAAGGAGGGGAGCCTCTTGCCCTGAACATGACTCTTGCTGTCTTATTGACTGCAGCTCTTCTCATTTTGAAAAAACCTTGTATATTGTGCATTGTTTGTAGTTTGAATTTTGAAAGATTGCTTGATGATTAGGAGTACATTTTTGTGTGTGTGTGTGTGGGTATGAGAGAGAGAGAGAGAGAGAGAGAGAGAGAGAGAGAGAGAGAGAGAGAGAGAGAGAGAGAGAGAGGTTCTGTTTTTAATGTGTGGTGGTAGCCACAGGGGGAGCTGATGGAACCTGAATTTTATAAAATGGGTTATCTACGTTATGTCCGGGCTTATGGGATTCATTTCAAGGAGGGGCCTGATGGAGTTGGAGTCTTTTCTGCAAAAAATTTGCCCTTTTTAGAGAAGCCCAGGGTCTGCCCATCATCCCCTTTCTCACATGGGCGTGCAGCACTGAATAACCTGTTGTCATAATGGCAAAGTCAAATATACCTTCTCGTTTGTTTGCACTTTAGGTGTGATTTATGTTACTTTTGAAAGTCTTAGTAGTTTCTTCTTACAAGAATAATGGCTTTCACTTTCAATCTGAAGTGGAGGCTTCTTATCTGCATAAGGTTCAGATGCTCCACTGTATGTTGCAACTGGCAACTTGCAAGCTGCTTTTCAGAATTCTCTCAACTTGGATGTACCCTGGGGCCTTTATGCAATTTTAAATAGAAGAAAATGTCCAAGCAAGCTTGTATTCTGAATGGTTGTTTCGTAGATGCACACCACAAAGCTTGTGACTTATGATTTGGTAACAGTATGTTTGTGATGTTTCTGGACTTTGTAGATGATACTGGAGATACCTTTGGAGTTGATGATCACTGTGAGCAAGTATCCCCCATGGATGTTTTTTCCAAACATTGTTCCTATAGGTCACCCAGTTTTCGACATTATCAATGCCACAGATGCCAAGGTAGTGTTTTGGAATCATCACCTCTCAAGTTAGTACCACATTGTAAAAGTGAATAGTGCTGTTGTATCTCAAATATTTTGTTCTGATTGTAGATTTTCCTCAAATTGTTCATCCCATCTCTAAGGTTAGTACCACTTTTTGAGCATAACAATTGTCACATCATTCATTGTCATATTTAGCTTTTAAACCTAATTCAAGTTGCACTTCATTAGTTGTTGTGCCTTGCAAGTTGCATGCTTAGAACCCCGTTCCAACCTTTTTGGGCCGGAATGTACTGGGTCAGAACGTTTTTTTTTTTTTAGGTATCAAACTGCTGGCCGTGATCTTCCTCCTTCGCGATCTTCCTTCTTGATAATATATTGAGGGATGCTTTATAATGCATTGAGGGACGCTAGAGATCAGAAACGCTGGAAAACATACAGTTCAAGCAGATTCCTTTGTCAAGTAATCTCGATTTTTTTTGTTAAAAATTACAGCTATTTGATGAGCGATCACCACGGTCAGCAACTGGGGCCATCATCAGGACCAGCTCGATCTCACAGTTTCCCTTGAACCACATTGGACCACCACCACCATATCGGTTACTGTCACGTCCTCCATGTCTGTTCGTCTCTGATATCTTCTCTGACTGCTGCTCATGTTGATCCTAGAATCGCTATCTGCCATGTTATATATATCCGAGAGAGAATTGCTGTCTGAGCCACGCTATATATCTTGATTTCGTTCCTTAAAGTCTCGATTGCTTTGTTAAAAACCACGTTATATATATCCGAGTTAGAATCGCTGTCTGAGCCACGCTATGTATCTTGATTCCGTTCCTGAATCTCCATTGCTTTGCTATAAAAACTACATAATTTTTCAAATTTTTTTTTTGGCTAAGTTCCGGAACGGAAGGCGTTCCAGAACGTGTTCCATTCTGGAACGGCCGTTCCGGAACGGGCAACTAAACTTTCATTTTATAAATAGTTGAAAATGTGTGATGCATACCAAAATCCCATCGACTCGTAATCTATCGTAATGGCTTGTTTGCTTACAAGTTTGTTCAGACTTTTTCATCTCCTCTGAACTTTGTGTTTGGACTTTGGAGTGTTTTAATAAATGTCTGATGCAAATACAGTAACTGACCAGAATTTCTTACTATGCTGTAACAAGCGGATGCAGAGTGATTGGGATATAAGGCTGGCAACACTTCTATTGTTAGCAATGGACAAAGAGGGGGACTTTTGGCATGTTTATTCAGACTACTTGCCAGAAGTCCCTGAAAGCACAGACTTGCTCTTTGCCTCCGAGGTAATGACACTCCATTAAGTATAAACAGAACATTCAATGTATGGACATTAACTTTTACCGACTCTGAAACTTTGAAAACTTCTTCTTGACATACATCCTAAGACTCACAGCAAAGCTACTTGAGAACTGAAGCACTTTATAGAGCCTTTTTCATGTACCTTATGTGTCTCTTCTTCAGGTTGAGCTAAGTGCTGTGGAAAGTAGTTATGAGGATTAGGTGTTTTAAGTCCATTGATCTTATTTCTTTTGTTTGCAGGAGGAACTTGTCGAACTTCAGGATATGGCATTTGCCCAAGACATGAGAGAGGAGCAAATTCGTGCGGAGGAAACATGGAAGAAGTACTGGGTAATGGTGGCTTATTATTTGAGCTAAAATTCTTGTGCTTTTAAAAAATTTATCCTCCAAGAAAGTGGATATGAAGTCCTAATTGAACACTTAGATATCACGCATGCTACAGTTATCTTTTTTTTAAATTACATATGTCCATAAGGCTGTACACCGTGCAGACACCAGATTTAATATTGAAGGTTAAAAGATTGGCAAGAACAAGTGAAAAGTTCAAGTGGGCACTAAGTATAGCTCGTACACGATGCATTACAATGACTATGGCAGTTGGAACCAAGATACAAGAAGCCAACATGCTGATTCCTTATGCTGGTAATAACTGCAGGACCTTATTATTAAGTAGAAATGTCCGCAAATTAGTATGCTGCAAATGTGGATGATCTTTACGGCATCCAATCTTTATCAAGTGTTGACCATGTATGAAAGATTCATGTTAAGCTATAAACTGAGAGGAGTGCACATCTTAGTTTATTGAAAAACTTCAGAATTTCTGGTCTCTCACAACAGAATGCACTGTTTCACATTGTCCTCAAATACTCACTATTGTCATGACTTTGTAGAAAGACAAAACTAAGATATATTAGATCTTGGGTGTCATGTGCATTTTCTATAATGATCTTGTGAAGACAAATTCTAACTTGATCTCAACTCGGGTAACTCTAGCTCTGACCATCTTCTAAATCTTACTTAAGAACATGGCTCATGCCATAAGTAGAACATGAAACATGAAAGCACTTGACACACAGCACACAAAATAAACCCCCCACCCCTTTTCACGGTTTAAGTTTTCTTTTCCGATCAGCATCATGAAGATGTATATAAGTTGAGTTGTAACTTGTATCATCCCAATTCACAAGCTCCATTTACCCATTTTGTACCTTTTGTCGAAGAAGATGATGGTAGACCTTAGTATGTTTGCTTCTTGCATGGAAAAATGGATTCTTTACAATCTATACACGACTTTAGTTATCACAATGTAGAACGTTGGTGGCACTTGCTGAATCTACATGTCTTCTAAATGTCTTCTCAGCCATAGTCTCACAAATGTATATTTGTTTTAGCTCTATAAACACCTTTGTAGATGATAGCTAGTGTTATTTCCTTTTTGCTACACCAGATATACCTCTTGATCCAAATAGACATATATCTAGTTAACTTCGTCCATGCTTCCTACTCAATGAGCATCCATATGCCCTTCCATTATTTTTATTCACCGCTATTGTTGAAAAACAGGTTCTACTGCACCATCCTCAATAGAAATAAGAGCAAAATAAAAAAAATCAGCAAATTCTACTGATTTAGTAGAGGCACGACTCTTCCCTTCATAGAAATGATCCACTTTGTTGTCCTGCAACGACCATTTAAGGACTGGTTTGGGCTGTCCAACAGCCTTACCTTTGTCAACACTTTGTTGTCCAAAGTGTTCCGAACTTGGACCTTGCTCTCCAATGTTTTCCGAACTTGGACCTTGCTGTCCAATGTCTTCAACAGGCTGCTCTTCACCATAAATAGGTTCTTCTTGATGAACTATGGGCTGCAAAATTGAAGGAGTAGTGGGCTGTCCACTAGAAGTAGATGGCAGTCCCTTCTCTTCAAGATTAGATGGCAAAACCAAATCTGGAAATATTTCAACATATGCATCATGGGGGAAGTCCCCTTTCATGACATGAGTGGGCGCAACATCATAGGAGGTCTTTTCATCAAAATGAACATCACGACTCACTATGATTTTATTAGTATCCATATTAAACAACCTATAGCCCTTGCTTTCGCTACTATAGCCAACAAATATGCATTTAACTCCTTTATCATCAAGCTTGGTTCTTAGCTAATCGGGAATGAAAGCATAAGCCGTGCAACCAAAGATGCGTAAGTGAGAAACAGTAGGCTTCTTACCATACCAAACTTCATAAGGAGTTAATACCTTCAAGGCTGTAGTAGGACACCGATTACTAATGTAAGCCGCCGTTATAACCGCTTCAGCCCAAAACTTGTGAGGTAGGCCCTTTGCCTTGAGCATGCATCGAGCCATTTCCATGATAGTGCGATTCTTTCTTTCGGCAACACCATTTTGTTGAGGTGTGTAAGGGGTTGTCATTTGATGATAAATACCTTTGCTTTGAAGATAAGTACCGAACGTATTCTTTATATATTCCCCTCCTCGGTCGGTACGTAAGATTTTCAAAGAGTGCCCAAACTGATTTTCTATCATTGTTAGAAAATCCTTAAAGTGTTGAAAAACTTCAGATTTTGCCTTCATAGAATAAATCCATGTAAATCTTGAAAGGTCATCAATAAAAGTAACAAAGTACTTACACCTTCCAATGGATTCAGTCCTCATTGGGCACATACATCACTATGAACCAAATCAAATTTGCCATCAACTCGAATAGTTCCATCAATTGGAAAAGTTTGCTTTTGAAATTTTCCAAGTATGCATCCTTTGCATACATGTCCTTCGGGATGCTCAATATTAGGAATGTCTTCAACCATATTGAATCTCTTCAACATCTTCAAGCTAGCAAAGTTGAGATGTCCAAACCTAGCATGCCATTATTCAGCCAACTCCAAAGAATGTGAACTTGATGCAACAAGACAAAAAGATGATGAAGCTCTTCGCTCATAGGTATCCATAAGGAACAATCCACCACGTAATGTTCGCGAAGCAATGATCATAAGAGATCTCTTTGGGTCTTTGATAAGACATTTGTCTTCTTTGAATTCCACAGCCAATCCTTGGTTCATAATTGTAGAGACCGAAATGAGATTCTTTTTTATTTTCGGAACATAAAGTACATTACAAATGTACTTCTCCTCACCATTGGGTAAGATAATGGGGATCACTCCAATACCTTTGATAGGATAAGAGGTGTTATCAACACCTTGAACTTTGCTTCCATCATGCACCTTCACAAGCTTTGTGAAGACCTCTCTGTGATAAGTCATATGACGCGTGGCACTGCTATCAATCACCCAATCAATAGATGAAAAAACAGCAACTTGTAAAGCTGAAGATGAGCTGTTTTCTGTTGAAAAACCAGCAAGATTTGAAGCGGCAGAAATCTCGTCTTTAGGAGAGATGAGATTATTAGTGACAAAAGCATAATCATTATTGAAAAGATTATCCTCCTTTTCAAATTGTTGTTCCAACGTAATGATTGCGGTACTTGTATCGTTACCTTTCTCTTTTTCCTTTGCAAGCCTCTTCCTACATTCTTTGTTGTGATGCCCAAACTTCTTGCAATAGTGGCACTTACCCTTCTTCTTGGAGTCTTGATATTGAGCTTCCTTAGATTTTTGATCACCTTTGGAAGTTTTGAAAGAAGGCTTCCCTTTCCACTTGCCTTTGCTTTTGCCTTTTGCAAAGAAAGCTTGATCTTCTTGTTCACCAAAGTTGATCCTTGTTTGCTCTTCTTGAAGAAGTAAGCCAACAAGTTCGTCGAAGGAGATTTGCTGTCCCCTAAGAGAAATGCTCAATGATGACACACATGGAAGGTAAGAATTAGGAAGAGAGTTGAGAGTAATAGATACAAATTGTGAGTTCTCAATCACCTTATCAATACTAAAAAGCTCCTCTCGAAGATCCTTGATTTTCGTCAAGTGGTTTGTAAGCAAATCACCTTCTTGCATCTTCAAGATAGAAAGTTGATTTTGAAGATATACCACTTTTGCCGCATTCTTTACTTGAAACATCTTTGCAAGAGTCTCCCAAGCACTTTTGGAAGTCTTGCATGATCTAATATGTGGAAGGATAGATCTCTTCACTGATAATGCAATGACGGAATGTGCTTGTGCATCTCGTCGATCCCACTTCTTTTGCTCATCGGAAGACACCTCTGTAGATGATGAAGTAGTTGTTCTAGATGGTGTAATAGGTGCCAAGGTAGGCGGCCTCTCTTCGTCACCATTAACTACTTCTCACAAACCTTTAGCAATTAGAAGGTTCTTTATCATGTAGCACCACAAGGAATAGTTTGTGCCATCCAGCTTATCTTCATTAAATAAAGAACCAATAGACTCCAATTCTTTAGCCATAACAGAAAAATCAGCTTGTAGTAGATAGGAAATAGACTTTCCAAGACAAAATTTACTCAAAGGGCAGCAACCTCAAAGCTGAAATTATGAGCACAATAGATTGCAATACTTCACATGCAATTTGCTCAACAAGTAATGAAATAGGTGGCTGATTTCTGCACAAAAAAACAGAATGCTTACAACTAGGTAGACTTCGAATGAAGCCAAAACCAAAACCAGAAATTTGTGGCTGAAAAGAGTGCACACTATGTGTATATAGAGCTGATGGTAGCGCCCTACTCCAACTCACCAACAGGGAAATTTCAGCAAGAAATGTGTCCAAAACACATGTATCTTCATTTAAGAAGTAAATTTGAAATTTTCAGCATGTAATTGAGTCAAGATCACATGCAATTGGTTTGAGCATGGGCACTACTGCTAGCTCTCAAATAGGTGAAGGTGCCCTGCAATTTCCTGCAAAAAAGCTATAAGAAGATGAACAGATTCTTCTCCTGCAAAAATCAGCAGCTTGATGATTTTCTGCAACCAAAAGAGGAAGAAGATAGCTTCCTATTGGGCGCCCTCCTGCAAGCAATATGATCACCTAAAGGCTCTGATACCATGTAGGAAATAGAAGCTTAAGGATCCAGGATCTTAACTATTCAATCACACAAAGCATTCTCAAAAGAAAGAGAGAGATGGCTAGAAACCCTCTTGTAGAAACTCGTGGACAGCCAAGGAGAATAGTCAGTATTGCTTACAAAAGTGTCTCATACAAATGGGATGCACACACATATATAGTCCAAGATGACTATCTAACTTCATGACTATTGGCTATCCAACTACTTGACTATTGGCTTTCCAACTACTTGACTATTGACTATCCAACTTTCTATAAGTCACCTCCAATATGTTAAGTTGGGGTACTTAATGTCACAACTAGGCCTAGTGGACCCATGAGTCCCTACCAAGTTAATTTCATACTAACTTAGCTAACTCTAAGTTTAGTAGGCCTAATATAATAAATGACCATGGTTACACAACTCTCGACCTTTTGGGTCAAAGTAACCTATGGTAATGTAAGCAATTCCATTTACATTCCAACATTCCATACAAAATTATTTTGATATTCTCTCTTTCATTTGAGTAATTAAGCTACCCTTCATTCATGTACTGAATAGCTTTTCTCAATGGGCATTTGGAAGGAGAAGTCTACATTGATCAATTTTACGGTTTTGACACATGGTAAGGAAGATCTAGTTCATTGGCTTAAGTAGGTCCTTTATGGTTTAAACGATATTTTCTAGCAACTATTGGAGATACAACTCCAAGTTTTGCAATATAAAGGATCAAATTGCATAACATCTTAATTGAACTAGTAAGAAAATTTTGAAAAGTTGAGGCAATTGGTAAGTGTCAAGTTGAATAGAATAGACTTAAGGGGGCTTGTTAAGATCCATTGCCTATTTTTCCTCTTTTTGGGCCTTAAGTTGAATCTTTTCGCATCCTTCTTAGTGCCGGTCCTAGTTGATTCCCGCAAAGATGTGAAGCTACATCGATAACATAGACTTATAAAAAATGGAATGTCGTTGTGAAAAGTGGGTTTTATTGAAAGGTCAAATTAAGGCTTATTTGTTGCCAACTGTGAGGAGCTGTTTCTTGAAAACAAACTAGGAGGCTATTCAAGAAGCTACTTACAAAGTTTTTTCTAATATATGATTGAGGAAACAAAACTACTTGGTGAAATCTAGATAAGCTGCAAAAAATTACTTTCAAATAGCTAAAGTTATGCAAGTTTAATAAATACTTGGGGGTTGATATAGCTTGTATGCTTCATTCATTTCACCATGTAGTTTCGGAGAAAGTTTAGTTGTAGTAGACCTTCCTCTGTGGTAGTGTGATTACTTCCAAGAGTGTTAATCTTCCAACAATGAATGAAGGGTTTGGGGGTTCTAGGGTTTTGTGCCACTTCGTGTAATTGTAGCCTCTATTGACTATGATGTAAACTCGTATGGCCAACTCTTTTCAATATGGTTGGATTGAGTAATGGATAGAACTCATGCATGTCTTAAGCACGACCATGAGCTTTGAAAATAGAATGTAGAAACCCTATAATGCAAATTGGTGGATAGGATTCTCTCTCATTGGAATAGGGGTTGTCTCACCTCACTCTCCCTAGTAGGTTAGAACAAATTAAAGAAAACCTACATTAGACTTATCCTGAAACCTCTAGAACATTTACACCTCCATTATGGATGCTCAAAGCTATTGTAAAGAATGAAACTATCCTAAAGCAAGGCCTCAATTGTAGCCCTAGCAAGCCTATTGTAGATCTTAGCAGCACATTCTCCAAACAAAACAATGAAACAAAGGTGCAAAGAAGAAGCCTACGATCTTGTTTTTTGAAATTTTTTGTCTAATGTGCACAGATCCTTTGGTTAATAGTAGCAATTTCTTCCTTGTTTTTATCACATATTTTTGCGATCACGTGTGTACATCTTATTGAGTCATCGCGATCCACTAGAATACTAGAATCAAAATTCTTCACCCAATAATAGAACACATCACTGTAATCGCCTAGGAGCTTGGTAGATCATACCAACATCAAGGATCAATCCACTAGACAATAGCCATATCATCCCATACCCCATAGCCCAATCTCATGCACAAACACCCAGGTGGTAGGATCCTTTGAGAGCTGTTACTAGTTCAAGCCACATTTGATTCAAAGGTCGATGTAGATACTCATAGATATAACCAAATCCCAAGGCAACTGTCATGTTCCCCTATTATGTAGTTGCTGCTACATCTTCAGTGTACTTGTCCACTCACTGATCTTGGGTTACCAGTCTATCTTATCATAATCATGTACAAGTGTTGATCGATAGCTAGAGCTTAACCTCCATGGGCCTTTTTTTTATATGTAGCTAGACATTGACTAACCAATGTCAATCATAGATGTAACACACTTCCTTCCCTTGGACATTGTTGTGGTAAAGACGAACTCCGAGAAAGTCTTTTCCATGCTTTGGACTTTCTCCCAAGAATCATCATATGCTCATCTTCCTTTCCACCTAATCAAGTATTTAAAGAGAATACGATTCTCAACCACCTTACATTTTGATCAAATACTATCTACCTTTAAATGTTCACTAAATGAAAAACTTACATGTGCTCAATTTTCTTAGATGCAAGTAAATCACCTATATGTAGTCTTGTCTAAATCGTACTTACACATAGTATTAGACATACTTTGATTCATTTTCGAAGCTCCAATTTGCAAGGCAAATTATTGACAAACTTTTCAATTTCAAATGGTCTTTAATACCTTGCAGACAACTTGTGTTTCTTACTAGATCTCCTCACATGCGAGTACTTGGAAAATCAAATGTACACCCAACCTCATTCCCAAAAAGAATTAATCTCGTTGAGTCATCATTGTTGAATCATATTTCTATTTATTCGAGCAGTGGTAGACAATAGTAGGCGGATATGGATGCATAATCATTATTGTGGTTCTTTGGTCCTTTATGTGTCATTTGGCATGGCCCTTGGTCCATAGCTTGTTACTTCAACCCTTGGCACCTACTTCATTGCCTAGTTGCTTACGAATTCCCCCTTGGCTACACTCTATTTGTATGTTTGAAAGGTTCCCTAAAAAACTTAATCAGGTTTCCTTGGCATTTTGATCAGTGTCATTTTGCACACTACACACTATTATGAGGATGAATATTTGTCATCGTACTTTTAAGATTGATATGTATAGACACGAGTATGTCATCTTTTAGATATGTGAAGAATGTATTTAAAGCTAGAAAAATACAATGTTTGTCTGCTTATGGTGTATGCAAAGAGGAAGATTGTTGGGCAAATATTTCATCTTCATACAAACTTTTTTAATTTGTCACTAGAAGTAAAATTTCTATCACAAAAAACAACAACAATGTTGCTATACTATTGTTGAACTTAGTATATAAAGAACTTGGATGTAGAATCATTGTTGATTTTTAATGTTGATAAAAAACAAAAATCAAATGGATTTTAACAAGGTTTGGATGTATGATTTTATTGCATTTGGCCTTAATATGTAGTCAATTGCAAAAACGGTTGGCTATAAAAATCTTAAAGTCTAAATTTTTGAATGTTATCAAGATAACATAGTTGTGAGTTTCCACTACTATGTGATTTGTGATTTTGTATCAAGTGGATGCTTTGTTGATAGCATACATTTTTCCTTGTTCATCTAACATGATCCTTTTCTCTGTAGATATGTTTAACCATTCATTCGCTCCAACATGCTCGTTGCGTTGGCGCACTAAAGATCGAATGTTAGAAGTGCTCATAAATGCGGGTCAAAGTATCAAAGAAGGGGATGAGGTGCCACGCATGACTTTGCATTTCACTCTTTTTTCTTCATATCTTTTCAAATCAGTAAAATAAATTTCTTTCCTATTTTTATTTATGTCAGGCTATACATCAAGATTTTAGAAAACATTCATTTACAACGTGTTCTAAATCGGAAATTGTTATGAGCCAGCCTTAGCCTGAATATGTGCTCAAAAAATCATCTGCCCAAGGTCAAAACAGTCGCAACATTACATTGACACGAAATAATAAATGGCACTAATTGTAAGCTAATAGTAGTGTGCAAAAAGTAGGGAATGAATGGGTTTTGTGAAGCAAAATTGAAATTCTTGTGCCTAGGAAATTCTGAAATGCAAGAAAGGCACAAACCTTTGGTGCAAGCACTTTTACATATTCAGAAACATTTAAGGGAGGTTTTTTTTAAATTTATGGAATGAGTGTCACTTGCTTTTGTTTTCTCTTTGGCTTTTCCTCAAAATCATGGTATAGCTTTTGAATCCTATTGTCTATGAAACACTAGGGGCATCTTAAAATTTTTATAAAAAGAAATAACATTCAGGTTTGTGGTTGATTTCATCATAGCTCTACCAATCAACTTAATTTTAGGTCATTTGAAAAAAATATATCATCAACTCATAAGCTACTTGATAAATCCATACAAAAAGGTAAACACACCTTCTAGCCAATAAATCTTATGAAATGCTTGAATTAATCTAAAATTGATAAGAGCATGGACTTGAAAGCCACACAAAATGCTTTTGGTCAATTTTACTTATCCTTCAACTCTTGATAAAGTGCATGAAGTTTACCACAAAAAAAAAAAAATGCTCTGGTGGGGCTTAGTGAAGTTTCAACAACTAAAGTAGGGATCAATAGATTTGTAGAAATTTGGGAACATGAAACATGCAAACTACCACACATAGATGGCACCCTTCGCTCAGTTTGGAACCCCAAGGAGAAAGAAATACAGGCAATGGAGGGGTTGTTGGTTATGTTCGAGCTTCACTTGATAACATTAAGAATCCATTTATATGGCTTCAAATCACCACGTAGGCAAGACAATGTCTTGCAGCATGTTACTTTGCTCCACAAAAGTCAAATTTCTATCTATATATGATTTGGATAGTGAGGATTTATTTAGTGAGCTTAATGAGGACATTGCCATTTCAAAGAACTAGGTATGATCATAGGTGATTCCAGTGGGAGGATCAAGAATGACCAAGTGACTTTATATGATTGAAGAAAAGATCGTCTTTGGGGTAAAGAAAATTCGGTGATTATCTTCTGCACTGATCATCTTTTCAAAATGCAACTAAACCCACTACCATCTATGGAAAAGAATGACTTAAGCTTAGATTTTTGTGTAAACTCATCATTTGCCATGGATTGCCACAACGGCCGCCTTGAAGCATTACACTCGCTCTTCCAACAAAGGTAATCGTGTAGTAAATTATGTACTTCCTCTCTTCATCTACATGAACTGACTAGAGACACCCTTTCTACATTGAATCGGACCATCATTGCTTACTCTTAGAGGTAAAAGGTGACTATGCATGGTACAATTGAGGCTAGAGATGCATGCGAAAAGCTCAAATTTCAATCACAAGGAGAAGATGAATGCAATAGATTTTTGAGCGATCACCTAGCACACCTTTATTGGGGACAAATCGTTCAAGAGAAGTACGAGTGCTTTAGAGATGCAGTTATTAGCTTGGTTGAAACAATATTTAGTTTCAGGAAAGGAAAACAAGTTAATATAAGGCATTTTCTGATGAGATTCATGGTTTGGTAGGCGATGCAAAGAAGCTTGAAGAGCAGAGGTATTCAACATAGACAAAGCAGTGAATATAACAATACATATGGCAATAATATTGAATATATTCCTCCTGTTAGAACTTGAATAGTAGCAAGGAGTTTTCCTTCTTCTTCTTCCGCCTCTTCCTCTTGTTAGACAGGAGCTGCTACCTCCCTTTCCATTTTCTTTTCCTCCCTGAATTCCCTTTTCAAATTCTAAAATTCAAGTTTGTCTTCCACTCAAGATCTATCCACCCTTAAAATTTGAGAATTTTGGAACTTTTCTCCTCCAATCCCCCCTTCTCTCTTCATGACGAGGGAAACTCTTTGCTCTCTCCTTGCTTGAGGCTTCTCTCCTCTCCACAATTCACAATTCACCAATCATAGGCTGATGAACAATCACTTTCGCTGAACATCAAAAACAAGTTGAGGTGTCCGAGTTGGGCCCCTTTAGAAGAAATAGCTAGTTATTCACGATCTGAAACTTGATGGTTCAATTCGTTGATGAATTGTGATTCAAACTGCAAATTCAACATACTAGGTTCTAGCCAAATCTTTTCTAGGATATAGTGTGAGATTTGTGAAGTTTACTTAACCCCTTTGATCGTTAGAAAGAAATGTCTCACCCTTAAATTTTTGCAAAATGATTATCTCCTTATAGTCCTTAGTCTCACCCTCTCAAACCATATACTTTATCGAAACCGTGAGACATGGAGTAAACATTTCGCGAAAAAGATATCAACCTCTAGACTTGACCATCAAGTCAATTACAAGCCTTACATTGCAAAGACATGTTGTCATTCTTCCTCATTGGCTCTAGCCGCCACATTGGATTCCTCATTAGCTTCATAGGTGCCGTTCTTACGTTTTTATCTAGTCCCCATTGTTGTTGTTTCTTTGGGAACTCCAATGAAATATAGGATCATGGGGATGATGCAGTACCTCCATAAACACATCGTCCCCCCACTACATTATTGCATCCCTTGCATAGGCATTCATTACTATTTGTCTAACATTTTCGATCAATTGTTGGTCCCTCTAGTCTTTTTTCCCCATTGGTACCTTTGATCATGATCCCTCATCACCATTTTTCTGTTGAGAAGTTGTTTCTTTCGAAAAAGAGAACTGATTTGAGTCCTTACTAAGGCACATTCACATGGAATTGGAAAGTTTATCAATGCTTTGCTTGACTCAACCTTCTTGTTGAGGCATAAGGTTTCTCAAGAATGTCTTGAGATCTTTCATGAATCGAGGTAGGACAAATATCGATTCTTAGTGATGCCAAATCTGATTGAACAATGCCCATCTATAAAAATCTCTCTATAAAATTAGATCCTTACACTTTGAAAGTTGATCTCTTATACAAGTCCTCTGGCTTAAGTCCAACTTAAAGTTTAAGTCCATAGGAAATTTTGTTGTTTCAAGAAATCATCAATTTACATAAAGTGTCGAGGGTCTATGCTGCTGTACTGGATTCTCTTGATTTCCTCGGACAAGCTTTTGAGGGATGTCCTTTCTCCATGCATGCAAGTGTTACAAAATTGTTGTTTTCATCACGTCTTATCGAAGTTGAAACTCTTCATAGAGTTCAGTGATCCATTTTGGAGTCTTTCTTGTTGTTGATTTGGGTGTTTCTGATTTGCATCTTGTCCTTACATATACCAAAGAGGTTGGAAATGTTTGGCTTTTGAATTTAGGTCTGAAGCTGCTCCTTTTGAGGGCTGATATGGGTGTCATAATATTTTTGAAACTATTGCAAATCGCACGCTCCAAGGTTTGAGGTTGATTCCAAGCAATAGTCTTCAAAAAGCTCCACGAATAGAACATAATTTTAGCTAGGGTGGATCAATTTGTAGTTCCATTTGAGCAATTATGTTTTTGCCAATTTGAATTCCTTTATTTAAAATAGCTGATTCAAAGTTCAAACTGATTTTAGTTGGGGCCCACCAAAACCGAATCGGTGAATTAGATTCAGGGTTTAAAAAAATGTATCACAACCCAGAATAGTCATTGGTTTAGGGTGCAAAGATATTGTCATAATGCAATTATAGTTTTCCTAGGTCCTAAATCTTGAATTCTGATCATGGACTCTTAATGTTACAGCTTACGTTCAAATCAAAGTGCTCTAGGGTTCAAAGTGCTTAGTGTTCTAATTTATTGTAGATTCAGAAGTAGTAAAATCTAAGCCTAAAGTCTAAATTTTACTGGTAATTTAACAATGATCTCCCAAGATCATGCAGTTCTGATTTTTGATGATTTATTATTTGGTAGTAACTAACAACATTGAACAAAAACTAAAATTTATACATAAAACCAGCCATGAGTCATGATTGTAAATCATAAATGATATTGCATGTAGCACAAGCACATTGCCTCCTCATCCTCATCCTCATCCTCATCCTCGTATTCACATCAAATACAAAAGGGCTACATAATGATAGATCATAGAATTCGAATGAATCCTGGTAGAATTGTGTACATGCTACATCCATGATCCCAATTCCTCAAAAGCCTCTTTCCCTTTCTCAGAAGTACTTGTAGCCATCGTCACTCTCCTCATCCTCATCCTCATTCATATGCTCGTCCTCGTGCTCGTCCTTAGTTCAGTCCTTCAAAGTCAACTCTCCCTTAGGGCTACTTGATTGGTAGGTCCTGTACAGTGCACGCAAGGATTGACAAGAATCATTGTAGTGTTAGATCTTTGAAAATATAGCCCTTAAACTCTTTACTTGTGGATATAGGATAGAACATGGATGATGGTAGGAACTTGGAAGTGGACTGTGGCACTTAAGTTTTAACCCTACAGTCAATTAAGTATTTTGATGGAGGAACATAAGGATATCCTCCTCTTTCTTTGACCTTTGTATTGTAGGCCACCAATATAAGGTACAACATGGATGATGGTAGGAATTTGGAATTGGATTGTGGGACTTAAGTAATAATAACCTACAGTCATTAAAGTCTACCATTAAGTCCAATCTAAAGAAATTTTATTATGGACAAACGCATGATAATTGTTACCAAAGCGAGAGCTTTCACTGTGCTTCAAGTGACAATCATAAATATCAATTTCGCGATTGAAATTTATGGCAGAATGTTGCTACGAGTCACATAATCTTTCCGAAATGATTCATTTCTAGAGTAAAACCACTCTTTACCCAAAATTACATCTACCTTATCAAGATTTGTTATGTGGAAAGTTAAACTATCTACATAACTTTAAATGCTCAACAACAATTGAGGAGCGTATTTGTCCCAGTTTTGTTGATCCTTGCTTGATGCTGTTTTAACCAAGTGCTTGTGATCACTTGGCACGGTAAACTGTGTGAGCTTCTGCACAAATTTTGGAGGTAGTAAAATCATGAGTTGAACCATTGTCGAAAAAGAAATTCAGAGCTTAGTCCCCTGCGAATGAGTCCCAAAATCACTATATTAAAAGAAAGAACAATTTTCACAAAAAATATTGTTTGTGAATGATACATCAATGCACGCTAGAGTTTCACGGGGCCTGGAAGATTGGGCTTGGCCTCTTGATTCTTGTGCCTTTTCAGGCAATTCTTAGACATGTGCCCCTTCTCCATACAAAAGAAAAAAGTGTGTCACTCTTGGCCATATCAAAATGGACTCTTTCCAAGTCAGGCCGCCTTTTCTCTCTTGAATGGGAACTGCTGTTAAAAAAATTTCTCTTTACCTTTGTTTGAAAGGGGCCCAAAGATTTTTTTATCTTTGAAGCTTACCAGCTTGTTGTTCCTTCCGGGCTTAAGCATGGGTGTCATCAAAGACTTAAGCGAATCACACAACATTCTCTTAAGTACTGTGGTCGATTTTCTTCGGCATCCACTTGATGATCTTTCATCAATCCCTAATTGGAGCTCTCGTCTACCTTCTCGACTGTTGTTGTACAGCTACATAAATAGCATATTGCTCATATACACCAGGATCTTGACAGGTTGTATCATCCATTTATAAGCGTCCTGACTTGAGGATGCTTACGCCTCAATCATATTAGCTTGAGGACCTTGTTTAGCTAGAGGTGCTGGCAGCGCCAATAACTGTGGATATTGACCTACTCTACCATCCCTTGGTGGTCCACTAGAGACGGCTAGAGATAAAACACACAAGGTGTTAGGAATCAACAGATGCCATGCATACCACAACCACTAGCTTTTTGACTTGAGAAGAGCTAAGTCCATTTGACTCACAAAATGAGACATGGCTTTTGCAAATCTTATACAAAGATGTTCAAGAGCTTTTGTGAAATGTTGCTTGTCCATGATTGGCAAAATTGTAGTCCTATAGGCCTTCTGAAACTTGTCTCTTGTGGTTGGTGCATTCGACATGTCTTCAAGATCTTGCGACCGTGTATATGTCAGAACGTCTTACCATGTTAAAACACGATCGAAGTAGCGATCTTGGTACCGTTCAATGAGCTGTGCAAAATTGGAGATAGTTAGAGGCGGAGTCTTTTGAGAGAAAGTGAGAAGGTGAGCTTACGTGTCTTAGAGAGAGAGAGCCATTGCTAGAGAGAAATTGTCCGAGTAAATCGAGATATGCTGAAAACTAGAAGATTTCTTCGGAGGGAAAGACACTGCTCCCCACACAAATTGGAAAAGGTGGCCAAACTTCACAAAGGTAAATGGTTAACAGTGTCAATTTCCATGTTTTCTCATAGTCTAATGCACATGTGAATTCAGCTTCTCCACTGAAAGTTGACTCATTTATATGAGATTGTGGTTGTGGTGGTGTTTCCCTTTCAAGTTTGCAACTTCTCTGTAAATTCAGTAAACCTGCAGTTTCTGGTTACAGTTGTAACTGTTGCCCTTTTGGAGTGACATGTACAGCAGGAACCTAATGTCATACTGCAAGCTTCGCTGCTTTAATTTGTAAAACTGTGTTTATAATTTTGCAGATGACTTTGAACTATCTGGACCGTACTGCAGATCGTGAATATATGCGTCTGTATGGGTTGTCATCAGCAGTGGTAGGCTCAAACACATAAATTTGTCATTTTTTTTTGAGAAAAACAGATTAAAGAGAGTTGTTTAAGACTGTTCTGGACGGGTTTTATGTTTAGCAAAATTTTCAATAGAACTAATTGGGATCAATTCCAAGAGCTTTGAATGGCCATTCTTTGTGACTATGCTCGAGCATCCATCTCTTCTAGGATAAACTAGCGAATGACGACGTTGCCAATGTAATTAGAAAATATTTAGAATATATGGTCTAAATTTTAATGATTAATCTGTTTCTTATATGAACATAGTTCAGAGAGCAGCACCATAGTTGTAAGAGGGAACCAGGCATAATAATACCATGTATCTAAACAATGTAGGAAGTTTTAAGTTTTAAACGTTTTTTTTTTTTTTTGGGGTTCGGACGTTCTGGAACGCTCGTTCCGGAACCCTTATGCCTCCGGAACGCGGTTCTGATGCAACTTACTAAGACTCCAGCTTCGTAAATTATTTTCATTACTCAACCAATCAAGTGTTGCGTATATTGATAAAATGGATACAAGTGACCATGCCATTCCACAGAGGAATATCGGATTGTTGCCAGTCTTATCGACTATTTACGCCAGGAAAATTGTTGAAATCCCGATTGATAAAGCTTCTTACCACATCAATCCAGTGATTATCGTCTATGATTTTAAAACTGATCGAAATCCAAAAAACTTTAGTAAAGTCAGAATCATTATGTTCAAATTAAAGTTTTACAATTTATAATTTTTGCAATACTTTTTCAAACAATATGGTTTGAGACAAATTGAATTGCTTGTGAATTCGGAAACAGTGTTGGACAAGCATGCAATTTTCAACATGCAAATACTGAGCCTCCATCTTACACAATATCTCACAAAATCAAAGAAATCGAACTAAAGTTGATTCAGTCGGTTCTTTCACTATTAACAATGAATTTGATTTGTAGTAGACATTGCTCCCTGCATTAGAAATTGATAGATTCAATTTTCCATATCAGTTCTATAATTACTGAAAATTCATAGTGCGAAATTATTTTATTTGTTTTCCTTGTTTTTCCATTTTTCGGTCACAGAAACAATATTAGCATCATGCAAAGCAGATAACCTCTCGATCCCACTATAAACCTCTCATGCAGGACTCCAGAGATATAGAACAAGTGAGTTTAAGTCTCCACAGAAGATTTCATGCTCACATAGGCACATTGCATTAGTGTTTTACAAATTTTTTTCCGTAAAATTGGCAGAACTTTGAACATTGATAACTTTCTTGATTCTTGACAAAAGTCGATGAGGTAAAGCTAGGCCTAGCTCATTTTTGTGTCAGCTATTATATTGCCACATCAGCATGGTCGTATATTCCAAACGTGTGAGCGGTTAGCAGCTAAAAGACAGGTGTATGGGAAGACAATCAAAACCACCATTGCGGCTGCAAAAGAGGCCTGCTTGAAGTGTATAATCGATCAATAAGCTTTAGATATGTACAAAGCAATCAAAAAGCCACTTTTTTGAGCTAGAATTGGGCATTGGCAGCAACTGCCTTCTGTAGCTTCTTGTGATCAACATGGAACAAGGGTTCTTAGATACAATCAATAGTGGACAAAGATGATTTCCGCTTCCCAGATTTCCGCGCCTGAGAGAGAGAGAGAGTTCACACTGGACAGATTGCAGAATATAGATCTTGTCTTGAAGCCTGCAGAAGATTGGAAAAATCAGAATTTAGGAGGGGGACCCGGGAGAGAGACTAGTGGGGGGAGAGAGACTAGAATCTAGATAGTAGATACCATGCCGAAAGAGAAGGATCCCTTGTGGGATCATGTGACAGTTGCTTCTAATTATGGCGCCTCAGGCACTAAGAGGTGGACTTGCAAGTATTGTGGCAAGGAATACACAGGTGGCCCCACTAGAATAAAGGCACACCTATTGCGTCTACATGGTTATGAGATCGCAGGTTGTGCGCGAGCATCTAACTTATTGATGATACCTGCACCTCCATCTACGGCTACCTCGGAGGGTCATCATTCGCCCACAGGTTGGTGAATCGTGATCGTAAATTGTAATCAATGATTCGGAACTCTGAAGTTGTTAATAGTTATAACTTATAAATCCATTATCCTGTGTTGAGATTCCTGTCACCGGAGTTATTGACAATTGTAAGTTGTTGCTAGATGCTAAATAGAAAATATTTGCATTGATGATTGTGTTGTGTAATTCATTGCATATGCCATATCGTATGTACTTTGACATTACTACAATCTACAGACTACTGCAGTCTACCACGATTCATCTATCTCCACTGTAATTTGTCGTAGATTCTAGAATCTAGATAGTAACTAATAATTTGTGGCCATTGGCAATGTGCAACAGTTCCAACAGGCCCTTCCACATCACAGGGTCAGACTCAGAGTCAGAGTGATGCGGTGGCACCATTGTCACGAGCTCTTCTCAAGCCCAGAGCCGTATTGGTACACATCTTAGGGGTAGAGATGTGTATGTGGCATCCTTTCAGCAAAGTAACAAGGACATAGCCACTGTATCTGTTAGGAGGTGTTTCTACATGTGCAACCTCCCCTGTCACTTGGCTGCGACCCCTGCATGGAGGGAGATGATGAGACATGTATCTAGGATTGGTTCGGAGTGGGAGGGACCATCCATGCAGCAGTTGAGGACGACTCAGTTGGTTGCCGAGCGAGACTCCGTGGATAGGGAGCTAGAGCCTATCAGGAGATCATGGGCCATGTAAATCCTGATTCCTAAACCCTACTTTAATGTAATTAGTAATTAGTAATTGCTAAATTAATACTAATAGGTATTGTCATTTATGTTCTAACTTCTAACTTGAAATTCCAAGTTTGAAGTGGTGAGTGCCAAGTTCTAACTTCTAAGTTCTATCTCTTGAGTCTTAACTTTTGCAATGAGATCTTTTGCACTAGGTATGGGTGCTCCATCATATCAGATGGTTGGATTGATACCAGGAAGCGCCATATTGTAAATATATTGGTTTCTTCTTGCTTGGGCACGATGTTCTTGAGATCCATCGACATCTCGGGCTTAACCTTGGATGCCCAGACATTGTTTGGATTTATTGACGCGGCCATTGTGGAGGTCGGCAAAGAGAATGTTGTGCAGGTATTGATTCTTGACTTTCAGTTGTGTAGTGAGAAATAAAAATGAGTGAAAACTTTTTACTTACACTACTTGTTCAATGTTGCTTCTTGAATCATGGACTTGTCACTTCAGAGAAGATCGATGTCGGATGTTCCGATGTTGCATTGATGATTGTTGTGCTTTGCAGGTCGTCACCGACAATGCGGCAAATTGTGTTGCCATGGGGAAGCTCGTAAATGAAAAGTACCCTTGGATCTTTTGGTTACCCTGTGCTGCACATTGCTTAGACCTCTTGTTTGAGGATATAGCAAAGTTGCCATGGATTGCAGAGGTACTAGACATAGGCCGGTTCTTGGTGAGGTTTGTCACCAAGAGACCGAGGGTCCCGAGTATGTTCAGGGAGTATTCTAGCCTCGACATATTGAGGCCTGCCCCCACCAAATCTACTTTTCTATTCATCAAATTTGATTCCAATTTCATCACTTAAATTCTTACTACTTACTACTTAGAAGCATTACATAGCTTACTAGCAACTACTAACTACTTTCGAGACTCCAGTTTCAACCTAAGACCTTGTTATCCGATAATTGCTTTGTTGAAGCTAATACAATTTGCAATCATGATCCGTTCCAGGTTTGGCTTTATTTTCATTGTTTTGGAGCGCCTCGTGAAGGTGCATGATGGCTTGAGACAGATGGTGGTCTTACAGCCTTGGTGTCAGTGGAGGCACTCACTAGAGCCTAAGGCTCAGCGATTTGAGAGGATTGTGCTAGCATCTCCTTTTTGGGATGATGCGCGGGCCATTATCATGGCGTTGCAGCCTCTTTACACTGTCCTGTGCCTTACGGATAGAGAGGGCTGCACTTTGGGCCTTCTCTATGAGTTCATGGACAGGCTGGGAGAGCAGATTCGCACCTGCACTACCATCGGTGCAGAGAGGTTTGTATTATGCATAATCTCTTATCACGATTGATGAGTGTTTATGTAATATGTAGTATGTAGTAATAAGTATGCACCATGTGATATGTATGATGTATGATTTTCAAATTTTATAGGGTTGAAGAAATAAGAGAAAAGTGGCAAGCCAGGTGGGAGTGGTTCCATCAGCCTCTACACGCTATGGCTTGCATTCTTCATCCTCTATGGAGGAATGAAGATCAGTTCCATGATGCAGAGCTCCGACAGGGATGGCGCACATACATTGAGAGGGTCTATCCTGATCCTGTCATGCAGGATTCACTCAGGGATGATCTCAATGTCTTCAGGTATAAGTCCTTAGTCATGACAATTCTCTAACATTTGTTATTTTTTCAAGTCCTTTGTCTTTCTTGAATCCCAATGAAGTGAGTGGCCACATTGTCACACTCGGCACTCACTCATGAATGGTATTCAATGTGCATTGTCACAACTCACGTGTGCACTATACAGGCGTGAGGCTCTTGAGTTTGGGTGTCCAGGAGCACGGCTCAGAGAAGGACAACTGCGCCATGTTTCATGGTGGGACAAGTATGGGGGTGATTGTCCTCAATTGTAGAAGCTCGCCATACGCATTCTCTCACAGGATTGCACATCGAGTGCATGTGAGAGGAATTGGAGTTTGTTCTCTCTGATTCATACGAAGAGGAGGAACAGGCTTAGTGCTGCACAATTAGACAGGTTGGTGTATGTGCACACCAATCTGCGGCTTCTGAAGAAGATGAAGGGGGCGAGGGAGCCTATGCAGGTAAATTGTAATTTGATAGTTGCAATTGTGTTTGAACATTGAAATTTGAATCCTTAGTGACATTCTAAATGTGTTGTTCTACTGTCTACATACTGCAGGTAAATCTAGATGACATTGATGTAACGAAGGTTCTAGACCTACCACCAAGGTCACAGGAGGTAGAGGACGTGTATGCACTACTCTATGATGACGCCATGCAGTTTGCAGGTGAATTTCAAGTTCCAATTTCAAGCTTTGAAATTTGAATTAGCCCTTGAGCCTTGAGGCTTGGGCCCTTGCAAGTTGGTCCTTGCCACTTGGAAGTTTGAACTTTGAGCTCCATCCCATGTTCTAAGTAGTAACTAGCTTTAGAAATTAGAATTGAAACTTGTGATTGTGAATTGTAACCCTTTGCCAATCTCTGCGTGCAGGACCTACCACTTTGGGCTGTTGCACGTCGCAGGACAAGGGGAGAGGCTTCCAGTTCTCGAGCCCACGAGGACGAGGAGCCACTAAAAGACGAAGACGACGCAGAGACCTCGGAAGATGAAGCTGACAGCGAGGATTCCTCAGAGCATGAGACTGATCCATCTAATGATGCTGATAGTATTGATGAGGATCCTGCTCCTAAGCCTGCACGTACGAGGTCACAGCTTCCACGGGTGACTAGGAGGAGGCTACGTTAGGCTTTAGTGACTAGTCTACCTTAGGGGGACTCAGGAGACTAGCCCATTTGTATTTACTATTTAGTATTTAGTATTCTGGTTAGTTTATAGAAATTAGGACTTGAATTTGAACTTTGAAGTTTTGAGATTATAAACTTGAGCAGCGTTACCACCATTTGGCATTTATGGATGAGTTAAAACTACATATATGATTCAAGACTCAGGTAACAAGTTTACATTTTGGTAATGTTCAAATGTGGAATGTTTCAATTATCAATGTTGAATGTCGAATGGGTTTTGTACTCACAGACTACGGCAAGTTGTAAGTTGTAACTCAAGAGTTAATATTTAGAAGTTAGTACTTACTACTTAGTATTGTAACTTGTTACTTGTAAGTTGTAAGCTTTTAGAAGTTAGAAGTACTATAATCTATTACTTGTTAAAAGTTACACAAGGTGATGATGAGTACGACACTCATCGTCATACCAAAGGGGTCATACTGATCATTGTATACATTGTCATTTTCGTGAACTTTGAATCATTGAACATTTACTAATTTGCCACTAACTAACCATGCACATGGTACATTGGAATATACATATGTAATATGTATGATTTGAGTCGTGACATAATGTTTTTAAAAAAAACCCTAAAACCGATTCGCCAATTCGAACTTGGAGAAGTCGATTCTTTCCCGATTCAAACTCGATTCAAACACGGTTCGAAAAGGCGATTCAAAAGGTACCCTCAAACATTGTGGAGCTCCACATGTCACTCTATAGGTCCTTAAAAGGTTAGTAATATATAATTGGCCTTGAATGGAGTTTCAAGTCGTAATTGATAATCTTGACATTTAAGGCCTAGATACCCATGTCAAGGATTATTTTAGATCCTTATAATTGGACATGGACATAACAACGGTGGTTGGGAAGTATCCCAACAAGGATGTACCTTGGATGGTTGAATTTGGCTACTTTATTGGAAGAACGAATGTTCAAAGCCTTCAACATACGGGTTCAATAGTATCAATACCTGACATCAAGATGAGGTGCAAGACGCCCCGCGTTTCTTGGAAATTACTCTTGTAACAATGATTGACAACACCTCAAGTTGTGTGGCCATGTGAACGCTCGTTAATGAGACCTATCCCAACATTTTTTGAATTCTTTGTGCTGCTACCCTCTGCCTGAATCTCCTTATTGTATTGGACTCATGGATTGGATTATATTTTCTTGTCGTGAGATTTCCATGTTCAGGAGTAAGTCCCAAGTTTGATAGTCCTACTAGAATTTGCTCGATCTCCCATTAAGGTGGAGGCCATCTTCAAACTATTCATGTATTTGCAGAGAGTCACATCTTTTGGGATTACAGGCCATAGCATATTTAGGTATCCATGGCTTGCCTTCACTCGTCCAGGACACTCTCCGAATGGGCTTATGGGCTTTCTTGGGATGTACATGCATCTCACCTACTAGGCACCGTTGGCATATCTCCCTCTCACCTACCGGAGGGTTCATGTGACTAATATGCAACGTTTTATGTATAGAGCATATGTTGGACATACTCGGTCAAGCTCCTTTGGGGTCAAACTAGAGTACTACAGAACACATATTGTAGACGTAGACACAATTGATCTTCCTACATTATGACACTATTGGAACTCTAGTTCATCTTATAGCCTTCGGAATCCGGATTGCACTTGGGTAGCTGAAGGTTCTTCTCAGCAGTTGCAGGTTGAGGTTGGATGCTTCTAGGGAATACCTTGACAAGATAGATTATGCCAGATGTGCACTATGGGATTAACATAGATAGAAGAGCATTTTATTTTCTAGTGTCCTCTATTATGAGATTTGGAGAGGATACTATTGTCTTTTGCGAGACCACCCGGTTCACTCTTTACTCCCTCATATCATATGATGACCATAGATGTGTAGCCCTTATGGTCAAAGAAATGTTTTGTCTAGGAGTGATACGCAGTGCTTCACCATGGTCCATCACTTATCACTACAAACTTCAACATATGTTGCTCATGTGCTGACTTTGAGAGTGACTCAGAGGATGAGGCAGAGATTCCTACTAGATGCTAGAGACAGCGCTTTACTTCCACCACAAACATAATATCACATAAAATATATTAAACATAACAATAGGGACAGAAAAGTAATGGATCTCCAATCATATAACAATCTCCAAGACTCCAACTAAGATTGTTGTATGAACATGAATGAGCTGAGCATAAAAGGAGCTGTAGATTGTTCTCTCAAAGAAGATTTAAATAAGCCTTCCACAACAAACTCAGGGCACCAGGTTGGTTGACTTCAGACCCGTCTACTTATACTGATAGAAAATCAACATGTTATCTTTGTACAAACACATGAAAGCTAATGTGAGCATATGTTTCTGTAAGTGACATGCACCTATGCTTGGGAGCTGATGGAGTAGGGATATTGTGGCACGATGTTCATGATGAAGGTGATGGTCTAAGACTTTGTGGTTGGACTCCAGAGTATGGAAGACTGTACTTTTCCTTTGTTATGTTAGGTGTTATCTTAGAAAGAACATCGATATATAAAACTTACAATGTTCTAGAGGCCCTTAAGGGGCTATTTGAGGAGCTATGTTCTAGAGCCACCTAGAATCTGACGTGAGCAGAACCAACTAGCAAACGCATCAGAACACCAAGTCTGGGGGTCTCCCTAGAATATGATTATTCTCTAGACTGTAGCTATGATGGCCCAAACTGCCATAGGCCACTCCAGAAAAGAGGGCTTTGCCTAGACTTGAGGATTACCAAAGCTCCATCAGTTGAAGCCACAAGTGATCAACAATAGCTTATCAAACATCCACCCCACCCCCTTATATATTCTCAGCCATAGACCATGCTTTCAGGAATGCTTATGAGATTACGGACTCCCCCTTGCGTGTCTACTCTGGTGTTCCTATGACTGATACTGAGTCCTACACTCCAGTCGTAGCCTTACTTACCTTTCCAGGCTTCCCTAAACCTGAGGTAAGACACTGGCCAGCCTAGCTAGTCAGGGACACAACGGTACCAAATAAAGTCAGCTTATACATCAACAATGCACGGATTTCAAGATGTTTTGCCGCTTGCACTTTATCAATTGGCCCTTAGCCCAATTAGTCTAAGCTTGTCCACTAATAATTGACAACTGGAGGTTATGTTTCCAATTGAATACATGTACATGTAAATAATGATATTTGACGGATCAAAAAAATAGAAGTCCCTAGTCATGCCTATGATGTTCTTCAATTTTAATCATATTTTAATCATATGCCTATGATGTATCTGCTAGGCCCAGCATTCGTCATCTTTGATTTTTTGTCCCTTGTCACACCCAACTTCGTGAAGTCTTGATTAACTTGAAGACCTGATGAAGTATGGCGTTCAAGTGCTATTTGATAATCTACCGGTCCTTGTGGCCCATCTTTGAAGTGTGCATAACTGGTTCAGCCAAAACACTGATGCCAATATATGTAAATGCTCCTGCGAAGTTCGGTGACTTCCCTCAACAGTTAAAAAAAAAGGGTCCAAAACACCAGGCACCAGTAATAGGACCCCTTTCTTGTCTTGAACCCACTGTTGTTAGCAATGGTAGCCAATAATCTACTAACATAGCAGCAACGCTGGATTGAAATATAAGATGCTATGCAGGTGGAAACCTTGGTAAAAATTTTTCAGACGTTTTTCTAGTGTTAAATCAACATTCAGGACCCAAAACAGGTGTAGACTTCCTTGAAAGGGCTTAAATCTTTTCGGAAAATTTTGCACATCAGCATTAAAAAAAACTTTAAGAGATTAAGATAACTGCAAGCAGTTGTCTTTCTTGGCCTAGACCCTTCATGAGCATTTAGCAATGATGAATATTCGAAAATAGTTCCACTTCTTCCGTAATTGACTTGTATGCAAGAATCCAGTTTATGATGTGTTCACATCTGATGGCCACCTACTTCATGCTAGATCAACTTCATCATTCTATGCTTGAAGTTACTTAAACTGGCTCAAAAGTTTGAAATCCCAATACCTAGAAAAGTGTCAAGAAATGACCATTTCAGACATTGAAGCATACATGGTGCAATTTTTTTGATAGTTCTGTTTCCTTCCTATTGAACTATTTGATGCAATTTATTATTCTCTGAATCTGCATTGACCTGACAATATGTAGAAGTCATTCATGTGGAAGGACTAGTTAATGATTTCAATGGTCAATTGATGTTTATAGCCATCCCAGAAATTGACATGTGCATTTGGCACGCGAGCTCACAAATCATATAGCTCTTTTATTTTGATACAAGCTGAAATTCCAGTAATTTGTCCAATGATCATGACTGTTTCGAATAAGGCTTTTTTAATTCTATAGCAAGGGTACATAAGTTGATGTTACCTCACTAATATGTTCTTTCTATAATGTTGCATGCAATAATGAATTTTTGGAGCCTAGACACAAGGCATTTTTACATATTCAGTAGCTAAGTGAGTCGATTACTTTTGAGCCTTTGTGAAGGATACGCACAGAGGCTACTAAAGATGAACATGGTAAGCCACTAAAGACGAACATGTTCAGGTCTAATTTTGCATCATGTTGACGTCTTTGTTTTCAATTGGCAGAATCCTTGGACGACTATGAGCTTCTCTGGGAAGTCAAAGATACACCTTGATTCATTCTTATCTGCTTTCAACATTACGGGGTTACCAGACCACTATTACTTCAATGGTATTGCAAACCGCCCAGATTAATATTTAGGTAGAAGAAACTCTGCTAATCTTAAGCAGAGATGCCGAAATAGGCAAATTTCCCATAAGCTCCAAAGGGCTTTAATCATGCTTATTCCGAGTTTTGTGATTGTCATGGGCATGGTAACTCATAAAACGAGGATGTTTTGGTACTTTCCATGCCATGCCCTTTGAAAGCATGGAGCTCAAGATGAGTTTGGATAAAGATCATGATGCTATTTAGCAATATCATCAGTTTCTAGTGGTGAAGTATGTCAGGCACAGTTAGTGAAAGAAACAGAATCCTTTTGAAGTCTAAGCACACTTGATTTGGGAAAGCTAGTTTGTGTTACATGTTTTTTTATCTTTTGTAACTCGGGATTGTACCTACGTTTTTGCTTTTTCAGCTATTGTCATTGTTTCCAAATGTACTAAATACTGTGTACATGAACCTGGATGCTTGGTACTCTGAACTGATAACACAGAATGCACCTGTTTTTTGGTCTCAAAATTTCAGATACTTATCTTCTAGACTGTGTTGCTGATCAAAGTTTATTGCCCTTTTCAGAAGCGGTAGCTGAGAGAAAAGATACTTTTGTTGATGGAGCTGTATTGGCTATGGCCAGATATTTGCCAACTTGGTCAGATGGTGATTTACCTTTTCTTCCGAGTGAAGAAAAACGGGCTGTAAAGGATCTACAGAGGGAGTGCCGTCTGCAGTTGGCTGCATTCCCAACAACTGTTGATCATGATAATAAGCTGTTGGGTACAGTGTTGAACAAGGCACTCTTTTAAGAAATATAAAATAGTTGGATGAATTCTTCATTCTCTGTAATGTGTATCCAACTTTTTAACTCGTGAGAAACTTTTTTTGCGAAATTTTTTCTTAGAGTTCTGATAAGATGCCATGCATGTCGTTGGCATCTGATTAAACCGACCTGTTTTTTCTTTACAGCCACAGAAGGTGAAAGCAGAGGTTTGAGGTGGAAGGCTATTATCAAGTAATATATCAATCATCCAGCTCTGTTTTATGTCTTTTGGAGGACAGTTTTCAAAGCATAATCCTGAAGCTTTAATCAAGGATTAATGTCTTACACATGTTATAGGTGGAGCTTGCTTTTAGTGTGTGTGAAGGTTGCCGCTAAGCATTTTCAGCTTTTGATCTTGCTTAACGCTTGAGGATTCTTCTGTGAGAATCTTCAAGCTTGTTAAAGGTCTTATTGTCTCAGATGTGAACTTAGTGAGTTGTATTAACATCATATTCCCGGGTGAGATTTATATGTTTCTTATCCTCCTTTTGAAGTTTCCTCTGCCTTGAGGTATAATGAACTCAAGATTTCTTTCCATGCTCAAAGTTTTATGCTATTACAGGTACGATGTCATCTTATTTTTTGTTTTTAGGCCTGGGAGAGAGGTAGAGGGAATGGGGGATATGAAAAGATGATTATGATCTTTTTATCTTGAGCACTACTGTATGATTCCAGCATGCAGAGGGCTTGGTAATGCGTTATAACTACCTTCTTTTTCTCTTTTCATCAATCATTGTTTGATTGATGAGAACTGTTGGGGACGTGATAGTTAATCTAGTTTTGCTGTTTAGTGTTGTTCTTGAACTCTTCAAGGTAAGGATTCTGTGTTTGCCTTTTTCAAGCAAAATCATTTTTATTGGCTTGATCTTTTGGCTACTTGCATATGATTGTTAGCTTAAATTTATTTACTTAAAATTAGTTGTCTTTGACCCATGTGCTGTCTTTAGGATATTTATATGATGGTTGAATGAGCAAATTGTCGGCGGTCTCCAGTTGGCATGCTTCTGCATGCTGTTACACACTTGTTAGAGTTTGCTTTCAATATCTAATGCTGCCTTTAAAAACTTGTCAAATTCCAAAGTATCTCTTCAATTAGATCAATTTGGTCAGAGTTTCAATACTTTTTTCTTCAAACACAGCAACAACCAAATACATTAGAAGGTTATTCCAAAGGGGAACGTTCCAACTTCTGAAGATGTTTTGAGCATTTGTTTACCACTTTGTTATTGGAAGGTCTGGGGCCTCTGAACTACCTTCAAGTAGCTTGAAAGGGCTTAGGTAAGGAAATGGGCGACAGTGCAAAAAGTTTCATGCTAAATTGAGGTGTTAATTTGCAGAAAAATATCTGCAAAAAAGGTTTGCGTTTACAGGTTATTATCATGTTTTTTTTTTCTGCAATTGAATATCTTTCATTCTTGCACCATCTGGCAAGATGTCTTGGAAGTAATAATTTTACATTATTCCAATGAAGATGGAAGAAAGCATTCATTTGCATTTTCTCCGCAAATGCCGAAAGGCGGAAGGAGTTGCAAAGGGTTTTAGTCTATTTGGTTTATAATATTTAATGGCATGTACAAAGACACCTCAAAATGTCATTAAACCTTACAAGTTGAATCTACAGTCAAAGACAAAAAGGGGCAAAAGGAGTTTTAAAGCACAGTGACCATTATACTTGGCAAAAGTTTGCAAGGGGAGGGGGGATGTTGCAATTGTCACACATTGAAGAGGTGCTGGGCTTGAAATGAAAGTGCAAGTTGTAATGGATAATGCCTCAAATTTTGTTTGTTGTTCGCAGATTGTAAATTAACTTTTGAAAGATTTTTTTCACGTGTTGTAATTGTCATTGTTTGCATTTGGCACACACACATATACTTTTATAACCTATTTTGAATCAAATTATAGACTGAGTGGAATTGATGATGAAACTCGTGTGAGCTTTTGGGACCTCTAAAACTAGGTTTGATTATGTGCAAGTATTTTTGCCAACTTGTTGGAAGACAAGATGGCCAGTTAAGGTCTTCCAGCAGTTCTTTCCTGGAAAAGAAACTGAAAGAATAGTGCACCCTTTATTTTAGGATGATCCAGAGAAAATATTTATTTTTTGAGACTTATTGTGAGACACTGAAATATTCTAGATAGAAGAGGAGCTACTATGGACTCGCATAGATGCACAGCATTTCTGAAACGCGTTTCAGAATCGTGTTCAGAAACGCGGTTCAGAAACGTGTTTCTGAAAATTTCAAAAAAATTCCAGAAACCTTTTCTTTTCAATTTTCTTTTTTTTTTTGTGGTTTTTTTTGGGGCAATATGGGTATCAGATGAAAGCTCTAATTAAGAGCATCGTTACTGTGTAGTTTGCCGACTGTTTCGGGTGCAGGATGGTCCAGTTCAGGTGCATTAATGCATGTTGGGTTCTGTCAAGGATAAAAATTCAAAACTAACCTCTAGCCTGTTCGTTACGGTCACTGATGGTCCCAGTAAGTGTGTTTTCGCTCAAGGAGTTGAAAGGCCTAAACCTTAAACCGTGAGGACCCTGCCGTTGGGGGGCATTGCCCCCCAAACCCCCCCCAGGGGGCGGTAGCCCCCCGGACCCCCTGTTTCTCGGGGGGCTACCGCCCCCCCAACCCCCGGAGCATTTATTGAAAACCAGAGCAAATAACAACCAAATAGCTATTGAAAATAAGATTTGTTTGTGCCCCATCTACTGCACTTCTGAGAGGCAAAATGCTGGTTTGACCATTGATTCCCTAAAAAAATTTCAGCCTTAAGCTATTTTTCCCAAAAAAAAAGAATGTTTTTTTTGGTACGATTCTGGTCTGAGAAACGCGTTTTCCGAAACACGTTTATGTGCATCTATGCAGTATGGAGTTCATATTTGGGTTGAATTGTGGAGGCTTTAAGGGGATCCGATATTGTAAATCCTTCACTAAAGCAAGTTG
The DNA here is from genome assembly GCA_029204225.1 of Diphasiastrum complanatum. Classification (NCBI taxonomy): domain Eukaryota; kingdom Viridiplantae; phylum Streptophyta; class Lycopodiopsida; order Lycopodiales; family Lycopodiaceae; genus Diphasiastrum; species Diphasiastrum complanatum. The sequence goes on from CM055112.1 coordinate 45,094,180, forward strand.
TGGATGATACTAGTATGTAACGTTGGAGATGATGCATTCACCTTTGTGTGCAGTTAGTTATGTATTTATTACATCAATAATGGCTGGGAGTAGGCAAGAAGCTGCTGAAGTTATTAGTATCGGTTGATTCTTGTTTTGAAGAAGCACGCAGGTGTGGATCTTGACGAGCTGGAAAGACTCTAGTGAGCTTTATTTGTACAGGAATGGGCATCACTTACTTTGATCACAAAGTTGGCATCACAAACGGCCTTGAGAATGATGTAGCTGGAGTTACAAGGGGCATTGACTCCTTTGACCTTTGAGCTACAAAAGCTCACCATTGGGATCCTCAGTCAAAATATTAGAAGCTCTTCATGTGAGAGGACCTCGAGCACATTTTCTTTTGTACTTATGAAGTGAGAAACAACTAAAGCTTTATATCTCCGAGAAGCGAAAGGTACGAGGAAAGTTTACTTACTTTGGACCATAGTCGCAGCAAATCGTGATTCGCTCGGATCGCAATTCTGACAGCGAATCGTGAAAAAATTTAAATTATTATTATTATGTTTTTTTGGAAAAATAGCTTATGGCTGAAATTTTTTTAGGAGAGTAATGGTCAAACCAGCGTTTTGCCTCCTATAAGTGCAGTAACAAATAAAAGTCAGTAGCTATTTGGTTGTTATTTGCTTTGGTTCTCAGTAATTGTTAATAGCAAATGCTACAGTTTGGGCTATCAACTCTATGGATGATGATCACTTTTGCAATCATTTCACTGGAGATGTGAGTGCAATGTGGATACAGTTGGGGGCATAAATATTGGGCCCTTATCGGCGCGCATTTGGACCCCATTTTTATCTAAGGGGGGGTGCAGGGGGGGCAGCGCCCTCCCTGCTACTGTCGTCGGGGGGATCCAGGGGAACCATCTGTGATCGTAACGAACATGCTAGAGGTTAGTTTTGAATTTTTATCCTTGACACCCAACATGGATTAATGCACCTGAACTGGACCATCCTGTACCTGAAACATTCGGAAAACTACACAGTATTAATGCTTTTAATTAGAGCTTTCATCTGATACCCATATTGCCCAAAAAAATTAAAAAATAAAAACGATTCGAGGAAAATTCTGAATCGCAATTCGGAACCGCGATTCTGAATCGCAGTGCAACTATGCTTTGGACGTTGATGGCATTGCACTTCACCTCATGGAGATTGATATTGCCATGAATTGAGTAGCTCATGAGCATACTGAGGATTTAGAAGAGGATACATAGGAGCTGGAGTGTGGGTATGTGCCTGTTGAGGATTACATTGTCAAGGACTAGGGCTGTATATGCAGCGTCCATTGAGTCTACGATTTTATTCTCTACGTCCCTTTTTAGCTAAAAGTTGAATGTAATTGGACAAGTAAAGACCATTTTATTCTACGGTCGAGACTTTCTTTTGTAAGAATGTTTTTCATATTTGATGTTTGTCAGATGAAACTATGAGCTGTGCATGCCTATATGCTCTGTATGTAACCTATCATATTGTTATTGAGTTCCATCGCTGGTCAAGACTGCTCTCTTACCTTCCTTTTCTCAATCCTCTGTTAAGGATATCTGAACTGTTGCATACTATGCTTTGGAATTTATTGATAACGCTTTGATATGACAGAAAAAAGGAAGGTTAGACAAGTCACGGAAAGTTACCAAATTGTCATTTTGTTAATTAGCTGTTCCAGTGTGTGCTAACTTTGTCTAATGCTTGGATTTTCACTTGAAACTGAAAATGACAGTTGATTTTCTGCAGATACCGAATTGACCGAAAGTTGATCCTTAAAAAGGTTATACGAGCTCTGGAACTGTATTTGACAAGAATATTGTACTGAAGTGATATGTTCAAGGACCTAAGTCAAAGGGAAAGTGTCTACCTCCAAGTGACACAATTTTCTAAGATGTGTGAATCTTTCATTCAACTTATCCAATTTTTTCTGTATGAAATTTTATAACAGAAGTTTCTGTGAGCTTAATCAGTTCAAAACATTGTTTACTTTGTTCACTCAGAGCTATTTGACAGACGAGCTTTAAAAATTGCTTTTCTGCTTCTGCACAAGTTTTGCATATTGCACAAGCTCTTTATAGCTGTGTGCTATAGATGTAATACTGTTTGCACTTTATTATTGTTACAATCTTGTGCCTTTATTCACTTGGCCAGGTGCTCAAGATCTTATGGAGCTTACCATGCAAAGATTGCCTGCTACAGCTTTCAAACTGTGCTCTCCATCTCCAACCTGATATTGAAGGTAAAGCATAGGCCAGATATCCAATAATTTTATGAGCTTCATGAAGCTTCCAATTCATCAAAAAATTCTACGTTTAGTATTTACAAAAGTTGAAGACCCTTTGATCTCTTTTCTGTGTCGTGATCAAAGAGTTCAACCCTCCCATCATATGTAGGTCTACACATTTTGTCAAGAATCATAAGTCAATGTACTGGGTGCCAATGTTTCTTTTGAGCATATGTTAGAAATGCCCCTAAGCGATTGGCCTGTACAAGTATTTCTCTCATCATTGGCAACAAAAGGGGCTTTCAAAGCTAACGTAGCACCAATATAAAAAGAAGTGAAAATGCCAGAGTCCAGATCCCGTTTTCACTTTTGGACACTTTTTGGGCTATATGAAAGTGTGTTAATCCTAGAAAAATGATATGTAGCCTTTTGAGAACATAGGCAAACCACTCAAAGTATGGTGGAATCTTTCAGATTTGGATGCTCTCGGATTCGGATGCAAAGAGGTTTTTAGACAAGTTGTCTGTGAGACCTGTGTATGTGTGATTATAATGATAGCTTTTGGTTCTTATTTGATTGTTGTATTAATATTTTTGGGTGTGTCTCGGTAGAGATGTGCCAATTATGGTTCATATTCATGACTTATTATTTGCACATGTGGCTACCGAACGATTCATTGTTTCAGTTGTACTTTAAAGCAGATATTTTGTTGAGATGTTTTGCAGATATTTTGCTTCAGATTATCTCCTCTGCCTGATAAGCTCTAATTTCACATGCAATGACCTAGAGCATAATTGGTTACCAAACGTTTTTTTTGGTTACGTGGGTTCAAATTAGAAATTTTGAGACGTTAAGGGATTTGGGAAATTGAGCATGAATTGTGCTCAATGCATTTTTATCTAACCGAATGGATGGAGGTTATAAAGTCCTATTCCAAAGATCCTATTCTAAGCATGCCAAAACAAGCAACCAAAGGGTACGTATGGTGGACAAACCAACCCAACCAATCCTAGATCGAACGGATCTAGCCCCCAAGCTATGGATCAATCTCAATGAGGAATGAGGAATCACTCAAGCAGCATGTAGCTACCAATCATGCAATCAAGCATACACTAGTGAGAGCCCAATAGGTATACTTATACCCTCCAAGGCCCATGCACCACTAGTAGTGCAATGGGACACCTCACTGGACACCTTTGCAGCCTATCTGGGCCACGTCATCCAGTTCCTCAATGACTCACTGATAGACCCATATAAATCCACCATCATGAGTTTAGGCCTACAACCATTAATTATGACCTTATACACATAAGAATCCCAATTCTCTTATAGTCACAATTAACTTACAGGTTGTTGGTCTACTGATCCCTTAGCGTGGACACGCTACCCGAGATCAGTTGTGTTCATGACATTCTTCTCCCGTTATTCAAGTTTTGTCCTCAGAACTTAAAACTAGGGAAGTTCCTCCGTAAGCTTCCTCCCTGTTTCCAGAAATCATCATTGTCTGTACGTCCCTTCCATCAAACCAGATGCTTGGTAACTATACGATTCCTTAATTATTTGGTTCTTGTATCCAAGATCTTTTTGGGTTCAAGTCGAGACACCCCCAATGATTCATCCAACAGGTCCAATTGGTCTCAAGAACCAAGATGCTCCCCTTCACGTAGACTCTTCTTGAGTCAGCTTACATGAAAAAATTGGATGCGCTTGAGTTCCCTCAGGGAGGTCCAACTGGTAAGCTAAGGATCTGATATTTTTCAAGATATAATACAGTCCTCTATATTTAGGGGACAATTTGTAATGCTTGCCGGTACGCATTACACTAGAATCCTTCGGGATTCTTAAATATACCCAATCCCCCACCTGAAAGTCTCGTGGTGATCTTTTCAGATTTGCATAATACCGATCCCTATCTTGGGCACATTGGACATTTTCACGTGCAATTTGTAGCATTTCTTGCATATAGTGTAGGAAATCCGCTACCTTTTGAAACTTGATCATCTGAGTCTCTCTTGAAATATGTGATCTAGGTTAAAAACTATATATATATAAGCATGAACGGGCTATGACCGATAGCCAAATGCTTACTACAACTCAATCTCCATCAAGGATAACTTCCTCTTCGAGGAGATTGTTATTGAAATATAAATGTAGACAATATTTGATCTTCTGATCACGTAGGTAATCCTTCTCTCAAGTATAACTAAATCTGAACTATGCTTTATCAATCATAATTCATCGGATGCTTATCCTCAATAAGAGAACACGATACCCTATCATAGGCAACTCAATCAAGGGCAGTTACTCCTCCCAATGAGATTGCCACTGGGAAGTATGCTCGAAGCATTTGTTCCCACAACTGATTTGTCCTTTTTTGTCTGACCAATGATCAGAAGAATCTTAAGCTCAGAGTCGTCTCTAGTTTAGCTAAAACGGCCGACTAAAAGTGACCGGTAATCTTCGAATCGCGAATGTTCATGTTGTCACTAGGTAATCCGTGAAGCCCAAACAGACGCTCAACAAATATCTGAGCTAAATCAAATGCCTTCTTGGTAGTCCTTACCTGAATAAACATAGCTGATTTGGTAAGATGGCCAGTCATTACCAAAGTTTCGTTATCCTGTTTATTCATCCGGGGTAATCTTACCATGATCACAGTCCTCTCTTATTGAGCATGTATATCTTAGAGTCTGAGTTATGATTCTCCAATCACAACTCTCTAGATTCCCAAGACTATACCATATCATAAAAGCGCAACACAATTCTCTGATGACACATGACTTGTTCCAAAAAGTTCTTTCCATCTGGAAAGTTTTAGACTTTTTCAACTCATTTTACGGTGCCTATATAAGGATTACAACCCTCAAAATGCCCTTACTTTAGCCATGGCACTAAGTGTCATTCCAAAGTTAGGGTCCAATCTAGAATGCGTCTAGATTCAAGTTCTGTTAAGTTTTAATCTAGAATAACTTAAGATTCATCGGAACCTCATTACATGAAGCTCTAACTTTTGGCTACCATCAACTATCCAACTCTCTTGAGTCTTCTGGGATAGCATTCCATCTTTTTCAATCGGGAAACGATAAGGCCAAAAGTTTTCATGTATTCTATGCACATAAACATGTAAATGAATCCAAAATGACGCATAAAGGTTGTGACTTATAAGTAATACATTTCAACAAAAATATCCATAAGTAACATCATATGTTGATTTCAAACAACTAACTCAGAAATAGTGCTCCTGATTCGGTTAGCTGTATCGGATTTTAAAAAATATTTAAATTTTTAGGTGTGGTACCAAAACACCACATTTGATGTGATTCTAAATCTATTCTAGGTCAATAAGCAATTCTCAATAAGAAACTACTATAACCTAGCGAGAAATTGTCTCTACACAATTCTCATCAATATGCCTATGTTTTAATAACTAGTTTATGCATGCATATAAATCTAGTCCAAGGAATACTTTGTAGATCCACATGATTAAAAGTTTGTACAAAAGGTTTTATGATCACACAAAGATTCACTACATAGTATATCTCTATAGATATCACCTGATCTGTACACAATACTTTCTTAACTGAGAATCTTATAACTCGGTTATCCTCTAAGAGAGAATATTTCTCAAAGAGTGTTATTTCACAACCAAAATCTCAACCGGAGATCAACTCAAAAGAATATATTGTTAGCGTGAGTTTCATCTCTTGCATCAACTCACGAATCTCAGTCCTCACTAAGATCAAGTTGATTACAACTAACAAGGAATAGGTTTTCAACCAACCACTTTTATTGCAATAGAATTCCCTAGTTATGACACAAATCAATCGGACTTGTAATCAACAACTCTTCTTCTCTTACATCTTCAAACTAGATATCACTATAATCCTTAGAGGATTTCTATAATATCAAAATATCCTATTGTTCCTGATTCTAGAAACAGGTTCGTCATCTATTCATATAACAGATTCCTCTTGGAATCTATGATAGATGTTTTTCCTCGATAACTTTTTTTTCTTCTTACTTCTCCTTTTAACAAGAAACCATACGAGTTTCCAAGGGGTGCATATTAGTCTAGATTTGCGCTAGGAGAAGTTTCAAAGAAGAGATCCCAAAAAAACTTGAAAGTCAATAAAGGTGTTGTTTCATCGTAACCAAATACTGATAATGTCCCAACACTTTTTTGTAAATGACTTAGCAAAAGATCTTCTTTGTTACCAACACAGAAAATTGACCCATAGATCAAAAAAAGAACTTACAAAGATTTATATAAGGAAAACAATTTAGAAAATGATTTCATTAACCATTCTTGTGACATCGATTAAGATCAACGGGTAATAAAAATTCCAAAGAATCGTTGGAACGCCTTAGCTTCAAGCTTATCAAAAAATTGCGTTTCCACTTATTTTTAGTCTTTTCCATCTTAGGCTTCAAGGCCATTTGGTCGTGTGTGCTTTTTCTTGAGGCAATCATGGTGCTATCATAGACCTTGGCCACACGGATAGCATCTTCCAAACATTGGAGGATATTTTGTTTGCACTCGTTTTGATAATCGGCTGGCAGTCTAGGAATGAACTGTCATTGCGCCAACTTCATATGAAAAAGTGGCACCTTGGCCAAAAATCAAAGAACTCCTGGATGTATGTGTTCAATTCTCAGTTGCCCATTTTGTAGTTAATAAAGCGAATTTTCAATCAAAATCATCAATTGTGACTAAAGCCTTATAGAATTCCTCCATGAATTCAGCCTAAGTCATCGGTTTCACGGGTAGTTTCCTCCACCACTAGGAGGCCTTACCCTCAAGAAACAATAAAACTGACGATATCTGCTTTTTTTCTGGGACGTTGTGCAAGCTAAAATAGCTGGACCAATGGTTTATCTAGTCCTCACAACTTCCGGTCGTTGAAACTTTCCATCGTTGAAATTTTTTTTTTTTTTCGGTTGGCAGCCCAAGTTGTTTTGAAATAATGTTAACTGCATTTTTCCTTTAGTCCAGAATGACTAAAAAGAAATGCCCATTGAAACCAAAAACAAAAAGCGGAAAAAAACTTCTAACTAACCTCTAGCCAACACCCGTCCCCCTTCCCTTTCTACATACCCAAGCACGATCTGAAGTTAACTGAAAAACCAATAGTTAACCTATTCCCCGCCCCGTGTACTGTTGTGTTGTTCTTGCAGTTTACAAATGCATTTAGAGAGTTTTTACAGTTGCTTTGCCTTCATGCATGCTTTTTTAAATTTCTTTTATAGATTTACATCCTACAGATTTCTTTATAATCGGAAAACAGGGTAGATGTTGTCCAAAAATCTTTCCAAAATCATAGATCTGCAGGTTGCCATTCCTTTAACACGGGGTAGGCTTTACTGTAATTCATACCATCATAAAATGGCTTTACTGATTCACAGAAACTTGCAAAACACTGTTAGTTTGCAGAAAAATCTAGCATGAACCTGTGAATCATAAAAAAGCCGCCATGCAAATCCTATAAAGAGCCACCAACACTCACAACAAGTGGTTAGTTTGTTTGTGCTTCTTTTCCTGCTTTTACTTCAGATTCAAGCCCAAACCGGATCAATAAAAAGCAAAAGATAGCCAACAAAAACACCTAAACCACCGTTATGTAAAGAACAAGAAGCCTTAAGGAAAAAACTAGCATGGCCTCAAATTGAAACCGTTAGTGCTCTTAATGAAGTAATCAGCAACATAAGTGAATCAAGAAATTTACTTCCAAAAAATCAATATGAAGTGCCTAAAAGTCGAACCGATTGTATACTTGGTAGTGCATGTACCACACAACCGATTACACTTCAAAAAAGGGATTCATGGGAAGAGGAATTTGAATTTTCACCACTTGTTGCTTACTCCACCATTTCCTCAAAAAATGTCGAGATTCCGTAGTACACAACGGAAAAATCTCCACACAATTTGAGTTTTTTCATTGAGCACAATTCAATGGCAAAATTTGCTTAGAATTGGCTCTGATACCAATATAAAGTCTTAATCCAAAGATCTTATTCTAACCATGCCAAAACAAGCAACCACAAAGGATGGTGGACAAACCAACCTACCCAATCCTAGATCGAATAGATCTAGCCCCCAAGCTATGGATCAATCTCAATGAGGAACGAGGAATCATTCAAGCAACACGTAGCTACCAATCATGCAATCAAGCATACACTAGTGAGGGCCCAATAGGTATACTTATATTTTCCAAGGTCCATGCACCAGTAGTAGTGCACTGTGACACCTCACTGGACACCTCTGCAGCTTATCTGGGCTACGTAATTCAGTTCCTCAATGACTCACTGATAGACCTATATAAATCCACCATCATGAGTTTAGGCCTACAACCATTAATTATGACCTTATACACATAACGGCCCCAATTCCCTTATAGTCACAATTAACTTACGGGTTGTTGGTCTACTAATCCCTAGCACGGAGATGCTACCCGAGACCAGTCGTGGGCATGACAGAAGTACTGGCCACAAAAATTGTGCTCAACTAGACAACACACTTATTTACATGGAGGAAATCTTGGCCATTTATTTTTACTTATTCATGTCAATGCAGTCTTAAAGACATGATCTTTTGAAGTTATTCTGAACTCATTATGGGTTTTGTGCTTCACTATTATCACTTTGTTGAGCTAGATATGGCTTGTTCACTGTCTGAACATGAAAGCTGGACAAGCCACAAGTTTAAGGCCCAAATTCAATCTCAATGTATGTGGTCAATTTAAATGCTTTTCTTCAAACGTTAACATTCAAGGGTTGGTCTTTCCTTATTAGCTGTGTGTGCGCGTATAGTATCGAACAAGGTTGGCACAATTGGTTAGTTGGGCATCCAGAGGTTCTTTGATCCCAAGTTCAAGCCACCCTTGGAAACCAAGATGCATAGTGGCTGTGTGATCTTTTCACACGTGGTGAGTTGGTGTATTGTGCTTGAGTGAGTAGCTTTTAGAGGTCCTAAGATCAATAAAATAAACAATTAATGATCATAATTATCAATAAACAATGGATTGGCAACACCAAAGGGTACAATTACAATCGCCCTCATGTTTCATTTTTTATATTAGAATCGTAATTGTTACATCCATGTCCTGTATAAGGGAATCGGAATAATTCTTGACGTGGATAGCCGGTCACTACAGGTGTATATGGTTATTGGTTACGCCTCGTCATTCCGAGCTTGGCCTGTAAAGTAATGAATAATCGTATGAGGGCCCAGACCTATAATTGGACATAGGAGCACATGCATAGTGAATGACTACTTTAATGCAAGAATAGGAGGTCAATAGCTCAATATAGGTTGCATGGGGATCCTAGGAGGAATATTCTCTCTCATGAAGAGAATATGTCCATTAGAAACTCGCCCATCCTCCTATTGGAAATTCAGTTTCTTGAGCCTGTTTCTCCTTCTCACTCTCTTGGGTTCTTCACTATGGCTTGGGGGCTAGGTCCAGGAGGAAACTCCAGGAGGGATCTAGGTTTGGATGGGTGGTTTTGCTCCACAGGTGTCCTTTTGGTTGTTTTGCAACAAAATCTAGTCAGATCTTCATTCGGTGATCCTTACAGTAATACCTTCCAAGATCTTCAAGAATTGATGAAAGGTGACTTCACTTGTCTTCATAGTGGGCTTTTCCATGCTTGCTTCTGTGCTTCCAATTAGCAGCTATTGCTCTCATTGGCTCTAGGTTCACATCTCCCATTTTTGTTGTGGCTAATTTCCTGCTTAGGAGTAGAATATTGGTTGCTCGCATACGAGAAATTCTAACAGATCCTCACTTCGTGAGCGTATTTTCTATTTTGCACCTCCGTTTCATATGTTTCACCTAATGACAGACATATGTGTGGTGATATTTTTATCCTAATTACACCCTTGTCATCTCTCCTGATCCCTATGGACGTAGTGGGCCCACAACTTTTGAGGTTCAATGATGAATAAAATAAGCGATTAATGGTAAAAGTAATGCACAAATAGAAAATACTCGTCGGATTAGCAGCATAAAGGGGTATGATCACCCTCATATTCAGTACTTTTATGTCAGAACCGTAATAAATTACTAGATTTTCAAGAGGTGACAAAAGGTGATTTCACTTCTCAAGAAGACATTAGTGCTACATGGACATAGCCAACTACATCTTGTGAAGTGTCTAACTAAAAACTAACCACAGATTCTGTCTCATGTTAGAGATCATTGTCTGGCAAGTAAAATTTTTTGTGCTCATGAACATCCTCATTGCTATAATGATTGTTTTCGCTAAAAGCTAGTAGTAAATTGCACTTCTCTTTTCATGACACTTCAAATGTTTTGAGAACGTGAAAATATTATGCTTCTAGCATTGACTGGATAAATTTTATTCCAGTACCTTTGTTTTTGGATCACCCATTTATTCTATTAGTCTGAGTGTTGCAAATTGATTTATCACATAATGGACATTTTTTGGAGTATAAAAGCTTCTGTAGAAATTGTGTTATATTGGGAATCCTTGAATATTTGAGCAATGTTTGTATTCTAAACTGTATGCGCATGTACGCTTCATTTAAGTGTACCTAGTGACATCATTGGCTTCTCAAATAAAATTTTGTGAATCCACACACATGCACACACGTGCAGATGCATCATGCAACAATTCACTATATCTAATGGCAATGTCAATGGTTTTTTCTTGAGCTATATCTTTCCTAATTATATAACACAGTCATGGACATAAAGTACATACATTGTGCTAACAGTAAAGTGTTCTGGATCGGATTTTCTTCATTTTTGATAGACATGCTCAACAATAATGTAACTCCATTATATTGATTGCTCAGAATCCCAATGCATCCATTTTTATTGATTGTTTTAGTTATTTTGAAAACATTTTTTTTTTGAAAGCTTAAGAGCACTATCATATATTCACAAATATACAAATACAAAGACGACAATCAAAGGCCGAGTCAGTCTTAAGTTCGTAAGGACCTCTTACAAAGCCAAAAAGCTAGCATAATAGCATATCATGCAGGGCAGCACGTTAAAGAACTAACTTAAAATGTGGTAAGGAAAAAGGTAGCCAGCCGAATACAAGCCGTAGGATTGAGGGGACATTTGCTGGCTGCTAGCTTGCACACATGCCAGAAAATGCAAGTAGAGGAATTTGTCAAAAGAGAGTCACCGAGGAGGACGGTGGGAATATCTAGAGGAAATGGTGAGATCCCAGTGGGAAAAAATCTGAAGTAGTTCCAACCAAAGGTCCCGTCGACAATGAAAGAACAAGTGCTCCACCATTTCTTTTGCCAGTTGACAAAGCGGACAAAGGAAAGGCCACTTAGAAAGCAAGGGTAGGGACTTAGTAAGAATCCGGTAAGCAAGGTATCTAAGTTTTCCAATTGGAAGGGAGCATGCAGTTCGAAGGCGACAACGCCAAGCATACAAAGAATGAGATGCCATCCAGAGGCGGTTCAAATAATCCGAAAAAAGGCACGGAAATTGACGACGATGCAAAGAAGTGTAACTGAGAAGAGAACAGTCAAGGGGTGGGTCCCAACCTAAAAGGTCAAAGGGAGGGACATAAGTGACATGAAGAGAGAGCACAGGATGAGGCCAGAAAAAGAAGGTGACGTTCAGCCAAGGAGAGGACAGAGGAGGGCAGAAGTTGACAAGGAGGAACATGGACCAACTGGCCAAGGGAAACAAGGCCTTTAGCAGCCATCGACAAGGAGAGGCGGGGATGGGAACGGAAAAGAGGTTGAGCATTGTTCGAAAAAAGAGAAGTCCAAATGGATTCATCAAAAGAAAGAGTAGATGCATCACGCCAGGAGAGAAAGGAATGAAATTCTAAAAACAGATGGGCAAGGTTAGTCAAAACAAAAGGCCCTTTAACACTAGAGTTGTTTTCAGCACATTTTTGTGTGCGTGCGCACAAAAATGCACATAAAACCCTTGGTCACTTGACGAGACATAACATGTCATCAAATGATTGAAATTTCAATCTTTTAATTGTATGTGGAACTAGACTCGACTCTTCCTTTTGTTATTGGAAGACTTAAATTTTTTCTCTCTCCATTGATGGCAATATGCCCCCAAAAACTTCAATTTTTAGCACTTTTTAACACTTCACTTTAGGTGCACGTATATATCTCTATAGGATTCCAAATTTAAATTTTTTTTCATAGACATGTTTCTATGGTTATAAAGGATTTTTGAAAGGAGCCACCAAAGAAAGAGTTGTAAAAAACACCTCCAAAGAGCTGAACTTTCTAGGACCTTTCAATAATTTTCAGTACTTTTTAGGACTTGACATTCCAGTTTTGGTGATTTTTATCAACACTTAAAAGGGTAACTTTGAATGCACTTATCTATATCTATAGATCTCCAAATTCATTTTTTTTAATAGGCATGTTTTTATAATCAAATAGGATTTTTAAGAGTAGACATGCTAAAAATTGAATGTAAAATTCACAACAATGTAGTCCTATATATGAAAATATCGGACATGTTTGACACATTATATCTTACATATAAGTTGCTCAAAATGGTCTTAAAATTTTTAACTGGTAAATGTATATATGAAGAACACACATGTGAAAGGATTTGATGTGATTAATTATAGTTTATGAGATATGATTTTTGAATAAGTGCTCGAAATGCACACTTTTGTGTGCATTTTGTGATGACGCTAGTGTTAAAACGAAAAGCGCAGCCAAAGGAGAGGATCTTAGAGAAGGAGGTGAGAGTACGAAGCAGTGAAGGCACAACAACGGTAGAGGCCATAAAGGTGAGGAGAAAGGCATGCCAATGTTGAGAAGGGAGAGCAAGGGAAGAGAGACGATGAAGAACCAAGGAGCGGTTTTTAGGGGACGAGTCCGGAATCCCAAGGCCCCTGTTCTTTGTGGAGGTCGTACAAACAGACCAAGAGAGAAGACAACGCTTCCCTGTCCAAAGGAAACGACGAAGAGCCTTAGTTGGGGATCACGAAGAGAGCGGGTAGCAACAGAGAAAGAACAGAAGAAAACCGGAAGAGCAGAGAGGATATGTCGAACAACCAAAACTCGAGAGGAAAGACATAAAGCGAGGGGTCCTAGGAAGCAAGTTTATCTGAAAAAGAACGAAAGAACCAATGAGAACGTTGGGCAGAGGACAAATGAATACCAACATGAATGTCAACAAGTAGGCGGGTAATAGTATCATGGGGGATGATTCGGAAGCCCAAAGAGGACCCCAAGGAGGAACAAAGGTGTGAATAACATGAAGCTCAGACTTCTGATACCTCAACAGGGAGGAGGAGCAATAGCAAAACTCGTCGAAGAGGGAAAGGAGATGAAGGACATGGGGCTCAAAGAGGAGGGATAATAGAGTAATATCATCAGCAAATAGTTGGTGTGAGAGCGGCCCTAAAGGAGAAAGCATTGGAGAAACAAGAGAAAGCGAGGCTGCTTGGTGAAAGGCAAAAGAAAGAGGCTCAGTGGCAATGGCAAAAAGCATGGGAGACAGTGGACAACCCTGTCGAATACCACAAGAAGGAAAAAAACTATCGGAGAGGCAGCCATTAAAAAGGATCTTGGAAGAGGAGTTATAGAGGGCGAACACAAAACTCAAAAAGGAAGGTGGAAATCCAAAAGTCTAGCATGAACTAAGAATGTAGTCCCAACCACCCGTTTCGCTGCAACTATGGTTCAGAGTAGTTTCAATTTGTTAACATAATAGAAGTCAAGCGACTTTCAAAGATTGAACATGCTCAATGAACATCTTGATCTACTATGCAACGTTGGCTTTTTTTGCATAAATAAAATGTTGAAATCAACATGTCATGATTACATCTTTACATAGATTTTGTGTCGTGTTGTTTTTTCATCAACTACGAAAGTCTTGGTAATTCTCTATGAAGATAATGCATATGTAGTTGTTACCATAGAATATATATTGGATCTTCATTACTACCTAAATTAATACACACATTGTGACACGTGTAGTTGTTCTAATTCATGTATCTTTGTCTTATTCCCATCATGTGTTTGATACCATATTTGCTTAAACTTGTATGTCATTGAATCAATTTTAATATTAGTCCCTTGAATAACAATGCTTTTCTTTCAACATAATACACAACCTACACCAGCACTTGGGATCTTGTTAGCTTTAATAGTAAGTAGACGATTCATGCAACTCAAGATGCAATGCTAGTCTTGAATTGACTCTACATGCCTACAACTTATGTTCATACATTGTTGGCTAGTCTTAAAATCAACATTTGAATTAGTGTGCATTTTATCAACTAAGCAGATTTTATCAGCCGAGCATGAGCATAAAAAATTATCTAGTCCACATCATAACTCAACCTTTGTAAAAGCTTTTTTACCTTGATGTTGGATATATGAAGTGTTCAAAAAGCCAACAACAAAGACACATCCATAAATATATTTTATTGTAAACTTTATGGTTATTGCTATCAAGCATCTTCACAACTATGTGAGAGACACTAACTACATCTCCATCTATTAGAATTTGCAACCAAGATAGCAACCTGCTTAAGTGGGCATTTTACAGTGGTAGAAGCCCAAACATGTTATCTTACTCATTATTGCATATAGACTAAATTCTTAAACTTGGCATTGAGTGAGTTGTGAGACTCCATTCTTCAACAGTTCTCAATTTGGCAAGTTTTCTTTTGCTTGGGCAGCTTTTGATCCCCATTCCTTTTGGTGACTTTTGTACTCATGACCTCATAGTCTTTTATGTGCCCCATGTCCCGCACCCTTTGATAGATGATGTGTTGGCATAATGTCTCAATTGACATTAAAAACGTTGTAACTTAGTCACCATATTTGCAATTAAATTTTGTTCCCTAAGAAAAAGAGAGACTACTTTGTTGATGGTTGAATTGTTGTTTTATATCATGTTAACCATTTTTTCATGCATTGATCCCCTTCAATATAATGTCCACCCTTGTTCATTATTGCATTGGTGAAAGTGTTATGGTTTGCAAAAATCTTCCCACACAGTGGCACTTTGCGTTGAAATGTGCACACATCTCAATGAAATTGTCATTCCATTCTACTTCATAATTAATTAACACATGTATCATACAATCCCAACAATACTATTTGATCATGCCAAAAATCAACAATCCTAGTATTGTTGTTGCATGTCATTGCCTTAACTTCAGCATTTTCCATAATGATCTGTGGCTAAGAATGAGCTCTTCTTTGTGATAGTCGAAGGTTTGCAATGTCCATGTTGTATAGAACACTACACTTATCTCTCGTGTGATGGAATGCATCTTTGATTGTCCTTTCACTCCTCCCTTGAATCTTTGACATGCAAATAAAATCTCAATACTTGCCGATTGTATCAACTAGATGTCGTGCTAGTAGTACCTCCATATAACCACGGGTGATCTTGTGTTATGAAGTGTCTCATTGTATTTGTGCGATTACAACATGTTCAATGGTATATCTATGTTCTAACATAAAATATTAAATGGTGAAAACAAAGTATAAAAGTAGTTTCGTAAAAGATCTCAAGCATGCATTTAGTGCAACCAATTCACAAAAACTCTCATAAGCATATGAAGATATATGTAAAACAAAATTCAATAAATTATGAAAATCCAAAAATCAACAAATGTGTATGGTGCATTCATACAATGTAGAGGTCAAGGAGATATATTATCACTACCATCGTAGGGAGTGGAAGTAGTTGTTTCCAACTAACAACATAGTCTAAAATGTGGTAAATTGTGATCCACAAAAATAGTTAAATGATACCATAACCTCTATGAGTGAATGAGACCATTATGTATAGAATAAAATTTCACCTTCTAAGAAACATGGCAAAATATAGCTTTATTAAGGCCGAATTTATGTACATAGTGTCATTCCCCTATATGGGATCAAACAGACATCTAGGGCATGATTCCAAATAATTGATGAATTCTTTTTACATCTTGGATTTGCAACAAATATAGGAAATGAAATGTTTATAAGTAGTTCAAAGGCCTTTCTTACATAATTATTGCTTTTATGTAGATGGTGCACTACTACTAAACAGAAAAAGGAGTTGCAGTTTTGAACTGGAGAACATGATGAACAAGAAAAGTTGCACGAGCATGTTATCACATGGCAACAAGCGCTATATGAAGGTGAAACTACTCAATCAGACACAAGCTTCACGTCCGAGCAATCGTCTTATGCTTTTCATATATTTTCAGAAGAAGAAGACATTGAAACAAACTATCTAGATTGTTACGAGATTGAAGAGACTGAAGTATTCGGCAATGCAGACAAAGCACAGCCTTCCCAACGTGAAATACAAGGATATTCTTCCACCAATATGACTGTGGGTATGATTAATCCAAATGATACTCTCTCTATCGAGGTCATACCTGAAAAATTCTTGTTAATTTCCAAACTTTTATCCGACAAGGAGAAACAATATATGGATTTGCTCATTGAATATCATGATGTTTTTGCTTGGACTATGGTGTTGCTAAGAAGCACATTGTTTCATTTGATTCCGAGTGTATTGCTCTAAACAATAAGGTAGACTTCTACCAGAAGAAGGCAAAAGATCTACAACAACAGCTGGATATTGAGAAGTTGGCAAGAATAAGCACCGACACTACACTACAGTGCTGTTCAGATGGATGCACAATCAAGGTTGATGCAGCCAAATGGAAGCAGGTGCAGTCTACATTACAGGACACTTTCAAGAGTGAGCTCCTTCAACTTCTATATGAGGAGAAGAACAGATTTGAAGAGGATCTCATCGACCTAAAGGAGCTGTCAGAGGCTAAGTGTTTTGGTGTGAATCCACACGAGAAACACACTCAAGCCTTAAATAATATCGATAGCCTGATGGCAGAGATGCTGGCCTATCGCAAGGGGAAGCAGGTGGCTTTAGGTAACCTCGACAATTCCCAAGTTTTCAATTGCACTGGTGTGGAAGACCATAAGGAATTTTGCAATGTGGTAATTCCACATCTCCTTTGTGTTAGAGAGTGTCGCGAGGTCAAGCGTTAGGCTATCTTTGATGGATGAAGACAACACTGCTACTACCTTGTCGTTCTTTTCTCTCCATTCTCGTAGCTCTTTGCTTGTAGTTGTAGGCATCTTTTTGGTGCCATCTACCCAGGGCCATATCCCTTCTCCCTTTAAAATCTTAGCACCAATAAGATTGGTGGATCTTATGCAAAGTCTAACAAGCTTTCTTAAAGATCTCATCAATGCGTGACCTCAAATTTCTACAAAGGTTAGTGAAAACAATGCCACCATCATAAATCAAAAGATAGATTCCAAACTTTCCATCCAACATGAAGTAGAATAGCTGAAGATGAGTATCAAGCCTAATAAATACAACCCTCTTGAGTCCATAACAGACCTCAATAAGCTCACCAATGAGATCTCCCTTGCCTTGAAGAAATTGCCTCTCAATTTGCTCCATCCAACCTTTTGTCATCTTGATCACGAGTGATCAATTCACAATCATAGAATCCTTTGAGTTGATGAAGAGATGTGAGATCCATGCCTTGGATCTTCCCAAGAACCAATTTTCCATTGCTCTTTCCTTCATAAGACTCCCTCTTAATGATTGGATCATAAGAAGTAGTAACCTCAAAAACATTAGAAGCCATGAAAAAAATCATTAGTACCTTCAACATAAGGATGATTGAAGTACTCTCTTTTTTCGAACAGGAACTTCTACTTTCATTATCCTCATAACTAGCCAAGTTAGCACAAAGAGCTTCAACTGTCACAAACATATTGTCCCAAACATACACTTGGAGAGAGGTCAAAAGATTCCATCCAAGAGGGTTCAATATTTTCAAAACTCCATCCAAGAGGGCTTTGTACTTTCAGGCAACAAAACATTTTAAGAAAAAAATGAGGACAAAATATTGCAATTGATAATGAGGGTCCTCAAACCCAATCTTCGTCATACAATCTTGTGAGATTTCAGTTGATTCAACACTTCAAATAAATACGCCACAATCACTAAATCAAAGCCAGAGAAAATCAGGAAATGTTCCCAATAAGCCATCAATTTATTAGAAATGTTCTAATTTAGCAAAAAGATTTCTATCCAATCATATTAGAAAATCTTCTAGTGTGCAATATGTGGAAATAAATTGTAGCATCCACGCAAGATTTTGAGAAGGAGGCTACATGGAGCAAAAAGGTAGAAGTTTGGAAAAACTTTGAGAAACTAATAGATTGTATTAGACAAAACGATTTATCAGTTACATATATCAGGAATTCATAAACACCATTGCATTGCATTTGTCAAATATGTAAGAGACTACCAGGGCGAGTATTAAGTTACACGTTACATGTTATTTTTTATATCCATCAATTTTTGACATAATCTTAGAAAAATATGTTGTTTTTCTTAAAAATAATTCTTCATATACTAGATGTATTGTATGGATGTTTTGCAAAAGTAGTGTGTGAAATATTATACATACATTTTCATGCTTTTAGATCACCGGCAAGGTGCCATTTGATTTGAAAACTTTTATGATTTTCCATAATAAATTTTTGACCTTGAATATGCTCTTTTATAATGATATCATAATTTGTTCATGAGAATATCCCTGAAAAAATCTCATGATCTTCTTTTAAAACTTGCAAACAAAATATTTGATTGTGTTCATGTTGTTTACATTGAATACACTATGCAAATCAAAGATATATAAACCATGTAATTGAAGGGTGTGATTACATTCGTGAGAATATTGTAAGAACCAGTAAATGAGACATGTTACGAAGGTAGTTTTGCTCGTCTGAGAAAATGTTACATGTAATGTGAATGTGTGCACTTTATAAACATAAGACATCTGCATTAGAACTCAAAAGAAATCTCACAAGACAATAAGGGATCCATGTCCCTAGCACTCTAAACGTTAGGAGTGCTAATTTGAGATGGGGCCTAGTTTGGGGAAGTATTCTTATATAAATCAAAATCCAAAAAATATTTTGCATTGTAGGCAAAACTAAAAGTTTTACTAAGTTCCCAATTCAAACACCCATATGACATTAACACTAATTATTTTTTATTGGTAGGAAAAATATATTTTAATACAACATTAAAAATAATCATTCAAGATATAATTTTAGAAATTATACAAATATGAAGTACCAAAGTCCTAATATTTCGCCATGCCAACACAGAGCAATGTGGCTAGCCACATCTCACTTGTTTTACCTCATGGTTAAGAGCGTAATTCCACTTGTGAGAGTATTGGTAAAGGACTTACTACAAAATGCCCTTGCTTTAGAGTTGCCAAGATGGTTGACTACTTGTAATACAACATTTCAAAGATGAAAATAAAAATCTCAAATACTCAAGGCAATCACGAGCCCTTTCCACATCTCGTGTGCATTTCGCCCATCAATACAACTATCATTATGAAACTAGGTGTGATATTTAAGGATTCAACATCAATATGTAGTAATACAAATCATTATGCATCTAGATGTGATATTTAAGGATTCAACTTTGCTCTTGTAAGCCCCACAGATCAAACTAGAAGGAAAATAAACCCAAAAATGTATATTTTCATAAATACAAAGTGAAAAAAAACATCTTGTACGAATGCCACTAAGAACAATAGTGGAAGGTCTTTTGTTTTTGATTTTTTTTTTTTTGCAACATATTAAGCTACTAGTGGTCGATTATATACAACATATACAACGTTGCAGTGCTAGTTAGGAAATACCAAGGAAGGGGAGAGCCCCAAAGATGTCACTTCACAACAATTGGGAATCGAGCCTGTGTCTGCCTGTGACTGGCCGGCCATAGTTAACAACTCTACCGACACCCTGCTACGATTGACTTTTTGAAAAAATTTCAACATGGCGATTGAATTTCTTTCTTCTACTTGCATGCATGCGTAATATATGTGAAAATTAGAACATGGAAAACCATTCGAGCGTTGTCAATAGGCTTTCATTCTACAAAATATAGTGCCCTATTAAGGCTTGTACTCTATTTCAAAGTAATGGATACTTGGTGACTATTCTACCCAGTTTTTGAACAGCTTAAAAAGCAGAATAGTCATTTGTTTTTTTGAAAAAAAAAATTGGTGCGCTTTCCAACTTGCGCATCAGGCGTCGAACTGTCATGTGTCAGTTTTTGACTGGTCAGAAAAAATCAAAGTGCTAATTCTGCTTCATAAAGGACATGTGATCCATTACGCAATGGAAGGCGCCGGGCACAAGCCATTATGCCCAGCTCGGCTTTCCAAAAATATTTAGGCTCAGCCCCTCCGGGCCTCGCCCAAAAATTCTGAAAATCCTTACCGGGCAGAATGGCCTGTACCCGGCTCCTTTCATAGTACATTAAATCCTAAGTTTTACATGAATGTCGACCAAGATATACCTCAAAATCTGCCTTTGAAAACATAATGCATATGAAAGAATCAAGTTTTATATCTTGAAGACCTAAGATGCATATAACATAACAAACTTCATAACTTCAGGGTTTGCTTGAAAGTTGTAGTGAACAATGGTTCTAGTTAAAACCTTCATCTTGAAAAGGGAGTGGAGCTTTTGATAAAGGAACAAAATATCAAGGACTACCACATGTCTTAATGTGAAGAAAGAAAAAAAGTAATCTCAAGGAAAAGGGGATCTCTGAAGGTTGTAGTGAACAATGGTTCTAGATAAAACATTCATATCAAAAAGAGAGAGTGGACCTTCTAACAAAGAAAGAAAATATCTACTTCAACGTCTCCATGTGAAAATTGCTAGGTGATAGATCTGAATACTTCCTCTTCTCCAGTGTAAGTCCATTGTTACATTCACACAGAAACATGGATATACAAGAGAAAACATATGTCTTAAGCGTCGATCAAATGGTATTACATCTTGCAGTTCTACTCTCCTAGGGCAGGTAGAGACAGCATGTATAAGTAGATATGGCACTGGCACTTATAGATCCTTACAATACATATATCTAGAACAATATTAGACACAACGAAGGAGACAAACTAAATATGCAACATATCGCCAATATGTAAGGTTCCATGAGACTATTCGTGATAAACCCTCACACACGATAAATTTCTTGCAAGGATTATTAGAAGGTTTTCGCATCTTCCTAAACATCACAGTTATATTAGTATCTCCATAGCCTCCAAGGGCCAATAAATGTGAAAGGAAATTGAAAATTCTATGTGAGCAGAAGAATGGAGTAGCCACCAAGGATAGCAAGCTACTTAAAATGCAGATAAAATTGAGATGCCTAAACAGGTGGTGGTTTCTATAGAACAAACACACTCTTAAAAGTTCCATCAAAGTTCAGTAGACAGAAGTGATCTGTATACTAAAGTCATGTTATATGCATAGACTGCCCTTTAGCTACAACATGAACAATTTTAGGATTGAAATTGAGTATGATCAATAGTCTTCTGGACAATACTGAATGAAATCTCCTCAAGCTATATAAACTTGTCAGTAGAACAATTAATAGTTATCTGCTTATTTACATGTCATATTACACTCGTAGATTACCAATCAACCGTAATACCTATAGTTTCAAGTTAGATTTGAGTATAATCAATATTCTTTTTTGATCAGCTTCCAAAAAAGTCTTCTACATAGCACTGGCAACAACAGATCTCACAGCGTGTCTAATATTGAGAATAAAAATCAAATACTACTCTTGATCTCAGTCAGAAGCCTGTTTTCTAAAACTGAAATCTGGTAAATCCTCCTAGTTAACAGCTATCATATTGATACTTAACTGTGCGAAAATTTTGACAACATCATCAATCTGCATTCTCGTGTACCACGGCAGTTAGGCTATCAACTAATCTCTCAGGATTGTTTTTTCCGGCTGGCTCAACCCGGTGGTCAACTGTTTGAACTATGTGGGCTTCTTTGTCACTCTCTTCAACTGCATCCCTGGCCATCTCCGTTTGGTGCGAGGTAACATGTGCTGTGGCTGCTGGGTCAGTCTGCTTCACAGGTTCACAGTCTGCTTTCTTGTTTGCTTTTTCAGAGGCATTCATGTGAACAATGGCTGTAGGCACCACTTCTTTCTGTACAGAAGCGCCATCCCCCGCAGGCCCCTCCCGATGATCCACTGTAGGCACACTATAGGCACCCTTATCCTCATTCTGTTTCACTAGGTTCGATGCGATTTCTACTGCTCTGGACCCTCCATGTACTCCACCGCCATCTCCAGCTTCGGAATCAGGTCCTGATTTCTGTGTAAAGGTGAACTGGACTGAATCAGACCGAAAATTCAATAACGATATGAGAATGCAAATTTGAGATATAAGTCAGCTCCTGATTTCCGTGTGGAGATGAACTGGGCTAATTCAGACAGAAAGTTTGAGTTGAATTTCAGCTCCTAATTTCTGTGTTAAGATGAATGGACTGAATCTATATTTAAGATGTATTTCAGCTCCTGGTTTCTGTGTAAAGATAAAATGGATTTAAATCAGATTTAAAAATTGAGATGTATTTCAGATCCTGATATCTGTGTGAAGATGAACTAGTCAAAATCAGGCTGAAGATAAAAGACTCGTAATTTCTGTGTGAAAATGAAACAGATTGGAAATTTGAGATATATTTCAGATCCTAATTTCTGTGTAGAGATGAACTACACTGAATCAGACTGAAAATTTTAGATTCGATTCAGTTCCTGATTTCTGTGTGAAGATGAACTAGACTATATCAGACTAAACATTTTAAAAAGATTTAGATCATGATTTATGTGAGAATATGCCTGACTGCACTACATCAGACTAAAAGTTTGAGATATTATTCAGGTTACTGCAAAACCACACACAATATGCTTTGGCATTCCTTAGCCTTTTCCTATTGCAATCCATGTCCCTCACACACTAATGATTACACACACAAAGTCATTAATACTGACAAAAAAAAGTTTGAAATTGACTATATCTTTAAAAGCATTGACACAAAAGAAGGAATCTGATCTACAAAAGCTTTGAGAAACACTAGTAAGTACCTTTTCAGCTCCTGCAGACATGATGATGAGTGATGATCTTCACACACAGAAACCGCAAAATCACCCCAGCCCAACTCACCCTTTCTCTGATTTCTTGTATATCCTTGGAAAACAAGCCAAATCAACCCAAACTGATATCAAAGATTGCTCCTTTTCCTGCCCAAACTCTTGAAATACCCATCCAAAGCCCCCCTGCATTGAAGGCACGCTAGAGCTTAAAGCCACCAACCATTGGATTTCTTTCATAAGCATTCAGATTATGCCACGTTGCATCGTGTACCCCTTGAAAAGCTTCCAAGTGGCAGTTAGGACACGTGGCTGGAATCTAAGTGGGTAGGCGAGAAATAGATCGTGCCATTAATTTCCATGGAAGGCTCTCACAACCGAAGGGGCTTAATGCTATTGCAGTCTCTTAATACCCGATCACTTCGATTTTTGCCACGTGGCATATCGGCACCTGGACTCTTGTCATTGGTCGATTAAGGAAACGTGGCAAGATCCTGAACGTTTATGACCAAACCCAAATGCTTCGTATCCAGTTACTCATGATCCGACACGTCCATTTACACGCGTCCCCATGGCATGCACCTTCCTTCCCATTGAAAAACTAATTTTATATAGACATTCTTAGGCCCTAATAGCCTTTTCTTGTAAGCATACAAGGGCTACCTTGAGGGCACTCAAGAATACTCTCCCCGTAAAGGCGTTCAAAACTTTGTTACATATTGGGAACGGATGGTAAACTAGCCGTAATTACGACTAGGCATTGAACCAGGTGTAAAGGTCACTGACACAATGTCTTTCCCAATTGTAGAATGCTTTTTGGTTTTCAAGGGGGGGCTCAAACCTAGGGCCAAAGAAACTTTGGATGTCAAGCTAACCAATTGAGCCAACCCCATTGGGCCCAAGCGTAGAATGCTTCTTGGTTTCCAAGGAGAGGCTCGAACCTGAGACCAAAGAAACTTTGGATGTCAAGCCAACCAACCAGGCGTAAAATGGCAAGGGAGACCATATCGATACCTTTCCCTTCTTGAGATTGAATTTCTTTTACACATCCACTGATTTATCTTCATGGGTTGTCTTACTTTCTTAAGCATAATGTTCTTGTGGAAAAAAAATATGTATGCATTTAAAAAATTGTAATATGCAAAAAAATAAAAGCTGAGGTCATAATTTGCCCTTCAATAGTTTACATGCATTTTTCTCAAAATGTATGGAAAAGAGATTCACAAATTGCATCATTTTGGTGCATTAAGAAGAGCGAACTCATAATTTCCCGAGGCCTAGCAACCTTTGTAAAATTTAATGATCTTCAATAATACATAATAGTCTTCGAAGTTAATCCTTTGCATTTAGAAAAAAAACCAACACCAAGGCTTTCCAAGATTTGACAACCGTATGGGCCCAAGGATAGTAGCCTAAGGGCTATGGTTTTCAAATTTAGAGAAGTCTCAAGTACATGTAGGAACCTTGCGTAACTTATAAATTAGGAGAAACTCTTTTTTCCAATGTTTGCTATTTTCAATTACTCATTATGAACCTCGGTAAACTTTGATCGTTGGTTTTATAAGCTTTATTGGACGTAATGTGCTAGGCTAAAATGACAAAGTTTTTCTAGAGTATTATCACTTGAAAGAATAAAATTCCAAAAACCATGGATGGTGTGCTATTTGCCAAATAAAGTACAACTTTGGTGATCATCCAACAAATTTAAGGAATGTGAGGAAGGAGCTCAAGGAAGATGATCATCCTCACTAAAGGCTAGCTCTAATAAGTATAATCAAAATGCCTCATGCAATCACTAAATTAGGTATACTTTTAGTCATGGTATTAAAAACCTCACTATGGCTCATATGGGTTAGGTGGGAAACCTATCCTAGATTTGTGGAGGAAATTGATCAACTAGCCACCTACTTGGCATGACTCTAGGATGAGGCTAGAATGGCAAATTAGGGCAAGAAAGCCAAGTTAACTTCCTTATTACATGCTGGAAATTCACCTAACTTTACAAAGGAAGAGGCTTTTCTATGTAGTGACCTCTCCATAGTAAACACTTAGAATATTTTTGAGAGCTTATTGGCAATCTCGAGTCTACTCCACATTTGTATTGAGTTTTTATGTTCCAAATTCAACTAGGAATTTTGGCATATTAAAATAAGGGACTAATCTTGGCTTAAGAGCCTATAGTGACTCGGATTTTATAGGTGACAAAGTGGATCAAAATTCTACAATGTGACAACCAATCAGCCCAATCACTTGCAGCCAATCCTACATTCCATGAAAGGAGTAACACATTGAGATTGATCATCATTTTGTGAGGGAGAAGGTGCAATCCAAAGAAATCAAACCCCAACATGTGCCTTCATCAAGTTGCTTAGCTGATCTATTCACTAAATCCTTGTCTAAGGATTCATTTGTTAAGCTAAGATCTAAAGTAATTGATAAAAGTATCATAATTTCCAAAGCTAGATTTGAGGAGTGGAAAATGAAAAAGCTATCCTACCAATCTTACTTCCAAGCAATAACAGTTCACTCAACCCAACATAATATACATATCATGAGTAGTTTTCGGACAAGAAAATCACATAAAAATTAATGATACCATAGTGCCCCGCTCCTAACTATTTAGCCTCAATCCAAGAGATATGTATATTCATGCAATTCCCACCTCTAATGTCCAAGCACTAATTGTTCACTAAAAGCTAGCTCTAATAAGTATGGTCAGAATGCCTCATCAATCACTATAACTTTAGTCATGCTATTATAAACCTCACTATGGTTCATATGGGTCGTCATGTGAATAATTGCCTATGTTGGCAAATCTAACTATGTCAAATAATGTATATTATCTACATAAGTGGGTCCCACATGTGTGAGGCCATGGAGCCACGTGGGAAACCTATCCTAGTGTAGGTTAGATCAAGTCTAAAGAGTAGGTCAAGTCAATTTGGTAGTGATTCCTAGTTTATAGGACCTAAATCTTGGATTTGTGGTGGAAATTGATCAGCTAGCCACCTACTTGGCATGACTCTAGGAATGAGGCTAGAATGGCAAATTAGGGCAAGAAAGCCAAGTTAACTTCCTTATTACACACTAGAAATTCACCTAACTTTACAAAGGAAGAGGCTTGTCTATGTAGTGAGCTCTCCATAGTAAACACTTAGAATATTTTTGAGAGTTTATTGGCAATCTCGAGTCTACTCCACACTTCTATTGAGTTTTTATGATCCAAATGCAATCAAAGTGATATTACTTCCATTATCTGTTTGCAGACAGTACTACAGGCTGTTTCACACACGTGTGAACTTGGATTTTCACATCTGATCAATGCTTTATGATTGTTCTTGATTGTTAAGTGCAAAATTGCTATAATAGATCAATTTTTGTGTCTAGTTTTTGCAATAGATTGTTTAGCAAACATCCAATCACTCTTTTGGATTTTGTATAGATCCATTTAGAGTCCTAAAGTACTATACTTTAACACATCTAACCTACTCTAGGTCACTTTTGGCCTAAGTTAGTAGTTAATCATTAGGAAGATAAGATACATCTCCACTTGAAAGACATGATTTTCCTCTTTAAAAATAAGTCGAGGATATTTCTCTTTAGACTACTTGCTCTCTCCCAAGAAGCATCATCTCTTGAATGACCTTGCCAACAAATCAAATACTCAAAGAATAAATGATCCCTCAATTGTTTTTCTCTTATCAAGCACCTTCTTTGGCTCGAAAGTACACTAGATGGAATGTCCCCAAAGCAACCCTTTTTACTCAAAGATGAGTGAATCGCCTTCATGTAGACTTTGCCTAAGTTTTTTTTTGCCTAAGTTTTTCCAAGGCCTTTTGAAAGGTCAAAAGGCCTTGGAAATAATTTATAATGCCTTCTCAATACTTTTGAGTCCTTTGAGGATTATAAGATACATGCAATTACCTTTTTCAAAATTTATAGAAGATGTCCTCAAATTTATGTAGTGTCTTGCTCTATCCTCAACACTTTGGACATTTTCACATTCCATTTATGAAACCTCCTATATATTTTGCAAGAAATCAATTACATTTTGAAGTCTAATTTCTTTAGCTTCACAACAATAGGTGCTCTTGGTCAAAACTCTTATATACTCATAAAGGGAAGATGATATGTGGCAATATGGTTATTGACAAATTCAATCAATGGAAGGTAATTTTATCAATCACATTGCTAAATAAAAACTTAGTGACAAAGCATATTCAACATACTTTGACCATCATAATTTGGATGAACTAAGCAACGAAACTTGAGAGAGGATGTCAAATTCTGAAATATACCCACCAAAAGGACCATGTTACTTAGCCATCATGATCATTCATTAGATCAAATGTCAATCCATCAAGTCTATGCACCTGCTCTACCAACATATGAGCTCTTTTAGAAACACTTAGAATTTGCTTCAAACAGGAACACAAATCATGCTACACTGTAACACAGACAGAAAACACTCTCCACAACAAGCTCACATAGCAACTGTATTTCTCAAAATGAAATTACACTGTACATATAGTTGTTCACTCAGGCAACCCATGCATGACCTAGGTTGCCGTTGGCGGGATGCGTGTCCCATCGACTTGCCTCGTGGCGAGGCCAACTGATCCTTATCAACTACCCACAGTATAGTAGCACAGTGATTCTACTTTAATTCTAACTCTATCCCTTAAAGTAGAGTCTACTTTTTATACAGTCATATACATTAAAGTCAACAAACTTTAAGTACAGAAAGGTTTGATCTAAACTTATCAAACTTTTCTCCAACAAGTGGCTTAGTGAAAATATCAGCTAGTTGTTCTTCTGTGCTACAATGAACAACATGAATCTCACGACTCAGTACCTCTCACGTATAAAGTGATACTGAATCTCAATGGGTTTAGTTTTCGCATGGAACACTGGATTCTTTGCTAGCTGAATGCCACTCTGACTGTCGCTATGTAATGTCGTGGGATTTTTCTGCTTCATGCCAACTTCTTCCAAGATTTGTCTCAACCATATAGCTTCTTGTGCTGCACTACACATTGCCTTATACTCTGCTTCTGTGGTGGATAAAGCAATTGTACTTTGCTTCTTACTAGACCAGGAAAAGCAACTACCACAAAAGTGGATACATACCATGTGGTGGATCTACAATCATCATAGTCACCTCCCCAATCCGCATCCACATAGCCACACAACTCAGATAAACCATCATGCTTCTTGTAAATCAAGCCATACTCTGAAGTGCCTTTCACATAACGCAAAATACGTTTAGCCGTCTGCCAATGCGTTTCCGTGGGTGCTGCCATAAACTGACTGACAATGCCAACAACATAGCATATATCTGGTCTAGTCGTGGTAAGGTAAATAAAGCTCCTACTAATTGCCTATACAACATAGCATCAAATGATTGTGACTCATCAAGCTTAGAAAGCTTTTTACCTGGTTCAATAGGAGTATTCATTGGTTTGCAATCTTGCAACTAAACCTGTGCAACAACTCTTTGACATACTTCACCTGTGTTAAACCCACTTTGTGTCCTTTTTGCCACACCTCTACTCCAAGGCAATAATGCATCAGGCTGAGATCTGTCATCTTGGATTGTTCCATGAGATCTTTCTTGATCATATCTATCATCTCTTGATTATTTCTCGTAATAATCAAGTCATCAACATAAAGAGCAATCAAGGCAACCATACCATCAAAACATAAGACATATAGATTTGGATCAGAATGTGTTCTCACCATTCTCTTTGAACGAAAGTAGGCATCAATCCTGCTATACCACGCACGTGGTGCCTGTTTAAGACCATAAAGCGCTTTTTTCAAGCGACATACTTTAATTTCCTGTCCCTTCGCTACAAAGCCTTCAGATTGATCCATGAACACCTCTTCTTCTAACTCACCATTTAGAAAAGCAGATTTCACATCCATATGATGCAAAGGCCAACCAAAATGTGAAGCTACAACAATAAGTAGACGTAGAGTATTCCACTTACATACTAGTGCAAAGGTCTCCTCATAGTCGATGCCTTTACTTTGTGCATACCCTTTGATCACCAATCTTGCCTTGTGCTTTCCTATACTTCCATCTGCATGGTACTTAGTCCTGTATACCCATTTGCAACCAATGGTTTTCTTTCCAACTGGTGGTTTTACTAAGTCCCATGTGCTATGCTTAGCAATTGACTCCATCTCCTCTCCCGTGGCCTTGACCCAAATGTCATCATCCTTCGCTTCACCATAAGTCGAAGGTTCTTTGCTTTGAATAATGCTAGATAAGAGAGCAGAATTTGCTTCATACCTTTCAGGTTGTGTCTTCTATCTTGTTGATCTTTGTAGCTCTCCCTGGCTAGATGATCCTGGAAAGTCATGCATGTCACGGCTCTCCAACAACCTCTCAAACCACTTAGGGAGCTTCCTGTCAGGTGATCGGCTTCCTGGTGAATATGTATCCCACGGTACATCCTTCTCCTTACATTTGTCACCTGCAATCTCAATCCTTCTTGCACCAAAAGGTTTGTCCCTACCTCTCCAACCTGTCTCTTGAGGTTGAGTAGTAGTATCTTGAGATGTATCATCTTTTTCATCACTTGGAAGGTCAATGAATGGATCATCATCAGGTGGTATCCTCACTATACCATCTTTCTCACTGGATGTATCTATCTTCTCAGCATCCTCGTCTTCATACATCTTGGATTCATGAAAGATAACATCACGGCTTACATGGATTTTGTTTCCACTGGATCAAAACATCTATAGCCCTTCACACAATCATCATATCCTAGGAATATACACTTGATAGCTTTTACATCAAGTTTATGTCTCTCTTCCTTAGGAACGTGTACAAAGGCCTTACATCCAAAGATTCGCAAGTGGTTCACCTTTGGCTTCTTCTTCGTAAATGCTTCCTCGGGTGTTATCTTTGGTATGGCAATGGTAGGACTTCTATTTTGAAGATAGACTGCCGTAGTGCATGCTTCTCACCAAAAATCTTTCGGTAGTTTCATCTCAACTAGCATAGATCTGGCACTTTTCACAATCGTACGATTCTTGCGCTCAGCTACACCATTGAGAGTAGGAGTACGAGCTTGCGTAAATTGTCTTTTAATCCCACATTGATCACAAAGATCATTGAAGTCATTAGACTTGTATTCACCTCCACTATCTGATCTTAGGACTTTGATCTTCCTACCCAGTCTGATTTTCGACCAATGCTTTGAAGCTCTTGAAGTTGTCAAATGCATCTGATTTCTTCTTCAAGAAGTAGAGCCACGTGTTACGTGACATATCTTCAATAAAGGTCATGAAATAGAAGACTTTACCTAAGGACATGGTCCTCATAGGCCCGCATAAATCTATGGATTAAATCCTGGATGTTCTTTGCTCTTGCAACACCCCCTTTATTGAACTTCTCTCGATGCTGCTTCCCATATACACAAAATTCGCACATCGATTTCATGTGATCTTCTATGGTAGGCAATCCTGTTACCTTCTCCAATCTTCTCATCAAACTGAGGCTTCCCAAGTTCAAATGACCAAGCCTCTTATGCGACAAGTCGATGCTGCCCCTTGATTGTAGCATTCAACCTGTACAATTTTGTATTGGGCTCCCTTACTCACATCCTTCACAAAGCAACGATCATGGGCAGATTCTACTTTCATCTTTTGATCAGTAATGACTCCAATAGAAAGTAGATTTTTCTTCAAACTTGGTATGTAAAGTACCTCCCTGATCATCCTGCTTTTGCCATCAGGTAGTTGGATTGAAACAGTGCCTATCCCCTTGATCTTGCACACCTCACCATTTCCTTGTGAAATGGACATTCCATTATCCAGCACTTTCAAGCTACTAAACCAATTCTTGTTACATGTCATGTGTCTTGTGGCTCCTGAGTCAATATACCACACTTGATCATCTTGATTAGATGACAACGCAGATATGAAGATACTAGAGTCTTCAATCTCACCCTCATCTACAAGGTTACCTGGTTGTTTTGGTTTCCCCTTGCCTTGTTCCGCCAAGATTTCGCGACATTCACTCTTCCAATGGCCCTTTTTACCACAATGGAAGCACTTGCCTTTCTTCTTGGTCTTACTGGAAGATCCCTCATCCTCCTGAGTCTTGGCAAATTGCTATTTAGTTCTTGCCCTTGCCCTTGCCTTGTTTTTGGCATGTCGCAAGTGCTTGATCGTCAGTATTTTGACGTCTAGCTTTCACCATTTCTCATCGTTGCTCTTCCTACATCAAGATTCCTGTGAGCTCATCAAAGGTTGGCAATCTTTCTCTTGATGCTATTCCACTCACAAACATTTGATAGGGTTCTGCAATGCCGCACAATGCATTGTGCACCAGCTCCACATCACGTATGCGCTCACCAATAGAATGCAGTTCATCCCTCATTGTCTTGATTCTGGTCATGTACGTCTGAATGTGCTCTCCTTGTTCCATTCGAGCACTATTCAGCTTTGACTTCAGAAACATGATTCTTGACGGATTTGACGTCTCGAACTGCTCCTTTAGCACATCCCATGCCTGTCTGGGTGTAACAACATCACAAATGTGGGTAATGATGTGATCCTTCACTAACAAGTTAATGAAGGTCAAAGCTTTCCTCATCTTTTTGTCGAACACTTTGATATCCGCTTCATTTGGCGGCCTACTCTCATCACGTGTGACGACTTCCCACACGTCTTTCTCCATCAGTGTGTTTTTCATTTTGAATTTCCACACTGCATAGTTGGAAATCCCGTCCAATTTGTTACTCACTCAAAATGGACTCTCCCATGTTTGCCATCGCAGAACTGCTTGAAACTTTTGTCGTAGGCTAAGAACAGTATGTCGAGGCCAATAGTCATGCCTTCCGAAATGCACTCAGTCGTCAACTCCCAACAACGTGCCCAGTTGAATGGTGAAATCACTTTTGGCACACTTTGAACACTTTCTTCGTTGCAATCACTCTGTTTTGTTGTACCGTATTTGCAGGTACAGTCCGGGTGACCTTCATTTGGAGGTTATAGCCTTTCGTTTGGGTCAAAACGAGCAAAGGACCCAAAAATAGGGATTTTCTTTGTTTTTGAACTATTTTTTCACCTTGAAGAAACTTCACTCTTCACTTGTGAAGGGACCCAACTCCAATTTCAATATCAGCTAGAGAGATTGGAGCTGGGTCCCTTCACAAGTGATTCAGTATCAGCCAAAATGCACTTCACTTCTTCAGGGCCCTCTTCAACAACATCTAATGGCTTATAGCAATCCAACGGCCCACAGGAAGCTCATCTCTTCCATTGATTATCTTCTATCTGGATCCAACGATCTAGATTTCTTTTGGGCATTGAACCACATCCCTGGAGCCGCAACACACTTCTATACACGGAGTCGCCACTTACCTTCACGTCGCGCGATCTGTCCGTGACCTCCCTGCTCGCGGCCACCTACTCTCTCTCTTCCCAGCTATGGCTTCTCTCAAGAGTCCTCAACAATCTCTCTCTCTCTCTCTCTCTCTCTCTCTCTCTCTCTCTCTCTCTCTCTCTCTCTCTCTCTCTCTCTCTCTCTCTCTCTCTCTCTCTCTCTCTCTCTCTGGGTCGCGGCTGTCCACGGCCTCTTCTGATCTGGTTCGCACTGCCAAGGCGCCCTCCTACAGGCTTTTACAGCTTCAAAAATGGATCAGTATAGAGAGAAAACTTCACTTTTCTACTTCCAAACTCTGGGCCAGGGTTTTTGTCACAACTTTGATCTTGGCTTGCTTTTCACAACTCTCTGGCTGGCCAAATCAACTGCTCTGAGGTCGCACTACCACTGGAAAGCTCATGCTTCAATCTGTTTGTCAAACAGTGTCCGATTGAATGCACACTGACTGCAAACACCAAATGGCGTGCTTCGGAATTTCAAAATTCCATTTGTTGAGGTTCTGATTTAGCCGACAACCCTTGTCTTTGAATCCTCACATAGTCTCAAGCTCACCAAGCTTCTGTGTGCTAAACTCTCTGCACCAGTGTTTCTCCTTCCGTCTTCAACCCGCCATAAACCCCGAACTCTCAGAAGACAGTTCTCCCGAAGCTCTCTTCAACGGTGATGTTGTACTGTGTACACTCCCTGTGTGGCTCTGATACCAACTTAGAATTTGCTTCGAACAGGAACACAGATCATGCTACACAGTAACACAGACAGAAAACACTCTCCACAGCCAGCTCACATAGCAATCGTATTTCTCAAAATGAAATTACACTGTACATATAGTTGTTCATTCAGGCAACCCATGCATGACCTAGGTTGCCATTGGTGGGATGCGTGTCCCGTCGACTTGCCTCGTGGCGAGGCCAATTGATCTTTATCAACTGATAGGACCCACAATACAGTAGCACAGTGATTCTACTTTAATTCTAACTGAAACTACCATTGTCATCTTTCTAAGAATAAAGATAGAGAAATTGGAAAAGTGATTAACCACTACCAAATTGCATCATTGAATTTTTGAGCCTTTGGAAGGCCAACAACATATATTGATGGCCCTAGGTTATTATTTAGCTTGCTTATAAAGAGACATAGAAGGTTTACAAAAAAAAAGCAATGGGGGAAAGTGGTGAGGTTAGGGTGGTGGGGAGCCAACCACTCTTTACCAAATGATAACACAAGAAAGTACGAAACAACCATTGATAACACAAGAAGGGAGGAAACAACCAATGTTAGGCATGTATCAAAATTTTCAACACCAATAGCACTTTGATACTAGAAGATTTCTTATTTTCTAGAACCAGCCAAGTCCTAGTATTATGGTTTTGAGGTTTTTACAGCAACCAACTACTGGTAATGTGAAAAATGCAAATTCCTACTTGAGTAGTTTTGGTCATTCTTGTAAAGTTTGGTACGGGTAGTGGACCAAGGCCTCTTGTATGGAAAGAGACCTGAGCATGAAGTACTAACATTAATTGAAGCATTGGATCACAATAATTGCATGTAAACAGAGAGAGACACAATAATAAGTATATTCCATATATGATAGGGTCACTTGGCATATGTTACAACTTAGAGGGTCAACTAAGCTTGTCATCTAATGGGGAGAATAGATTTCCTATTTGTAGAAAATATTGTTCGATTTGTTCTATAAGTTTGGTGACTCACCATAGGTTAAGTGATATTTGATGACTTAGAGGGTCAACTAAGCTTGTCATCTAATTCGGAGAATAGATTTCCTATTTTGTAGAAAATATTGTTGAATTTGTTCTATAAGTTTGGCGACTCACCATAGGTTAAATGATATTTGACTTTAGAGTAGAATGGTATATTTAGGTCAAATGTGATGAGAAGGTTGTTTTCTGAGGTGGGTGTGATCTAGATTGGCAATTCTAAGGCAAGAGCACACAAAACATGCATCAATCATTCAACATGTATCATTCACTATGAGAGACCACTTTTAAAGAAAAAAAATAAGTATGAAATTAGCTTGCTCTCGGGTAGAGAGAGACTATACATGAGGCTTCTCAGGGGAGAGAGAGAGAGAGAGAGAGAGAGAGAGAGAGAGAGAGAGAGAGAGAGAGAGAGAGAGAGAGAGAGAGAGAGAGAGAGAGAGAGAGAGAGAGAGAGAGAGAGAGAGAGAGAGAGAGAGAGAGAGAGAGAGAGAGAGAAGATGGAGAAAAAAATTGTGTAGATGCTCTCAAATCTCTTCAGAAAACTAAGTTAAATGAGCTCTTTCACTCTCTAATAGTAGTTCGAGATTCAAGAGGAGTAGTAAGCAAGTAAAATGACTAGATCTCTCACATAGCACCTCTAGATTTGATTGGTCCATTGAGTTGTCATCTCCTACATTGATTGGACCCTTTTTTATGCATCTCTCTCTTGTAATTGGGCACATGACAACATTACAACATCAAAAGACATGTCACTAGCCATCTATCATCATGCCAAATGTCAAAGTCCTACACTACCTACTTAGAATTTGCTTTGCATAGGAACACAGATCATGCTACACAGTAACACAGACAGAAAAACACTCTCCACAACAAGCTCACATAGCAACTGTATTTCTCAAAATGAAATTACATTGTACATATAGTTGTTCACTCAGGCAACCCATGCATGACCCAGGTTGTCGTTGGCAGGACGGGTGTCCCGTCGACTTGCCTTGTGGCAAGGCCAACTGATCCTTATACACTGATAGGACCCACAGTATAGTAACACAGTGATTCTACTTTAATTCTAACTCTCTCCCTTAAAGTAGAGTCGCTTTTTATACAGTCATTTACATAGCTTTAAAGTCAACAAACTTTAAGTACAGAAAGCTTTGATCTAAACTTATCAAACTTTTCTCCAGTAAGTGGCTTAGTGAAAATATCAGCTAGTTGTTCTTCTGTGCTACAATGAACAACATGAATTTCACGACTCAGCAGTCTCTCACATATGAAGTGATACTGAATCTCAATGTGTTTAGTTCTCGCATGGAACACTGGATT
This sequence comes from Diphasiastrum complanatum, assembly GCA_029204225.1. Taxonomy (NCBI): domain Eukaryota; kingdom Viridiplantae; phylum Streptophyta; class Lycopodiopsida; order Lycopodiales; family Lycopodiaceae; genus Diphasiastrum; species Diphasiastrum complanatum. The sequence continues at coordinate 45,129,840 of CM055112.1, forward strand.
CTTTGCTAGCTGAATGCCACTCTGACTGTCGCTATGTAAAGTCGTGGGATTTTTCTGCTTCATGCCAATTTCTTCCAAGATTTGTCTCAACCATATAGCTTCATGTGTTGCACTACACACTGCCTTATACTATGCTTCTGTGGTAGAAAGAGCAATTGTACTTTGCTTCTTACTAGACTAGGAAAAGCAACGACCACAAAACTGGAATATATATCCTGTGGTGGATCTACGATCATCATAGTCACCTCCCCAATCCGCATCCACATAGCCACACAACTCAGGTAAACCATCATGCTTCCTGTAAATCAAGCCATACTCTGAAGTGCCTTTCACATAATGCAAAATGCGTTTAGCTGCCTTCCAATGCGTTTCCATAGGTGCTGCCATAAACTGACTTACAATGCCAACAACATAGCATATATCTGGTCTAGTCGTGGTAAGGTAAATCAAGCTCCCTACTAACTGTCTATATAGCGTAGCATCAAATGACTGTGACTCATCAAGCTTAGAAAGCTTTTTACTTGGTTCAATAGGAGTGTTTACTGGTTTGCAATCCTGCAACCTAAACCTGTGCAACAACTCTTTGACATACTTCACCTGTGTTAAACCCACTTCATGTGCTTTTTGCCACACTTCTACTCCAAGGCAGTAATGCATCAGGCTGAGATCTGTCATCTTGAATTGTTCCATGAGGTCTTTCTTAATCATGTCTATCATCTCTTGATTATTTTCCGTATAATCAAGTCATCAACATAAATAGCAATCAAAGCAACCATACCATCAAATCATAAGACATATAGATTTGGATCAGAATGTGTTCTCACCATCCCCTTTGAACGAAAGTAGGCATCAATCCTGCTATACCACGCACGTGGTGCTTGTTTAAGACCATAAAGCGCCTTCTTCAAGCGACATACTTTATTTTTCTGTCCCTTCGTTACAAAGCCTTAAGGTTGATCCATGAACACTTCTTCTTCTAACTCACCATTTAGAAAAGCAGATTTCACATCCATCTGATGCAAAGGCCAACCAAAATGTGAAGCTAAAGCAATAAGTAGACGTAGAGTATTCCACTTACATACTGGCGCAAAGGTCTCCTCATAGTCGATGCCTTTATTTTGTGCGTACCCTTTGATCACTAATCTTGCTTTGTGTTTTGCTATACTTCCATCTGCATGGTACTTAGTCCTGTATACCCATTTGCAACCAATGGGTTCCTTGCCAACTGGTGGTTCTACTAAGTCCCATGTGTTATGCTTAGCAATTGACTCCATCTCCTCTCCCATGGCCTTGACCCAAATGTCATCATCCTTCGCTTTACCATAAGTCGCAGGTTCTTTGCTTTGAATAATGCTAGATAAGAGAGCATAATTTGCTTCATACCTTTCAGGTAGTATCTTCTCTCTTGTTGATCTTCGTAGCTCTCCCTGGTTAGATGATCCTGGAAAGTCATCTATGTCGCGGCTCTCCAACAATCTCTCAAACCACTTAGGGAGCTTTCTGTCAGGTGATCGGCTTCCTGGTGAAAATGTATCCCACGGTACATCCTTAACCTTGCGTTTGTCACCTGCAACTTCAATCCTTCTTGCACCAAAAGGTTTGTCCCTACCTCTCCAACTTGTTTCTTGAGGTTGTGTAGAGTGTTCAGTTAGGAAATTTCGTGGAGAAACGGTGATTTTAGCTCAACTTGACAAAGTGGCTTTTTTCACCTTTTTACCGCAAATCTGCTAGGTTAACTGTCTGGAGACAAATCTCTGACATAAACCTCAGAATCTCTCCATGGCTGGTTGACAATGTGATTAGCCATCCAAAACGGTGTGCAAACAGCGAAGAAATCACCAGTTGTGTATAAAAACCGTAATCCCAAGCCCGGTTTCAATTTTCAGCTGGCTTCGAAATTGTCAATTTTTCACCAAATTTTTCCCTGTCTGATGCTATGCACAGACTAATAATCCCTCTGCTGAGCTTACCAAGCCTCTATAAATTAGAAACCGTGCACCAGTGCTTCTCTTTCCGTCTTCAACTTGCCGTACACCCTGAACTCTCAGAAGACAGTTCTCCCGAAGCTCTCTTCAACGGCGACACTGTTCTGTGTACACTCCCATGCATGACCCAGGTTGTCGTTGGCGGGACGCATGTCCCATCGACTTGCCTCGTGGCGAGGCCAACTGATCCTTATCCACTGATAGAACCCACAGTACAGTAACATAGTGATTCTACTTTAATTCTGACTTATCTAGCATGATCTGCAACAAACATATAAAACTCAAATTATGTTTAATAAATTGATAATGCATATTATCAAATGCAAATGAAACTTAAATGACAAATACAAATCAATAAACAATTTATAAGAAAACATACTTAAATGCTCAAATCCTTTTTTTCTGATTGTCACTATGTGTAGATAAGTCATCAATCTTCTTCATCAGTACTCTCTTTCTTTTCCTTTTCATCATTGCCTTTTTGATAACTTGTATATCAACAACACATTTTAAACTTTTAGATCACAACTTCTCCATGGATTCCATCATATCTTGGTTTGAGCCACGAAGACTAGTGGCTATAGCATTCAACTCTGATATAACATGCTTGAGTGCATTGTTTTCAGAACTAGTGTGTTGCACATAATGAAGCAATTGTTGATTTGCACGTTGCAATTGTTGATTAGCAAACTGTAATTGCTGATTAAGACAAGATATGCTATGCATTCCAATATCATGCAACCTTTGACAATATCCAAGTAATCCACTATTTCCTTCACATACAAAGCTGAGAAGATGAGTTACGGACTTGAAATCTAGACACAAATTGGTAGCTGGATTATTAGAATAAATTGATCCACCCACCCACAAATCTATATTCTTATGATTATTCATTCTCAAGTAGCATTCTCTACAGCTTTCCATTTTTTCTTAATAAATGGAGTGCATTCCATTAGAAGTGCAACATGCAAATGGAACATTGTTCAAAGCTACAATACGTAAATGCTTCAAACTACAATAAGTCAAATTGAATAGATCTAGCGTACCTTAGTTTTGTAATGTCTATGTCGTGCTGAAAAATCATCCTGCCTCATATTTTACTGTAAGCATACAAATATTTCAAAAGTGCTCATTGTACTCCTTCTTCAATTTTTGTAGAGAACACACAAAGATTTACAATGATACTCTTAAAGCTCTAGCTCCGAATTTAAAAATGCGTATGCAGAGAAGTTATTACATCTCATGCTTAACTAACTAATGTCTGATGTTACCCATAGCAATCAAACATCGGGCAAGGCCGATACCTCGGAAAACGACAACCAAAAGTTACCGGTTTGCATTCTCTCTCTACATAGCTTCTCTCTAAAGTGAAATTTCTTAAAGGGCCCATTTTGAGCCCATATTTCCCCTAATGATAGTCCTCAATCATGCTTCTAACGTCTTCCTCCTCTTTTAGACTCATTCTATAAGGTGGTCTATTAACAGGAGATGATCCAAGAATTAATTCAATTCTATGCTCCACATATCTCTTAGGGGGTAAAATAAATGGGAGTTCATTCGTGAACACATCCATAAAATCCTCCCTAATTTGGAGATCTAGGTCCTTAGTAAGGCTAGTTTGTTCCTGATATACATTAGACTCACAAGTAAAAACAAACATATCATACAAGAAGCAAACATACATGCACTTACAGTGAACCTTACACAACTGCGTCGCCGTGATCAAAGGTCTTGGAGGCATATTAGGCTATCCACACAGGGAATGAATCTTACCATCATGCTACAACTCATACACATGAGTATCCCAAGTGATGTAAGGTTTCTTACATAAATACTTTAATGGTTGGTGATCTGAGCACAATATAAATTGACTACCATGTAAATAGTGTCTCCATGTCTTCAACGCATGCACAACTGCAAAAAGTTCTTTTTCTTGAGTTGTATACCTACTTTGAGCATCAGATAATTTCTTACTCTCAAAAGCAACTGGCCTCCCCTCTTGTAGAAGAATTGCACCAACCACATAATCACTAGCATCCACCTTAACCAAAAAGAGTTTCTCAAGATTTGCTATTGCTGAGAAAATTATTTCCTAAGTTTATTAGAGCTTGCATCCAATGTCTCATTCCACATGAGTGGTGGACTCGGCCTACCCTTTCGAGTAATTATCCCCTTCAATGCACTGTTGAGAGTGCAGCAATCAGCGAATAATCCAAGATGAATCTCCGAAAAACAATAGTAAGCCCCAGAAAAGATTTAAGTTCTCTTACCATTTTAGGAATTGGCTAATCCAGAACCGTTTTAATCATTTCTCGATCAATCATAATTCCCTTCCAGGATATGATATGACCAAGATACAACACTTCTTTCTTAAAGAACTCACACTTTGACTCTTTAGCATAAAGCCTCTCCTGTCTCAAAATCCTCAAGACAATCCTAAGATGCTTTCTATGCCCTTTGAGTGTTTTACTATAAATGAGTATATCATCTAAAAATACTACAACAAACTTTCCCAGATGTGGATAAAATAAATCATTCATCATCTACTAGAAAGTGGCCGAAGTGTTAGTTAATCCAAACGGTAACACCAAAACTTCATAATGACCAAATCTAGTCCTAGAACTCATCTTAGATACATCTCCTGGATGAATTTGAATCTGACGACAACCAGTTCGCAAATCCATTCTAGTAAATTATTTGGCTCCACCCAAACGATCAACTAAATCGTCCATCCTAGGCAGAGGATACTTGTTCTTAATGATAACCTTATTCAACCCCTTGTAGTCTACGCACATCCAAAAAGTACCGTCCTTCTTATCCTTAAGAAGAACCGACGATCCCCATGGCGACTTACTAGGTCGAATGTGACACATTTGAAGATACTCCTCAATTTTCTCCTCTTCCTTTAGACTAAACTGATACGGTTGTCGGAAGATAGGTTGACTACCCGGAACTAGTTCTATCTTATGATTTACTGACCTAGACAGAGGTAGACCATGAGGAAGTTCACTAGGAAAAACATCACCAAACTCTTGCTTTAAATCTACTAACATCTGTTTCTCTTCATGATCATGATCTAAATTACAATACTGACTTCCATCATTCACAATGAAATTACCATCAATAATTGATTTAGTACTATCATTCCCATCTGAGCTTCCTTCATTAATTCTGCCGATGTCACCATTGAAAACTGATTTCCAACATCATCACCAAAAATGGATACTACTTTACCACTAGAATCCATGAACTGTAATTCATGCTTTTTAAAATCAATGTGCAAACTATCAGATTTACTAAAGAACCACTCATAGCCTAAAATTATGTCCGATTGGCCCAAGGTTAGAACATGGAAATTAACTTTCTCAACATGGCCTTGAAGATCCAGCTCCATTTCCAGAACCATTACATCAAAAACTTCAGTATCTGTACCTGATGCAAGCTTAACCACATATCTATGGTCACTTGACTTGGTAGGTACCTAGAGTTTCTGCACAAGTTGAGAATTAATAAAGTTATGAGTACTGCCTGAATCAAACAATACATTCACATCTTTCCCTAACAATTTGCCCCTTACATGAAACAAATTGTGAGGACCAAAAGACAATGTACTGAATTGACATTCACAAATACTATTATTAACATCAATTTTCATTTTACCCGAAGAAATTCTCTTCTCCTCAGGTACTCCATGCAGACCAAAATAGTTGTTCCATCTGTTAATCCATGATTCCACTGTTGTAGGCTGCTTAAACTTCTTGTCCGTCGAAAAAACTTATGGCTGAAATTCTAAGTGTGATGAAGATTCCTCATCATGCTTTGATAATAGAAATTTAATTTGCTCGTCCCGCTGCTTGTTACTCTGGTGCATTTCTAGCAGTGCTTTGCTTATCACATCCAAAATAGACTATGGGTCATTGTCCGGGCTTCCCACACTTCGTACTGGCGATGGAACTCCCTCACCGAACAATTCATGTTCCATGTCGGCCATAACTGCTAACATAACAGAAAATCGAAATGAAAAGTGTGAAAACTATCCGAAACTCCACAAAAAAACAATTCTCTTAGCAAACCAACATCTCTCAGTTTAGCAGAGTCACATCAAAAAATAAGCTCAAAAATCATTTTTTTGACTAAGGATTTAAATCCGCATAGAAGCCGTAAAATTACAAACCCAAAAAAGTGCCAAAGCCATGAGGTTAAGTGCTAACCTTGATAAGCCATTTTGGGATCAAGCTTTGTTGTGTGCTAATTTCTTGTGCAATAGGTGGGCTAGTGCTATTTTGGATGGAAGGACACCTTTTGAGATGCTATTCAAGAGGAGGCTGATTGTCAATTTTCTAAGAACCTTTGGATGCACATGCTATGTCAACATTACTCTTGATGATAGGACCAAGGAGGATCCATCTTTGATAGGAGGTATTTTTGTTGGATATAGTGAGGTGAGTAAAGCCTACAAGGTTTACATTCCTACTACTAATAAGGTGATTATTGGTAGAGATGTCATTTTTGATGAGGGGAACATTCCAAAAGTATCTTCAAGTACTATTGATGGTGATGTGGATGGATCTAACATTCTTGATGTTGATGTAAAGGATCCTAAGATGGTGATGATGAAAGGCCTTCATCAAGTCAAAATCCAAGGAGAACATCAAGGGAAAGACAAATGCCTTCAAGGCTCACATATGATGAGAAAGGTAGGCAAGTGGAAGTGACTCATTATGTTTTTCTCACATCTTTTGGTGAATCTTCTTGTGTAGATGATGCTATGCAAGTAGATGGATGTTTTCATGATTTTTCAGAAACTAATGGATCTGGAAAAGAGGTCTTAGTCAATGGCTTTGATGGTCAAGTGGAAGATCAAGAGCTTGATCTCAAAGGGCTTCAACAACACAAAAGGGAAAGTTGCAATTTGGAGCTAGTCAAGAGCATCAAAGGAGAGTCAATTGACAAAGATGTTTTGGATCTATTTTTGTAAGTTATTTAAGACTCAAGTAAGGTCAAAGGAGTAGCAAGGAAGTGTTGTTCAAGTTTACTTGTTCTATGAACGTATGCAAATTGTGGACTAGCTAATTGGCATATTTTGATGTTGGAGTTGTGCTAGCATTCTTGGCTAGTTTTGTTGATGGAAATGAAGCTATTGGAGGTTCATTATGTCACTCATTCATGTCCAAGTCATCAAGTGTTGATGATATCTTGTGGCAACATGGAGATGGAGGCTCATTCATGGAGTTTCACGGTGGATACATGGCAAGAAAGGAAAAAGAGGGAGGATACATGCAAGCAAATGGTTATCACTCACATTGATTGTTTGGTTGCTATACTTTTCCAGAAGTTCAAAGTTGATAACATGGAGGAATCATCTCATTTACATTCTATTTTGTTCTTCATGTTCTATTCACATCTTGACATGTAAAATTGATGTAAGAAATAGTGAAGCATCCAAAGTGGACACTATTCTCTATATAAATTATGGAAGTAGCTTTAGAACTTTAGAAAGGAGGTCTATACTTAGGATGGATATCATTCTTAAGCTGGATCAAAGTTCTATAGTCAAAACTATGGTAGTAGCAAGCATATTGAGGTGGCATATGGCTTTGTGAGGGTGCAAGTCATGGCAAAGGAGGTGGAGCTTCAACGTGTGTCCTCAAGGGAATGTGTAACTAATATCTTCACCAAAGCATGGGGAATGGACTTGTTCATGAAGCATAGGACTTCACTTGGAGGGTTTTCAAATTCTATGCTAAAACTAGCTAAAGAGAGAGTGTGAGAATTTTAACTAGTTTTGCTATTTTGGATATATTTGTATATTTGGCAATTGAGGCAAATTTTCATATTAGACTTAGAGTTTGAATTTTCAAGTTATATTAGTCTAAACCCATTTGAATAAACACTTTTGAGAAGTATGGAAAAGTGTAGTACACGATTTTTTGGTAGATTCAATTTGAGTAGTAGAGACATTGAATCTAGTCACAATAATAGTAGGGTTTTTCATTATGGAGGGAAACCAAAGTTTGAAATTAGGTTTGGACCTATTATAAAAGGATGTAACTCGTGGGAAGAGAAGACATTCTCTTTCTCTTATCTCATTTCATGCTTATACATGTTCTCTTGGGTTCATCTATCCATTGGTGCACTATATTGGTGATATCTTGCAATCCTGTGTGTAGAATGTTTATTTTATGTTATTTTTGGATCCACATGTGTGAAATATAGTAGCTTACTATTTTTGTACGAAAAACAACTTCATCATATCTTATGTTTGATGTTTGATTAGGTTCTTAATGAGTTTGCATCTCTTTCATTAAGTAGATGTTGATTTTTCCACATTGGCAAGATTGGTAGAGTTGATCTATTTCGAACCAAAGATCGGGTTATGGATTTGGATCTTGATTGATAACAAATTCTTCACACTTAGTATCAAAACCCTATAATCTTGCATGCCTGATCAGTGGATACAGCTTGTCACTAGCTCCACAATGAAGTGAGAAAGTCCTTTACAGGAGGTGAAAGCTTGGAGAGGCAAAAGCCTGAAGAAATCTACTTTTGCTATCTTGCAGGTATTGAAGCATTAGAATCATTAGTGGAGAATGGAGATACAGTCCCGGAGGCATAAAATAGGCAGGGTAGCATCAAACAGATTGAAAATCTGTTGAGTGAGGAGATTTTTACAATGCTTCCAAGTTTTGTGTCAAAAGTGCCATTTGTAAGGAGAGTCTTGCCAAGAAATCTCTCATTTGATTGTTTGGGGAACTGCAAATTACATTAGACATTGTCTAGTACTGTCATGAGACATTTAGAAACTGAAAAACTGTGATTCTATTGAGTTTTAGCCTATTTTTGTGATTTATTGTGAAATGTGTGCAAGCAAGTAGAATTGGTCTATAAAACTTAATGTTGTTAATCATTTGGAGTGAGAATGGTATTAAGATTTAGCCAACTACAAGCATATTTGATTTAGGAGCTCAATGCACTAAAAATTAGTCTTTTTGGTGAAGATTTGAGTTCGAACAGGCAATTTTTTTGCTGTTTTTCTAGTTTTCATACTTTCTTTGTCACTGTACAGCACTCAAGGACGTACTGATATAGGCTGAAACATCGAAAATAGGGCTAAAACGCCTGCTTACAGTCCCGAAACGCCTCGAAACATCTCGGAACGTCTCAAAACGCCTCCATATCCTCGCAAAACGCCTCTGAAAAGTCCATGTCCATGTTTCGAATCCTTCTAAAACATCGTGTATCGAAGTGTTTTCAAGTAACCAGGGAGTGAACGCACGTCAATCCAAGTCTGCCATGTGTCGGAGGTGCATGTGTATCTTAATCTAGACCGTCGAATCAAAGCAGATCAATACTTGAGATTTTTTGAGGAATCTGCACTTTAAATTCCATTTCAATTGAAGGGTCCCACAGGTGCCCCTAGTTTTTGGGATTGGCCCATTCTTCTTGAGGGCTCTGTCCACCAGTTGTTTTTGCAGGAAAGCATAAACAAAGTGATATTTTGACCTAACTGGGGAGATTGTTTTTTGGATCTGATTAGATTGGAGCTATGCTGGTACAAATGGCTACGAGCTAATATAAAAATATTTGAAATTGGAGATCTATGCGTGACAGAAGAAATTTTCAAAAATGGCAGTTTGGTAATAATTGCCATTTTTCATGCTTAAGGACAGTTTTGAGCCATTTTGAGGCCAAATACTTCAAATTGGCATAAGTTTCTATCCATAGCTCGGATTGAAAAGTAGTTTGAGATGTCATTTGTCAATTTTGTAGCAATTTTTCTATGTTTGTAGTCATTTTTGCAATTTGAACTCATCTAAGTGTAGTAATGACAACTCTAAGTGAGAGCGTGCTCAATGAGTCAAGCAAATTGGAAGGAGCTAACAGAAAAAGTATAAACCTAGTCTGATAGTCAACAAAACGACATTTTCTCTTACAGAAAGCACACATCGTAGAGTTTCTAAATTGGTCAAACAATCTAGTATACATCCTATCCAGTCTCTACTTGAATTGCGGAAAGAAATGGACAAGATTAGTAAAATGCATGAATGAGAGAGGACCTATGGAGATAATAGGGATACTGACTATATCTCTAAATCTAACATAAATTATGGTCATAAAATACTTCAGCATTTGGTTGCACAATCCTGAAAACATGTAGAAAAGGGTGAAATAGGAAATGAAAGTAGTCTAAGTTCTCTAAAATTCCAAATTCAGTAAAAAATGCACTAAGGGTGCTCTCACGGCTAGCTCCGAAAGACGATGGCATCGGTCTTAGACAAATATTGCTTATGTGCACGAGGTAAACAAACTGGAAAAAAACGGTTGTTAAGAACACACACATTAGCGATATGTTCGGAAATAGAACTTTGAATTTCGCACTTGTGCGCACATAGACCACTAGCTACAGGAGAACAAACAAGTAGCACACACAAGAGCGATACGCACAAAATCGAGAAAAAAAAACAAAAAAAATAATTTTTTACACGTGAAAGTCAACGGTCAACAGTGCTCCAGAGTTATGTTACAGCGACCAATTTGGTGTCCTATAGAGAAAGCTATGGCTATCGAAAGTTTGGCAATTTTTGAACTAAAATCTTCAAATTTTCCGTAATGTTTTGATGCATGCATGCATGTAACTCAGTGTAGTGCTTTATTGTTGATGAAAATGTATAGACAAACCTGTATGCATGTTCGGATGCATGGTACATGGGTGTTCAGTAGATTGATCAGAGAAAATTTCATGCATAAAGCTATTTTTAGCAATTCTAGTTCAAAAATCATATTTCCCAGTTTCTAGGCAATTTACATAAAAAATTTGATGTTTTTAGAAATCACTGCATGTCATATCTGATGTTTTGGAATCCTTTCAAAATGTGATGATAACTGTGAAACTACTAAGTTGATGCTTTAGATCGATTTTCACAGTTTAGGTCCATATCGAACGGAATTTGAAAATCCCAGTTTATATAAAATTTGATGTAACCAGGGATGTTTTGGATTTGCTCAAATTTGTTGGATATTGATTAAACAAAAATCGCTTGTGAAGTGAATGATCTTACTAAGTTGAAATTAGTCAGTTTTTAGGGTCGTAGTTCTTTTCACTTTTAGTTGAAGATTTTGGAATCTATCGACTAATGTGAGCATTTATTGTTTTGTTGGGATTAGTAAAGACCACGAATAATGTAAATCTTATTGGAACAGTTTCTATGCTCATCGATAAGGGGATTTGCCAGTAATTAAGTGTGGCACTTAATGATTGAACTGTCAAAATTGTCTGGTTGATTTGTAGTTTATGTATTACTAATACCAAATTGAACCTTTTCCTAGTACAAATTTGGGGCTTTTAGCCTAAACCATATTTGGAAGAGAGGAAATAGATGAAGCCTGAGGGGTAGTTGACTGGTTGACCCAGTCGATCAGTTTGGTTAATCTACTTTTAATTCTTGAAGTATAACTGATAACAAATAAGAATAACAATTGGGAATTGATTAAGAAAACTGCCCCTGGGAATTTGGATTCCTTTACCCCAGTGTTAAATAGAATTTTGAGAAATCAAAGATTCTAAGGGAAAAGTGAGTGGCAAATTAGATAATCCATTTATGGAACCATCACTGTTTTGCAATGAGATTTGGATCTTGCAAGTGAAAACAGATTGAAGGTGCTCCATACCAAAATGTAAAAGAATTAAGTTCTTTTTATCGATTCTGAAATAGATTTGGATATTTATTAAAGTGTGGTATTCGGTTTGTTGAGATCCACGTTCCTTTTGGTTTAGTGAATACACTTGAGGCATTTTATTTGTACTTGAACGATACATTTTTGTCTCGTCCATGATGGGGTACAATGTGGAGTGGTATTCTTTGTAACACTTAAAGAGCATGAGGGATTTCAATGGTCAGATGTATATCCTGGAATTGGTTGTGATTCTGGTCCTATAGTTGGATATATGATAGCCAAATAGTCTTTTTTACTTTTTGGACAAAACAGATCTAGATGTAGAGGATTCTTGGAGGAAAAGCTAGTGGTATGGGACATCAGTGATTCCAAAGGGGACTGATGGTTAGTAATTATTGTATTGGCCATACTAACAATGAAATCCATTGGCTTTTTGTTTTGGGTATTTTGGAAAACTATGAGATATAGATCAATCCCAAATGATATCTCATTATTTACAAAATTTGGAAGCCCTAAAATGTATTTTTCTTTTATTTTAAACCCCTACTTTCTAGAAATTTCTTGACTACAAGACAATTGGAATGAGATCATATAATTCTTTCTAGTGTAGAACTTGGTTTTGAAGGATTGATAAAGTATATGAAATAATACTTCCATATATGATTTGTGAACATGGCTCATAATCTATTGATGTTTTCAATTGATTAAGTGGAGTTTAGACTTTCTAGACCAAATGTTAATCTCTATTTGATAGTTGATTATTGAGATGTAATATTTCTATCACTCGAGATAAGATATTCTATGATTTTGAGAAACAAGTCTGGTGTATAATAGTATTAGATACGAATTACTGACTTTTTCAAATCTTTGATATCTTAAACGTTCCTCTTGTGAGAAATTCTTAAATGAAATTATGGAATTTCTTTTAAAAGGGGGAGAAGAAAGGATAGGAATAAGACTTTCCATGAATCAGCCAATTGCATAGATTTTTGAAAAAAAATCCAGTATGTGTGCAAAGGTAGAACTATCCAATTGAAATAGAGGAACTCTCTAAGTGATTATTTTAAATAATTTGGAACTAGAGGAGTTTTTGGGATATTGAGCTGTGAGATATTCATGAATGTGGGAAGTAGTGGTAAAGATTAAATTAAGGTTCACTAGTGGGTTTGCCAAGTACCATTTTGTTATGGTTTGGATCAGGGGAATAAAGTTTTAATCTTAAATTTATGTCCAAAGATGTCTGTATAAGTCGACCTAATCTTGGTTTGTACACTAAGATCTGAAGTAGGTTGATTGGTTAAAAAAATTTTGTTAATAAGAGTTAGATGGTTGGAAAACTTGTCAGAGATTTCCTAGATATGTTATTTACTCATGAGAAATAGAGTTTGTTTGTAGCTGAGTTGCAAGATTCTCAGTGAGTTTATGTGAGTAACATATGCGGATTATAGATATCTGCCAGTTTATAGCCTATGTTTATGTATAGGAACATAGTTGGATATGTTGCTTACATCTTAATCTTGTGGATCTGCTATGTGTTTCCTATGTACTGAGTCTTTATCGTATACTTAAACTAGTCAGAGTACACAGACATATGAACAAGTAGTGTGCGGAACAATTACTTGCAGGTTAATGGTATTTCTGTGGAAAGGATAATTCATTAACTTATTGATGGTTTAGAAGAGGATCTAAATGTGGTGTTATACTAGTATAATCAAGAATTCTGCACCTAGAGTAATTAAATTATTCCTGGCTAGAAGTTAATTGGCTAAATAAGCAGTGTGACAAAAATTCATCAGAAACTGTTTATTTTGAACTATATTGCTTATAAGACACATGATTTGTGAGTCATTAGGATTCATCTGTGGGAGTTATGTGCATAAAATATAGAATATTCTTGATATAGAATATTTCCTGAACGAGGAATATCCTAAGTTATTGACTGAATCCTAGTGAGCTCATATTGGATGACAAAGTCTAACTAATATTAAGGATAACCACCAAATTCAGTTGGAATTCAGACTTTGTAATATCTAGATGTTGTTCTAGGTGATTGTATATATTTTATATTGTTAAAGACGGATGTTATGACGGTCTTTAATTACTTGGTTGATTGTAGAATTTGGAACTCATAATCTCGTTAAGAATCGGGTTGGAAGAATATTTTTGGAATCCAGTAATTTTCTTTGTGGAAAAGATTTCAAAATGATTCTTATATTTCCTGAGTGTATGTTATGCATATACTCTAGTATCTTTTAATGATTATGGTTTTGGAATCCTGTAAATTATGATTGAGGAATCATAATATTCTAAATATTTATGATTGATGGATCATAGATTGATACTTAAAGGTCATTAAATGAATATAAGGAAATGTGAGGATCCTAAAGATAATGAGTAATTCTTGATCAATTGGGCATTAAAATCAATTCTCATAAATAAAAAATTTTCACATTCTTTTGGTGCAATTTCACTTATAGATTAAAGTTTGCTTGAATCTATAAAAATCTTCTCAATAACATTTCTAAATGCATTGTATGTTTGCAATGTTTAATTTATTTGTGATCTCCCACTTAGAATTTGCTTTGCACAGGGACACAGATCATGCTACACAATAACACAGACAGAAAATCACTCTCCTCAGCAAGCTCACAAAGCAACTGTATTTCTCAAAATGAAATTACACAGTACATATAGTTGTTCACTCAGGCAACCCATGCATGACCAAGGTTGCCATTGGCGGGACGCGTGTCCCGTCGACCTGCCTCGTGGCAAGGTCAACTGGATGTTCTTTGCTCTTGCAACACCCCCTTTATTGAATTTCTCTCGATGCTGCTTCCCATATACACAAGATTCGCACATCGATTTCAAGTGATCTTCTATTGTAGGCAGTCCTGTTACCATCTCCAATTTTCTCATCAAACTGAGGCTTCCCAAGTTCAAGTGACCAAGCCTCTTGTGCCACAACTCAGTTTGCGAAGGAACGGATGATACAAGTCCATGTTGCCCCTTAATTGTGGCATTCAACCTGTACAATTTTGTATTGGGCTCTCTTACTCCATTCGCAATAACTTTGAACTTTTGGTTTGCATCCTTCACAAAGCAACGATCATGGGCGAATTCTACTTTCAACTTTCGATCAGTAATGACTCCAACTGAAAGTAGATTTTTCTTCAAACCTGGTACGTAAAGTACCTCCCTGATCATCCTGCTTTTGCTGTCAGGCAGTTGGATTGAAACTGTGCCTATCCCCTTGATCATGCACACCTCACCATTTGCTTGTGAAATAGATGTTCCATTATCCAACGCCTTCAAACTACTGAACCAGTTCTTGTTACCTGTCATGTGTCTTGTGGCTCCTGAGTCAATATACCATGCTTGATCATCTTGATTAGATGACAATGCAGATATGAAGATGCTAGAGTCTTCAATCTCACCCTCATCGACAAGGTTACCTGCTTGTTTTGGTTTTCCCTTGCCTTGTTCTGCCAGGAATTTGTGACATTCACTCTTCCAGTGGCCCTTTTTACCACAATGGAGGCACTTGCCTTTCTTCTTAGTTTTGCTGGAAGATCCCTCATCCTCCTGAGACTTGGCAAATTGTTGTTTAGTATTCTTCTTGCCCTTGCCCTTGCCTTGTTTTTGGCATGTCGCAAGTGCCTGATCATCAGTATTTTGACGTCTAGCTTTCACCATTTCTCGTCGTTGCTCTTCCTGCATCAAGATTCCTGTGAGCTCGTCAAAGGTTGGCAATCTTTCTCTTGATGCTATTCCGCTCACAAACATCTGATAGGGTTCTGCAATGCCGCATAATGCATTATGCACCAGCTCCACATCACGTATGCGCTCTCCAATAGAATGCAGTTCATCTCTCATTGTCTTGATTCTGGTCATGTACGTCTGAATGTGCTCTCCTTGCTCCATGCGGGCACTATTCAACTTTGACTTCAGAAACATAATTCTTGATGGATTTGACGTCTCGAACTGCTCCTTTAGCACATCTCATGCCTGTCTGGGTGTAATAGCATCACAAATGTGGGTAATGATGTGATCCTTCACTAACAAGTTAATGAAGGTCAAAGCTTTCCTCATCTTTTTGTCGAACACTTTGATGTCTGCTTCATTTGGCGGCCTTCTCTCATCACCTGTGACGACTTCCCACACATCTTTCTCCATCAGTATGTTTTTCATTTTGAATTTCCACACTGCATAGTTGGAAATCCCGTCCAATTTGCTACTTTCACTCAAAATGGACTCTCCCATGTTTGTCATCGCAAAACTGCTTGAAACTTCTGCCTTAGGCTAAGAACAGTATGTCGAGGCCAACAGTGATGTCAGAAGTTGAAAATAATGACCTGCACTTTTTTTCTTACCAGGCCACTCGTCGCTTTTCCACCAAATTGAAAGCCAAATCGGCATCGCCTTCCGAAATGCACTCACTCGTCAATTCCCAACTACGTGCCCAGTGGAATGGTGAAACTACTTTTGGCGTACTCCGAACACTTTCTCCGCTACAACCGCTCTGTTTTGCTGTACTGTACTTGCAGGTACAGTCCAGGTGCCCTTTGTTTGGAGGTTATAGCCTTTCGTTTGGGTCAAAACGGGCAAAGGACCCAAAAATAGGGACTTTTCTAGCTTTTGAACTGTTTCTTCACTTTGAAGAAACTTCACTCTTCACTTGTGAAGGGACCCAACTCAACTTTCAGTATGAAAATTTTTAATGAAGTTGAAGGCCAGAATGCACTTCAATTCTTCAGGACCCTGTTTAAAGCTCATTCAATGGCTGAACCAAATCTTGTGGTTCAAATTTCTCTCCCATCACAGATTCTGGACCGTTGATTCATTTGAAACCTCATCTAAAGGTTCAAAGTACATCTGGGCATCGAACCAAACTCCTGCATACGGTATGAACTTCGGTACACTAATTCTTCATCGCGTTGGGTGCACGAACTGCCTGCGACTTCCCTGTCTGCGGCCGCGTGCATGTGGATCGTTTTGAGCACGATCTGAGGCCTGGAGCAGCGTCGCCCTACTTAATCCATGACTATAGAGTGTTCAATCAAAAAATTCCGTGAAAAAACGGTGATTTTAGCTCAACTTGACAAAGTGGCTTTTTCACCGTTTTACCGCAAATCTGCTAGGTTAACTGTCTGGAGACAAATCTCTGACATAAACCTCAGAATCTCTCCATGGCTGATTGACAGTGTGATTAGCTTCCTTCCTGTCCTTATGGCATCCAAAACGGTGCACAAACAGCGAAGAAATCACCAGTTATGTATAAAAATCGTAACCCCAAGTCCGGTTTCAATTTTCAGCTGGCTTCAAAATTGTCAATTTTTCACCAAATTTTTCCCTGTATGATGCTATGCACAGGTTAATAATCCCTCTACTGAGCTTAGCAAGCCTCTATAAATTAGAAACCGTGCACCAGTGCTTCTCTTTCCGTCTTCAACCCGCCGTAAAACCCCGAACTCTCAGAAGACAGTTCTCCCGAAGCTCTCTTCAACGGCAACACTGTATTGTGTACACTCCCTGTATGGCTCTGATACCAACTTAGAATTTGCTTTGCACAGGAACACAGATCATGCTACACAGTAACACAGACAGAAAATCACTCTCCTCAGCAAGCTCACATAGCAACTGTATTTCTCAAAATGAAATTACACTGTACATATAGTTGTTCACTCAGGCAACCCATGCATGACCCAGGTTGCCGTTGGCGGGACGCGTGTCCCGTCGACTTGCCTCGTGGCGAGGCCAACTGATCCTTATCCACCGATAGGACCCATAGTATAGTAACACAGTGATTCTAACTTTAATTCTAACTCTTTCTACAGTAGAATTTACTTCATTTTGAACAATCCATTGGCTATTTTTTTTTTTGTTCAAGATTGATTTCGATTTCAGTTGGACTAAAGTTATCTTTCATATTAACATATTTATGCAACCTAGATCTTGATTGTCAAGATTGCATTCATTCTATTTTTTACATTTTTTATAATCCATAAAATTTCCAACAAAGAGAATGTTGTTTTCAGCAAAAAAAAAAAAACTCCAATTTACTTGAGTAGGCTTTGGAGACAAGATCCGACATATGAAAATCAAATATCTATAAAATCTATCTTGGGAATATAAGCATGCTTTCTTTTAACTTTGATTGTTAGATAAGAGTTTTTAATTGTTGGATGCTAGAACAAAGAGAACAAAGCCAACATACATTTTGATGATACATACCATCATATGAAAAATAATGGTTACATTTTGATGATACATACCATCATATGAAAAATAATGGTTAAGAGCACATTAGTCAACAATAAAAAAAACAGTTAATAAATTAATATGGAATTAAATCCGACCATTATCATTTGATTGTATGGACTTCAAAAAATAGTTTGGCATACATCTTAAAATATGTGTGCATTGCACTTGGTATTATTTTACTTATGTCAACAAAACTTACATCTTAGAAATGAATTGCGATTGTACTATCTTGGATATAGTATAGAAAATTGAGCCAAGGATGAAGAATCAAGCATCACATCAATGAAAAAAAGTATTCGTATTTTTCCATGTCACCTATTGTTGATAGTAACAAATTGAGCTAGAGCTTAATACAAAGAAAAATCACCTGATGTCATCCCCTCCACCCTTAAGTACACCACACCCATAAAAAGTGTCCTTGAAGTGCATATTGGCTAATTCCTTGATCATTGAATTGGCTTTCATAGGTGAAGCCCACTTAACCTTTGATCATGAATGTCTATTGTGGGATGTGATACACACAACTTCAAACATGATTTCAACTCTTACAAGCTCTATTTGATCATTTTTCATGCAAATCCATAATGTCCATCATCTTGGCGTAAGTGTTCAGAGTATAGCGGGAACAAACTAAATTTCCTGGAAATGTATAATTACAACTTTAGCTTTAAGACCTTAAAATGGTCAAGTTATGCACAAATCATTCCGAACAATCATGGAAGAACAAGATGGTGTAACTTAGAAATGTTCGAAGAAAAGTTTATGAAATTTAAAAACCAATAACTAAATCAATGATCTATCATTGTTTCATGAAACATACAATCAAATATCTATATATTATCAGATTCAATCTATCGTTGTTTGATAAAATAAACACTGCAATTTTTATTATCCTATTCAATTTTGATAAGCATCAACTAGGAAGAATGGTGGCAATACTTTTTACAGTATTTAATACTCCATGCAATGTTCTACAGTCAATGTACACGATTCCAAGGGCCTTTTAAAGCATAGAAACTAAAAAAGTAGTTATGAAAGAGCAATAGAAAATAAAATTCTCAACAATAGGATTACACTGTCAGTATTGGCGTCTTTATTTATAGATTATACTAACCAAGAAGTTAGCACAAACATTCACCAGAAACATATTACGCAGCTTTCAAAATCGTGACACTAAATTATAGTACAACTAGACATAGCTTTCCAGGTGCATTTCCGCATGATCAAACACAGGAAAACGGAACTAAAATATCACTACATCTATTCACGAACGACTTGGGAAGCAGGATGAGCACAAATCAACACCGAAAAACGTGCGAGTAAAACTCTTGGAGATGTGTACTCACTGCTCAGGCATACAAACCTTCGATGCTTTTCTTTTACTTGTAGGGAAACTGGCTTGAATTCTGGTATGATGCATGTAGCAACCCAGTAGCGCGAGTTAGTTAGCTGAACTCAAAGCATCAGAATTCCTGATTCAGGAAGAGGGAGTGATCTATTCTTCAAAGCGTCGGCGCATATCACGTGAATAATGCCTCGTTCTCTCTCTGATCTCTCTCTCTCTCTCTCTCTCTCTCTCTCTCTCTCTCTCTCACATGCAACGTGCACACTTTAACTATGAAGCACACGCGGATTCCTTCACTGTCTCAATTTTTTTGATTATTCTCGAACGTTTTCCTGTCACGAGCACTATTCTGACAGCTTGTGACTGATTGCCTTTTATAAACGTGGCATAAGCGAAAAAAGCTCACTGCAATTGGGAATAAATCAATGCTTTAAAGAACAAAGAAACCAAATATAGGCACATGACATCAACTTATTGCTGTGCATAATGTGCACAATCTGTATTATCCGCGAATGGAATTCACATCTTTCTCAAGTAAGATGCTGAAAGTTTAAAATAATTCATGGATCTACTTCTCAAAAGTAGTTGGTGGTGGATGGTGGTATGGAGATGTATGGTGCTTGCCATTGGGCAATGGGCTTGCCCCACTCAAGTTGGAATGCCTTTCTATCCATGAATGAATACTTGGGTAATCTTGTGTGTGAAAAGAGGAGACAAAAAATAGCAACCGACTACTATTCAAGAGAGAGAGAGAGAAAAAAGGCAACTGGATTTCAATGTAGGAAATTTTGAAGTTTAACAAAGATTTATAAAATTTAGGCATTAGGTATTGTATCTTAAGTGTTTTTAGTATGTAGAATTTGATGATCTCAATATAATGTTTATAAAGTTTGAGACATTTGGTTTTGTAGTAGAATATATTAATCTCCATGAATTAATGTTTAAAATCATCATAAGTTTTGAATGATTGTTGTATCTCCATTTTAGGAAATCCAAAATTTTCACAATCATGGCAAGATAATCATAAAAGATCAAGAGAAGTTTTGTTGTACACATGTCTAGTTAAACTTAAAGGGTCATATGACACTCCTTCCCTCAACTTTGAGCCTTCCCCCATGTGGTCCCAAGTGTATTTTTTTCACCACATTACATCATTTTCCCATTACATTTTCTTCAAAAGATATTAATGATTTTCCATTTGGACATTGACGAACTACAAATTGACAGGTAGCACATGGACCATACAGGAAGATTCTTACAAAAGGTCCTAGTGCTTTGTCAAATTGTGGTTTGATGTCCCCCTTGGGAGTTTTGAATGCTTGAGAACCTATAAAACATGTCTTGGGGGAGATGCGATGGGGGTGCGGGGGATGGTTGCACTAAAATACGAAAAAAGAACAAGTACTATCGACAAGAATTGATGAATTAAATAGGACTAAGGTTAGGCTCAAGAAAAAAATATGATAGTGTTAAACTTTTAATATTGATTTTATTTGTTAACTTTCACATACACTTACAGAACTGAATGGAAATTTAAATTGATACAGTGAAACTATATTCAATGAATTTTTTTTGTGATATTTGAAATAGCCTAATGATATAAACGCTACATACATAACAACGTAATGTCCATCACGTCGTTGTGTATGGATAGGGTTATTGATTGCAACCAGCAAGGCGCAAGCTTGAATCCCAACGCCAGGCTGTATATGTTTTGTATAAGTACTAATTGTGTAATTTTGTATACAAAAAAAATAGCTTAATGACTTGAATTATACATATATTCATTGGATTTTTTTGTTTGTTTGTGTCGATAGCACTTGACTTGGTGTAAATACTTTGTGTGGATAGCACTTGACTTGGTAAATACTTTTTTTCTTTCTCAATGGCACTTGACTTAGTAAATTCAACTCACTTGTAGATGATTCTTTCTCCAAGAAATACTCAATCAATCAATATCTCTCTCTTTTTCCTCTAAATTATCTCTATAGGATATGCTAATCTATGTATGGGAGAAGGGGAGTGCTTGGGAAAATCAGCAAGTTTTTCAAAAAATCGATATCATAAAATATCTAACGATTTTTAATACAATTATGTATATACCTTTTTATGAGTAAAAGTGTTCAAAAAATCGAGAAATTATAGAGAATGCAGGTTTTTTTAAGGATCACTTTAAGGAGGTTTCCAAGCAGTGGAGAAGGATAGTCATGGCTATGGCGTAGCTAGTGAATCTTGATAGCAGTTGAAAAGTAGCGAAGCACGTGCGCTAAAGTCCGTCTCTATATAGACATTCTAGAGCCTATACCAGATTCTTTGCCATTTGTTACAATTTCATCGTGATTCTGATCGATGATCATGCGACGTTCTGTAGTTCAATTGCTTCTGTGGGTATATACTCTACTATACGTGTGGAATGTGCAACGACATTGCATGAGCGTGGGTGCGGGCGGTGGGCCACTGATGGCAGATCTTGCTAGTTCTGTGCTTGACGTGCGAGGAGGCGTGTGTCTTCAGGCAATCGTCCTATTACTGGGCATCCTGATGCACTCTCCATCTTCTCGATGCTTCTCTCTTTCACTCTCTTTGAGTCGATTATGACATGAAACGACTATAATGAATGAGCACAGTCAGTGCTCTAAACTAACCCAGAAAGGCTTTCGTGCCAATTGTTGAAACAGTCATTTCGTTCAAAGTTCGGAGCCATGTACCTTTACTACAGTACTGATTTTAGTTTAAATTCTATCCTGATAAAAAACGTTGAGGTGCATGACGTAGTCTTTTGAGCTGGAATATTCTTACGATAACTTTTGGGTGGAATATAAGGCAACTTCTCGGTTGGCGCTTGTCTTTCTTTCTCTTCGAGATTCTGAAATGAAACGACTCAAAAAGAACGATCGTAGGCCTCTAGAGCTCTAAAGTATCCTATAGCGGCTTCCATGCCAATTGCTGGGTCAATTCGTTCAAAGTTTGAAATTTTTTACTTTTAAAAGTTACACCGATTTTGTTAAATAGTTCATATATGTATAGAGTTTATTATAATGATAAACGCTCAGGTGCTGTAGTCTTTTGGGCTGAAGTATTCTTAGGATCACTTTTGGGTAGAATATAAAGCCGGTATCGATGTCTAATCTGAGATGAAAGCCCATAGCTGCAGCTTATGACTAGAAAAAATAGCAAGAATATTAAACACTAGTCGATTTAATCTGTTTCTCGGTCTGTCTGGCTCAGTCAATAGTGCAGCAGTACCAAGAAACTCCACTGAAAAGCAGGAATTTGAGTTCTCGGCGACCAGCTAGACTTAGTCCTTGAAGCAAAATTTCTTCCAGAATCCAGAAGAAGCTCCCGACTGACGCATTACGAAGTTGCCCAGGATTTCAGGAATAGTCAGTCAATCAAGGGTTTCTTCCAAAACTCTTCAAGCGATTAGAGTTGTAAAGGCATGCAGTACTGATTTAATCTTGACACTTTACGACAACTATTTAGGCTTTCACGAGTTGCTAGTATCGCTTCTGAGCTCGCAGTGCAATTTTCGCTAAAACAGATTTTGGTTTTTTTCACAACATTCAGCTTTAGTGCTGATTGTTCGGGCTTAAAAGCTTCTCGTTCATTTTGGGCATCTCTCTCTCTCTCTCTCTCTCTCTCTCTCTCTCTCTCTCTCTCTCTCTCTCTCTCTCTCTATTTAGTAGTTATAAGAGCATCAAAATTTCAAACGGCCTTTCCTACTCTACACCAAACACAAGGTACAAGATGATTGAAAATAACAGCTGGAGAGAGAATACCATGCCCGCCATTGCAGTGGCTCCAAAGCCAAAGAGGACATTGCATGTTGAAAATATTGGAAACCTTTCGGTTGCTCTCAAGGATGCTGCAACTATTCCCGATGCCTATCTTCAACCAGAAGGCTTGAGACCCGACGTTCCCTATGATGGGTTTTCAAAAGAAACTGAGCTACTTCCTGTTCTTGACTTACATAATTTAAGCACAGGAACGGCGGATGAAAGGCAAAGGATCGTTAACGACATTGGATATGCTTGCAAAGAATGGGGATTTCTTCAAATAATCAACCATGGAGTACCCCTCAGGCTGATTGAGAAG
Source organism: Diphasiastrum complanatum (assembly GCA_029204225.1). Classification (NCBI taxonomy): domain Eukaryota; kingdom Viridiplantae; phylum Streptophyta; class Lycopodiopsida; order Lycopodiales; family Lycopodiaceae; genus Diphasiastrum; species Diphasiastrum complanatum. The sequence continues at coordinate 45,153,201 of CM055112.1, forward strand.
TTAAGAGAACTAGCAATCATTTTCTTTAATCTACCAGCGGCAGAAAAGGAGAAAGCATCGGCTGGACAAGTGGGATATGAGGGCAGACATGCTTACATGCCAGAACGAGTCCACTGGGTAGAAACACTGACTTTTGTTTCTGGACCGGTTTCAAATGTAGAAGACATCCTAAGGTTGACATGTTTAGATTACACGGAAGAGTTCATGTAAGAACTTGAATACATCTCTCTCTCTCTCTCTCTCTCTCTCTCTCTCTCTCTCTCTCTCTCTCTCTCTCTCTCTCTCTCTCTCTCTCTCTCTCTCTCTCTCTCTTTATATGCCTGACATGCATTGAGATCTCTACAGAGGAAGAGCTGCTGCCTCTTGTGGAAGGTTGCATGTTCTTCTACATAAGTACTAAAATTTGTATTCATAGTGGGGCTAACAAATTATAACAAACGAAGGTTCATATTCTACTTTTATCAGTGTACCGTGTAACGAGGTCCGTGTATAGATCCTAATCACCTTCTTTAGCTAGACTGTGTGATAATATTCAGTTCTGTTATAATTTAAACGGCACGAAAATGCTTCTGACTGAAACTTTGTTTGTTGTATATTAGAAGGTCTGTCAATGATTATATTCATGAGATGCAAAAAATTGTGCTGGTATTGCTGAAGTTGATGGCAGAGAGTCTGGATCTAGAGAAAACGTTTTTTGCCCAGCACTTTGAGAAGAATTCTACATCTGTAACACGCTTCAACTACTATCCACCGTGCCCACAACCATCAATGGCCTTGGGGCTATTTTCCCATGTAGATTCGAACAGTGTAACAATATTGAATCAGGATGAAATTGGTGGCCTTCAGATCTTCAAGGATGGAAAATGGTTTTCAGTGAAACCTTCGGAAGATGCTCTGGTTATTAATGTTGGAGATTGCTTGCAGGTTAGTCGTCAACTGTACTTGCTTCTTTTACAGCAAATCTTTTTTACATGGAATCAAGGCTTTAAGATGCTTCTGTTAGCCATCTGCTGATGAACTCACTGGAAAGTATGCTGTAACCTCTCATAATATTCGGTCCTCGTAATATTTCGCAGGCTTGGACTAATGGCCACTTCAAAAGTGTGGAGCATCGAGCTGTTTTGAACTCAGTCAAGCCCCGGATTTCGATTGCGTTTTTTAGCAGTCCCCATGTACATGCCGTCATGGCCCCTCCCATGAAGTTGGTGGATGACAATCACCCTTTGCTATACAGACCGTTCACTTGGGCAGAGTATTTTCCCAGGATGCAAAAAAAGCGCATGGAAGGAAAGGTTGGCATTGATACGTTTATGAGACTCGACCACAAAGAAGACGAAGACTCCTAGCTTCAAAACTGTTTTAAAATCATCTCGTGCTTACTGTAATATCATGCACGAAAATCAATTTACAGGAGAAAGGAACGCCTGCGAGTTTTATAACAAGGTTCAGGTTCTCCAAATTAAAGATAACCCTTCCATCTATTGAATCCCAAAACATCTGTAAAATCCACTTCGTCACGATTTACTGTATAGAATCAATAGCTTCAGGAGCTTTGAAAATTGACATGCACAATCGATCGTGGCGAATAAAGATACATATGTATCTCTCTCTCTCTCTCTCTCTCTCTCTCTCTCTCTCTCTCTCTCTCTCTCTCTCTCTCTCTCTCTATATATATATATATATATATATATATATATATATATCTTTGTGTGCATATATGAAAATTTGTATCATATTGATCACACTTTTGTCATTCTCTTGCTATGATTATAGTAATGCTCTGTGGAAACATACTCTCCGCTTGCCCATCACTTAAATCATAGTCTGTGCATGCTGTGAAATAGATAAAACTTGAAACTGTGCTCACAGACAAAGTCTATAGCTGCCTCCAAAGAACCTTCCAGCCTTAAAAACAGATACTTTACTTTGGGTGAGTTATAATCTGTAAAGAAAATGGCTAAGTGGCCTGATACTGAGCCAAAGGCATCCTTCAAATGTGATAAAAAAACACGAAGCGAGCTGTTCGTTGAGATGGTGATGAGTTCCCCCTCCTTTCCTTGAGGCGGGCAGTTCGACTCCAATCAGCCCAACAAATGAGCACACACAAAAGAAAACAAGAGAAAAGACTATGTTTGTTGCCATGCGGTTTCACACTAAAGAGTATAGGACCATTTCAAAATATGCACTTATCTCTCTATTTTAAATCCTAGTTATTTTAAGGTCATTCCCATGTGAAATAATAATTATCCTTCATTTTACTAATAAAAGATGGGAAAGCCCATGAGCATACAAAAAGATTATTAAAGTATATAAAATGATACGGTAGAACGACAGAAATGAATTTAGCTAATTAAAAACTTAGTAAAACTTAAATTAGTAAATTAATTACTCAAAAACCAACTACTTGACGTAAATCACTAACTAAAATAGATCCACTAGTAGGTAATGTAGGAAGCTTTGAGACGTTCGCTCTTGCAAATTGAGCTCGTCGAAGAATTGAAAGCACCTGTGAACATGTTAATGCAATAGAAATACGCTGACGATAAAAAGAAACAATGACAGATGGTAAGGTAATGCTTTGTCCTTGGCGTTTCACCATAAGCTCCCCACATAAAGACAAAAAATCATTAAATTTCTTGTAAAGACAACCATATGTTTCCAAGGCAAAGAGGATGAAATCTTCATCGGGTGCACGGTCATTATAATCTCACTCCTTTTCTTGAGTTGCGTGAGATGTAGCGGCCCCTTGCGTGGTGGAAGAACGACGAAGGAGGTACTGACGAGAGGGATCAGCGATTAAAAAAAATTTCCTAGAGTACGAATTCCCTCACGCGAGAGAACAAGGTCAACTCGTCGTCGAGAAGATTGCATCGTCGAGAAGATTCAAAGGAAGGCACAAAAGGCTTGGAAGTAAACCTCGAGCGGTGCGAAGAGCGTGTTGAAAAGCAAAGTTGCCAGTCTCCACATGAGCCCTCTAATCAAGAAGAAGAGGCTGGCAGCCCAGATTCCGAGAAAAGCAACTGTTGCAATGCAAGCAATAGATACTAGGCCAACACCACTGGAGGAGGCAGAAAGAAAAAAATTTCGCTTAAAAAATTGACCTTCACAAGTGTCAAATGTTTCTGGCCCCAAAAGACGACCAAATACGCCCAATAAAGTATCATCAAAGTCAAGAAGTAAGGATATGTGAAGGAGAAACACAACGTAGAAGATAACTAGGACATTTGAAAGCACTGAGTGAGAATTCCAAATGCAACTTGAGAATTTGTAAGCTTTGGCAACATATCAAAATGACGAGCAAATCCATCTAGAGCGTCCCACATAAATGAAGTGACATATCCAGAAGAACCAATGGGAACACCCAATGCTTTAATCCCAAGCTGAGGAGTAATGAAACCTTCAAGCAAGGAGATATCTGTTGGAAGGCCTTTTGGGCACCAAGCAACGCACTTAGACCTGTTCACTGCAAGCCCAATAGAAGAAATTTAAGTTGAGAAATGCAAAAAAACAGGGACGACTTTACTATCAAGCGTCACAATATGAGTATCATCCGCAATAGAGGGGAATAAACAGGAGGAAAAAGATGAAGTTGTAGCAAGCAATGCGCGATAATGTGCCAAATCAAATAGAGGACCACCTAGGGGATCCTGTCGAGTGTTATCAGGAAGAAAAGCCTATCCTCAAAATATATGAGTACTTTGCAAAATCATTGTTCCAAATTTGTAATATCTGTACGAGACTGTTGGGGAGAAGATCACATTACACATTACATGGTACACATCTTTCTTCATCATGCAACTTATTTTGCAAAGGAATATGAGAGCTTAAGTATCTGGTCATCACAAGACATGGAAAAATCACATTGGCAAGCAAGAGGAGCATTTCATAGAGCCACAAATCATAGTGGACATAATTCAAAAAATCTATATTTAGTACAAATATTCTAGTGGTTTTACAGACGAGCACAATTTAAAACTAAGAACTCGCTAAACTTTATGATCTTTCATAAAGCATTCAAATTTATAAGAAAAGAGAGATCCTCGTGATAAAATGGAAAACATGTATATTACAGATATATATATATGTGTATATATATCTATATATATATATATATATATATATATATATATATATATATATATATATATATATACACTCTACTTAATTTCAATTTTCATCATCTCCAAGTTTGAGATGCATAGTATTTTCATGAAGGAACAATCTCCTTTCATATGGATCTAAAGACTGTATATGCACAACATACCACTCAGGAAATATAAAAAACATTCTGAAATCTTTTCCACAAGGAAAATTACTAGATTTCAAGAATATTCTTCCATCTCGATTCTTGACCAGATTATGAGTTCCAAATTCTACAATCAACCTAGTGATTAAAGACCAGTATAACACTTGTCTTTAACAAATATAAACTTTATACAATCACCTAGATTCACATCTAGAGATTATAAAGTTCTGCTAAATTCCAACTGAATTCAGTGGTTATCCTTGACATTACTTAGACTCTGTCATCCAATATATGTATGTGAACTCACTAGGATATAGTCAATAACTTAGGATATTTCTCCTTTAAGAAATATATCAAGAATCTTCTATATTCTATGCACAGTTCTCATAGATGAATCCATTAACATCTAATCAGGAGTAATATTACTCAAGTCAATTGTAAATGATTCAAAAATCTTAGATGTCTAGGTGCATATCTCAATTATACATGTACAACACCACATTCAGATCTTCTTCTAAACCATAAATAAGTTAATGAATTATCCTTTCAACAGAAAGAGACATTAACCTACAAGTAATTGTTCCAGCCATTACTTGTTCATATGTCTGTGCACTCTGACTAGTTTAAATATACGATATAAACTCAGTACATAGGAAACACATAGTAGATCCACAAGATTAAGATATACATAAGCAACTTATCCAACTATGTTCCTATACATAAACATAAGCTATAAACTGACAGATATCCACAATTTGCATATGTTACTCACATAACTCACTGAGAATCTTACAACTCAGCTACAAAAGAACTCTATTTCTCATGAGTAAATAATATATCTAGGAAATCTTTGAAGTGAATAACTCCACATCACAAGTTCCAATCATCTAACTCTTATTAACAAAATTTCTTCTACCAATCAGTCTACAGCAGATCTTAGCGTACAAACCAAGATTAGGCTAACTTATACAGACATCTTTGGACATAGAGTTAAGATTAAAACTTTATTGCACTGATCCAATCCATAACAAAATGATACTTGGTAACAATCAGTGAAATTTAATCTAATCTCTACCACTACTTCCCATATTCATGAATATCTCACAGCTCTAACCCCAAAACTCCTCTAGTTCCAAATTAATCAAAATAATCACTTAGAGAGTTCCTCTATTTCAAACTGGATAGTTTTACCTTTGCACACATACAAGATTTTTTCCCAAAATCAATGCAAATGGCTGAATCCTTGAAAGACTTATTCCTATCTTTTCTTCTCCTCTTTTAAAAAAGAAATTTCATAATTTAGATTTAAAAGTTCTCAGGAGACAATGTATAAGATATCAAATATTCGAAAAAGTCAGTAATGAGTATCCAATACTATTACAAACCGAACTTTTTCCTCAGGATCACAAAATATCTTATCTAGAATGATAGAAATATTATCTCTCAATAATCCACTATCAAATAGAGACTAACGTTAGGGTTCAGGAAATCTAAATTCCGAGCCATATTCAAAAATCTTATATGGAAGTACAATATCATATAACTATAACAGTCCTTTAGAATAGAGTTCTACACTGGAAGAAATTATATGAATCTCAATCCAATTGTCATGTATTAAGAAAGTTCTAAAGAGTAGAGGTCTAATAAAATAGAGAAATAGATTTAAGGGCTTCCATATTTTGTAATTAATGAGATACTGGTCTACAGATCATTCTACCCAAGAATCTCCTTTAGAATCACTAATGTCCCATACCACTAGCTTTTCCTCCAAGAATCCTCTACATGCAGATCTATTTTGCCCAAAAGGTCAAAAAAGACTATTTGGCTATCCTATACCCAAATATAGGATCAAATTCACAACCAATTCCAGGAGATAGTCCTAACAATTGAAATCTCTCATGCTTCTTTAGTGTTACTCAAAGAATACCATTTCACATTGTATCCATCATGGACAAAACATAATGTATCATCCCAGTACAATAGAATGTATGACTAACCCAAAAGAAACATAGATTTCAACAAAACCGAATATCATATTGTCCTAGATATCCAATATCTCTTTCAGAATCGGTAAAAAGAACTTAATTCTTTCAACAAGTTAGAATTCTCTTGGTTGTTACAATCATTATAGAAAAATACTCTATAACTAAAAAGAATCCAAATTACTAGATTCATGTATGGAACACCTTCCATCTGCTTTACTTTGCAAGATCCAAATCCAATTGCAAAACAAAGATGGTTCCATAAATGGATTATTAGTCTTGCCACTACTTTCCCCTTAGAATCTTCGAATTCTCGAAATTCTAATTCACTCTGGGAAAAAGGAATCCAAATTCCTAGAGGCAATCTTCTTAAATGATTCCCAATTTCATTCTCATTTGTAATTAGTTATACTTCAGGAATTGAATGTAAATTAAATAATTGGATCATTAAGACCAGCAATTACCTACAACTCAAACTTCCACTTTTTCCCCCCTTCCAAAAATGGTTCAAGTTAACAAAACCCCAAATTTGTACTAAGAAAAAGTTCAATTTGGTATCGCTAACTTTAGCACTAATCACCCAGACAGTTTTGATTTGTTCATTAAGTGCCGCACTTAATCCTTGGCAAATCCCCTTATAGACCAGCATAGAAACTGTTCCATTAGATTTACATTATTATTGGTCCTTACTGATCCCAAAAACAAAAAATGCTCCTTAATTGACAGATTCACAAAATCTTCAACTAAAAGTGAAGGGTACACTGACCTTATAGAACTGATCGATTTCAACTCAATAAGATCATTCACATTATAAGTCATTTTTGTTTGATCAGTAACCAATGAATTTGAACAAATCGAATGCGTCCATGGTTTCTTCAAATTTTTCGTAAACTAGGATTTTCAAATTCCATCAATATGGACCTAAACTGTAAAAATCGACCAAACATCGAATTGACAATTCCATAGTTACCATCACATATTGGCAAAATTCTGAAACATCCAGCATGCATCCTACATGACATGCAGTGATTTCAATAAATCAATTTTTATGTAAATTGCCAAGAAACTGAGAAATTAGCTTTGGGATATTCAAAATCAGTTCGAAATGGACCAACTGTGAAAATCGATTATGAAGATCAATTTATCAAGTTCACAGGCACTGTCACATATCAAAATCATTTTGAAACAATCTGCATGCAACAAACTTGACATGCATTGACTTTTTCATTAAAAACAAAAAAAAAATCTCGTAATTAGCCTAGCCACTACAAAATCTGCTTTTTGATCTAAGATTGCCAAAAATAGCTTCATGCAAGAAATCTTCTGATCAACCTATTGATTACGCATGTAGCATGCATCCATGCATGCATACAGGTCTATCCATACATTTTCATCAACAAACATGCACTACACTGAGTTACAAGCATGCAAGCATCAGAACATTCCGAAAATTTTGTAATTTTTTGTTCAAAAATTGCCAAACTTGTTCATTAGAGAGGCATAGAAGCTTCTAACAGGTCCAGAAAGCAATCATAACCTCAGATCATGCAAAAAATGCATTTTTGGCCTCCTTCAACAAGCAAAACTTCAACATGATGGTGTCTAATGCTCACCTATCCAAATTGGATGCATGATGGCTCAAAACAGACGCAATACATCGTATCTTTAAGTTTGTAACAAGAACCAACAGGTTCAGACCACCAATTGAGAGGTATTCATGCTCAAAAATCATAAAGAAAGACACTAATTTTTGGTGTTTTGAGCCTCCTAATGGTATCTAAACCCTTCCAAACTTCATGACAGCTCAGGAACAGCTTCATTACATCTCTGAAAACGTTCAAACATCAAAAAAATCTTGGGTTTTGACCAATTTTCATCAAAATTTGTGGGGAAAATCCACAAACTCGTGCAATCAGATCCAAATCCCTGTAAATACAATGCATGCAAGCACTAAGAGTCCTGATTCTAGTCAAACATGGTTTCTATAGCCCATTCATGGTCCAAACACCCCAATTTTTGGTCGAAAATCACTATCTATTCAACCTTTTGACTATTCCAACATCATGCAATCATTAAATCCTACTATTAATGACTATAAAATAGCAAGTACAATCTAGAAAACGTACTACACTAGTACCTATGATCCATTCCAAGCCTAGGTGAAAAATTCACTAAAATCATCAAAAATCCTTTGATTTCCCCTATAGCAGGTTTCACCAACCAAAAATTGTCCCAAATTTGGCCTACGGTACCCATAGCGAATGTAGCCCATCATTAGGTCACCCGCACTCCGCTCGATAGAATGGTGATGAAAACTCTCTAAAACGCCTTTCTCCCTGCTTTGTGATGTCACTTTGTCCGCTAGCTCTGAGCAGCCAGGTTCAGGGATCATTTTGGCCCAAGGATGGCCAAAAAAGATGCCTTCTAGCCAAAGTTATCCCTTTCCAAAGGGTGACTTGCAAATTTGAACCATTTCTTCAAAAAGAAGATTTTTAATGAAGTAAGGTCCAACTTGGACTCCGGGTTCCTTCATGCACTTCAACATGAAAATTTTAATGAAGAAATGCCATTTTCTCTACTTCAAGGCACTTCGGGCCCTTTCAATCACATCCCAGTGGTCATTCCTCATCATGTGGCCCACGTTGATTGTGAGACTTGTTATCCTGGCCATTGATCTCTTGGATGGCCGATCCTGCAGCTACGAACCGCTTTGAACACCCAAACTCACTCCTCAACACACCGAGTCCTCCCTTTACGCTATAGTCCTACTCGTGTTGGCCACGCAACAGTCCCGTGACTCTCTAAGGGTAGGTGCCTTGGATTAAGGTACTAGTGTCCTTGGTTAAGGGCAGGTAGGTGTCTATGCCTTGGATGGAGGTATGGAACCTAGAGAGGTATTAGAAAGTCATTGGATGACTATTTTTCTAAACCTTGGGTCTCAACCTTGAACCATATCACTTTATTGGTCTAGGACCAAAGTATACATGCACAACTTGGGCAATGGGACCTAGTAGGAGGGCATCCTTCTAAAGTGTCCATTGAGTTCCCAACTCCCACAAGAAAGGCATTCAAAGAGTCATAGGTTATAGATGGAGCCTCTTGACCTTCCATAAGCCTATGGAGGCTCTTGGAGATTCTTTAACTCCCCTAGGCTTCTCTCTCTTTCATTGGATGAGCATGGAACTCCATAGTGCATTGGAGGGGTCCATGGGCCATCTATATGAGGGTAGTAAGGTGCCCATTTGGAGGGAAATATCTCTCTTGTTTGCTTTGCTTATGCTCTAGTGTTGCTACTAGTGTGTAGAGTGCTTTTTTGTGGTAGTATGCTTAAGGATTGGATCTTGCTTATAGTATGGGACATAAGTAGGGTCTGGATCTTGAGAATGCTATGGAGTGTTGTAGTATGCTTGTGATTTGTTTATGGTTAGCAAAGGGGTGCTAGACAGGTCTTGCTTGGAACTTGGATCTAGCTATGGTTGGGCGGTGAATACTTGAGACCAGCTTGTCATCTATCTTTGTGTTTAAAGAGTAGGGACACAGGTGGAGGAGAGATCCTTGGAGGCTTGCAGATCCTTACTTCCGGAGGCATCCTAGCTTGGAGTTGGGGAGCATCTTGAAGCTTGCAGGTTGCTTGGAGGACATTTGGAGGCTCTACCTTGAATTTGGAGGACTTCCTCACCTCTACTTGTAAAAGTGGTACTAGAGCTAGACAAGGGATGGTAACTTTTCGAAACTTCTTCAAGTTCTATTAAGATCACCAACTAAATTTTTTTTGGGAAAGATTATAGGCTTTTCTAGTTGTAGGAAGCTTGTAGTTGAAGTACCCTATGAATCTAGTTCTCTTTGGAAGAGAGTAGTGATGCTTATAGAATTGTTTAGGGGCTGATTTTTTATCATGTTAGAGAAGTTTTAAAGTGGGCTTTGGATTTTTAAAAGTTCTGAAAAAAAATTTGTGGGATGAGTAGAGGAAGTCTTCTTTTACATACACAAATTTTTTTGGCAAAAAGATTGATTCTAGCTATGTGTTTTGATCAAAACTAGTGTTTCTTTTTGCATAAATGAAGTGTTTGAAGTTCTGATTCTCATTTTGAAGTTTTGTTTTTCATACCTATAAATTTGGAAATCAGATCTGAAAAGTGAAGTTTTCATTAGTTACACCTTTCTATCTCCTAGTTTCATGAAGATGGTAATATAGGAAGAGAATGGTAGTGTAACTTCGTGCACAAAACAAGATTTGAAGTTCTATTTTTTGTCATTATGAAGTTTTGATTTTTCAAATTATAAATATGAAAATTGAAATTTTCATAAAGCTTCATTAGTTATCCATTTCTAGACACTAGTTTCATGGACTTGGAAATCTAGAATAGTGATAAATGTGAAAACTTTGGTTGCTTTTGAAATGACAAATGAAATTGGAATTGGAATGGGAACTTTATGTAAACATTAGCTTGGATTAGTTAATTGAAGTTTATATATAGATTTGTTTTTATTTTTGCTTTTGATTAAGGCAAATGTAGCTTGTTGTTGTTTTCCTCTTAAGCTTGGATTAAGCTTGCAAATAGTAGGCTCGGATTGAGCTTACAAACAATAAGATTGAATGAATAGAAGTAAATGCTTTTTATTTGCATTGGATGTAACAATTGAAGCATTTCTATCATTCTAATTTGAGCACTTGTTGTTGTATTTGCATAATAAGAAAACACACAACCAACTCTAAATAATCAAACCAATGAAAATCCAACATTTGATCTATCAAACTCATCCAATGTGGCACAAGCTCTTGAACTTTTATACCAACAAATTCAAGCCACTAATAAGCAGCTTCTTGAAACTAATCAAAGAAACCAAGACTTAGAGTCTAGGTTAGCCAATCAGAAGAAGCATGTAGTTCCACCTCCCATAAAAGTGTTCAAGGGGGAAAAGAAAGATAAGAACTTTCAAGTGGTAAGTTCTTGGCTAAATGTTTGGAACAAATACTTTGCCATGAACCAATTCCTTGAATCCGAAAAGTTATCCACTGTCACCATGTTTCTTGAAGGAAGAGCCTTAGTTTGGTGGGATGACTTAGTTGCAAAGGGCAACCAACCTTGTACATGGGATGATTTTTGCAAGCTTTTTAGGGATTATTTTCTGCCACTTTTAGATGACTATGAACACTTCCAAAAGTTGAGTCATCTAACCGTGAATAAAGATTTGGAACAATTTATTCAAGATTTTCATGAGTACTTGAATCCACTTTGTAGTAACATTCCGCCTAAGGTACAAATGTTAATGTTCATTGACAGGTTACCAAAAGATTATCAAGTGGATGTCGGCGTAGGAACTATCCAAAAACCCTAGAAGATGCTATTGGGCTGCAAAATACTTTGATAACACACCTAAGTCACCTAGGAGTCAACAACCAAGAAAAACTTTAAAAGCCATCAAGGTGGCAATGATAAAATTGAAGCTCGTAAGAAGAACCTGTGCTTCAACTGCAATGGTGAGGCCCACCTTGCACATGATTGCATCAAAAAACAAGCTTCAACCTCATGTAATCTATCTTGAAGTAATGAGATGAAAGTATTTTTTTCTTAGTTCTTTAGTCTTTGAACCTAATGACCTTAAGTGCATTAAAAGTAAAGAAATTGAACAAGGTAACCGTTAAGAATAGATATCACTACCACGGATGGATGACCTAATAGATTATCTTGGTGGTGCTGGGTACTTTACCAAGATAGATCTAAGGTCGAGATTCTATCAGATACGCATTAAGGCAGAAGATATACCAAAAATCGAATTTTGAACTCGCTTTGGTCACTACGAATTTTTGGTGTTGCCTTTTGGTTTGACCAATGCACTGGCAACTTTCCAATAGATGATGAACGATTTGTTCAGGCCATATTTGGAAAGATTCGTATAGTGGTATTCTTAGATGATATCCTAGTGTTCAGTAGACTTTGGCGGAACATAAAGAGCATCTTAGAATTGTCTGGGACATCCTAAAAAGGGAAAAGCTCTTTGCCAAAGAGTCTATATATGACTTTTTTACCAAGGAATTGTCCTACTTGGGGCATAAGATTTTCAAACGGGGAGTAGAGATTGAGGCTGATCGTATCCAAAGAGTTATTGATTGGCCTATTCTCACCACAGTTTGGAAAATCAAGTCTTTCTTGGAGTTTGTAAGATTTTTCCATCAGCATATTCTCCAATTTGCTCAACTGGCATTTCCCCTTAACCAGGCCTTGAAAGGCTATAAGAAGCTAAGCCGGAGGGCTAAGAGTCCACTAGTGGTGTGGACGGAGGATATGAATAATTGTTTTGAGTTGCTTAAGAAAAGTGTCACTTCGGCACCAATACTAATCATTGGCGATCATAATAAGCCTTTTGTGGTTATGATCGATGCCAGTGATTATGCTATTGGAGTTGTTTTGATGCCGGATGAACATCCTGTGGCTTACGAAAGCAAGAAACTCAATCCTGCTCAATCTAGGTATTGTACCTATGAGAAGGAACTATTTGCAATTGTTCATTCATTGAAAAATTGACGACATTATTTGTATGGAGCCAGATTTAAAGTTTTGACGGATCATCAGACTCTTCAATATTTTTGTGATGTTACAGATTTAAAGTGGAGGCAAGCTAGATGGGCTGAGTTGATACAAATCTTTGACTTTTCTATACGTTATTGTAAAGGAAGTCAAAATACTCTAACAGATGCTTTGAGTCGGTTACCGGTTATTAATCAATTGTGCTTTACTGTTATAAAACCGGAGTTGTTTCAGTCTCTTCAAGGACTATATGAGTCCGATCATTTTTTTGGAAAGTACTGGCAACAAGTACTTTCGGGAGTCGATTCAGGTTTGCAAGATTCCTCGAATCAGGGAAAGACTAAAACGGATTTCCTAATTCAAAACATGATTTTGTTTCGTAAAAGAAAGGTGTGTGTACTAGAAAATGACACTATAAGGGCCCAAATCTTGCATGAGTGTCATGATAGTCCATGCGCAAGACATTCGGATATACAAAGAACACTTGACTTAGTTTGAAGGCAATTTTGGTGGCCTAAGATGAAAAGTCAGGTAGAGGCCTATGTAGTTAAATGTACTAAGTGCCAGTTAAATAGAAGAGAGAGGCTAAAAGCTAGTGGCCTGTTACATCCTTTAGATATTCCTACTGAAAAGTGGAAAAGTATATCTATGGATTTTGTGATCGGGCTTCCACGTACAGGGAAGGGCCACGATTCAGTTTGAGTCATTGTTGACAGACTTATGAAGTTTGTTCAATTTATCCCAATGAAAACTACTGTTAAAGCTTCAGAACTAGCTCAACTATTTGTTGAGAAGTTTTTCGACTATACGGGCTGCCTTGCGATATTGTGAGTGACCGTGACCCAAAATTCACTGGAAATTTTGGGCAAGCAGTATTTGAAAAGTTGGAAACAACTTTAAGTATGAGTTCTACAGATCATCCGAAATCAGAGGTCAAACGGAAAGGACCAATCAGACAATGGAGGATATGCTTCGAGCATATTTGGGCCATCGGCAGTCTGATTGGGAACAGTACCTTCCACTAGTGGAATTTGCATATAACAGTGCAAAACATTCAGCGAGCGGATTCAGCCCTTTCATGTTTATGTATGGTTTTCATCCTCGATCACCAATTAGTGTTGGCATGAAAAACCTGCGGGTGTAAGCCGCAGCTGATTTCCTTGCAGATATGCAAGAAATGTTACAGCTGGCCAAAGATAGCATAAGAAGAGCCCAAGACAGGGCAAGGCACTATGCTGATCTATCTCGGAAGCACAAGGTATTCATGGTCAATGACTGGGTGTTTTTGAGAGTCCCTAGTCATTCTAGGGGCTTGAAACTATTAAGTGTCAAAGTTGACGCCTAGGTATTGCAGTCCTTTTAAGGTTATCCAAGTGATAAACAAGGTCGCATACAAACTAGACCTTCCAGCTAACGTTGGAATTCATCATGTTTTCCACTTTAGTAAGTTGAAACCCTCGTTGAGAGTTGGGGACACCCTGGTCCCTGTGGAAGATCTAGTGGAACTTCTTCTTGATGAGTCTGTGAGTGGACCACCTGAACCCGAGGCGATTGTTAATAGCTGGCAGAGGACTCTACGGAGTAGAGTGCTTCGGGAATTTTTAGTCAAGTGGAGGGACAAATCAAAAGAGGAGAATACCTGAGAAAAGGAGCCTGATCTCCAGAAGAATTTTCTAAATTTTTCCCTACAAGAAAAAATTTAAGTTTAGGGGGAAGGAATGTTACATACATATATAACTAGCAGTACTTCAGACTCCTAATAGTCCATTTAGTATTGGGGGCTAAATGGCAAGGTACCACGTGACCCTTGGATAAGGGATACTCTTAATACTAAGGGTAGGTGTCTTAGATTAAGGTACTAGTATCCTTGGTTAAGGGTAGGTAGGTGTCTATGCCTTGGATGGAGGTATGGAACCTAAAGAGGTGTTAGAAAGTCATTGGATGACTATTTTTCTAAACCTTGGGCCTCAACCTTGAACCATATCACTTTATTGGTCTAGGACCAAAGTATACATGCACAACTTGGGCAATGCGACCTAGTAGGAGGGCGCCCTTTTAAAGTGTCCATTGAGTTTCCAACTCCCACAAGAAAGGCATTCAAAGAGTCATAGGTTATGGAAGGAGTCTCTTGACCTTCCATAAGCCTATGGAGGCTCTTGGAGATTCTTTAACTCGCCTAGGCTTCTCTCTCTCTCATTGGATGAGCATGGAACTTCATAGTGCATTGGAGGGGTCCATGGGCCATCTATATGAGGGTAGTAGGGCGCCCATTGGGAGGGAAAGATCTCTCTTGTTTGCTTTGTTTATGCTCTAGTGTTGCTACTAGTGTGTAGAGTGCTTTCTTGTGGTA
This sequence comes from Diphasiastrum complanatum, assembly GCA_029204225.1. Classification (NCBI taxonomy): domain Eukaryota; kingdom Viridiplantae; phylum Streptophyta; class Lycopodiopsida; order Lycopodiales; family Lycopodiaceae; genus Diphasiastrum; species Diphasiastrum complanatum. The sequence continues at coordinate 45,168,309 of CM055112.1, forward strand.
GTATGCTTAAGGTTTAGATCTTGCTTATGGTATGGGACATAAGTAGGGTTTGGATCTTGAGATTGCTATGGAGTGTGGTGGTATGCTTGTGATTTGTTTATGGTTAGCAAGGGGGTGATAGAACCAACAGGTTCAGACCCCAAATTGAGAGGTATTCAAACTCAAAAATCATCAAAAATACACTGATTTTTGGTGTTTTGAGCCCCCTAATGGTATTTAAACCCTTCCAAACTTCATGACAACTCAGGGACAGCTTCATTAGATCTCTGAAAACGTTCATACCAAGTTTTGGCTGAGAATTTTGAAATCTACCCCAAAATTAGTCCAAAAAAACATCAAAAAACTTTGGTTTTTGACCAATTATGATCAAAATTTGTGGGGAAAGTTCACAAATTCGGACAATCAGATCCAAATCCCTGTAAATACAATGCATGCAAGCACTAAGAGTTCTGATTCTGGTCAAACATGGTTTCTATAGCCCATTTATGGTCCAAAATCACTATCTAATCAACCTTTTGACTATTCCAACATCATTCAATCATTAAATCCTATCATTAATGACTATAAAACAGCAAGTACAATCTGGAAAACATATTATACCAGTACCTATGATCAATTCCAAACAAAACACTTCAATTCTAGGTGAAAAATTCACTAAAATCATCAAAAATCCTTTGATTTCCCCTGTAAGCAGGTTTTACCAGTCAAAAATTGTCCCAAATTTGGCCTACGTTACCCATAGCGAATGTAGCCCATGATTAGGTCACCCGCACTCCTATCGATAGAATGGTGATGAAAACTCCTTAAAACGCCTTTCTCCCTGCTCTGTGACGTCGCTCTGTCCGCTAGCTCTGAGCAGCCAGGTTCAGGGATCATTTTGGCCCAAAGATGGCCAAAAAATGTGCCTTCTAGCCAAAGTTATCCCTTTCCAAAGGGTGACTTGCAAATTTGAACTTCTTCAAAAAGAAGATTTTTAATGAAGTAAGGTCCAACTTGGACTTCGGGTCCCTTCATACACTTCAACATGAAAATTTTAATGAGGAAATGTCATTTTCTTTACTTCAAGGCACTTTGGGCCTTTTCAATCACATCCCAATGGTCAATCCTCATCTTGTTGCCCATGTTGATTGTGAGACTTGTTATCCTGGCCATTGATCTCTTGGATGGCCGATCCTGCAGCTACGAACCGCTTTGAGCACCCAAGCTCATTCCTCAACACACCGGGCCCCCACTTTACGCTATAGTCCTACTCGCGTTGGCCGCGCGACAGACCCACGACTCTCTAAGGATAGGTGCCTTGGATTAAGGTACTAGTATTCTTGGTTAAGGACGGGTAGGTGTCTATGCCTTGGATGGAGGTATGGAACCTAGAGAGGTGTTAGAAAGTCATTGGATGACTATTTTTCTAAACCTTGGGCCTCAACCTTAAACCATATCACTTTATTGGTCTAGGACCAAAGTATACATGCACAACTTGGGCAATGGGACCTAGTAGGAGGACGCCCTTCTAAAGTGTCCATTGAGTTTCCAACTCCCACAAGAAAGGCATTCAAAGAGTCATAGGTTATGGAAGGAGTCTCTTGACCTTCCATAAGGCTATGGAGGCTCTTGGAGATTCTTTAACTCCCCTAGGCTTCTCTCTCTCTCATTGGATGAGCATGGAACTCCATAGTGCATTGGAGGGGTCCATGGGCCATCTATATGAGGGTAGTAGAGCGCCCATTGGGAGGGAGAGATCTTTCTTGTTTGCTTTGCTTATGCTCTAGTGTTGCTATTAGTGTGTAGAGTGCTTTTTTGTGGTAGTATGCTTAAGGTTTGGATCTTGCTTATGGTATGGGACATAAGTAGAGTTTGGATCTTGAGAATGCTATGGAGTGTTGTGGTATACTTGTGATTTGTTTATAATTAGCAAGGGGGTGCTAGATAGGTCTTGCTTGGAGCTTGGATCTAGACTTGCAGGTCGAGGCATCCTAGCTTGGAGTTGGGGAGCATCTTGAAGCTTGCAGGTTGCTTGGAGGAGATTTGGAGGCTCTACCTTGGATTTGGAGGACTTCCTCACCTCTACTTGTAAAAGTGGGCCTGAAGGCGATACCCGTCGAAGGCAGCTTGGTAGCCTGAAATAGTTGCACCTGCTAGGTCAAGAAGTCTGTCTCATGTTGGGTGAGCAGTTTGTTTGTGGGCACTGACTGGACGAACCACTCTGTTTTCTCTCTTTGGAGGCTTGTACCTCCGCTTCGAGGCATTGGTTCTCAGTTTTGGCCACTAATAACTGGGTCTAAAGTGGGGCAAGCTACTGTTGTGCGACTGTTGAGCTTCTTGGACCTTGGCGGCCGCATTCGTCATAGATTTGTAAAGGGCTTTTATGTAGTCCTAGAGGCTCATCTCGTTCTTCTGCAGCTTCTGGACCTAAGCTTTCTCTATCTGCTCGTGTTGTTGTGCCACTTGTAGGTCCTGTTGGAGCTGTGTAAGATTCGCATGCAACTTGGTATTATTGGTTGCGAGTTCGGCCGTCCAAGGTAGATTTGGCTGCTACGAGCCCATGTAGAAATGTGCCCCCAAGTGCTGGTAGGCTACAGTTACGTCCTTAGGAGCGGTTGGTGTTGAAATGCTAGCTAGGCTTGGCTGAGATGTGGTCCCTAGTGTAGTTTCATCATCGTCCTCATCTTCTATCAAAATTTTTGGAGGTGCCATACCATCAAGTGCGGTGGAGTCGGCACGCAGAGGTGAGGCTATGAACTCAGCAGTTTGAAATGCGTCATCATCGAATGGTATATCGGACTTGACATTCTGGATGGATTCATCAGTGGGGGGAGTGGATGGAAGGACGGAGGGGTGAAGAGGAAGAGGGATGGGCTATTCGAAAGAAGAGATGATGTTGTGCATGGAGAACTGGAGAGTGGTGTCAAGGATGGAGGGAGAGGTGGGCGGTGTGAAACTGATGTATTCATGAAAGCAAGGGTTCCGAGAGACAACTAGGAGTCTTGTGGATCAATGGAGATGGGAGCATTGGATACAAAAGAGTCAAGTGAGGTGGGGGGGAATGGAAGAATCAATGGTGATGGACGTTATAATGATCGCCAAGTGAAGATCTTCGAGAATCTTGTCACATGCAAACCAAAAAGGACACTTGTGGAGCATAAACCAAAAGGACTCCTGTGGAGTATAAACCACCCAACCAATGGAAATGGCTAGTCAATACCCTAACCACTTTACCTCCAAGCCACAACGAATGAATACAAGAGAGGAGAGGATCTTGGCTCATAAATTTGAAATTCCAATAGGGAGATGAGTGAATTTCCATGGTATATATTCTCTCCAAGAGGAGAGAATAATCCCCTTAGGATCCCCATGCAATCCAATAATAAACTATTGATATCATGTTCTTGCATTATAGCAATCAAACACCATGCAAGTGCTCCTATGTCCAAATATAGGTCTGGGCCCTCATATGATTATTAATTATTTTATCGACCACACTCGGAATGGTGAGGCATAACTAGTAACCACATACAACTGGAGTGATCGGCTATCCATGTCAAGAATTATTCCGAATCTCTCATACTGGACATGGACATAATATTCTTCCCCCCTTAAACCACTTTTGTCCTTAGAAGCGAAAACCGGGAAAGTTCTTCTTTATGCTTTCAACCCATTCCCATAAATCATCATCCTCAATCCGTCTCTAATCAAGCACTCAGAGTTAGAACAATTTCTCAATTGTTTATCTCTCGTTTTGAGTACCTTTTCAGGTTCCAAAGGAACACTAAGCAATAAGTCCTCCAAATGGGTAAGATCCTCCTTTGAACCAACTACGTCACCTTCATGTAAACATAATTTTAACCAGCTTACATGAAACATTGGGTAAGCAGTAGTCTTGTCCTGAAGATTTAGTTTGTAAGTTACTGAACCAATTTTTCTCATAATTCAAAATGGTCCACAATATCTGGTAGGCGATTTATAATGCTTTCTCGTATGCATAGTCTTCGAATCTTTAGGTATTCTAAGATATACCCACTCATCAACTTTGAAATCTCTGGGAGACCTCTTAAGATCAACATACTGCTTAGCTCTGTGTTGAGCACTCCCGATACAATCATGGGCCACTTGCAACATTTCATGCATATCATGCAAAAAATTCACAACTTTATGGATCTTAACAAACTTCGTCTCCACATGTACCGAAGATCTAGGTTGAAAACCGTACATAAGCATAAACTGACTATAACTAATAGCAGAATATTTCCTACTACTGTAAGCAAACTCAATCAAAGAAACATAATCTTTCCACTGAGATTGTCTGTGAGACACATATGTTCTCAACATATCATCCATAGTCTGATTAGTTCTCTCAGTCTGGCCATTTGATTCAAGATGATTAGTAGAACTAAACCTAAGCGAGGTTTCTAAATTATGGAATACAGCTGACCAAAAGTGACCTATAAATTTAGGATCTCTATCACTAACTGTATCACTTGGTAGTCCATAAAGCCTAAATAATCTTTCAACAAAGATTTGGACTAAATCAGAAGCCTTAGCAGTTGACTTGTTTGGTATAAAAGAGTCTAACTTAGTTAACCTGTCCACCACAACCCAAATAGAATCATTTTGGCGTTGGGTCATTGGAAGTCCAACCACAAAATCCATAGATATACTTCTCATCATTTCTAAGGGATAACCCTTCAGTCTTTAAGCGTTCAGATTTGGCTAGCTGACTACATTTAACCACATAAGACTCGACGAATGGCTTGAGTTTTGGCCAGTAAAACTCTCTTCTGACCAAGTCTAGAGTCCTGTGTATACTTGGATGTGTTAAAAATTCACAATTCTAGCTTGACTAGTTTTGGTCATATGACTTGTAAATAGTTAGATGGTCATGATGTGGCTTATCACACGTGCCAAATAGCATAGGATTCCATTCATAAGGATGTTCTCAAGTAGACCTAAGTGTTAGAACCTTTGGAATGAGTCCAAATTATGCTTAGATACAAGGGAGAAAAAATAGGAGCTATTTTTGGTAATTTTTGCATTGTTGAGGGATCTCCAAGATTCCAACCCTAACTTGGTAGGGATGAAAGATCCACCAAAATTAGCATTAGGGATAGGTTTAGGGCTACTCATACCTGCCCAAAACCGTGATGGATCTTGTATATATAGGTGATGATATCTCACCAAAATCAATCAAGCAATTTCATGATTTTTCTCTCATAATGGTGCAATTGCTCTCTATGTTCATAATTGTTTGAGTGCTTGTGATTACTAATGATTATAGGATTGAATGTAGGTCTGGTGTACAGTACTCAGACTGTGGGAGGCCGTACTTTCACACGTGTGAAGCCTTCTTCAAGGATTTGGGCCATTTAGTGAGGTTCAAGCATAGATTTTTGATGGATTTTGATGGTTCAACTTGTGCTAATCTTATGAAATCATAATCTATTGTTTCCCTCATCATTTCAAGTGTTTTAGGATCCTTATTTGCTGTAATTTTTACAGGATGACTTGCACAAAGAACGTCATGACACTCATAAAGAATCCTCTTTTTTATCTCATCATCCCCTGGTACACAAACTTTCCCATTCCAAAATAGTAACCCACCTCGGATAGAGAACTGTTCCTCTATCTTCTTATCTTTCCTAGGAACCTGAGACCCCTATGAGTAAATCTCTATTCAGTTCTTATTTTTTCATGTCTCCACTGTCTGATTGATGTAATCCAAGCTCTGATACCACTATAACGATTGCCAAGTAAAGATCTTTAAGAATCCACCCATATTTCCACTGATCTATATCTTTCACTGTGGCTTGGGGGTGAAGTGGTTAGGGTATTGACTAGCTATTTCCGTTGGTTGGGTGGTTTATGCTCCACAATGGTCCTTTGCATGTGACCGGATTCTTGAAGATCAATTGTTATATTAGTATCAAAGCTTGGATTACATCAATCAGATGGTGGAGAGAGGAAAAAATGAGAATGGAATAGAGATTTACTGGCAGAGGTCTCAGGTTCCTAGGAAAGATAAGAAGATAGTGGAACAGTTCTCTATCCAACATGACACTCATAAAGAATCCGTTTCTTTATCTCATCATCCATTCGTACACAAATTTTTTCATTCCGAAATAGTAAACCACCTCGGATAGAAAAATGTTCCGCTATCTTCTTATCTTTCCTAGCAACCTGAGACCCCTATCAGTAAATCTCTATTTCATTCTCATTTTTTCTTGTCTCCACCATCTGATTCATGTAATCCAAGCTCTGATACCACTATAACGATCACCAAGTAATGATCTTCAAGAATCTTGTCACATGCAAACCAAAAGGACACCTATGGAGCATAAACCACCCAACCAATGGAAATGGCTAGTCAATACCCTAACCACTTCACTCCCAAGCCACAGTGAATGAATACAAGAGAGGAGAGGATCTTGGCTCATGAATCTGAAATTCCAATAAGGACATGGGCGAGTTTCCATGGTATATATTCTCTCCAAGAGGAGAGGATAGTCCTCTTAGGATTTCCATGCAATCCTATAATAAGCTATTGATCTCCTGTTCTTGCATTATAGCAATCAAACACCATGTGAGTGCTCTTATAACCAAATATAGGTATAGGCCCTCATATGATTATTAATTACTTTATCGACCACGTCCGGAATGACAAGGCATAACTAATAACCACATACAACTGAAGTGACCGGCTATCCACATCAGGAATTATTCTGAATCTCTCATACTGGACATGGACATAACAGAAGGGGTGGTGAGAACTGTGGGTGATATCATTCTATAGGCGGAATTGGATATCAACGCTGATACCACTTTGTTGGAAAGAAGAGCAAGAAAATTTTTATGACCAAAACCGTGGATTACTTTGGAGTTAACGAGCAGTTTTTTAAGGATGGAGTCAGATTATTAGTGAAGGAGTCTTAGACTGTCATGAAAAAAAAATTGCAAAATTATTAGGCGTCTAAGACAGCCATGCAATTCTCTAATACTAATAACTTGATATGTAGAGAATGTAGAATCAATTTAGGTAAGTCGTTGTACTTGGAAGTATTTGGCTTGTGTGACAACTATACATGGTATATACGATCAACGAATCAGGGAATGTTGACGTAGACGAGGACGCTGCAAATCTCTCACTTCGCATTTTACGTGGTGGCTTTCTCTCACTTTGCATTTTTGAGAAGTGGCTGGGAACGTATCTCGTTGAAAATAGACGACTGTCAAGATTTTTCTCTCTCTTCAGGATTTTGCGAAAAAGCCAACAGTGCCCTTAAAAAGGCAAAGGTGCCCTTAAAACAATTTAACTTCTTCAAAATAGTTGAAAGGAAGAAGCTGAAGGCAAGAAGCCGACACTGTCGCAAAGTAGTTGAACTGTTGAACTATGCTGAAGTGTCACATTTCGGAAAAAGCCGACACTGTTAAAAACTTAGTTCATTTCTGTAGATTGTAGCAACACTTAGTGTATAAATGCAGACTGTTGCGACACTTAGTGTATTTCTACAGACTGTTGCGACACATAGTGTATTTTTGCAAAGTTGTTTCAAATGCTAATTCTTGGAAATTTTTGAAGATGGCCAAGTCTTCAATGATCTTCAAATTATTGAACTTAACATTTGAACTTAAAATATGATAGGATTGGTTACCCTTTGCTGGAGATCAGCCGAAAGCCCGTTGTAGACGTTCTTCAAATAATTTGGCTATCTAAATTATGATTCTTGCATATATCAGATGAGCAGACGTAGAACCAAAGTTGGTTTCACGATCAATAAACGTGCAAGAAAAATCTTAGTCATTCACCAAGGAGACAACTATGGGCTTAATCTCCAACAAAACCTTCAAGATCAAAAGAAAGTTCTTATGTCATACATACCAACACGGGCTATTGCAACGAAAAAGCAAAAGAGCTTTCGAAATCCGAAGGAAGCAAAAGGTCGCCTTTGCCCACTCCAAGCGCTTATGTTACATTTGTTAGAAGAGGGGCCACATGGCTACTGACTGCCCCAAACGACCATCTGCTTCTGATATTAAAATAGATCAGTGTTTTATGGGTAGATTAGATATGACTAAAATCGCTTAAGCTTTGGAACCTACGTAGTATGTGCCATCTTGATCCGTTAAGGGAGGTGTTTTTTTGGTGTGATTAGGTTTGTCTCTCAAACTAAGTTTTTCCCCCTATTTTTTTGCTGCGTTATTTTGATTTTCAAGAGATATGATTATTTATTCAACTTATCTGTGCTTTTTGCACCAGTGTGAGGATAAAATGATTTCGATTTGCACATCAGTCTAATCCCTTAAATGTATATAAGGGACATCATTGGGAACAGTCCCTTTCTATTTACTATGCCTAAAATTTACTTGACAGATAACTGAAATGACCAGAGGTCAGATCTTATTAGGAAGTGGGGCCATCTGTGCATTGTTCTAATTGAGTGAATGCCCAAAATTTTACCCTGACCAGAAGTCATGGAACATAACTAGCTGTTTTTTGTGAATATGTACACTTGCAAATGTTTTGTACTTGGTACAACATATCCAACATATATAAAGGATAGCCTATTTTGCACCGCGGTACTTTGGACTTGAAGATAACTCGGTCATCTTCAAGGTCTCGGAATATATATTCATCCAGTAGAATGCCGCAGTTACAGTTTCTTCCATAATGAATCATTGAGCTTGCAATTGGGATGCCACAAATGAGTGATAATGACTGCAAGTTGTGAACAAGAGAATCAATTCTAGTGTCATTGGATAATAGGTTTACAAAAAAGCCTACTTTCAGAAATCAAACCAAGATAGCCAGCATAGATTTGGAAATGCAGAGCATAGGAAATTGCTAGGATTGACAAGTATCCAAAGAGCATGCTTTGTGTACTGAACTGTCCCAACAGATTATCTTGATCCAGCAATCAATAATCAATCTCACTGAATACAGTGCATATATTGCAATTGAGTCACAAAAACACAGGTTGAAATTTTCTGCTCCGTTAGGTAGCAACCTCTCATTACAATTATCTGCCGCACTAGTACATGAAGGGTTGAAAATATAAAGGCTGCTAAACTTCATTTTACATTCATCTCTCTTCAACCAAATCTCCGTTGAGATAGGAAAAGGTGAGAAACTTTCCATGATAAAATCAGCAGGCAATCTACTTTAAGTGTTGATGATATCAACATTTAAAAGCTCGCAAAGGTACAGAACGATTGGGGTTTGAGAAGCACAAAATTCTAATTAGTCCACCTAAGAAGCTTGATAATTAATTTCACCTATCTTGCTAAAAAAAATAGTCTGAGGGAAGCATAGAAGAAAGGGCATGTTACACAACACACCAAAATCTTTCTCTATTTCTCTCAAAAACAGGATAAACCTGTAGCAAAAATAGCAGTTGAAAATATTCAAAAAAAATAATTATTCTTCGCTTTGTCCACAATCAATGCATAGCATAAATAGTATTCTGTTCACAAGTCTCGGCATTTATTTCCAAGAATGTACACAATCATCAACCATATACAGCGAAATTGGTGTGTATTCAGATTAAAAACTGTCAACATGATCAGAGATTTGAATGCTTACTTCACTTAGTAATAGGGACTTAAATTGGCTGCTGGCAGCGAATAGTGCACGTTCCCTGTAGAACGATAATTATGGCCTCCATAAGATGATGAAATATATGTCCCTCCCCTCCCAACCTGCAAAGATGACCACAAAAACAGCAAAAATTTATGCATGTCCCTCAAATGACAAAAGGATAAGTCTACTATCCCGAATGTCAAGCCAATGAAGGTAAATCCAAGAGGAACCTTTCAAACAACACATTGCCCAATTTTCTGCCTATGCTCACCTCTGCATAACTATAACCACCTGATGCGTATATTTGACTGGCACTTGATCCTGAAGGAAAACATTCAATAATCAGAAGAACATTAATTGAGATTAAAATGATTATCTTCAATGCCAGGAATACGATATATTAAACTGCTGAAAGAAAAATCACCATAAACTGCGTAAGTTGGAGCTCGCTGGACAATTGTGCCAGGTGATGAAGCCACACCCTGAACAACAGCATAATGTGCAACACGCCCTACTGGGACCCTGTAAAGATCAGAAAGCAATCAGCATCTCTCTCTCTCTCTCTCTCTCTCTCTCTCTCTCTCTCTCTCTCTCTCTCTCTCTCACACATAATCCATACCTCTCCATATTTGGCCTCGCACTTTTTAGTACATTTGGCAGGCCCCGAAACACTGTTTGACATGGTTCCTAATTTGGGCCCTAATATTTCAATCTTCATATTTCTCTCTAAATCGATTGAGCAGAAGTAACTTTTGCTTGGTTTAAATAGCCACAAAGGCTATTCATGTGTTAGTCATGAGTTTCGAGTCTTGAACTCTTTGTAAAGGAGTTCCATCTTTGTAATAGAGGTCTTTGTTGGACATATGACTGAGCAATAGGCAGCCATTTATTTCAATGGTCTGCTTCGTTGGAAAATACTTGTGAATGATTATTTTGCTGCTCTAATGAACAATATTTGCTATCTTTCATGTTGAATCAGTAAATGTGTTCTTAACTTGGTATCTGAGCACTTTCTTTCCTTGGTGGGAGTGCTAGCTTTTTTTCCACTCTTGATGGGTATCCATTTCTTTCTGGAGGAAGTTCTTAGGCTAAACTAGGCGGCACCCAAAAAAAACCTTGGCTGCCAAAAGCAAAAATGAAGATCAATTTTTATGGCTATTTTAGAGGCCACTATCTTTTCTAGCAGTTATTTTAAAAAAATTTATGAGCAGTACCTATTGCACTTTCTAGCACCCTGTTCGAAGGAGGTTTTGACACTTTTTCATCAACATTTGTTTGATGGCTTTTGACGGTCTTTGGAAGCTCCATTGCCCTATTTTTTAGGCTATTTTCGACTTCACTTGCTGGTTTTTTAGGACAATATCTACCATTCTTCCTAGCGCCCTCTTTAGAGATGATTTTAACACATTTTAGCGCCCTGTTTAGTGCCCTGATCAACAGTTGTTTGTTGGTTTTTGGCCTACATTCTAGCCATTTCATCACCCTCTTTGCTACCGCAATTTGAGCTCCCATGCTGATTTTTTCTTTGAAAACTTTCGCTTACTAATTTTTGGGCTCTTTTGCAATACCATCATCATTGTTTGGAGGCTATTTTGCTGGCTTTAAGGGGCCACAACCAAGTGGTACCTATGTTTTATTATATTTCCCTTATTTGGCTGCTAGCACACTTATCATTTCATTTGCTAGATATTTGTTGTTGTATTTACTACTAGTGTGATTTGTGTTACTTGAGAGAAATTGGGGTGAGGACAAGAGTCCACTCCCTCCATTAGAAAGCTCTTTATACATCTACCTCACTCTATAATGAGTTCTATTGGTTGCATAATTGTTGTGGCAAGCATAATTGTTGTGGCAAGTTCATTAAGTCGCAAAAGTCACATTTTTCACGAAGTCCTGCCCTTGTATGTTTTTCACTTCGGTATTATGCCAACCATACGAGCCTCCTCTAGTACTGAGGACATCACTACCCATTTGGATGATAATGCTTTTCAGCTTGATAAAATTCAACAAATTGTTGTTGATATTGACAAATTCCAAGGCCTAGCTATGGAGTATCATAACAGCATAGTCAGCACACTATGAAAGCTTGAAAAAACCAGCTATAGAGTAGAACACAAAAGCAAGAGAGAGAGGACTTCAAAGCTCACACAACTTGAATGATTATTCAAAGAGTAGTAGGGCATGGAAACCCCTCCAAACTATGGGCTACATTTAGCATGTAATGTATAGAGGTGGTGTCTTGCTCTAGAACCGACATGGGTCCTCAACCTACTTGTTATTACATGCCTAATTAGCACGAGTGGGGTGTACTATGTACATAAATGTTTTTACCCCCATGTCTTATGCACAACTTACAAGTTACAAGTATACAAGCCTTAAGGGGCAAAATAGGCATTTATTGTTGATATAGTTAATATTGTTGATGACATCTATGCATAGCATAGATACACATGAGTATCCTCTATGACAATTCGCTCTTAATGTCATGAGCATGTAACGAAGTTCTCAACTCTGGTGTCAAGCATTGTTAGAAAATAATGCTTATTTTATACCCATAATGTTCCTATGCCATACCTGTGTGCTAGTTTAGGGGCCTACACAATTTTATAAAGTCCTTAGTCAAGTTAAGATCCTTTGAATGTAGTTAGGGCAATATAATTATTCTTTTTTTTTGGCCTTAGAAATTCGTCAAGGTTTTTAACCTAATAAAGACATTTGCTTTTTGCCTACATCCATAGTGATACCTCCAGATCTGGTTCTCACCCTGCTGAGGCCTCCATTTCATGCAATGCCCCCAGCACTACTGCTGAAAAGGCAAATATCCCATATACCCCTTCCAGATCAACAAAGCTCTTAGATAATGGTGATATTCTATTTTTTACAGAGACGCATGAGAGTGCAGAGCGAGGCTTACCTTTATTTTCTGGTTTTCAGTGGGAATCGGTTTTCAGAGCAGAGACCAGATCATCAAGTGGACGTGGTTCTGATGGCGTGGCATGTTTATATAGAGATACGACTCAGAGAGCGCTAGAGGTGGTTCACATAGATGATCATTCTAGATACATATGGATCAGACTCAGAGGGGAGCCCACAGGTTTGGACAGGGACATTTATATTGCAGTTTGTTATTTTCCACCAAATGCATCTTCTTTCTCGGACAGGGATGGCTCTCCATGTTGACAGATCCTCTGCTTGGGAGGATCTGTTTACTAGGATTCTTTTGCTTACTTCTTCTTCTGCCTGTCAGCAGAGACAGTGGGCTCTTGCTTAAGTTATTCTTTCTTGTTAAAGCCCAAAATCAGGCAGAAAGAACAGATTAACGTTGTAGTATTTTGTCCTGCCTGTCAGAGGACAACTCAGGGTCGTTCTCTCTTGAAAGCACTCACATTCAAACAGAGATGCAAGCCATGAACATTCATTTACAGATCAGCATGCAGCCCAAATGAACATTCAATAGTTTCTATAGCTACCTACTCTAAAAACGAACTGAATCAGATCCTACACATTACTAAAATTGAGCTACACCTGGATTAATCCACAAAGCTGAAACAAGAAATTAATCTACAGCATTTTAGAGGTCCAAGAATCAAGAAACCAACCAATCTTTTGATATGCAAGATTTATACCACATTTCTAGCCTATTTAGTTTACTTGAATGCTGATTCCTACATTAATCCACAAACAAGAAATGAAAACTAATCCACAACTAGGAAAGCAAGAAAACTAATCCACTCTAAAGTCCACCGGTCTAAGGTGAGAGGTGCTCTTGAGTTGCTCTGATCTGTTATAGAAGGTAATAGCCAATAGACAGAATCGAATTCCATCCGGATTCAATCTAGAGAATGAGTCACGAAACCTACTGATTTGAATTCTAGGCTCCACATTCTCAACAAGCTTGTTGATCCAATTGTTTCTTCTTGTTGTTATTGAGCTTTAGTATTCACTCCATATATGGATTTGTCTGGGGATGTCATCAGGTTTTTTGATAGAGGACATATTTTGTTGGTAGGTGACTCTAATGCCAGAACTGGATCATGTCAGACCTCATTCCATGATGTGGACCAGGATCCTTTACGTATCAGAGCAATAGACAATGATGAGCTTGGGCTTTTGAGACATTCAGCAAATGAGGACGGGCCTATCACAGATTATGGAGAGTACTTTCTACAGTTGGGAGAAGCCCACAAGCTTGCCATTTTTAATGGCCTCACCAAGTGGCCTTCTTCTAGTGACTTCACTTGTCATCCTCACAGCGGCGGACATAGTGTGGTAGACTACCTCATGGGATCACCTTCTCTTCTTCCTCATATTACAACCTTCACCATCACACGTACTACTCTCTCTGATAATTCTTTTCTCTCTTTCCATAGGAACACAACCCACGGTCACTCATACCTCCCACCCAACTTTCCCTCGTGCCCCAAGATATCGCTTTGAGAACTCATACATTCCCACTCATCAAGCTTCATTAACCTCCCTTCTACAGCATTTCCCATATAACTCCACCATTGAACAACAATTTGATTTCCTCACCAATCCCTACACACTGCAGTTTCCCTTTCTTTTCCATACACAAAACCTACAACAAAAAATAACACCTTTAAAAGCCCTAGTCAGCCTTGGTATGATGATGAATGTCGCCAACTTCATAATCATCTTAAATATGCTTATGCCAACTCACTTTCGTCTATTCGTGACATAAATCGTCCTTATCAGAACATACTCCACCGTAAAAAGAAGGCCTATGATATCAAAGAAGGGAATAAGCTTATTAACCTTCTCTTTAGTTCTTCTTCGGGGGCCTTTTGGTGTGAATTCATCCGTCGAGCTCCTTCTCCCACCTTGACCGACCTATGTACCTGGGCAGATTACGCAAAATCTCTATATACTATTGGCACCACTTCTTCCACCATCATCTCACCCCGTCCTTCATCCTTCAACCTATTCACTCCCAACATGATATCTGATTCCATTAATTAGCTCATTAGTCGTCGTGCCCGTGATAATGAAGACTTACAAGCAAAACTTCTTATCCATGCGAAAGATATACTCTCTCCCATACTTTCTGATCTTTTTAATCAAGCCGTGATTCAAGGCTTCCCCACCTCTTGGTGTACCAATGTCATACATCCCATTCACAAGGGAGGTGACCCCATGAGGCCAGAAAACTACCGCACTATTATGGTTGGACACATTATGATAAAGGTTAATGGCTCAGTTCTTCAGACGACAATCAGTAATGAAGCCGAGCTCAGACGTCTACATGCTTTGGAGCAAGCAAGGTTCCGACCTCATTACTCCACCTCAGATCATATATTCACATTGAGAGCTATTATTGAGGAGACTAGATCCAAACGAAAGTGGGTATACTGTTGTTTTGTAGATTTCCGTAAGGCCTTTGACTCTATTCCGAGACACCTTCTTATTCAGAGATTACATGATCTCGGCTTCCATTCAGACATAGTCTTGGCGATTATGGGCCTTTATGAGAGAGTGATAGGTTGTTTCCGATCTTAGCATGGCATATCACAGCAGGTTCATAGCAACATTTGGGTGAAGCAAGGATGCTCATTATCCCCTTCCCTGTTTGGACTTTATATCTTTCGCGGCATTGGTCTTTCATAGTTGATGCGGAATGTTTATATTGATGCTTTCTCTAGCATTCATGGTCCATACGCCTTGCCTAGTTTATACATGTCTGGAGCAGTTTTCATCAAATGAAAACATAGATTGTTTTTTTATTTTGGGGTGCCAATATGAGGTATCAGGTGAAAAGTTCTTTCAAGCGCAATTCATTTAGGCAGCTTGCCAGGAGTTTCAAGAACAACGAGGTCATTTCAGATGGCTAATCCAGAGATCTGTTGCAAGCATGTTCCGTGTATCCAGATTCCATAATGAATATCCAGGAATTTTCTGGTGAGTTAACCACATGCTGATTGGCAATTTGGCTGATTGTCCTCACTGTCTCTAGCCAATACTTTGCAGTGCAGCATTAAATTTGATTGGATCCTTTGCTTCAATGAAGTTCAATCCTTCTGGAATCTGGATATACAAGTTCAGAAATATGCTTGAAGCCTTGAACATCATTATTGTTTAGCAGCATCCAGATCGCTATGGAAGATATCGCTACATGCTAAAGAAATTTGAAAGAGAAAAAAGTGCATGTCTACTTGCAATCCAGGGCCGCGATCCTGGTGTGAATTTGCAGCGGATCACAATCCGCTGCAATTGTGGCTTTAGAATATTGGTATTGCGTGAACTCTTCCTGGGAGACTCATTGTCATTGCTTGTAGACTTTAGCCATTGATTATATCCAATGTCATTTGCCATTCTTCATGGGAGTTGGAACACCCAATTTAAGATCTAGGTGCATATATTCGTAATTAAAAGTATTAAAAACCAAAAACATATAGTCCTCTTTCTCTGAGGCTATCGAGCTCCAAAGAACAGCTTGGAATGTAGCACGTAACATCTGCAGAATTCCAATTGAAATCTGTTACTTATAAAGAGGGCCATCTCGACAACCCACCCACAAAAAAGACCATCTTACACCAGCAAGTTTGATCCACATTCAACTATGTACACTCTACTTTAAAGTAAACACATTGTAACATTGTCAACGTTACTATTTCAAGGCTTAGCATAAAATATCATGATAAGGAAAACAATAAGTTCCCACTTCTAAAGAAAATAATGGTCTAGTTGCCTATACAGCAAAAATTTGACATTTGATTGCATCAACCTTAAGATGTAAGACTTCTAGAGACAAAAAATCGATAAGACTTATTGATATATACATGCATATGAGTGCCTGAAATGTTGATTGAGCAAAAAGAGATCATTTTACTTCAGATACACACCTATGAGAGCTTTCATAATATGGAACCCTTGCATACTGAGGACCAGGAACTGCAACTGACACAATTTCAGGATGTGCTAACTGATGCTGAGAGTAACCTCTTTGGGGAATATCAGCATACCTTAGATCTTCCTCCTACAGAGAACAAGAGTAGTAGTATCGACCATGTACAATATTTTGGTCTAAACACCTAGAGTCTTACATCCTATTTACATGAAAAACCGAAATTATGATTAGAAAAAAAAATTGGCTGTGAAATATAACAGCAGTATGTAGCCAAATCAGGAATATCGCATATATAATTGACAAACTGGTTACTACCAAAATTTTCTGTACCATGAAGAAAGAAGACAATACCAAATCAGAATAGGAACGTTTCCTTCCTCGTGATTCTCTGTATCCACCAACATTACCACAATATCTATCAGCATCATAATTGCGAACCCCAGCTCTTCCTGCATTCTGTGCATAAGCTCCTTCTTCAGTAGCTGCAAAAGAATTTCGCCTGGACAAATTCCTCTTGTTTTTTCTGCTTTTCTTTTGAGGACGCAGACTAGCCGTCTCTCCTGGCACCAAGTTCGTAAGAGTTTAGCAAGAGTCATATTTTGGTTCACAGCACTTTTAAGCCTACTGTCCTTGGTATCCTCAAGAAGTGAAATAGCACTTCTACCACCCATATTTTCAGCCCTTCAGTCAATTGCAGCATACAATTGGAGCAACCAGAATCTCATAAGGTGAGCCAAATCTCTGAAAAGTTGAATACTCACCTTACAATGAGTTTACACAAAGAAACTAGAATATCACATGCTCATTGCTGACTGATATTTCGAGGATTCATTTTATTTATTTCATGGACATTGTCTTTCTTTTGTATTGTTTATTATCTAAAGTCATCTCTCATTATATTTCAGAAAGTTTTTGCTTTACTTTTCTTGCAAATGCAATGTGAATACAGACTTCCACAACATGAAGATGAGGGTTGACATATAATCTCATCCTACAGATGTACAGATAAAGTTTCCTGCATATGACATCATATTCTCAAAACCCCTGGCAGAATGTCTTATTACACAAGCAAATATTTAATTTAATGTGATCTCATGCCGTCTTTGACAAGGCAATAGCTTTGTCTGTCAAATGAGCATGCCTGAATTTAGGGGCAAGGCTACGACAATAGAAAAAGGCCTCGGCACTAGGATGAATGTCTGTACTAGGCAAGGATCAAGATCACCCAGCACAAACAATTTAGACAAGTCATACAGCAATTTAATCTGCAATATTCACCAGGGAATAGAAATGAATGAGCATGCACAAAAGTTTTCCATAAGTAGAATAAAAATCATCATTTTATAACAAGTATCATGGTCTATAATCAACAAAAGATATAAGCCGCTATGTACTGCCTTGAGTCCTAGTGAAGCTACATAACTAAATAACAAAGACGCGACTTGTAAAGTCATTAGTTTTTCTAAACAACAGAAAACGTAAGTGAGGGCCTACAGGTTGTCGGGTTGGCAGTCTACCTATTGAAAGTGTTTGCTCAAGAGATGCTGTATCCTCATTTACTTGGTCGCCACTGCGTGAAGCAAGAGTTTCAACGATATTGGCCTTCTGCCCCTTTCTTTGACTCCTAGACTTTCCAATCCTTTTACGGACATGATCCTTGGATTCTGTAGATGACAAAATAGCACCATGTAAATATTATCGCTTAAATCTGCAAGATTTCAAGAAAAAATTGGGAAAATTGATGGAAACAACATGACCTATAGAGACAGAAAATACCATTGAAGAAATTATTATCTCACCTCGATCCTTTCTTGCAGAACCAGCTCCTACCTGACCACCAACATCTTGGCCAATTGGAAAACCACCACGAATACCCCTTGTTACACCTCTTCTTTTTTGTACAGGCTTAGCCAACCTGGCCCTAAGTGTGACCTGCTCGTCACAAGTGAAAGTTCAGATAATTTGTACAATACAAATTGCACATGTCTATACTCATATCTCGCTATTTTGGGAGCTCTCAGTCATCATTCAACAAAAGCCCTGAAATAAGAATGCACAGGCACCTTCTGCTCCCCTTCAACAACTTCAGAATAGTTGATAGCCATTATACATGCCATTGCTCCTTCCCGGGTGGCATACTTTATGAAACCAAATTTTTTTTTTTTGGAAGATGATTTTTTGTGGCCCAAATCAACTTCCTCTATCTCTCCGTACTTTCCACATAGCTCCTTCACCCGTTGTTCATCCCAAGCTGAAGGTATCCCATCCAAAAACACAGATTTGACCTGCAACAATTGAATGAAATGGATATAGCCAGTATATTAGGTTCAGCTGAAAATATCTAGGTAAGGAAAGCTCCTTTGCTCTCTAGAGGTCTGAATTTTCAGTACACGTGCACATTAGCATACAATATTATTA
Organism: Diphasiastrum complanatum; assembly: GCA_029204225.1. Lineage (NCBI taxonomy): Eukaryota > Viridiplantae > Streptophyta > Lycopodiopsida > Lycopodiales > Lycopodiaceae > Diphasiastrum > Diphasiastrum complanatum. The sequence continues at coordinate 45,187,157 of CM055112.1, forward strand.
AAATAATCCCAGATAATGCAGCACGCTTATTGGACAATTATCTTGGGTGCTTGAGCTGATGTGCTGATGTGGCAATTACAATCGCAATATGTGGTGGCTGATTTGAATATGCGGTGGCTAATTTTATGTTAAAATGCAACTTCAACAAATTCAGCCTTGAACACTATACCCCATTGCTAGTCATGCGAAGAAAAGGCACCAAACTTTTACAAAGATCACCTGCAGACTGCACGACAAAAATGTTCTATTTTGCCATTTCACATTAAAAATGTTTTCATGATATTTTCAGAATCCGTCAAGGCTCATTTTTTGTTCATACAAAGGGAAAAACAAGGATCTGAATCAAGAATTAGCTTGCTTCATACATGCTGGGAAAACCGAGCAGTTTACTAAGAACGCGAACCTGCAACATAACTGCTTCATCTGGTTCATCCAAAAGTTGTGCCCAGGCGACCTTTGCTGAAGTCTCACCACCAAAAATAGCATCAGGCTTTTGCAAGCGCTTGAAGGCCTTCAAAGCATCACTATGTGTGGAGAACTCAAGAAAACCAAAGCCTTGATGACACTCTTCATTCTGTGGGTCTTCAATCAAAGTCACATCTTCCACGCTCTCAACATCATATTTTTTAAGAGTTTCGATAACCTGATGGAAAGCATAAGCTATATGATGTTGCTGATAAAGGTTAATAGAACCTTGCATTGTCACCTCTTGACATGAACCAAACTCTAAAGTTTTCTTCCTAGATGGAAATTTGAATAAAATCATGCAAATAATAAAAATGTAATTCTGAATCTTCAAAAAGAGAAAACACAGGCCACTGCATTAATCTTTTGAAGGCATGCACCCCTCCTTGAGAAATTTCCTAGTCAACATGTTAGTGGAACAAAATTGTCAATCCAAGAAGACAAGCAACTCCAACATGCTTTATAGTCAAAACTGATAAACTGACTTACATTTTCCTTTCTCCAGTCTTTTCCAATATTTCCCAAGTATAAGATGTCGTTCTCTTCACTTGGCAATACCCGACAAGGTTGCCCGTGTACCTTTTCAGCAGATCATTACACATCCGCATATCAGCACAAAGGAACAGAATTATCTTTGAATTGAAATCTTAGGTACATGTAGCATATCTGCAATGTGTATCTGTTGTCAACATCTGTTAATTCAAGAGTGTAAAGCTCCATAATTGTTCAATCAATGCCCTCCTTTGATGCCAATAAAATAAAAGCACTCAAGGTCATTAACATCAAATTGAGAGATGTTGAAGTATCTAGAGAAACAGTTAACATTCATAATATCAGCACAAACTTCAAGAAAAAACTTTAGTAGTACAAAAGCTGAGTAGCAACCACCTACAGACATAGAGAACTGAAAGCATACCAATAAACATTGACATAATCTAAAGACTCCAAAACAAAGCCAACTATCACCTAACCTGCCATTGTCTCAAAAAGCTAAACCATTATGATCACTGATAAATCACATATTCGGTATATCTTAAAGCCAACATGGGACATTTCCATACCACAGTCCTGTTGGAATTATGTTCTTGATTCCTAAGCAGGAGTGATCTAATCTTAATAGCACCCGCACCCATCAAAAATAAAAAGAAAAGTTTAATTGTAAATCACAAGACAATAGTAGTTGCTCAATATCTGATCTAAACAAATCTGAAGTGCCATGGTATGGCACCCTACCCCCACGGCACCTGTGCCATGGGGAACTTTGCTATAAACCAACAATCTTCTCTTAAGAAACCATTGGATGATGTTAATGCTAAAAACAACTCACTTGTTCCACACTACTTACCTTCTCATTAGATAAGGTAAGTAGAGTTTTGATAAGTGTGAGTTCACTCTTCACCGTTTAAAAAATTTTCCAATTGTTTCGCATTCATGGATTGCTTCTTCCTGCATTCAAAAGCAAAATGACCAAACTTACTGCAGTAATGACAATTCCCATTCCTCTTTAGGATTCATCTTCATCCCTTTCTCTTGCTGATTTGGATGCTTTTGATTTGTCTTCATCCAATTCTCCTGTTAGTTCTGTAACTTTTACTTTCCTTTGTCCATCTTGCCTTTTCGATCTTTCCTGATTTTGTCCCTGCTATTTGGTAATGAATGCTTGCTCTTTGAAGTCTTCTTTGTTCATGATATCAAGACATCTCATTTCTTCTTGTAGTAATATAGCATTCAATTCGTCAAAATGCGGCTTAGTCTCTCGTAAAGATACCATCATCACAAAGTTCTAAAATGCAAGCGGCAAAGTATTAAGCACAATAGATAATATTAGCTGACCCCTGAGATCTTTCACTCTAGGATAGTAGTCTATCATTGATTCACGTGTATCCAATTTTCAATGCAAGTAGTTTATTTGTCAAGAACAGAATCCTTGATTGGTTAACATTCTCATATAATTTTTTTGGAATACCCCAAGCTTCCTTGGGTCCAAGAGCATCCCTAATATGTGGGATTATCATATCTTTAACTGATGAGTGAATGATATAATGAGCCTTCCTTTTCCATTTTAATTACTATCTCAATGTCCTTACAGTGTTAGGAGGCAATTCCATGTTCTCAATCCATGAGAATATTATGCATTTTAAATTTTCAGATACTAAAGTTATTACCATCAAGCTTACTAGCTTCGGGTAAAGCTGCATCATTTTTGTAGCAAAACAATGAAACTAGGCCTATTACAACCCTTCAGTTTTCAACTTTCTAATTTCAACCCCCTAATATCAACCTTCTGATATGTGAAATCAACCTTCTGAAATCGACCCTGTAAACTCAGCTATCTAATTCAATCCTCAAAAATCGCCCCCTGATTTCGACCACCGCAAAAATTGACCTCCTATTTTCGACCTTCTCTAGTTTAACCTCTAATATTGACCTTCTGCAATTGATCTTCTGATTTAACCAACTGAAAATGACCCTCAAGAATGGACCACCTAACTTCAACCCTTGGAATTTGACCTTCAGAATTGACCTTCTAAATTCAATCTTCTGATTTCCCCAATTTTTTTATTTTAGAATGTTGAAAATGCATTGAGTTCCAACAATGCAATAGGTGTGCTACTAGCTGAGATACAAACCTTCTCGTGACAATCTCAGCAACCAACCTTTCTCCAACAAGCTTTTTCTCATAAACTCCACAATCAGACGTCTACCTGTGCTAATCTTGATCTCCCTCTCAAAACTTCACAAACAACTTGGTTTGCTCTGATACCATGTTGGAATTATGTTTTGATTCCTAAGTAAGAGTAATCTAATCGTATTAAAATTCACACACATCAAAAATCAAGACAGAAGTTTAATTGTATTGATCTCGTATCAAAACGACAAGACAATAGTAAAATGTTGCCCAACATGTGATCTAAACACCTTGATCACACATTCTTGAAAAAGAGCGTTGATTGCCCTTATATATCCTTCTCCAGCACTATCTATGACTACATCTGGAAATTTTATTGACTAATAATAGTCTCTAAATTTGGTAAAGTTCCTAGTCAATTATTACTATCAAATTTGTGTGCTCTGATGCACGTCCACCTTCTCAAAACTTTGCCCTTGCTTCTTTGGTAAGAATGCATGCTCCTTGAAATCGTCCCTGTTAACAAAATTTGGTCGTCTCATTTCCTCCTGTAGCAATATTGCATTCAACTCATCGAAAGAATGCCTCGTCTCCCATAAAGACAACATCATAACAAAGGTTTGATAGGCCAAAGGTAAACTATTAAGCATGATAGATACCAAAACTAAATTCGAAACACTTTCTCCGACTGCAATAGTTGTCCTCAAGTAAAGCAATCCATTACCAATTCACCTGCCCATCTTTCATGTACGTAGCTTATTAGTTAAGAGCAAAATTTGAGATTGATTTACAGTCTCGTATAAATTCTTTAAAATATCCCAAGCCTCCTTGGGTCCAGTAGCATCCCTGATGTGAGGAATAATCATATCTTTAACAAACAAGTTAATCTATAGCAACTTTTCTTTGACGATCCGATCTCCTCCTAGAAGATCCACATTGTCCTCATAACAAAATTGACTCCACATGCAACTAATGCTCCTTCAATAATCTGCACAACTGCAAAGACAATCTCTCTCCCTCACGTAGAATCTTGATAGCTTCCAAGATCAGAAGCCAGCTCTGATGCCATGTTGGAATTTGATGCTCAAAATAAAGATAGGAGTGAACTGATCATATTAGCACTCACACACACCAATCAAGACCGACATAAGAGATTAAAGAGAACTTAGATTAATTGAAGAATGAGCATAGCTCTCTACAATGGAATGAATGGAGGTGGGGCACCGGCCCTCCTTGTATGATTTCTCTAGTCCTTAGCAAAAGCCAAAAGCATAAATCTAACAAATAAAAATGTCAACTTTCCAGGGTTACAAAACCTGAACCCTGATGCTTCCAAATTTATCCACATGGTCTTTATCTCTAGTTGCTGGATTATTGTAATCAAACTGAAATTCGAATCAATTTGAAACGAAACAATTGGGAACTACTCTCCCACATTTCAATAGACTTCTAAACTGTCAAAGGCTTAATGATTGCTTAAAAAGCCATAGATACAAAACCATTCAATTTTAATTGAACATTGAAAACATTGAACCAATCATTCAAATAGCATAATCGCAATTATTCAATACAATCATTATTGATACTGTTTTAGAGCTCGTTGCAGTGTTTCAATCATTGTAACATGAATACATCAGCCTAGGCCCTACACTTGCAAGTTATTTGCCTGCATAGATTCTAGATGAAAGTAAGTAGTTAGAATATCCTCTAACAAGTAGTTAGAATATCCTCTAACAATCCACGACGTCACTTGAATGCTGTGTGTACCCATTACGCACCGTGAACTCAAACAAAGTTAAAGCCTAAAAACAATTATTTTCCATTTAATTTTCAGTTCATATTTTCCAGGGTTTCTTACAATAGCTAACCTAAGATACATGCAGAAAGAAATTGTCAAGGGTTAAACATTAAGGCTAACCAGTTTTGTCTGTACTAAGAATTTAGAAACGAGGAATTTAGAATAATGCAATAGCAAGCACCATCATCATCATGAAAAAAAACTGGATAATGCTCAAAAAACAGAAGAAGTTTTACAACCTCTGCCCTAGAAAGTTCATCAACTGCCTTTCCAGCCTCCAAGGGATCAGCATAACGAACAAATGCATAGCCCTTGTTCTTTCCACTTTTCAGATTTCTGATTAGCCTGATTTCTGACACTTTGCCAACCTTCTCAAACACAGCCCTAATCTCCTCTTCTGTTGCCTCCTTGTTAAGACCGCCAATAAACACCTCACGCCGCTTTTGCTTCCTGCACTCAGAGATTGCCTTCGAATAATGCATCACAGACAATGTGTGAACTGAAGAAATCTCATTGTCCTTCCCTGTTGCATTATCTTTAAAGTTTTCAACCTCATAACTGTGATCTACATCTACATAATCATTAACCTTTTCTCCATCCTTTTCATCATCGTCTTCATATTCATCTTCCACTTCATCTTCAATCTGTGAACAATCTTCTTCGATGCCTTTAACCTCTTCCCCCTCATTGTTCCTTTCGAGTTTTTCATCTCCTTCGTCATCCGCAGTATTCACTGCTTCAGTCTCCTTGGGCATCTCAGACATTTCTTCATCAAACTTCACATTCTTGGCACCAATTTCCACCTCAAAAGGATCAAGAGAAGCTCCAATTACATGGCCACTAGCTTCTGCAGAAACAACGGATGCAACTCCAGCAGTATAGTCAGTACCTGCTACAGTACTGGCTTTGGCATTGGCATCCCTCGACTCGGACTTCAAGTCAATATCTAATTCAATTTCTGCATCTGACGAAGGTACCTCTATAACCCTACCATCACCATCCATCTTCACATCCACTTGAAGATGCTCTGCTTCCGAAACTCCGGCTTCAAAAGCTTCTGCCTCTACCTCAGATTCATCTCCTGAGACTTTTGTAGGCGTTTTGGTACCTTTCCTGGGACCTGGACTCTTCTTCACACCCCGGGTCCTCATAGCTCCTGGCAATATTATTATCAAGGAAACAATAATACGACAAACCAGTATTCAAGAACATGAACTGATAACACAGAATGTCTCGTCACATTGAAGCAAATCAAGACAATGCAAAACAGACATCCTAAACTGCAAAAAAATCCTTCAAAAAAAGGTGCTCTCGTATGTGCTAATCTGGAACAAAACGAAGGTCTGGAATGTATTATATGTGTGTGTATTACAAGAACAAAAAAATTCCAGCACTCACCGTAAACAGAGGTTCTGGTGCAATCGATGTAATTGACAAGAAATGGAAAAACCGAGCCACCGCTTGCAACTACTCCTTTGCGAGTGTACCAAAAAGAAAGGGAGAGAGAGAGAGAGAGAGAGAGAGAGAGAGAGAGAGACACACACACACACACACACACACATAGAGCTTCAGCGTTTAGGGTTGGGAGATGGAATGCGTTTAGGGTTGGGAGATGGGATGGATCCAAGAGCTTGTTGCCTCGTAAATTTAAGCCTCATAATTTAAAATAACATAAACAAGGGGAAGTGGCTCAATCTGCTTGCAATATGTAATAATAAATAGGACTCCGAGTGGGCGGCCGGACATTGTTGTGAGACATGTTTGAAGTTATGGTTGTTAGTCGAGATGTGGTCTGTATACACTTGTTGTATTTTGAAATCGTAGTTTAAAATTATATTGTTTCATACACTTATAAAGTGCCTTGGAATAGTTGTATTGATATGACATATTAGTGTTAAAGTCACTGAGAATAATGACTGGAAAATGTAGTACGGTGTTAGAAAAAATTTCATGTTATAAAGTGCATTCAAATAGTTGTTTTGATATGACATATTGGTATTAAAGTCACTAAGAATAATGACTGGAAAATGTTATACAGTGTTTGAAAAAATTTCATGTGATGTTTGGATAAAAGATGTCGTGTTTGAATGTAATAATACATACATGAAATAGCAGACTAGTATTAAATATTGTGTATAATTTCTATAGTTTATGTATTGTGTATCCTGTATTTTTTAAGTGTTTGATCTTTTTTATATGTTATGGTTGTTCCCACAAATTTGTGATTGTCCAAATGTATCAAAAATTTGAGCAAAGTCTGGGTACTTGTGCATGTTTTTTGTTTCTAATAGACAGAGTATATGTGATGACATTAAGTTTGGATCGACACAAACATCATCAACAACGTGATTTTGTAACAATTGAGTATTCAATGGGTAAATAATAAGATATGTAATGCAATGAATATATGTTTCGTGTATAGAGAAGCACCATTTCATAGAGGTATGAAGTTGTTCGCTTTCAATTTGCAAATGCCGATCAACTTTAAAATTATTTGCTTGCAAACAAATTTAACGTTGTGTATGTCATGTACATGTGTCGATGTTGTATATGCTAGACCATGTTTCCGAATGCCATTTGGATTGAAAACTAATGTGTTCATTGTTAGTCCTTGTGCATTATATACTTTATACGCAACTGCAAAACGAATTGGAAATTGTTTTTTGATTACTATGTTTAAAGTAGAGCATCCAATTTGGAACTCTTTTACAATATTATAAATTGGAGTCCATTTTTTGTTTATATTGTAGTGTTCATATATGAGAATATTTGTATTTTATTTTTGTACCTGTTATGGTATCATAATATTCAATCCATATACTGTTAGTTGCTTGAATTGTAATTTTTGTTTGAAAAATACCAACACTTTTAGAGGTTTGTCTTCAATATAAATATTTGTGTCGAGAAAAAGCCCGAAGCAACTGGTCCAAGTGCTGGCTTGCCCCAGCTCGGCGGGCCAGCGCCCAACAAACAAATTTTTTTTCATAGAGAAGGAAGGTGGGAGGGTTTTAATAAAAGAAACAAACAACTTAATCTCCAACTAATTTAAAATATAAATTCAAATAGACCAAAATCTTCCTCTTTAAAACACATGGTTTTAAATAAACTAGGAACTTACAAAGCTTAGAACCACAAAAGATTTAAAGGTTCATGGGGAAAGAAAAAATCCCTGCCAAGGAAACAAAAATTCTACTATCAACTAGTTTTCTTCCAAGCCAATCATTACAACCTTCTCATGCTTACATGAACTAAGGTTATAATAAAAAAAAAGGCACATACAGCCACATTGCAAATGGAATTAAACCACAAAGAAGAAGGTGTGCACCTAAAAGGGAATCGACGGCTCTAATACCAAATGTTACAACTCCCTAGATCTCTGATTGCCTTGAAGGTTAATGCACACTCCATACCAGTGACGATGCACCGCATCCACCCACATCCATAGGGTCACTGCCCACTCACTCCCATGCATTGGAGCTATCAACATCCACATGCCTAGTCAAGCCTCCGACGATAACCGGTGTCCCATTCCACCATACCACCAGTCATCGCCCATGGCTCTCCCTAGCACACATCTCTTGGCCTGGAGATACATTCTAGCTACTGCACGTGCTCTCCATCCACCAAGTCTTGGGTAGACTGAGTGAATGGCAAAAGGGAAGCCCCACCACTATAGAGGCATAACATAGTTGGTCCCATCAAGCACGGTTTTGTCGGCGATATGTGACCACCTTAGATGGTGGCGTGTGGCACTAAAATATGTCGATAACATGACCTTCATCCTGGCCCTTGCGAGGCCGTCACTAAAGGGCGTACCGTTATGGTACATAACAAAGGGCCTCCACAAGAATAAAAAGTCACCTCTTGTACTCCACTTTCATGTTCAATAGAGAGGAGGAAATTCTACCAATTTGACATTTGAGCATGCTCATGTGCTTGGCTTCCATTTCTATTGTTGTTCTTGTGAATGCTTCTAGTTTTCACCATCTTGCTATCTTTTTGGTTGATGTTCTTAATGTTTCTCCACTAAAATGATGTTTTAGCACATGAGCTAACCTCCGTCACCCTCTTCTCTCTCTCTCTTTCTCTAAAACTAAGGATTGTTTGTGTGGTTAGAGTTAGGAGGAAGGATTAAAGTAGAGTTAATGCTAGGAGACAACTAAAGTAGACAACTTAGCTTAGTTAGACATCTATCTTGTGTTTGTAACCCTTCTTGACAGGCGGAAGGTTGCTCATCCACTATTGTTACACCCTACATGAATCATACACTTGATTCAATATGATTTTACTAGGCAAATCTATGTACTATATCATTCATGTCAAACATTGATCATTACACAATTTCTTCAAGTCCTTGGGCGTGTGAAGGGACTTGTGGACTCCTGTCAGCCAGTCTTGGTCGACCCATGCTTGGAATATGCACATCCAAGGATCGCCAAGAAGGGCGGTTCGGTAATACACACGAGCGACGGGCAACTGATCTTCGACTTTGTCGGAAGCTAGCGCCTTATTAAGATTAAAGAATATGGGGGGAAGAAAATTGTCCCATTTAGTTTCTATCCCCATTAAATGCTCTAAGTCCTGGGCGTAAGTGGTTGTCGTGCGGACTGTTGGATCAGGGCAATTGAAGTAGTTATTGGCGAATATGGTGAGAGCCCTTCTGGCATCTACATCCATATTCCAACCCTACTCTGATGGAATGATCGGCCAATTGAAAATTGTAACACCTTCTCCAAATTGGATAAGTGTTCTGAATCTGGCCCATGCACGCACAGATTGTCCAACAAAATTTCCAAAATTTTTTGCAAATATTCTTTGAATGTCGTTTGCATGACTCGCTAGAAAGTGCTTGGGGCATTGCAAAGTCCGAATGGCATCACTTTATAGGCATAGATTTTCCATTCCATGGCAAATGTTGTCTTGTGTTGGTCTTGGGGGGCTATCTTCACCTGGTTGTAGCCACTGAAGCCGTCTAGAAAACTGTAGGCTTCGGCGCCAGCTACTCTGTCGAGGACACTTTCCGTAAATGGTAAAGGAAAATGATCCTTTTTGGTGACTGCATTTAACACCTTCAGATTCATACAAATTCGCATTTTGTCGTTCTTCTTGGTACTATAACTATCGGTGATACCCACTCCGTATGCTCGATTTCATAAATAAAATATGCATCCATCAGCTTTTGCAACTCTTGCTTGATCAGCTCTATATAATTTGGCTTGCAGCGGTAGTAACGACTCACCTTGGGGACTACTCCATCTACCAAGGGTATGGTATATTGGACTACTGTTGGTGGAATGCCCTTAAGATCACTATAACTCCAGGCAAAACAGTCTTTATACTCCACCAACAATGATCGTAGTCTCTTCAATTGTGTCGGTATTAACTGCTCTCCCACATGCACTATTTTTTCTTCTTCACTTGGCTCGGCAAGGTTCATCGGCTGTGTTCGCGCAGGTCCCTGGAAGACTTGTTCCGCTGGTGCCTGACTTTGATAAGGTTCTCTCTGGGCTGTGGCATCATAATTACCACGTCATCCAAGGTATAATTTTTGAAAGTTTCAGGCATCTCGTGAACTGGAGCTCATCGAGATTTCTCTTTCAACATATTGATCTTAGTCCGACTGGTCATCTTTTGGTTTTCTGTCACTTGTGTAGAAGATGACGTTGTATCTGAGTCCATCTTGATTGACTTCAGGAAATTCAACACCTTCTTTTTGCCCTTTTTTGTCATTTTGGTGGATTCGTCCTTGTTGGAACTGCCGTGACATTTGCCTCGTGGCTGCGAATATCGACATCCACTGTAGCTGTCGCCTCTTTGGGTAGATCACTCCATCGGATCACCTAGTTGTAGCATTGCTTCAACTGATTCTTCTTATTTGTAGGTGCCTTGGGTGGATCGATCCTTGAGACTTTTGCCATAGCAGACTTTTGCGGTGGTTGAGCTGGTACTTTTTTTATTCCATAACGATTTGGGTCCATGTGGTGTAGGACTTGCTCATCAGTTAGCTCAATCTCCTTATTATAAGTTAGAGCATGTTGCCAAGGGACTAAATCATCGTCCACTAGATTCTCAATAGGTTTCGTTGACAGCCATGCTACGTTTATCATATTCACCCCAAATGTAATTGGTGTGTCCATAGTGTAACACTTGGGTGAAGATGTACTGGGTGAAGGATCCGATTCATATTGACATGCCCTATAGTCAATAGTTGCTAATGCATCCATCCATCTCACGACATCCGTCTCTGAATCATAGTGACCTCCCTTGACTGGCCTTGGGCGATCAATCGTGTGATCTGTCGTGGATGATCTGTCATCAACTTTGGGTGCAATAGGTTTCATTGCCCATGTGGTTGGATCGACCTTCATAGCCTGCTCTCTGTTTTTGAAGGTGAGTTTTCCCGTACCCCAGTTGTGTACTACTTGCGCAGTCCTCAACCATGGTCTTCCCAGTAACACACGGTATGCAGTTGGAGATTCAGGAATATCCATGACTACAAAAGTAATCACAAACTGCATGCCTGCTATTTTTACAAGGATATCGGCAACTACACCTTTTGGTTTCACACAGGATTGATCCGCCAGCTTGATGGCGAATCTTGTTGGCTTCAACCCTTGTAAACTTTTCATACAAAGTAGTGGAGATCAAATTGACACTTGATCCTCCATCTACTACTGTTGCCTCGTCCTCGTATCCCTTGTGTTTGATTGGCAAAGTGATGTTGTATTCCTCACTTTCCCATGCTGCCCCGATGTGGAGGACGTTACTTGTTTCTTCATAGCCCGTACAATATATGGGCTCAGGCGCTACTGTTCCTCATCCGCTTTGGCCCATTCAACTAGAAGGCTTTTTGCTTGTGTTGCAATCCGCATTAGTTCCCCGAGTGGTAAACTAACACGACTTGCCAATAAAAGTGTGAGCCTTTCAGTGCGTGGTTCCTCGGACTCCACCATGTGAAAAGGTGGTTCATGTTGGTGCAACCGATCATTCTGATTAGTGCGCAGTGGTGAGCCCGCTTGCGGTTCCCGTTCGCGGCCAACTGGAGGTTATGTGAGATTGTCTCTTTCCTGCTCTTTTTCCTCCACTTGTGCCTTTTGTACCCAGTGTCGTATTTTTTGGTACTGTCTTCTTTCTTCCCTCACATTCGGATATGGCGCTGAAGTTGAGGGTTGGTCGTCAGTGACCGAGGGTGGTGGTGAGGGAGCCACTTCCTTCCTCTTCTGTGCTCGCGTGACAACCAACACAAGAGCGTGGAATTGTTGTCTTTCTGATGGCATCCCTGCTGGAACTGTTGGTTGTTGTATCGCAATGAAGTTGAGAGGTGCACTGGTTCCAGGTTTTAATGGGCAATTCTTGTAACAGTGTCTATAACTACATTCTCGACAGAAGGATGTATATTGCCGCTTGTAGGGACATTCCGCAATTATGTCCTTTGCCACATCCGTAGCAGCCGTAGTTTCTTCCGCCTTGACACTGACTTTGAGCTGCATAGACTGCAACATATTCATTTATGGCAGGATCCATAAATGGTTCATCTGGTCTGCACCATTGTTGCTACTCAGGTTGAGGTGGTATTTGCATCTCTGGTTCCACTGTTGTCAGGTTTACATGGGCCACTTGTTGATTGGCTGACCTTGGTGGTGCAGGTAAGGCCATACGCTATTGTTGATTCGGTGCACCATACCTCGGTGCCGCGTTTGGTGCCCCTTGATGATATGGATAAGAAGTCTGATAAGGACTTCTCTTATGTTGAACAATCTGGGGGTTAAACAGGCAAAATGTCATATCATGCAATGTTGCATTGCACAGATGGTAGAATCTATGTGTCAGTCTCAGATTTTGCTTTAGGACTGGACACTCGTTCACTGTATGGTTTTGCATGCACACTGAACACCATACATTCTCCCGTCATGGATATTGTAGCTGGTTTGGTTCCAGTTGATGTGTCGTTACTGCTACAACTCCTTGTAAGACTTTCAGTTTCTGGTCAAACTGCACCGTAAGTTGCTCCATCTACTGTTTGTGTAATTTTGTCATTTGCTCCAACAGTAGTTTTGTGGATAGAGCGGATGCGTTTGATGATGATGATGCTAATGAGGGAGTAGGAGTGTGGGTGGATGGATACTCGTCGTCAGATCCCTCGTCCTCTTCTCTGATGGCATCTTCCATAGCTTTTTGCAGAGTAGCTAACTGCTCCCATCATTTCAGTTCTCTTTTGATGTTTCGTGGTAGTCTGGCTAGGAACCACATGATCACCGCATGATCGGGAGTTAGGACTGCACTGCACTCAGATTGTAGATGTTTGACCCGTTCAATGTAGTCCTTGACTCTTTCTCGTTTTCCCATCTTGATTTTGCTCAGCAGGAGAAATGGGTCTTCCAGGAACATTCTTGGTTTAAAGCGCGTGATGAGAGCCACTTTAACTGCTTCCCAAGTAGATTTTTCTTCCTCTGACAGGTTGAAAAACCAATCCTGAGCCACTGCCAATAAGGACATGGGAAACATCATCAGCTTTTTCGTAGGTGTCCGTTCGCCGTAGATTTCACAAGCTTGCTCGTAGATCTGGAGGAATCAGATGGGATCTGATGATCCATCGTATTTTGGTATTTCCATCCCTGGTGCTCTTCGGACTGCTTGCAAGGGAGCGACAAGTACAGGTTGGCCCATTGATTCCATTGGTGCTGGTTCTGGGTCTGCCTCTTGTTGCGCAGCTGCTAATCTGGGAAGGTGTGGTGCTTGATTTCCATCCTTCGTGCTATTGATCGTCCCGATCTCAGATTCATCCAATGGTGGGTTCCAAGATAGTTGGATCTTGCCTGTATAGTGGAATGCAGTTTGGATCTTAAGGATCTGGTCAATCTGATCGGCCTGAAGTGAAATTTAGGCCTTTTATGGTGGTTTTTCCTTGATAACTTCTTACTCCTTGCACTGATTGACTTGAGATTTTGACAGTAGTTGGATCTGATGTAGCTCTTTCCATTGATCTAGTATGCGAGGGCTGTCTTGTGCAAGGGTTGGTTGTGCGAGGGTTCTTTGCTGTTTTGCAGATAAAAAACTTGATATCTCTCAGATCTTTGGGAAGTAACTCTCTCAAGGATCACAATGGTTGGATCTAGGTCAGATCTCACTATGGGATTCTCTGCAAGAGTTAACTCTTGCTAAAAATTTCACTGTATGCAAGGGTCCAGAATCACTATTTTGGCTTGATCTTCACCAAATCTCAAAAGTAACTCTCGTAGCTTCATCACTGATAAAAATTATCATTTTGAATCGATTCAGAGAGTTTTCAAGAGTTCTTACTGGAAGGATTTGCTGGATCTTCACTTTTTAGTGATTTTTTTGCACTTAAACCCAATTTTCTGCTCAATGGAATCAGACTCACTCTCTCATGCTCTTCTGTGTCCTTGTCTCACTGAGATGGAACTTCAGAAACTTCTGCGAGAGTTCTTGCCCACTAGAACTGAAAAATTTGGTGTCTTCAAGGGTTCTCTGATACTTTCTTGTCTTTTTTTGAGAGAGAGAGAGAGAGAGAGAGAGAGAGAGAGAGAGAGAGAGAGAGAGAGAGAGAGATGAGATGGAGGTTAGCTCAAATGCTCAATTTCATTGCTTATGAAAAAACCTTAACTAGCATAAACAAAAAGCATGGAAAATGGAAATAACAAGCAAAACACAACAATAGCATAAGCAAGAGTGATTAGCAAATGAGGATGCTTGAGCTCTCAAAATGATAGAGTCTCCTCCTCTCCATTAAGCATGAAAATAGAGTACAAATGGTGCTTTTTTATAAAATGGAAAAGGCCTTTGCCCCAAAATCCTATTGGCTAATATTTACATTGATCCTATCCATTCACCTTGGACCCAACTTGATCCAAGGGTCCACAAAAAGTACATTAAATTCACAAGATTCATGTGAGTCCCAATTTGGACCCAACTCTAAAAAGTAATATCTAAGTTTAAAAATGACTTTGAGCCTCTAGTTTTATTTTAGTTCAAAGGCCCAAATCTATTTTATTTTATTTACAACTTAAGCTTGCGTGCTCATTGGGCCATGGACTTATGCATGCATGATGTCATGCCCTCGCAACACATTTTATTAGTTGATTTCATTTATTTACAATTCATTGGGAATACTCCCAACACCTCCAGTTGTGTGTACTTCTTGAAAAGTAATGTATTTATTTGTTTACTTTTTCAACAATGGATTTTTCTTAGACAAATAGATACTTTAAACTTTTGTTTGGAAGAAAATTGTTATAAAGTAGGTAACCTTTTTTACTAAGAGTTTTTTAATGTCTTAACGACCCCCCATCCCCCACTTGGCAATCATTGTTTTTTCTTGTTTTGTTCTTAAAAAAAAATTGGTTTGGCAACTGCCAGTTGTGCGTTGGGGTGCGCTGGGCCAGCAACGCACAGCGATGTGCTGGACGTGCTCACTGGTGTTTTTCTTGAGGACAAAAAGTGGGGTACCACCTCTCCCCTGTAGTGCGCTGCAACATGTTTTATTACAAAGGGGCTGCAGCACATAAAAGAGGGGGGGGGGGGGGGGGGGGAGGAATTGTACCGCCCCCTGTGCTTTCTGAAATGATGGATGGGAAAGGGAGGAGAAGGGAGAGGGGAGAAATGGGGGTACCAGTTAGTACCTCCTCCTTTACTTGTAGTTTTTTTCAAATCTTCTAATAGATTATGGAAAGAAAATGTTCGCTTTCCAAAATCTCTTCCCATAAAACTTTTCTCTCATGATTGAAGAAGTTTAAATATAAAGCTTAACCTTAAGCTTAAGAATTTTAAACTCTAAGTAGAAAATACAAAAGATTTTTTTAAGAGCCTTTCAACCTTGACAAAATACTGGTTTATGTCCTTTTGGAGCTCGTACCTTCTCCTCCTCCCTCTATACCTTCAAAACTCCAAGTTTGGATGGGAAATGAGGTACACAGGAGGGAGAAGAGGGGACTGGGGCCAAAACTATATTTTTTAAAGATTTGGAATCCTTATGCCATGTAGCAGGCCTTTGGGCCTCCACATAGAACTAATGATCCAGAAGGGACAAATGGGACCTTTCTTGGGCCCCACTTGTCTCTTTTGCATGGAAAGAGGGGAGGAGCTTGGAAGAGCGGGGTAAAGAAATGTACATTTACTTTACCTCACCCCACTTTTCCAAGTCTCATGTTGAAGTTATTTTGGGCTCAAGGTTTTGCATTTTCTTGTTTCTTGAGCTATACTTCACAATTTTTAGTAATTTTAACATCGTTGCTCTCCATTTTCCTTCTAGTTTTTGGTACTGCTCATGATTTCCATGGACTCTCCTATGGAGACAACCCAAGCTCCAGGCCCTTGTTAGCATATTCTGGTGAAGATTCTTCTAACGGATTTCATATGCCAAAAGTGTCTAACGAATATCAAGTGAAGGAATTGAGCCACCAAATTACATTATGTTGCGTCGACAATTAACCAAGAAGGAGTTCCAGAATCCAGCTATACCAGGAACGCCTATATCAAAAGGTTGACACCAATGAGTAAAACCAAAGCCCAACGCATTTCCCTTGTAAAATAACACTTTGAGATTATGCTAAAATTGCTCTCTCTTTGAGATTATCATTCTATTTCTTTGTGTTCTCATTGGAAGGTGCATAGCTTGAGGGAAGGTGCTCGGGCCTCCTGTTGCCTCCTTTCAATGGTTTTACTTGTGGCATGCTTTTATTTGCTTATTGCTTAGTATTAGCCGCAAGTCATATTTTCTAATCCCTTTTGGGTGTTAAGTAGGATTTAGTCCTCTTGCTATTTGGAAAGCCTTAGCAAGATTTTATTCATTGATCCTTGCTAGTTGGGTAAGCCTTAGCAAGTTTATTTTGTTTATTGGACATTGGCTAGTTGGGTACCGCCTTAGCCACACCTTAGTTAGTTTTATTTCCATTCCAAGCACCAGTTGGAAAAGCCTGGTGCTCCCTCCTTGTTTATGTTTTATTCACAATTGAAAGCTTGTAGAACTTAGAAGGTGGACAACTGGTCTACCACTATACTACGCACGAACCCCTCATTAGACTAGCCACCGTAGAAAGTAGAAATACTTCCAACATTGGCGTCGTTGCCGCTTTCTAAGTTATTTTTCTACATAGCTTACTTGTTTTCTTTTTTACTAACGTGCTTGTGTATATGCTTACTTGCTATTTTCCTTCACACTACAGCACAAGACTTCTCTCCAAGTCCTACACGAGCTGCTGAGCAACCTATCAAGCCGGGGGGAAGCAACAAAAGTGTTAACTTGGGCATTTTCTTTGAAAGAAGTGACCCAAGTGACATTTTTTTCCTGACCAAATAGGTATATCAGAATTCATCGGTCTGTCTGCAGCCATAACAGACACTGATCTTCCATTCTATCACCTCCATGAATTTTGACTCTGCTCACATATTTCAAAACCCACTGTTTTACTATCAAAATCCTTTGTTTTTCACTCAAATCTTTGTGTCAAAATTCGCCGGCTTCATTGAGGCTAGATCTATGCAAGATCAGTCCTCCAATAACTCTGTGAATTCTATCTCAGAGATTTAGCTTGTTTTTTGTCAGAAAATCACTTTTTTCACTATTACCCTTATATGTCAGCAAAACTTCCGTATCAGAATTTGCCGGCCATACCACAAAATCGCCCACAGTCTAAACGATTTCTATACATCAAAAAAAGCCAAAAAAATTTAAAAATTCATTTTTTGTATGTGAAAACTCCTTATCAGAATTCGCCAACCATACCACCAAATCGTCCACAATGTGCACGATTTCTGACGAATTTAAAAATGAAAAAAAAATCTCAGTATCAGAATTCACCGACCATACCACAAAATCGCCCACAGTTTGAGCGAATTCTATACATCCTTTGCGAATTCTGTCCTTTTCAAAAAAACCAAAACAATTAAAAAATTTATATTCTGTCTGTGAAAACTCCTTATTAGAATTCGTCGACCATACCATGAAATCGTCCACAGTGTGTATGATTTCTGACGAATTCTAAAATAAAAAATAAAAAAACATCTCAGTATCAGAATTCGCCGACCATACCACAAAATCGCCCATAGTCTGAATGATTTCTATACATCCTCTACAAATTCTGTCCTTTACAAAAAAGCCAAAAAAATTAAAAAATTCATACTCTGTTTGTGAAAACTCCTTATCAAAATTCACCGGCCATACCACGAAATCGTCCACAATGTGCACGATTTCTGACGAATTCTAAAAAAAAAAAATTAAAAATTAAAAAAAAATTCGCAGTATCAGAATTTGCTGACCATACCACAAAATCGCCCACAGTCTGCATGATTTCTATACATCCTTTGCGAATTCTGTCCTTTATAATAAAATCCAAAAAAATTAAAAAAAAATCCATATTTTGTCAGTGAAAATTCTCTGTCAGAATTCGCGAGTATTGTATTCTGATTCAATAGTCTTTTTGCGAGTTCTACGCTTGTCTGCGAATTCTGTTACTCTAGGAAAGTATAGATTCTTGTCCAAATTCATTATCTTGCAAGTAAACCACTTTTTTGATCTTTTGTGGCCAAGTACAATACTGTACTCATCATTTGTATTGTTATTATGTTCCTCATTCTGCATCATGTCAAGAGATTGTGCTGAATCTTCTAATCTTGCACCTCCACGTCTAGAACGCAGAATCCCACATATTGCTGCACCAAAGTACGATGGAAAATCTGATCCAGTTAGATTTCTTCAAAACTTTGATAATGCATGTCACTTCTATAGAGACACCTCTGAAACTGAAAAGCTCAAACTATTTTCTATGGTGCTCTATGGAACAGCCAAAGAGTGGTATCTCAACCTCCCAAGGAGCCAATGTTTACAAAGGTCCAACCAGAACGAAAGAGATAGATCTAGCTGAGAAGGGAGAGGAAAATCGTATGGTATCAGTAGGAGAAGATGTAGAGAGAGAGAAACTCGAAGATCTCAAGACACTTCTTCACAAATACCGTGATTGTCTTGCTTGGAATTACGCTGTGAGTTGAAGGGCATATTGCTAATGTTGTGGTTCACACCATCCCGTGGTTGATGGTTCAAAACCCATAGTTAGTAGGCCCTACCGGTCTAATCCGCACTATACCCAACTGATCCAAGAGGAACGGAAGAGACTTCTAGATGTAGGATTCATCTACAAGATGGAACACACTGATTGGGTATCGCCTATTGTGGTAGTACCTAAGAAAAACAGAAAACTTAGAATCTATGTGGACTGCAAGAACCTGAACGTCGTAACCAACTTATTTACTATTCACAAATAATTTGTTAAGAGAGAATCGTCGGAGCAGAAGCCTATAGTTTTCTAGATGGGTTTAGTGGCTATAATCAAGTGCAGATAGCCCCAGAAGATCAACACAAAACTGCTATCTCCACTGAGTGAGAAACATATGCCTACAAAGTGATGCCATTTGGATTGTGCAACGCTGTCGAGACCTTCCAACGAGTGATGAGTTATGCCTTCAAGGATTTTATTTGCAAGTTTTTTGAAATTTTTATGGACGACTTGTATGTCCACTCCTCTAGAGCCCAACATCTAGCTTGCTTAGAGAAAGTATTCATCCAGTGTCGATTATTCGGCATATCCCTAGACCTGACCAAATGCCAATTTCTGGTCACGCTCGACATAGTGCAAGCCATGTAGTTTCAAGACATGGTATCGCCACAAACGTCGACAAGAGCCGCATAATACTTGCTTTGCTTGAGCCAGGATCTGTACGTGAAATTATGGGACATTGCAATTATCATAGAAGGTTTGTCTTGAATTTTGCTAAGCTGGCCCGTCTGATCTACCAGATGACCATCCAACTAGAGTGGACAACTGAAGCTACTAAGGCTTTCCACAAACTCAAGAAGGCCTTAGTTATCGCACCACTTTTTTGACCCCCTATCTAGACCATAGAATCGCATGTCCATACAGACGCCTCTAAGTATGCCATAGGGAGTATTCTGACATAGCCTGGGGAGTACAAGAAGAATTACCCAATTTATTTTGCCAGTATGTAGTTGATTTCCGTGGTGATGAACTGCACAACCTCCGAGCGTGAAGCGCTAGCCATGGTATATAGCATGAAGAAATTTTGCCATTACTTGATAGCCAATCCATTTGTCCTCTTCATAGATCACCAAGTCCTACTGTATTAGGTAAATAGACCATACACGATTGGACAAATCACCCGATGGCTGCTGCTTCTCCAAGAGTTCGACTTTAAAATAGTCATTCACAAAGGAAAATAACACTATCTGGCCGATCACCTCTCATGGATCCGAAATGTTCCTGAGACTAGAGGGGTCGATGACGAACTTCCTGATGCCATATTATTCCATGTCGATGTCGTCCCTGAGTGGGCTGCCGATATAGTTGGATCTTATGTCAGGACATCCTCCCCTTCAGATGAGTAAAGTAGAATGACGCAGGTTAATCATTAAATCTGTCCCTTTCACGTTCATAGCAGGACAACTTTATCGCATCTGTAATGATGGAATCACACGTCGTCGTGTCCTAGAACATGCAGTGTCCCAAGTCATAAGTATCGCCCATGAAGGAATAGGGTGAGGGTATTTTGCTGCCGAAGCTACCAATAGGAAAAAGCTGCAACACGGCCTGTGGTGGCCCACGATGTTCAAGGATATTCACTATCAGATTAAGAGGTGTGACGTGTGCCAACGGTTCAACCGAACCCAGAAAAGGGACTGATTGTCATTACGACCTATAATGGCTAAGATGTTGTTTGAGAAATGGGGCATTGACTATGTCAGTTGTCCATCTGCCCGTGGCTCCCAAGCTCGCTATATCATTGTAGCCACTGACTATTTGACCAAATGGGTAGAAGGCAAGGCGGTGAAAAAGGCTGATGCCAGTAAACCAAGTATGAAATTGGAATTGATCAAGTATATAACCCTTGATCAATGCCAAGACAATAGTGCATCAATCCTAGACCACTCATGTCAAAAGCATTGGAAAGATCTGATTTTATTTCATCAATTAAGCTCTCATTACTTCTTGTAATAATCAAATCATCCATGTGCAACACAATGAACACTATATCTGATTCTTGCCTTAGAATGTAAAGATTAGGATTAACATCGCTCTTTACCATTCCCCTTCGCTTGAAGTGTTCATCAATGCAAGAGTACCATGCCCGTGGTGCTTGCTTCAATCCATAAATGGTTTTGTTGAGCTTACAAACGAGATGCTCTCTCCCTGGCTCAACAAATCCTTGAGGTTGTACTAAGTACACCTCTTCATCCAGCATTCCATTAAGAAAAGCAGATTTAACATCCATTTGTTGGATCTTCCAACCATAGAAAGTAGAAATTGCAATGATAGAACGTATAGTTACCATCTTAGCTACGGGTGCGAAGGTTTCCTCAAAATCAATACCTTCCTGCTGCTCAAATCCTCTCGCAACCAACCTTGCTTTGTACTTGTTGAGTTGCCCATCAGCTCCATATTTGATCTTGTATATCCATTTATAAGTGATAGGCATCTTACCATCAGGTAGCTCAACCAAGTTCCACGTCCTATTTTTCGATATAGCTTCCATTTATGTTTCCATAGCTTCACGCCACTCCTTGTGCTCCTTCGCTTTATCAAAAAAAATTTGTTCTTGAGCTTTGAGCATAGAATCCATTAGGGCTAGATTCATCTCTAATCTTGTAGGAGGTTTTCAATTTCTACTTGATCTTCTAAGCTCTCCCTGCTCACTTGATTCGGGAGTATCTCCCTTATTAGCATCACTTGTTACTGACAAGTACCACTTAGGCACTCTCCTAGGAATCTCATTATTAACCCTGTCTTTTTCCATTGGCTCTTCCATATCAACACCAACTTCTTCTTTCACTTGCACTTTAGCTTTATCGTCAAAGGGATCAATTGTCAATTTTATTTGGCCATTTTGACCCATCTCATCAATAGATCTCTGGAAATCACGATCTTTTGTGCATCTGTGTCATACATCCTATATGCCTTGGCTCTTTCATCAAATCCAAGGAAAACAACCTTTGCATCCAGCTTCTTTCATTTTTCATTAGGCACATGAGCGTAAGCATCACAACCAAATACTCGTAAATGAGAAATATTAGATAAAAGCTTCATAAGGTGTCTTACCCTCCACGGACTTCATAGGACACCGATTCAAGATATGAGTGGTTGCATGCTTCTGCCCAGAAAGTATTTGGCAAACCCTTGCTCTTAAGCATTGCCCTAGCCATCTCCACAATGGATCTGTTTTTTTGTTCTACAACTCCGTCTTGTTGGGTGAATAGGGTGTAGTGGTTTGTCTCTTGATCCCTTGATCTTTACAAAATTTTATAAACTCTGTTGAAAAATACTCACCGCCACCATCTGATCTAAGGGTCTTAATATAACAACCTGTTTGTTTTTCAACTAGAGCCTTGAACTCTCTAAACTTGACAAAAGCATCAGATTTCTTGCTTATGAAATAAATCCAGATATGTCTACTATAGTCATCAATGAATGTGATGAAATAGTAACAACCATTAATGGACCTAGTTTGTATTGGTCCACATAGATCACTATGAACAAGATCAAGAATGCCATTGGCTCTTCTTGCTACATCTTTGGGAAATCTCTCTCTATGCTGTTTTCCCAATATGCAACCCTCACAAATTTTTCCTTCAAAAGAGATATCAGGCAATCCAACAACTAGATTACCTCTTTTAAGGATTTTCAAGCCTTTGAGCACTAATATGACCAAACCTTTGATGCCAAAAATCACTTCAACTATCAAAAGTGCTTACCTAGCTTGAGTAAAAGATCTCGCATTCAATTTGTAGAGTCGATACCCGTTGACTCTAGCTCCTATAGCAATCACTTTGCAGTGATTCTTGATGTCTTTGACAAGACATTTGTCATTGTCAAACTCAACCTTGAGTTGTTGATCAGCCATTGTCCCAACAAATAGTAGATTGTTAGCTAAGCCAGGTACATATTGCACATTTCTTATCTGCTTTATCTTCCCACTGACTAACTTCATTGGTGTCACTCCAACTCCTTTAACAGATAGCAATTTGCCATCAGCTTGTCCAACTTCATCACCATTGTCAGTTTCCTTGAGTTTGGAAAACCACTCTTTCCTTGAAGTCATGTGCTTGGATGCACCACTATCAATGTACCAGGTATCCTTGGCTTCATCACTTGTCATTAATGCTATAATGAACAATTTTGAACTCTCACCTATATCATCTTCATATTGATCATCATCGTATTGATGTTGATCAATATAATTATCTTCATAATAATAGTCATCAAATTGATGTTGATCAGCATAATTTTCCGCTTGCCATTTGTCTTTTCTTTGTTCCATCTCCTTCTCTTTCTTGAAGCATTCACGCTCCCAGTGGCCAGGTTTGTTGCAGTACCTACAATTTCCAGGCTTATTTTGTCTTGAATAGCTACGTCCTTGACCTCGGCCTTGATTCCAATTGTCTCGATTTGGACTATCATTGACTTGCTCATGAAATTGTTGAAATGATCCCCGACTTGATTTTCCTCCTCTCTATTGATACCTTCCACGACCAAATCTTCTACCTCGTCCTCTAACTGCAAGAGCTTGATCATAGCTCCTGTTACGATGATTTAAGTTCTCTTGACGTTGCTCTTCTTGCAAAAGCAATCCACCTAGTTCTTCATAGGTTGGAAGATTTTCTCTTGTGGCTATACTCGTCACAAACATCTGATGTGACTTAGTCAGACTATTCAATGTCAATTGCACGATCTCACAATCTTGTACTCGCTCTCCAATTGTTGCTAATTGGTCACAGATCTCTTTGATCTTCGGTATGTGATTGGCAATAGTTGCACCATCATCCATCCACAATGTATGCAACTTCATCTTCAAAAATAGTATTTGAGATGTATTTGTCGTTTCAAACAATGTCTTCAGTGTATCCCACGCTTCTTTTGGTCCTTTTGAATCTGAAATATAGGGAATAATTGCATCTCTAACTGATAGGTTGATGACATTCTGGACTTTTCATTTTCTCCTATCAAATGTCCGCTGATCTTCTTTAATCACTAGTCTTGTCTCTTCACTTGTCACGATCTCCCATAGCTCCTTTTTGATCAAAATGTTCTTCAGTTTGAATTTCCAAACTGCATAGTTGCCGGCACCTTCCAATTTGCTCGACTGATTAAGGACACTCTCACTTAGAGTTGCCATTACTAGATAGATGAGTCTAGATCACAAAATTTATCACACCACAAAATTGCAAATTTTTTTTGATTGGACACCTGATATCAGTACGACGCGCAGGTGCATTATTGCTCGAGATTCTCTTTAGCTCGTGCGCGTGGATTCGATATTGGTACTGGTTTGCGATATCGGTATAATGTGCGGATGTACGACTGTGATACTTAATTTCAATGTGCTCACTCATGGAATGAAACCTAGAGTTGGCTGGTAAAGCAATGACACTTTGATTATCACAAACTAATGTCATTAAATCAAACCGATATCTGAGAGTAAGTTCCTCAATCAAAGCTTTCTTTGTAGCTTGAGAGGCTGCGATATACTCTGATTCAGTGGAAGATAGAGCTATCGAAGATTGCTTGCAACTGTTCCAGGAAATTGAGCCATTGTTGAGAACAAATATAAATTGAATATGGATTTACGAGTGTCTACATCTCTTGCCCAACTTGCATCTGTGTAACCACTGAGTAGATTGAGTTTGTCATTGCCGACTGCTCCATAACAAATACAAAAGTCTATAGTAGCTCGAAGATATCTCATGACTCTGATAAAAGCCTTCAAATGTGTTACACCAGGGTTAGTCATAAACTAACTGAGAGAGCTAACTACGAAAGCTATGCTTGTCCTAGTACAGAACATGGCGTACATAAGAGATCCTATAATAGAATGGTAAGGATGCTCAGACATCTGTTGCTTCTCTTGAATCGTTTGAGGACACTGGTCCTTTGACAACATGGGACCTGGTTCCATTGGTGAGAGAGCTAACTTGCAATTAATCAGATCATATTTGACTAATATGTTGTAGATGTACCTCTATTGAGTAATGTAGATTAACTTCTATTTTCTATCACTGTGGCTTTTAATACCAAGGTAGAAATGAGCTTCGCTCAGATCGGTCATGTCGAATTCGAAAGATTGATGTATTTCCAAATCTGCTACAACAACAAATGATAGCAAAAGTCGAATAGAAGAATGCTTGACTACTGGACTGAAAGTCTCAGTATAATCGACATTGCGAACCTGAGAAAAACCCCTGGCGACAAGTCGTGCCTTTCTTATGTTGATGCTTCCATCTGCATTGTACTTGACTTTGAAAATCCATTTGCAATCAACTATGTTTCTACTAGCAGATAATTTTGTCGGAAATAGGATGGATAAATTGCGCGGAAACTCCTACTTCCAATGCATGACTACGCGAACAAAGCAGTAGTGATGATAATCATGTTCTATCTTTAGCAACTAGCTTTGAAATTGCTAGATACTAAGTGATTGCGTAGCCAAACATAAAGTATTGAATTCTCAGACAATTTCTATCAGCTACAAAAGCAATACATAGATGCATGCATTTTGACATATACTGAATGCAATAATAAGATTGTATTGATTCAGAAAAACAAAATCAGATGCTAATGAGTGCAAGACAATAGCGGATAGAAACTGCGCACTCTAAGTTGTCTCTGAGTAACTGAGAATAAGTCTGATAATAAGCAGCTCTATTGATAAGCAACAGCGCAATAGCAACTCTAAATAAATCTCTACAAGACTGAGTTAGAATGCTCAAGAGAGTTCAAGCTTGAAAACTTGATAGAGAGCTAACTACAATACTCTCTGATTGTGAATGATCTGCTTGATAAGAGTGCATGAAGCGTCGTGTAATAACACTCAGCCCCTTCACTATTCATAATGTTGATGCGTCGCTTCGAAACTTCTTCTTGACTTGATTGAAAATATATGAATATGAACAACTATATATACTAAGCAATTATGTCATCAAATGCAATTGCCAATTGGCTGGTGTCCTCTGACATTTATCCGGTTCCTTGTCATTGATTGCTGATATGTGGTGGATATTGGCCGTAAATTGTCTGTCTACATAAATGAACTAGACTGTCAGTTCTGCAGAAATGAACTAAAACAGCCACAGGTGACACTGTCGCAAAGAATGCGACAGTGTCGAGATTTTGCAAAAAATGCAAAAAGCCTGAAGGCGCCCTTAAATCCGATTTAGGATTGTCCCACACTTTGCCATAGTCATTTCCTTAAAATTTGAGGCACTGAGAAAAAGCGAAAAATGCAACACTACATTTTTACTCGAGATTCCTGTCAGGCGAAAAATGCAAAAAAGACGACACTGCATTTTCTACAAGGAATTTCTGACAGGCAAAAAATGTGACACTGTTTCAAACTCCATGTATTTTTGCAGATTGTGTAAAAACACATGTAAATCCGCAAACACTGTATAAAAACACAAAAAAATACGCAAAATTGAATAAACAATGGATGAAGATGAAAACCGATTAGTCGATTAGTAAAAAGGAGAATAATCCAACACTCCCCTTAATCTGAATCCTTGAATGCCTTGACCTTCAAACTTAGTTCTACACAGAATCTTCTGTGTGCCTCCAAACTTAAAGCTTTGGTAAAAGTATCTACTATCATATCTTGCATTCTACAATACTGCAATCTGACCTCTTCATTGAGAACTTTGCTTTTGACGAAATGATACTTCAGTTCAATGTGCTTACTCCTAGAATGAAATCTAGGGTTGGTTGATAAAGCAATGGCACTTTGATTATCACAAAGTAATGTCATCAGAGCATATTGATTCAGACTGATATCTGAAAGTAAGCTTCTCAACCAAATTGCTTCCTTTGTAGCTTGAGAGGCTGCAATATACTCTAAGTCAGTGGAAGATACAACTATCAAAGATTGCTTGCGACTGTTTCAGGAAATTGGACCATTGTTGAGGAAGAATGTAAATCCGAAAGTGGATTTATGAGTGTATACATCTCCTGCCCAACTTGCATATGTGAAACCACTAAGTAAATTGAGTTTGTCATTGCCGTCTGCTCCATAACAAATGCAAAAGTCCATAGTAGCTTGAAGATATCTCATGACTCTGATAAGAGCCTTCCAATGTGTTACACCGGGATTAGTCATAAACTGACTGAGAAATTTGACTGCAAAAGCTATGTCTGGCCTGGTACAGATCATGGCGTACATAAAAGATCCTATAATAGAATGGTAAGGATACTCACGCATCTGCTGCTTCTCATGAATTGTTTGGGGACACTGGTCCTTTGACAATTTGAGACCTGGTTCCATTGGTGAGAGAGCTAACTTGGAATTAATCAAATTATATCTGATTAACATGTTGTAGATGTACCTCTGTTGTGTAATGTAAACCAACTTCTGCTTTTTGTCTCTGTGGATTTGTATACCAATGCAGAAATGAGCTTCGCCCAGATTGGTCATGTCGAATTCGAAAGTTGATGTATTTTCAAATCTACTGTAGCAGCAAATGATAGCAAAAGTCGAATAGAAGAATGCTTGACTACTGGACTGAAGATCTCAGTGTAAAATGTGGGACCGGCAGCCGAAGCTCGAAGCCTTGAGCGTAGGTGTGTAGGAACGGAAACGCAACAGTTAGTAGCAGAAATATTCAAGAAGAATGATTCATACAAATTGCGCAAATGAACAATACAATAGTGAGACAAAAATTGCACTCTAATTATTATCAACAGTGAGTACAATGGCTTGAAGTAATAACTTCAGCTTGTTGAGCGTGATAACACTGGCTACAAATAACTCTTATTGAAAAAGAACACTTACATAGCTTGATTTAGCTAGTATATATATATTTACAAGTGTCGAGAGACAAATATCTTATAAGTCTTAAATGCCATCTACTCTAGTTTTGTATATGTATAAAAGTTGGTAACCGCCCTTAGGATATTTGGTTGTCCAGCTATTTTTAGAGTTGGCGATGTCGGTCTGCCAATCTAGCAAAAACCCGAGAAAAACCCGAAGGTGCCCTTAGACTGAGGGTATGTAAATCCGAAAGGTGCCTCTAGAGTGAAGGCAGGAAAAAATGCGAAAAAGACAAAGATAGGCCTGAAAGAGATTCCAAGGCATTCTGGCCACTGTGTCGCTTTTTTTGTGAAGGTGCGCGAAGGTGACTTAAAAACATTTAAGGCACAAAAAATCTCAAAGGAAAAAAATGTGAAGGTCCAAAACATGTAGTCGGCCTTTGGTTTTTAGGATGCTCATTACTTGAATGATTTGTTTAAGGTTGAGCATAAGAAATTTAACACTCCCCCTTAATGTGGATCCTGAAAACCCTTGATCTTCATGTTTAACATATCGTTAAATTTGAGATGTTGCTTCATCTTGTGATTATGGTCTACTTTATAAAAATGAAGATTTATCCATTGTTGGCTACTCGGATTCGGACTTTGCAAGTGATAAGATGGATCGAAAGTCTATTAGTGCATACACTATATTTCTTGGAGGCAATCTAATATCTTGGATTTCCAAAAAGCAAGATACTATATCCCTTTGTTCATGTGAGTCGAGTACAAAGCGCTCACCACAACTACCAAAGAAGTGCTTTGGATCAAGAGATTGTTATTGGAGCTAAAGTGCATCAAGGAGGATGATCTACCAATGATCAAGTGTGACAATATCTTGGCCCAGGCTCTTGCCAATAATCCCATATTTCATGCAAAGAGCAATCACATAGAAGTGGCCACCACTTTGTGAGAGAAAAGCTTATTGGAGGAGAAATGTATTTGGAGCATGTCAACACATCCTCTTGTATTGTCGATCTACTCACCAAGCCTTTGAGCAAAGTGCCTTCATCAAGCATAGATCTAATCTTGGAATTACATCAAGATCAATGCTTAATCTTCAATAGATAACCTTTTAGGAGGAGTTTGAAAAATGCAAAACAAGTTATCTATGTTAGTTGTAGGGGTCTTACACTTTTCAAGCATCTTGGTGTAGAATGTTGATAGGTTCAAAAATTACATAGATGGCAAATTGATCAATTCCACATGTAATGCCTCTATTGAGCCAAAGTAGTGTAAGAGAGGAAACTCGAGCTAAATAGAGTGTTGACAAGTGTAGTGATTTAGTTTGATGAAGTTCAAGAGGTCCAATAGGATTTAGAGGTGGAACCATCAATGGTCCAGTAGGATTTGAGATATGCTTGTGAATGGACCAATAGAATCAAGAGGTGGATGCATCAATGGTCCAATAGGATCAAGAGGTTGTAAATAGGTGGTCCAATCATGTTTGGTCTTGGATTAGCTCATGGATATATAGTATCATTGTACATCTTATTTTGAACTAAGTAATTTGGAAATCTTGTGGATTTTGAGTGTAAGTGTTTTTCTAGCATTCTCTTTCTACCCGAGAGCTATTGGTAGGATTCTCTATCTACCCGAGGAGAGCAGCTTATTTTCACTTAGTTTTATTTTTTAACACTTCCCATACATGTGCATGTACTTTGGAAGTGACTTAATGCATGTAGTAGTGTGTTTTTGCCATTAAGTTCAAGATTGATCTTGAATCTCAATCGTGTCTTGATCATTGTGCATCTACACACCTTAGGATATCATAATCACATGTGGTGGATGATGAAAATCCAGCAACTTCACACGTGTGGAGAACAATCCTCAAGTGTGAATGATCTTGTTAAGCTTTGTGTTTAGCACATAAACTGATTCTAGATTGAGTATCAAGATCTAGTTCTAGAATTTATGACCAAAGCACAATCTAGCATGCTAATAATCAAAGAATGGTTGCTTGCAATATCAAAAGAGAAAAAGTACAAGAATTTAATGCATTAGCATAACCTTCTACTCAAGTTAGAGAGAGAAAGAGAGAGCAAAATTCAAGCATACAATATCATAGGTCCATATTGACATGGAATAGCTTCAAAGCTTGGTTCTTCATAAAAAATTATGAGAGAGCTTACACATATTTATGGAGATTGGAGTAGCTCAAGGTAGAACCATCTTCCTCCTACTTTCATACATATCTAAAGTGATAACTAGCAAACTAGTGACATTTGTCACTTTACATGCATGTATTTCTACCTACTTTTACCAAGTGTCAAATTTTGACAGAGTTTTGTGAAGTAATCTGCTGCCATGTAGTTTCTTCTGCTGAAAATCAATGCTGTTTCCTTGCTATGCACTTTCTCTCTAAGGTAATGATACTTGATTTCGATATGTTTTCTTTGAGAGTGAAATCTCGGATTGAGAGATAATGCTATTGTGCTTTGATTCTCACAATAGATTGTTGTAGGAAGTGTCTGTGCAAAGTTGATGTTTGCAAGCAGTTGCCTTAGCCAGATCGCCTCTTTGGTTGCATTTGTGACGTCTATGTATTCGGATTCCGTTGGTGATAATGCAACTGAGGTCTGATTCTAGCTGTTCCATGAGATTGGGCCTTAGTTATATAAAAATACAAATCCAGAAGTTGATTTTCTGGTGTCAACATCTCCTGCTGAATCTGCACATGTGTAGGCTTTAAGGATGTTGGCAGTGCGGCTGCCTCCATAGTAGATGCTGAGAGTTTTCGTTGCTTGGATGTACTTCATGACCTGTGTTAGTGCTTTCCAATGAGTTAAGCCTCGACTTGATAGTGGCTAAGTGTACTAATAGAATATGCAAGGTCTGGTCGCGTGCAAATCATTGCTTACATCAGTGAGTCGATGATGGATTGAAATGGGTAGCGCTTCATCTCTTCCTTTTCTGCCTTAGTTTGAGGAGACTGTTTCTTTGATAACTTTGGTCCAGGGTCAAGTGAAAAGTGACTTGGTTTGCAATTGGCCATTCCATGCTTTTCTAGCACATTGTTGAGATATCGTTGCTGACTGATAAAAATCAGTCTGCTGGGTAGATCTCATTGGATTTGGATTCCAAGACAATAGTGGGCTGGATTCATGTCAGTCATCTTGTATTCCTGGGCCAGCATGCATTTGGTGTCCTTCATCAGATTCAGATTCAGATTGTTACTGAATAGTAGTGTCACCATCTACATAGAGAGTGATGATGATGAAGTAATCTGATATAGACTTAAAGTAGACATTCAAGTCTGTCGAGTTTGGAATAAAACCATATAAAAAATACATTGATCTTCTGGAATCAGGCTCTAGGTGACTGTTTCAGCCCATAAAGCGCCTTGTGGATTTTGCATACAAGGTGCTGTAGCTTGCCGTTGAGTTCGTATCGCTCTGGCTGTGTTATATAGATTTACTCTTCAATGGTTCCATTGAGGAAAGCGGTCTGGACATCCATCTGGTGGACTTCAAGATCTGTTGCGACTGTAAAAGAGAGGAGTAGGAGGACCAAAGCATGTTTGACAACTGGGCTGAAGGTTTCTGAATAATCCAGATCTTGAATCTAGGAAAAGCCTTTGGCTGTTGGATTTATCTCCTCTACTCTCCTAAATCCTATTTTAATCTGCCTCCAATCATGCTGTATTTTTACTCATGTTGTTGCACAATCTGCATATTTACATGTAAAATAAGACAGGCGAAAAACTCGATTGTCTGCATAAATACAAGTAATTTTCCACAGGCAAAAAAGGCAAAAAATGCGACATTGCGTTTTTCCACGTGATTTGTGATAGGCGAAAAAGGCGACACTGCCTTACAAAATGTCGAAGGTGCCCTGGGAAAAGCGAAGGCACCCACCCTGTAAATCAAATCCTAAGGCATTTGTCAAAGTGTCACAAATTTTGCATCTTCAAGAATATTCATTTCAGCAAAGATTGACGCCGAGGCCTTCTCACGCTCATTCCATGCAACTGTGCTAATAGATTTGACAACGACAACAACCACCCACGATCTCCTACAGACAACACATCCACTTTGTACTTTCTTCATCTTCACACCTGTAAAATTGTGCATATATTGAATACCACTTGTGTATTCAACAGTGTGTGAAAATAATAGCATCAGAAACTTATCAGAGATAGACGAAGTAAATGCCTTGCGAATTGATTCTTTTTGTATTGTCAGTAACAGGTTCATTCCTTTTACACATTGAATTAGCTTTGTAGACACGCAGTTTCGTCCGCTATTGTCTTGTGCTCCACAACATTATTGACATGTATATTTTGTTATACTTAATCTGATAACAACTCTGTTTGTTCTGCGTTCATATTTGTGTCAATATTGCTATGCTTTTCTACATTCTATCTGACTCTCTTATTGCTCAATCTGGTAATCTGTTCTTAGCGAATTATTATTAGCCTAGCTGTTGGTGACTAATATTTACTAGTTGTTCGTGACAAATTATCCTTCTAATGTTTTTGTTGCTTAACGTTTGGCTACGTAATTAGATCGACCATGATTTCTATTACTAACATTCTGTTCGTTTCTGATAGGCGTAGTCATGCTTAGGGAAAGAGTAGTATAGCTTATTCCACTACGCACGAACACTTTTTGTTCGAGTTCGTCTCTCATTCGAGTTTCGAGTTCGTTTCTTTTCGTGTTCGTTTCTTTTCGAGCTATTTTTTTTTTGTTTCTCACACCCTCCTTCAACTTTCCCAGTATGGTATCAAAGTTATTTTCGTAGCCTGATAAGCTTCCATAGTACAAGACTCTACCAGCCGGTAGAGTACTTGTCTTCTTGTTCTGTAATTCAGTACCTAATTTTCATACTTAAGTCATTGATAGTTTTTCCTATCACCTAGACTAATCTTCCACATGGATTCCCAAGGGAAAGCCAGTCCTATCATGGACAAGCTTGATGGAGCCAATTACCATATGTGGAAATTTAAGATGAAAACTGTACTAATGGCTAAAGAATTGTATGACGTTGTTACAGGTGCTGAAGGGAAACTCGAAGCAGATGATGCAACAATCGTCGAATGGAAGCTGGAGGAGGGAAAGGCTTTCGCGCTAATCATCCTCAACATTACGGATACCCAGATCGGCCATGTATCCGAGGCCTAGACATCGAAAGAAGTCTGGTACATCTTGAGCACACTATACGAAGTGCGAGATATAGCTTCCAAGCTACATCTCAGGAAGAAATTTTACCCCCTCAAGATGGCGAATGTTGATTCCCTACAGAAGCACATCAATCAATTCAAGAACCTGCTAAGGCAAATGGCTACTGTTGGATCTATCATAGACGATCAAGATGCAGTGATGCAACTGCTTACAAGTTTGCCAAGCTCATACGACAACTGGGTGATAATCATCACGACACATCTAGAACTGACTCTTTCGAGAGTCATAACTATGTTGTTGTAGGAAGACACGCGGAAGAACGAAACCTCATTTTTGAATCATTGGAATTAACTTGAATGATTGGATTACTCCTATGAAAAGTTAATTGGTGAAACAAATAGTGTGAAAAAAATTCACCAGGAACTGTTTATTTATTTATGTTGGATATAAGACACATGATTTATGAATAATTCAGATTCATCAAGAAAAGGTATGTGCATAGAATATACAGGAATTTTTGGTGAATATTTCTCAAGTGAGAAATAGACTCAGTTCATTAGTGATTGTATCCATCAATCTGAGGCAAGCACTAAAGATCATGCATAAATCAACCATACAAGTACACTCACACGTGTGCAGACTTTTCAAACAAAAAACTAATTATGAAAGTGCCCTCCTCTCGGGTAGAGAGAGAATCCAACCAACAAAACTCGGGTAGAGAGAGAAAGCAAGATTTGACTCAAAATGTGTAGAAATCTCATACCTCCAAAACTCACAATACAAATGGACTATTGCAACTATATATAGCTATTCGAGATAGAGGGGAGTGAAATATGACTGGACCCCTTCTTTTCCTCCTCAAAATCCTATTAGTTGAGTGACATATGAGCCCTCAATCTTGATTGAACCATTTTGATAGATTCTAGCTTTTTGATTGGTCACTAGCTCTCATGCCAACACATAGGGACATGTCACACACCAAATCTCAACATGAAAAATGTCATAAGCCTAACTTGGCTCGAGCTACATCACTTTCTATCTACATCTCTGGATTTATAAGAGACATTGACATCTATTGAGATTTAGATAAATTGTCGATTTCTTGCATGTGATGCTAGAAACGGGGCTATTAACTATTAGAGTAACTGCAATGTTCTCTAGATTGAGTTATAATTGTCTGAGACTTGATGGATCTCCTAGAGATTTTGATTGATTGTGTTGTATTTTAGAATATTTGGATATTCTAAGGATATTTGTACCAAGAACACTATTATCTACAAGAAATTGTGGATAGATTTTAGACTATTAGAAAAATGAATTTTTTTAAGCTTTTGAACTTGGTCTCAGAAGTAAAGTGTTAAGGCACCCAAAGGGTCATGTAATTTGGATTACATGAAGGTGATGAACTTTTATTTGGAGAAGATCAACCTATTTGGATGATTTATAGCTTAGTGTATCTGAGTTAGTAATCATGTGTAGAGGTAAAGCAATTGATGAATTGTTACGTCTCTAAATACTTATTTAAATGGAAAGATCAGTCATAGGTAATATCCTAGGTAAATGTTGAGAGCTTAGGAAATGATTTCTTGTCTTGTCTTTCTCGTTCCAAGGACAAAACCTGTTCAAGGGAGGAAGAATGTTACAGCCATATTCAACGAAAGACATGGAATAGTCCTAATATGGTAGACCGGCCCTTCCGTATTCAAGATTGTTGGTCGCACCAAGATTTAATTCCATTTTAAGGCTTGTATGTGACTAATGACCTCGAGGGGACCCAGGCACTCTATTTGAGACATATGGAGTAGTGCATGTATGTGTGACGGAGATAGGCAGGAGGACTGCATGAAGAGATGTGAACTATTTATAGTTGGATTGCATGGGTTCATGCACAGGAATCTACTCTCTATATACTGGTGTAGGGATTCTCCCGTTGACAACTTTGGTACCAGTTGCTCTCTTCTCCTCAAGCATTCACATGGCATGGCTCAGGGGATAGATCCAAGATTGGTCTAGGTTTGGTTGGGAGGTTTTGCTCCTACATGTCTCCTGTTGTGTTCTCCTATCCTCGTTTTAGGGGTTTTCCCTAGTGGTCTTTACACGTGCACATGACAGTTATTTGTCAGAGATGGCCTCTTCGTCCCATATTGATAGCGAGACCCCTCTATCGACATTTTTGACAGAATTTGAAATAACCGAAGACTTAGAGTACTTTAAATCTCTCTTTCATACTTTTCTGCATGTATTTCGCATAGCACAACAAAATGCTTAGGTATTATACGATCACTATGTTGGGTTCAGAGATATAGTCAATATGCATGTTATCCCTATAGGTCCTCTATCTTTCATGCACTTTACTGACCTTGTCCATTACTTTCCACAGTTTAAGAAAAGATTGGACAAGATGTATACTAGGCCCTTTGAGCAATTTAGCAATTCTACAATGTGTAATATTTGCAAAAGGAACTGTTGCTTTCTTTAATAAAGTCATTTATTTTGAAAAAGTCCATGAATGCTCGCTCACACATGAGTTATGCAATATAATACTTGCCTTTCCATGCTTGCTCAGATGTATTCTCCCTCGCTAAGAATCTACGTCCAATTTTTCACAACGCACACACTGAGCAAACATGATATTCAAACTTGTGTCGAATTTCTTTGTTTGATTCATGTGTCATATTTTATCTTCATAGTTTCACCAACAGTGGTATCAAAGCTAACATGTTGATTGTCACTGCATTACCAACATTTAACAAGACACATTGAGCAATCATCTTCTAGCTGCCTTATTGATAGATTCAATGGCGACGACTTTCATATGTGGAAATATCATATGAAGATGAAGATGATACTATTGGGAAAATATATATGGACAATGGTTGATGAATCTACCATACTTTCAAAACAAGATGCAAATCTCATTTTTAAATGGAAATCCAGAGATGGCAAAGCTCTCACATTATATCTATGAATCTTAAAGATTCACAAATATCACATATCAACAGTTGTGAAACATCAAAATAAGCTTGGGATGCTCTCATCAATATGTATGACATCCAAGATGTAACTACTAGTCTATACTTGAGAAATAATTTTTCTCATGCAAGATGTCAGAATCTACTATCATTTGTGACCATGAATCACATTCGATCACTTCTTGATCAACTTGTTGTTGTAGGGTCTCCTATTACTAACAATGATATTATCATGATTCTCCTTGAGAGTCTTCTTTATTCTTGCGATGATCTTGTCATGTTGATCTCTATCTAGCCAAAAATAACCATAAAAAAAGTCCCATTAGTTATTCTCTAAAAAAACTTCAAAGGAAGTTTATTGATGCTTCCCTTTGATAGAATTGTTGCACTATATATGAAAAAGAAGCAACATTCTAAATATCGAGTGAATAGGAGATTTGAGTTTTGTAGTTGTTTAGTGGTGAAGGGGAGAAGCAGCCACATTACTTACATTCCATATCACTCTTGCCATTAAAGGATACTATCCATTATTCATTCTAATTACACTAATTGTGAATAATTACCATATATTATTTGTTGTTTTTAATAGCTATTGGTGGAAATCAAACCACTATACACTATAGATTCATACATAGCAAACAACGATGCATAGCATGAACCGAAATAAAATATATGTCACTGTGACAATGGCCATAATAAGATTTATGCAATAGCATGATGTCTACTTGTGCTATTTTCATAGTTACATCATATTGAATTTGTCATGTGCCAAACCCAATCAAGTAGCAATAGTAATGAAACTAAAGCCACAACACAAAGCATTCATGTTGATATAGCCATTCATAAGTACTATGGATAAAGCTAATAGTTCCTTTTGGGCCTAACAAAGCTTACATTGGATATAATATTCCATTGGTAAACCTGATGTACTGAAAGTACATGATGACACTCTCCTACTCAAACATTTTTATCCTAAAAAATGAAGACGCTTGTTTGATAAGCTTGAATGGTCCAACTATGTAATTTAAGTAGTCATGATTGGGGATATCATGTCCAACAAGATATATTGTTGTCGCGGATCTTGAGCTGTTTGAATTGTACGAGCTAAAATAGTGCAGTGCTATATGAATCTCCAAAATAATGTCAACAATGCCACCAAGAAGGTCTTTCCATGCAACATTGCACAACAAAGTATTGTAGCTATTGTAATATGACTAATCATAATACTCAAGATTGCATGAATTTACCAAAACAAAATAAGTCTTAAGACATTTGTTGTCACCCGACATCCTACCTAGAAAGAGGCAGTTCCACATAAGATTATTGCTATCGACTATGTAGCATGTTATCAAATGACATTGATCACTTACACCACTTATTCAACATTGACACCCCCACACCTAGAAACCAAGTGTTGTTGCAAAAACTCCATCCACCACACACAACTCTTGCTATCAAATGCCATCGATAACTTACATTGCTTATTCAACGTTGACACCTCCACCCTTGGCAACCAAGTGTTGTTACAAGAACTCCACCCACCAATAAGCAAAACTTGATTTGTGTGGATCGCCCAACCGTCAGTATAAGCCCTTGTTCTTGGAACATTGTACAATGTCACCAGAAAACATTGGAGAATTTACAAATAGGGCAAACAATACCCCAAATTCCTACAATGATCACATATCAACATGTAGAAATGCAACTACCAGGACTGAACAACAGCAACAACAATACAAGTTTCAACGTCAACAGTCACCCTTGAGTACCCTACACATGTGATAGCTCATGGCCAAGGGCCTATTGTGGAGCATTAACTGTAACAACCATCATAGATGTCCAAAACCGCTATACCAAATTATAAACGATTTAAAAGATGACATTCGCAAATACTCGGCAGACTACATGCTAAGGTTGAAACACTACCTTAAGTCACAATGACAAAGATCACTACAAATATCAAGTTGAATTTCGATTTAGAACACTTGATGCAAATTGTGCTTTATGTGTCAAACCTAGTGAAGCATCGACCTAAGGCTGAAACTACATCAACCTTTGATGTATCATGGATATCAAATCACCACAAACAGGTGATTATACTTGATATCACATCGTCTGTCATTGTAACCTTACGTAACATGCTTATCGATGGTGCACAACTTGATGAAGGTTTTGAAATCAATATATGCTGTAACATCATGTTTCAAGCATTAAAAGGGTTCAAGCTACATTTCACTACATTGACCATTAGAATGGCCAATCATTGTTTTTAGGACAGAGTGAAGTATGCTAATTGAGAAGACCACCACATAAATGCAGCACTATCACCTGGCATGGCTGGACCCGATTAGCAACTGTTTTATCAAAATGATCCTATATAATTGCCTCAATGAATTTTTGTTCTTAAATTCTGCATTAGGAGTCCATGGTAATACAACGAAACATAACAAACGAGCTGTTGCAATTTGACTCTCAACAAACACGAGCATGTGCATTGTGTGCAGCAATATCCTTACAGAACAATAGCACCATCTATAGTCTTTAACAGATATTAAATTTTTTATAAGCTCTAGAAATTGACAACAAAATCTTATATGAATGTGGTATGAATAAATGCAAGATTTTGAAAATTCTCTCTAATTATTAATTTTTTCAAACCGTGAAACAATATAATTATGTGGTATAAAAGAATGCAAGATCTGAAACTTTTCTCTGATCTGGAGTTGTAATTGTCTAAAATTCATTTCCATGAAAGACCACAGATCAACTACAAAATTACAAATCAATCTCTTTCCAAAAGTCTTCACTTCAAGAACTGCTAATATGTTGCATCTGGTTACATGCAAATCCATCTCTGGATATGGGCCTATCCAACAACCTACCCCTTTATCCAAATGTTGTTCCATCAAATCAGTAAGTCCCACTTAAGTTATCCGGTGCCAACTTTAGGAGCCCATTAAGACAATACACCTGAATGAGCCAAAACTTTGAATGTTATCAGCCAACACATCC
The DNA here is from genome assembly GCA_029204225.1 of Diphasiastrum complanatum. Taxonomy (NCBI): domain Eukaryota; kingdom Viridiplantae; phylum Streptophyta; class Lycopodiopsida; order Lycopodiales; family Lycopodiaceae; genus Diphasiastrum; species Diphasiastrum complanatum. The sequence goes on from CM055112.1 coordinate 45,226,012, forward strand.
TATCACTATGAAGTGACTGTTGAAGGCAAACTAAATAATTAATTTGTGCGTAGGTTTCTGTACTCTTCTAGTCTTACTCTATCAGTCGCTTCCATCGACACCATCCAATGATAGTAATATACGTTAGTAAAGCACCGGTTCCAGAGCCACCAACTACCCAAAGGAATTGAGTAAATGTGCCGTTGTCGAATAAAGGGATCCTGATGTTCATGCCCATGATACCAGTCACAACTATAAATGCACTTATAACAAGAGTAGCTGTAGTTAACATGACCCCCATTTGAAGCAAATGGTTCTGCTTGTCATCTAGCATGATATTGATATAATCTTCTGTATCATCCACGTACTCTTTGAGCTGAAAATAACAGAAAGATATGATTAGTGAGCCATCAGCTTGATATAATTGCAAGAATGTGCTTACTCACATAGCTGTTCTTGTTTTAATTGGAAGAACGTTGGTTCTTACAAATCTGGGACATTTTTTTTGGGGATATGGAACAACAAAAGGTAAAACAGTATCTCCAGTTATTGACTGTATCAGAAAAAATGGCATTAAAGCTCTTTATAATGTGATAATACATAAATTACAAAACAGAACAGTATTAGCAATAATATCCATTGAAGGGTTATTATCACAATGCATTGATGATCTAGTGATGGTTCAAAGTTCATATGCCCTAGGTTTCCATAACTCAAAGATATCAGAAAAATTTCAAGACAGATTCTTCCAGAACCTTCAAATTGTTTTGAGACTAGTTCCGTAAGGAACTGATATATGATAAAAGTTCAGGTCCTTGTGTCTATCGATATTCTTGTAGCAGATCTATCATATCTAGTATCCTAAAAGTTTCTTTGTTGTACTGCAAAAAACCATTTACTTACAACAGACTGATTTCTGTCTTTACTTTGGCAATCTTAATAAAGAAACCCACACCACATAATCTTCTCAATGTTTCACAACTTTATAAGTACTCCTTTCCTATACTGCTTGCCGGCATCTCTGAGCTAAACCTTCAAATAATTGCAAATGGAGAAAAACTACATACTATTCTTGACAATGTGCCCATATGATCACAGGGGAAACCAAGAAAGCAGAGCTTTGCTATTGGCAGCACGTCTAGTGTTAAAAACATGAAATAAATCATTTACATGCTCCACTAAGCAACTGCAGATTCCAGGGCCCTCATTAAACTCATCAAAATTCTACGGTAGATCTGTAATTGCTTCACAACAATCTACTAAGTGAAATGTCAAGATCCTTTATCACAGTTTAGACCTACTAAACTGAAATTCCAAAACAACACACTGGCTCTAAAACTCAAATGAGTAACATCTTTCAGCTGGCCCTGTTCATATAGAATTGAATAGCTCTCCTCATGGTTACCACCACATGCGGTGGGCTGAACAGAATGATCGCCCACACACCACCCACATGCATTTGCATGGAGAATATACATTTTACAGCCTCCCCAGTCCAGTAGACCATGGCTTTTCACATTGAGGCAAGGGAGGAGGGGGTCCACAAGCGATCCAGTCATGAAATGGAATGGACTTGGAGGGTGGCAGGGTCCTGGGAGAGCTTTGTTTTCTTTTTGCTAAACTTACAACCGCACATTGCAACTGTCGCCCTACTTTTTTTTTGTTCAAATTTCAAATTTGTTTTGATTGCACCATCTGAGTCAAGGCCAACTATCCCACGAGTCTCTCTCTCTCTCTCTCTCTCTCTTCTCATCCCGACGCTTACACTCAGAGGGACACTCCTCCTCATGGTACTCCCAGGCTCGTCGTCTTCTCTCCACAGTGGCTATTCAGATTACTGACCTACCTACAGGCACTGATCAGTATCCGAGGCCACCTCTACAGATCATATCTTCAAAGCACCTGGGAGGGACCAAGAGCAAGTTCTATCGCACACACTTTCTATCTTTTGATCCAGCTGGATGCCCTACAGTACCTAAATATCGATTGGAGAGTATTTCACACAGACTGCGGACAGCGATGGGTCAGTTTCATTCCTCAAATCAGTTGGCCATTGAGACCAGTAGATACGGTGGCACCCCACGAGAGGCCTGGTTTTGTAGGATGTGTGATATTCATGAGACCGAGGACGAGTCACATTTTCTCTTCAGATGCCCAGCTTACTATGAGATACGAGGGAGATACTACTTTTTGTTCAGGGAGCACCCAGCCACACTCTCTACCTTGATCTCATATGAGGACCCCAGATGTGTCGCATTGATGATCCGAGAGATGTCAAACCTGAAGATGAGGAGATTGGATACGGCGGATACACCTTCCTTGGTACAGTTGAGCATCAGTGAGTGCATATCCCGTCGGAGACTGAGATCTGAGGTACCTCTGAGTAGTGATTCTAATGGAGAGGCTAAGATTCCAGATGCTCTGGCCAGATTTTTGGAAAAGGTTTGGATGCTTCTTCTAAGCCTCCATCACAAGTGAGAAAGTTTTTCAAACAGAATATCTGGAGGTCACAAATTTGGTGACATTGAATAAGTTAAAGCAAGCACAATTGTTGGAGCGGCAAAAGAGTAACAGTCGAGACTCGAGAGTGGTAACTGCTCTTTGGCAATGATATGGGAAAAATATCACAATCAAGAAGCACTAGCTGCATTTAGGCAGGTCATCACTGCGGAGACACTACTATTAAAGCTTGTGAACAGCTCATTTATAAAGGAATTTGTGAAGCGAAGTCCGGCTCTTATTCACCAGCATAAGAAATTCTAAGCATTAAGGACTTGCGTGCTGAAGTGACTACGGCTAGTTGGCCAACAAATAAAAATCCAGTACCTTTGTCACAGCCACAGTCTAGTTGAAATTTTAGTATGTGTTAAGGTACATCAAGTTCGTAACCAGCACTTCGATATCAACCTGGCTCATGCACAGTAAAGGGGTTGGTGGTTTGACAGCTTCTTTTAAGGTACACATGCACCTAAAGTTTTAAAAAATTAACAAGGTCCTTGACATGGTGACTGCTGGCATTACTGATACTATGGCTTCTGCTCTTTTGAAAGGTCAGTAGCTCAGGAAATAAGACTCTACTTATCGAAAAAACATGTATAGCCCAAGATAACAGATTCTTAACAAGTGCACTTAATAACCTCATTCTATTGATTGTCTAGATGGTGAAAGGCATGAAGCTTTAATTTGACATAACTGACAATATCAATCAAAATTTTTAAATTCGATTTCAAAATGCAACTTTGATTCTAAACATAGCGATCATAGTCTGTCTTTATAGAAATACAATCTAGAAAGTCTGTAACTATCATTAATAAAATCACACGAAGGCATACATGTCAGTTCCATGTTGATGCTATTCAACAAATATGAAAGAGAATTCCACCCCTACCGTTGAGAGCTTGTTGAGAGTACCATCAATCTGGACAAAATATGCCTCTAACAACATTTCCAGCTCTTCGATATCAAGCTGTTTCCCATGGTGGCTGACGGTGCTGTTGCTACTGTGGCTTCTACTATTTGCATCTCCCTTACGAATTCCAGAAAAACTGCCAACTACCTCTTCTTGGTTTGTCGCATTATTGCTTTTGTTATGATGCTCACTTCGAATACGATGAGAAATAGCAGCACCATCTTCAATGGTCCTGAAAAAAAAAAATTTCGTGGCCTTAATTACCACACTGGCAAAGCACACCTAGCTAACATCTCCCACCTCAATGAAAGAAAGTTGGGCCTATTTTCAGTAGTTACCTTTCATCTTCCTCATCAGACTCCATGGTATCTGTGTCCGTCATATTCAAGTGGTCCTGGATATGATTTGAGGAGAGAGACATATTCCCCTCAAGCTGTTGCCGCATTGATTTTGCTGTCAAATACATTTCAGCCATGTCCTCGTCATCGTCCAGCAACTGCTCTATTTCATCTCTTACCTTCAAGAGCAAGAGAAAAAACCCGCTAAGTGACACAACACGAGGGACAGATTGAATGTGAAGAGCTTCTCATTATAACCAATCATAAAGTGGAGCAATTTAACTTTAGGGAGAGCGTGGACATCAAGGGTAGAATGAGTTGCTCTTTAGAATTTTAAATTGAACTTTGTAGGAAACCTAGAGGTTTGTCAAGCAATGGTTTCAGACATAGTGTAGCTCAACCTATCAACTTATTTTGATGCCTCTATAATCTCAAAATGACCGTGCTTGGCAGTCCTTTGATCTTTGATAAGCAAACTTGGACTCGTATAAAAGGCACGTCCAATTGAAGAAATCTTGCTTCTTAAGAGAATCAACCTTACCTTTTGTACACGACCAGAAATGGCAACCAAGCGACTTTTTATTTGGCGGACCCGCTCAAGATTGAGAGTGCTGATCTTCGATGTCAGCTCATCTAAGGCAGGGTAAGCTTGTTGTTCCAAAGCGGTCGCCTGGACACACAAAAGGTATGAGAGATCACATAAACATGAAGTGAACCATACATAAGATAAAATATTTGTTTAGTGAAAGAACAACTGATTGGGACTTTGTATAAAGAGAATTGTACCTCACGATCGATAATATGCAATCGGACTAAAAAGGCCCAGAAATCAAGACTTGAGTTAATTGTGACGCATGCCTAAAATTGAATATCATAACATTTTAACAGATAAAAAGTCATGTCATTGATGTTTGAGTTTGAAAAGGTGCTCGCAAGTTTGAAAAAAAGCGAAAACTCTCCGTACGCTCTCATAGGAGAATAAACCACCCCCCCCCCACGTTTAGCCTATATTAACATGGTAACTTTGAAGTTATTTTAGGGCCACATCATTTCCAAATAAATCTCAAACTTTAGATTTTCAAACATCACATGGCACAATATGCAAATTTCCATAGAAATCACAGTTGAGGATAACATTTCACAAAACTTACTACCATGAATGTTGAAGTTTGCAACAATTTTAAAACCCCAAACCTGCATGCAAGTTTGGTGCAAACGTGTTTTCTCCAAACTAATGTTTGCTTTCAAACAACCCATAGAATTTTGTTGCAAATATTTTATTGGCATAATACATATTTGCACTATTGATTTTAGGAGTACTCAAATCATCTGTGACAGGCAAACTAGACATATTCTAGCAGCAGCATTAAAAATGAAAAAAACTTAGTTGTGCTTGTTGATACAAAGCCCAGAAAATTTTCACAACTATTGGACAATATTGCTCCACAGAAAATTTGTCAGCTTTGTGGTAGTTAAAAAGCACCTCTGTATCAAGACAGCTGCACGCAGCCTCGAGACAGGCTTCCAGTGCCCTAAACTCGAATGGTAAGATATTTGGACCTCCTCTGTTCGAAGAAGTTGTTTCTGATTTGACAACAGTATCCGGGAATTGTAAGTGTGAATGTGCTTCAGACTCGTTAGTCAAAGAAAGTGCTTGTTGCTGACGCTGGCGCATATCTTGAGGAAAAACATTATTTGAAACCTTTCCAATTACAGGAGAATATCCCCTTCCATTCCTATTGACCACACCATCGTTATCACTTCCTCCATCTGTAACCACCTGCAAGACAAAACCAAGCCCTTTGCAAACTGCCTCTGCAAAAGAATTTATGCAAAAGTTTAACCTTAACTATAAATTTGAGATAAAAAATTTTATACCAGAAACTGGACACGAAGATTTTAAGTGGGTCCAGAGTCCAGACTCATATACATAAGAGGTATTTCACAGGTCGTATGAAGCAGGATGGCCAATGATTAGCATGCATTAGTTTACTCTCCGCCCAATACAAACACAAGCATCATGTCTTCAGAGAACATTTTGCAGCCTAAAGCACAATACAGACTTGTTGACAGCATTAAAAACAAGGAAAAAGCCCTTAGAATATTAGAACCGAGAAGGAATCATCAAGTCAAGAGCCCTTTGAAAAACTACATCACGAAATACTCTGCAGAATCGTGGGTGCATTCACGAATGCAAAAGCACCTGTTGTCCGAGGGCGTTATAATGCATCGGCAGACGCCTCTGTAGATCAGCCACAAATGGAGCTACAAGGGGATCCTTGGAATTCAAAAGAAGCACTTCCTGCGCAGTGATGATGGCCTTTATATGTTCGAGATTTACCACAATTGCATGCTCCCTTCCAAGAATGGTAGATGGATAGGACAACAAGGGATCCAAGATACGTAGATCACGAGCCGGTAAATAAGTACGTCGCATGATAGTGTGCTTCCCAGCTTCCACTACCTGCGCTCCCCCATATGCATCTACCAAAAGCCATGCCCGCACGCCAGCTCCCTTCTTGCGTGTAGCTAACCCTGCGCGCCCTGCCTTATCTGCCTTGACCTTTTCCTCATCCGCAACGACTCCAGAACGTCTATTCTTGACAGGAGTCCGAGGCCTCATACTTTTCCCCCCTTGCTGATTCTAAGACGAATATCAGAGCATAAACATGAAACCTATGAGAATTGTTTCAGGACAAATTGTTTCGATACTCAGACAAACTGTTTCAGGAATCAAGCGTATCTGTGCCTATGAAACCGACATGAACTGTAAAATTCCGACACTGTTTCATGTCTCAAGCATCAGCCTGCTTCATTTGCGATCCCTTACATTATATTAAGATCCACTGCACGAATTCTTACGAAATCCATCAACTGGGTTGTCGCTGCTTCTGATACCAAAAGGATCTCACTGAAATAATTCCTTAGATCACCTCCAGCTCCCGAAAACAAATGATGCAGCAGCTAGCTTTATCGAGCGTATTAGCTGAACAAATCAACAGGAAGTGAAGGCCTATCTATCAATTGCAGAATAACAAGGGAGAATTTCCTTCACCCAGGATCTTAACCAAGAATAAGAGAGCTTGCTTTGCTTTGTAAAGCAAAGGCCTAAGACAATAAAACAGATCTAAAATAATTAGTATAGGCACCAGATTGAGGATCTGGGTGAGCTTCTTGCTCACCTAGTCTCATGCTAATCCAAGGGTGTATGAAGATCATGAAGTGGCATGATATGAAATGTACATGTTAGATTAACCCTATTCCAAATGCCCATCAAATGCCCGCCTAAAAGTAGTCTAGGTTAAGTGAGAGAGTGAAGGTCGAGGTTAAGTAAGAGAGTGAACGGTAGAAGTTAAGTGAGATAGATTTACTTCATTAGATTGCCCTAGAAATTAGAATAAGTTAAGTACAAGTTTTATTTGCCATTGCCTATCCAATGGTCCACATTAAGTGAGAGAGTGCCACTCGCACTTAATTTGGACCGTTGGATGTGCACTTAGCATGTATAATAAGCCGCACGGTAATCCAACAATGTAGGAAGATCATAAAGTGGCATGTACTAAAATCATAAATTGGCATGATAGGATACATGGGCCTAAGGATGAATTGAGTATAGGCTTTAAATGACAACCGCCCATCCAACGGTCCAGGATAAGTGAGAAAGTGTCATAGCCCATCCAACGATCTAGGTTAAGTGAGAGTGTTCATGTGAGTGTTGGTGACACTCTCTCACTTAACATGGACTATTGGATGGGCACCTAGGATTTAAAGCTTGTGTATGACCTAGCTCAAGGCAATGGTTTCTCCTACACCATTCGATGAGAGTAGACTTTGATGCTATCTCCTAAGGTAGGGCCTTGCTTGCCTACACTCTCGGCCATGGTGACAAATACATTAAACCCAAGATCATATCCCAAGGATCTCATCAACATGCCCACGTTTTATGTAGACCATGTAGGAATGACCCCACCCAAATATGCTATTAGGGAAATGGTGTATGATTGACCACCCCAATTAAGTCTGCATTTTGCAACCTTCCTAGCCCTTCGAGGGCTATTTAAGTTTCATAGAATATTTAATTTCTTAGATAGGCCTTAGGTATAAAAAGGTGATATAGGGTATCAAACTTTCACAAGGAAATGGAAAATAAGATCCACCCTTCCCCATGAAAGTCATCGCAGAAAATTTAAAAGCTTGATTTTTCGATGTAGCCTTGAAATTTGGCCATTGCAAGTGACAAAATTTATGTGGACCAACTTGCGATAACGGCTACAAACCATGAACACCTACTACATTTCCAACTTCCAAGGACTACTACACATAACCAGAGTCTAGCAACCACCTTCAAAGATTTTTTGAGTTCACACATTGTCCATGGCCACAACAAAAAAATTTAGGAATTTCAAGCGACAGCTTGCATGACATGCCCACAACCCACGATTTTAGATTTCAGGCTATAACCTACATGACACGTCCCACAACCCAAGGACTACAAAATTCCATGAATCTAAAATTAGAATTTAGTTTAGAATTCGTATTCAAGGCCACTCAAAGAATCATGATTTAGAGTTATCAAGACAAGATTGTACTTGCACAATGCAGGGTGCATCGTCCAGCTTTAACAACCACGCCTCTAAGCCCCAAGCAACAAGCACCATTATTTAAGTTTAAATTCAAAATCAACGCTTTACAAATCAACGATTCCTGTTTCTTTGAGGCCCTAGGTATACCTAGTGCCACCGCAACCTCCAGAGTTCACAATGCAACTACTATGCACAATGTCAGGGCCCATGGGCCAACATCCAAGTTTCCACTTCTATGAAGACATAGATTTTGCTATAGCGAGCACCTATTTTCCACCTAAATTTGCAATAAGAAATTGTGATTCAGGGAGTTGGTGACGAGAAGTATTTCGGAAAGCGACGCTAGTTTGGCTTTCAATTTGGCGAAAGAGCGGCGGGTGGCCTGGTAAGCCAAAAATTGTAGGTCGTTATTTTTTATTTTTGACATCACGGTTGGCTTCGGCATACACTTTATAGCCTACAGGTGGAGTTTCAAGCAGGTTGGAAATGGATTTAACATCCATGAGACAATTTTGGGCGATGCAAGCAAACTTGATGGAGCTTCTAACTATAACATCTGGAAATTCAAAATGAAGATCATTTTGATGGAGAAAGAGTTATGGGAGATTGTGGCAGGTATTGAAGTCCGGCCAAATACCACTCCAGGTGACATGAGGGCCTTTGATAAAAAGACAAAGAGAGCATTGTCCTTGATCAATCTTTCAATGAAAGACCATGTGATCACTCATATAAGTGATGCCATGATGGCTAAGGGAGCTTGGGAAGCTCTTAGAATGCAATTTCAAACTTGCAATCCAGCTTGGGCTATGTTCTTGAAGTCGAGATTGAACGTAGTAAGGATGGAAGAAAGTGAATCAGAGGGATCTTTCTTCACCAGGATAAAGGAGCTGAGAGATCAACTTGTGGCAATTGGAGAACCAATTAGGGACGTTGAATTGGTACATACCACAATGAGCGGTGTCTCGGAAGGGCTACAGATGTTTGTGAGCGGCATTGCTTCGAGGGAGAGGTTGCCTACTTTTGAAGACTTCCACGGAATCATGTTGCAGGAAGAGTAGCATCGTGAAGTGCTGAAGTCAAGACAAACCCCACAGGAGGATCAAGCCTTGCTTGCTAATGGCAAGCGGAAAGGATGGAAAAGGATTCCCAAAAAATCCAAGGATGATGATGACGAGGGAGAGTCGTCATCAAAAGGGAAAAAGAAGAAGAAAGGCAAATGTTGCTATTGCCACAAACCGGGTCATTGGGCACGCGAGTGTTACAAGAAGAAAGCGGACATAAAGACGGGAAAAGTGACTCAACAAGGCAACATTGCCGAAGATGATGGAGAAGATGATGAGACAAGTGTCTTCTCATCGGCATTGGCATTTCAAGTTGATGATGGTGCCAGATGGTTCATAGATTCAGGCGCCACAAGGCATATGATCGGGAAACGTGATTGGTTTGAGAAATTCTCACCAATCCATGATGGGGATAAGGTCACTCAGACCAAATGGGAGGAATGCCAAATACAGGATGTGGGCAATGTACCTATGCAGTTTCCAGATGGTAAAATCAAGAACATCCCTAATGTGCTTTTCTTACACAAAGCAAATATGCACAAGATTTGCTTTATAAGTTTAATATGCAGGATTGTAAGCCTTTGAGAACACGTATGGATGTCAACATGAAGCTTACTGCATATGATGAATCTGAGAAAGCGGATGCTTATTTGTATAGACAGCTGGTGGGTAGTTTGATTTATTGGACACATACACGACCTGATATTTCTTATGCTGTTGGTGTTGTTGGTCAATTTATGCAAGATCCTAGTCAAGCACACTGGAAGTCTGCTAAACGAATTCTCAGATACATTCGAGGGACATTGAATTTTGGTTTGAAATATGATCAACCTGAAGCGCCAATGTTGGTAGGTTATACAGATGCCGATTGGGCAGGTTATAATAATGACAGAAGATCTACCAGTGGTCATACATTCAGTTATGGTACAACTGCAATTTCATGGAGCAGCAAAAAACAACCTACATTAGCCTTATCATCGACGGAAGTTGAATATCGAACACTCAATAATGCTACACAAGAAGCGGTATGGTTACGAAGATTGCTTGTGGATTTAGGTCAACCACAAGTGGATGCGACTACTATATCTTGCGATAATCAAAGTTGCATTCACCTTGCTCAAACCAAGCACATCGAAATACACTACCATTTTGTTCGCGAGAAAATTCTTGATGGAGCCATTGATCTTGTTTTTTGTAATCTGAAGATCAAATGGCAGATATTTTTACTAAGTCATTAAGTAGATGTAGATTTGAGAGGTTTCGTACTCTATTAGGAATAGAAAAATGTGATTTTATCATTGAGGGAGAATGTTAGAAATCAATGATAAACTTCATTGTTATTGTTTACGAGGTACATTAATGTTGATAGCTGTGACCAGCTATCATTAGCTGTAGGGTAGTCTATTAGTCTACTCGTAGGTCTTCTCTCTCTATCAGAGGTTCAAGGTTTATTTGTACCTTTTACATTCAGTATGCTGTAGAGTGATAGTGTGATTGTGCGTGTTCTTCTTTCGCCTTCTTGTGGTAAATGCTTATGGTGAATGCTTGATGTTGCATATCTGATTGTTGACATTCTATGCAAATGGCGAGTCAAATGGTTGAGTAAAAAGAGAAAAAACCAAGTTGGCGAGTTAGGCTGTGTCGACGAGTCAGAGCGCAAGGTAAGAAAAAAGTGAGAAAAAGCATGTAGGCGAGTCAGAAACTTGTCAAAAATGCAACAAAAATCAAGAAGAATGCAAACAAAAAACCCATGTAAGTGTAACTTAGCACCATCTCCCCGACAACGGTGCCAAAAAAATGTTGGCCTCTTTTTGTGCCTCCCTAATCGGTGTGATCAAGAGGGCAAGGAAGTGGCTTGGATCTCCAAAAGGGTGAGTATCGATGTAGTAACGAGATTCGATCCAATGGGGAGGATCTAAGACGAGATCTAAGCCTACCAAGGGTGTCAATCTTGGTATTGGATCTAGAAGTGGAATGGCTTAGATGAGGGGGTGAGGCTTCTTCCTTTTCCTATCAATTTTTGGGGTTTTGATTTTGCTATGATCCTCTTCTTGGATCTTGGCTTTTTGGGTTTATCTAGGCTTCTTGGGCTCTAGATCTTCTCCTCTCGAGGCTCATGCCATCCTTTATACTTATAAAAGATCTTTTTGTTGACTTTAGCACTTGGTCTAATGATCGTTCAATTATGGCTCAATCTCATCATGATTATACGACCATTTTATTAAGTGCAAAGGTCATTAAAAACCCATAAAACCCAAGTGCCTGGTTGCTGCCCACTGGCTACTCCCCGCGGTGCCATCCTGCCTGCCCGCGACGCCCATGCGGGGCTGCCCACTGCCCATCCGCCTGCCCCGGGGCTGCAGAGCGTCCGATTACAGTTCGTGCCCTCAAAAATCGGCTCCCACGAGGTTTCTGACGGCCCTTGCATGGGCGGGCACCGAGGGCACGTGGCGCCTAATGACTTGGTCGGGGCCAAATGTCAAAAACGTGTGGCCCCCGTGCCTTAAAGCACCCTACCCCCCAAAGGGAAGTATTTTGTACTAAGGATATAAACTCTGTAAGAAATTTGATGATGTGACATTCAATATCATCTTTCATGAACATGGACCATGCAATTATCTTTGTTTTGTGTTCACACATACAAACCTTAAGATCTTGTGAGAGAGGGCATGATCAATCATAAGGTGATATAGGCATACAACTATGAGATCATCTCACCCACAATTTGGAATGACAAATGATATAAGTTCATGATTGGTTCTCAAGTTTTAACGTGTTTATTATTAGATTGTGATATGCACCTTCCAAGGGTTAGTTATAAGCTATCTATGCTTTGCACACTAGTCATATGATGAATGTGCAATACATATTTAAACAGCCTTCATAAATCATGAGATTTCAGAAAGCAGAAAAACCTTTTCTTTATTGCGCTCATATGAGAATATTCGCTAGCAAGCATCACTTACTATCCAAGTATCAGCGGCTCTTGCATTATGGAAATCAAGTGCTTATATGCCAACATCACAGCAGTATCCAGTCTTGTCATTTGCACATAAAATTCACAACACTGTTGCTATCACCTTGAAATTCATGATAATTCGCAGCAGACTTTGATTCAACTAGTTTGATGTAGTGGGTATTATAGTGCAAGAACTCTCCGTTTCGTTTGTGGGCGCATTCGCAAACTTTGAGTCATCTAGTTTGCCTGTCTCATATGTAGTGCCGGGTACTAAAGTGCAAGAACACTCCGTTTGGTTTGTGTGCTCATTCGCAAACTTTGATTCAACTAGTTTGCCTGTCTCATATGTAGTGCCGGGTACTAAAGTGCAAGAACTCTCCGTTTGGTTTGTGTGCTTAGCACCTACTCCGATGGCTTTATCTCGCAACCGCTGCTGAAAGTAGATGGCATTGTCCAACATCATTTTCGGATCAGCAATGGCGCATTTGACATTCGGATGCTTGCTGATGGCATCTAACCACTCTGATAATCTTGGGCATTCCTTGGCGTCAGGGAACTTGCGGTTTGCAAGACCTTCATAAACTGTAATCCATGATGCCAGAGGAGCCAGGACTAGATCCGGAATGGTTAGATGCTCCCCAAAAAGGAAGGGTTTTCCGTACGGAAGTTTGGTCATTTCTCTATCCAGAGTGATGTATAGTTGAGCTGTGTCATTCCACGCTTGGATTTGCTCATTATCTAGCTTTTTCATAATCAACAAACTCGTTTCCCAGAACTGCAATATAACAGGAAAACTGCCATATGTAAATAAATCAGAACAGTGGTTTGAGCTTCGTGAAACAGAGATCAAAACTTTTCTGTTCTACAGTTGTTTAAAATCTCATGTACAAATCACTCTTGCTATAGGCAGATCTGTTTTCTTGCCCCGTAGCTCTCATGAAAGTAGTACCTTTTTATTGCAAAAGTCTGCCCAAAATCGAGCAATGGATCGTTCATAAGGAGACTCGGGAAGAAGTGCTGTTCTTTTCAGCAGTCCATCTGAAGAAGCTGGCCAAGTTTCTTCGATGTATTCCAGAATGACCAGCGATTCTGCAACAGGCAAGCCGCGATGAATGAGCACGGGCACTTGCTCGTGCACGGGGTTAGAGCGAAGCAGAAGATCAGTCTTGACACCAGGGAAAATGGCAGCATCTTCCTCAAAAACCTGATACTTAACCCCTTTCTCCGCCAAAGCCATCTTCACACTCATCGCAAATGGGCTGGGGATGAGTGACAAGAGAATTATCTGTTCATCCTGATCTGCCGTCATATTCACTCACCTTCCACTCCACCAAGCACACTCTCAAGCTCGCAATTGCATATACAACCTACAGAAATATAACTTCTCCACCAAGCACACTCTCAAGCTCGCAATTGCATATACAACCTACAGATATATAGCTTCTAAAAGACTGCAGATGAGGATTTGATGCTCAGTCTCGACTCTTATCCTGAAACATCGAGTGCATCGTGAGGACAGAAATACATGGAAGTGTCAGACCGGAGAGTACATAGATAGTTGTCTAAGTGCTCACGCTTTTCGAGACAAAGCTAAGCAGAAGCTGGGTCACATGGGAAAACACACGGTTGTCATCCCGAGGGCATGGTGCACACACGATCCAAGGGCGGTGGAGAGTGCTCCATGGAGCTCCCGGCTCCACCACCTCCCTCTTTGCTCCTATCTCTCCTTGCCTTTCCTTTCTATCGTTGGACGAAAGGCCCCAGCACTGCCAGAACAGTGGCAGTGCGGCTCAAGCTTTTCCAGCCAAGTTTGTCAAACGAAAGGTAGTCACAACAAAGTCAAAAGTTATATACAATATTGAGTCTATTTAATCACAAAATGGTCTTCCATCTTTAGATTAGCTGCAAGTTCAAGCCCCTAGGCCTTTCACTTGTCGCCCAGTTTTTGAATCTTGGGAAGTGAGTTGATGGGCACCAACCCCCAAACCTACGCGCTAAGTTTTAAATGGAGAGTCACAATTTGATTGGCCATTTTGTTTCATTGTCATGTCATTGGTCCATTTTTCTAAAGCTCCCCTGGCAACTCAACATGCCAGGCAATGTCCCGAAGTCCAAAACATGGGCTCGAGTTTGCCTCTACGTGGCCAGGGTCCCTCTTTCACATTCACTTTGTAAAACATTGGACCACTGCAACTTAATTGGCTTCTTTGAATTTTTGAAATGTACTCTTTCAAACATAGCCTTGAGGCTTGCATGAATAAACATCTTTCAAGATTCAGTTATGAATCTAAAATTTCTTCAATGAGTATTTATGTAGAAATTCTATGGCTAGAGATTTGTACATATGTATTATGTACTAGAATGTCACTTCTATCAAGATTCATTTTGGTTATTCTAATTATCACAAATATTTGCAAGTAGTGAATGTTGTAATGCTATTGTAAAAGAATTGTTGTTGTTATGGAGTTAAGTATTGCAATAGTTGCTATTAGAAAATGTGTATTTTTCGTAGGAATTCTTGCTCCACATTTAGAGTTATTAATTGCATAAAGCTCTATTGTTTTAAATATGTATAGTTTTGATATTCATTCTCCCTTTGGCTTGTACTAGTTCTACTCCACCTAGTGAATCCATTGAAATTTCAAGATAACTATTTGAGGAGCTATTTTATGTTGGAATTGTACTATCTTGATCTCTCCCTTTAATTTTTATGCTTTGAGCATAACTCATTCAATGCTTTAACTCTAAAGTGGATGAGGCACCAAGTGAAATCCAAGATGAAAGAGACCTATACACAAGCATTATGGCCTCAACCAGGCTTTGGACAAAATTTTAACACCGAACCCATTAGTTTTAACTGTCATTTAAACTCTAAATGCTAATATTTATACTATAAATGCCTTTTATTTACTAATTGTACGGATGACATTAATAATCTCTCTCTCTCTCTCTCTCTCTCTCTCTCTCTCTCTCTCTCTCTCTCTCTCTCTCTCTCTCTCTCTCTCTCTCTCTCTCTCTCTCTCTCTCTCTCTCTCTCTCTCTCCCCTTAATTAAGATAGAGCAATGTCTCCATTATCCCTCCTTAACACCTTATGAGCACCCTAGTAAGTATGAGGCACATGGGCCATGCAACAAGGACGAAAAACCACTAAAATGAGGCACATCGCTCATAGGAGAAAACAACAAAAGCCCATGAAAAGGAAAATCAAGGCAAAGCCACCAAAAGAAATATACATACGATGCTCTTTAATGTGATGTTAGCCGGTTTGTATTAGAAGAGGAAGAGTTCTTGGAAGAGAATGTGGCAATATTATCTTGTATTTTGAGAGTTACTTTTGTGGAAAGAAGACATGCTTCCTATGAGGAGAGTTTCAAAGTCTCTAGTGATTTGTCTCTTAGAATGGATGTGTGTGAGATTGGAGTTTTGTCCTCTATATTAATTTGTTTGATAGCCTTCATAGAGGCTGTGATTATCCCTTGAACCATGAAACACATGATGCCACTTTATTATGCATCATGTTTAAGGAGAAACCCATGCACTTGTCACTTGGATTTGATAGCATTTGAGGCCACTATCACATTTAACATTGTTGTAGTAGTTACACAGAAAAAATCCAAGTTCTAGTATTTGCAAAAATGCATGAATTTAGATTTTTAATTTGCTTCTTTATATCATTTTCACATGCTTTCTCTTTGGAGTTTGATTGAAAGAATCTCATCCATCATACGTCTCTCTTTATTTTTTTTCTAAACATGTCTTTTGTGCATGCAATATATTGTAATAGCTGCTCGTTTTTTAATCTTTACAATTGTTTTTTAACAAAAAGTTTATGAATTTTTTTATATGAACTCAATTTTTTTCAACTTTATTCCATCTTGTGTGTGTGGAATCGTAATTTTAACTTGTTCGAGTGAAATCTATAATATGATATAAACTTTATTGAATCTCAATTGTTTCACAATAGGTTATGAGACGACTACGACAACACTTGTGACTATTTGTAAATGACTATTGATATAATAAAGATTGTATAATTTCTTCGTAGTATCAATAGCTACAACATAAATAAAAGACAAATTTGTTAATGCATGTGCATTGTATTCTTCTTTGTTGCAACCAGTGCATGATTCACACACTATTTGATGATAATTTAACATGTGCAAATATAAACCACATGTCAAAAGACATGTACAAGACTCTTACATGTGAACCACCCATGTCAAATATCATTGGGTACAACATTTTTAAGGATGCAACATGAACCATGTTCAAGACAAGCATAATCTATGAATTATACTCTCTATGATTATTCTAGAACAAGGCAAATCATTCAATTATAAAGTACAAAAAAAATTATTTAGATTTCATTTTGTTTTGAGTCTCAAAAAAGTCATACATAAAACTTGAAATCCAATACAAAAGGAATATGTTGCATAATTATGAGGCTTGCATATGGCTAACAACATGTGAGTTGAAGTGAATGTTCAAATTTTTTGACGAGGTTTTTGTAACCTATCTGAATTATATCGTTTGCTTCATGTAATGATTGGAAAAACTTGCATTTCCAAATGGCTAAATGATCTAACAAGCAAGTGGGTATTCATCATCAATACTCAAGAAACAAACTTTAGACAAGTGAAAGATATGGTTCAATTAACTTATTATTGGAACATCATGATGCATATGCTGCAATTAAAAGTATTATTGTATACACATTTCAAAATGAGCTAATTTAGCAAGGAGCGGCTGAGTGAGGAGCGAGGAGGTAGTGGAGGAGGGTCAGTTCTTGCAATAGCCTATGAAGATCCAGAGGAGTGCCTAGAGCACCTGGGTGAAGGATGGTTTTTGATAGTTCTTTAGAAGTTCTTAGACCTGGGGAAGTTCCAACTTAGTTAGAAGTTTTTTGAATCAGTAAGGCAAGATAAGTTCCAACCTAGTAACTTGAAACCTGATTACTGAAGATCTAGGGAAAGCACTATTCTCATTAAGGCACGGACCCTAGGTTTGATTTATCATTGTAAACTCCTAAAATAGCAGAGTAGGTGAACTAAGGCGTGGTTTTTGAAAACCTAATGTGGCAGATCAGAGATTCTGGGATAGTGGCACCCTTGGATTTTGAATTTCAATGTGTGGGAGTGTCCAAAAGTGTGTTATTGACCTCCTAAGACTTTGTGATTGCACATAGATCACACATAGATTGAATACCAAGATCTATTCCATAAATCTAAGGCAAGAGCACATTACTACATGCATAAATCGACCATACAAGTACTTACACACGTGTGGAGACTTGTGCAAATAAGATACAAGTGAATTTTAGCCTTGCTCTCGGGTAGAGAGAGAATGTACTATCAAGAACTCAAGTAGAGAGAGAAACCAATTTTGACTCAAATAGTGTAGAAATCTCATAACTCCATAAAACATTTTAAAATACAAATGGATTTATGCTCATATGTATAGCTACTTGAGGTAGAGGGGAGTGAAACATGATTGGACCCATTCTTTACCTCCTCTAAATCCTATTGATTGAGTGACATATAGGCCCTATCATGATTGGACCATTTTGATAGATTTCTAGCTTTCTATTGGTCACCAACTCTCATGCCAACACATGGAGATGTTGTGAAAAATTGCCTACATTGGCAAATCTAGCCATGTAGAATATTGTACATTTTGTCAATATTGTTTGTTGGTTACTTAATGGCCAAAGTACCACTTGTACATTCACACCTAAAGTAGGTTACCACGAGTCAAGAGGAGTGGTTGTGTCCATTTGGTAGTGATTCCTACTTTGTAGGATCTAGACCATGATTTATGATGAGATTTGTACCTACCATGCACCTACCAAACATGACTCTTGGATCTAGGCCAGGGTTTTCACATTAGGGCAATAAAGTTGAGTCTACTTCCTTATTACATGCTGGATTTTCACCTAACTTAGCAAAGGAAGTGTCTTTTACTATGTATTCTCATTCTCCATAGTGAGGAGATAGAAACTTTTTGGAGCCTCAAGGAGAAACTCGAGTTTTCTCTCATTGTATGGTGATGATTCCAATGAAACCAAGCTTTGGCACATTCTAAACACTGTCTACAGGCCGTACTACAGCCTCATTTCCACACGTGTGGAGTTGGATTATAGTTTTTGATCAATGCTCTGATTGTCTCTACTTGTTTTCTATCAAGCTGCTAAACTAGATCTTGTTTTCTGATGACTAGTATCTGATAGATTGTTTAACAAGCACACAATCAACCTTGTGGATCATTCAAAGATCCATTTATGGTCCTTAGTACTGTACTTTTCACATGGTATCAGAGCCAAGTACAAGGCTATTGACCAGTGTCTGAAACTAATCCAGTTTTAGCAGGTTTTGATGCAAAAAGCTAGTATTGGAAGGGCGAGCTGGTATCCAGGTTTTGGTGAGGGGATTTGATCCCAAACTTTTTTAGGATCAAAATCCATATTGTTCACACGTGTGGGCATCTCTGAACCAGTATTTAAAACCCCATATTCATTGGATCACTGTAATTTCATCTGGTGTCAGTTTGATGTAATTTTTGGTGCAAATCCTAGGATAAGCTACCAAGATCACTTTCCATTAATTAGTTTTCAATTAGTTTCATGAGAACTAATTAATCTATGCTGATTTCAGACCTTCTTAAAGTGGAAACCAGGTCTTGAAAGTACAAAGTGAAAGAGAGAGATAGAGAGTAGTTTTTACTTCATCTTATCTTCATTCCAGCTTTCTGAGGGAGTGATAGAACTGTGATTACAAGTCCATTTGTTGGATTAGAAGTCAACATTTGAGTGAAACACTGCAAGATTGAAACCTTTGTGAGTTTCAGGTTCAAACAAATCTATATCTTGTGTGTAGAATCTTACTAGTAAGATGGGATCTGTTGGAGCATACCTAGAAGCTACTGAGAGGTTAAATTCTACCAGTTATGCTATTTGGAAAGTGAGGATGGAGTCACTCATGGTGCTCCAAGATCTCTATGAGTTTCTGATTGATGAGGAAGATGAACCTCTGGGTGCACAGAGTTAGCTAAATACAAAAGAAGATCTAGGCTTGCATTTCACTGTGTGAAGATGAATGTAAGCAATGATTTATTGAGAGAAGTATCAACTTGTACCAGTGCTAAAGAGGCTTGGGAATCTCTAAGATCAATCTATGAGTCTAGTAACACTTCAAGGGTTCTCATGCTTAGGAATAAGATTCTGCAAAGCATGAAGAGAAGTTATGAGAGTGCATAGGTTTATGTGCTCAAAATCAAGTCTCTCAATAGGGAGTTAGCTTCCATTGGAGAGAAGATTCAAGATAGTGAGCTTGTTCAGATTGTCCTCAATGGTCTAGGGAGTGACTTTACAAATTTGGTCCAAAGCTTTGCAATCCAAGACACTTTGCCCACTATAGAAAAGCGACACAGTGTATTAGTGGCTAAAGAGTGTAGGATGATGCATACCAATGCAAGAATGAATGCTATTTCTCTGCAGGATGGTGATGAGAAAGTTAATTTCTCATTCAAAGGCAAGAAGAAGACCAATGGCAAGAAGAAGCACTTCAAGGAGACCAAGGAGGAGGATGAGGCTTCAAGATCAAAGGGCAAGATCAAAGACAAGTCCAAGTACAAATGTTTTTTTTTCTGTGGAAAGAAAGGACATTTTGCATCAGAATGTCTCAAGAAGAAGAAGGCACAAGAGAGCAAACAAAGCAACATTGCACATCAGGAGGAGGAGGATGAAGAGTCATCCTTGATGGTTTCCAACAAACCACCATCATCCAAGTGCAACACCAATGATTCTTGGTGGATTGATAGTGGGGCTAGTTCCCACATGACATATCAAAATGACCTTTTCTCCACTTTACTTTCTTACAATGATTTACATAGATCAATCTATACTGCAAGTAGTCAAGAATGTAAGATAAGTGGAATAGGAACCATTCCATTGTATGTTGGATCATCCAAAAGGATGAATCTTGATAATGCTCTTTATGTTCCTAGGTTAACCAAGAATTTGCTTAGTGTTGGCCAGTTAATGGATAATGGCCTTGATGTACAATCTAAGCATGGAATTTGTTCCATCCTTAGAAATGATGAATGTATAGCCAAAGGCTTTAAGCAAGGTAGATTGTTTAAGCTTGATGCTAATGTTGCAGTGGAGAGTGTTAACTTGGCAAAGGTGGACTTATCAAAGGTGGAACTGTGGCACAAAAGGTTGGGTCACCCCAGCTACAAAGCCAGGAATATATGGTTGCAAAGGAGCTTGCAGTTGGACTCCCCAAGCATTTGTCAAAGTGTGGGAAGAGATGTGAAGCATGCAGCCTCTCAAAGGCTCACAAACTACCCTTCTCAAGATCTACATCAAGATCAAGCTCTCCTCTTGAACTTATCCATTCAGATGTTCATAGCTTTTCACATGAGTCTAATGGTGGTGCCAAGTACTATGTAATCTTCATTGATGACTATTCTAGATTTTGTTGGATGTACCTCTTGTCTAGCAAATCTATGGTGTTTGATTCTTTTGTAAAGTTCAAGACTTTGGTAGAAATTCAACTTAGTACCAAGATTAAGGTATTAAGGAGTGATAATGGAGGTGAATATATCTCCAATAAGTTGATTGACTTTTGTAGTTCTAATGGCATTAAGAGAGAGTTGTCATGTCCATACACCCCTCAACAAAATGGAGTGAGAGAAGAAATAGATCTCTTTGTGAGTGTGCTAAGGCCTTAAGGCTAGATGCTTCTTTATCCAAACCATTTTGGGGTGAAGCAATAACCTGTGCTAACTATTTCAATGGCTATCAGTGTGATTTTAGCCCCTTTTCGGTGGTTTTTCCTTGATATCTCTTTGCTCCTTGTTCTGATTGGTCTGAGATTTTCATAGTGATTGGATTTGAGGTAGATCTTGCTACTAATCCTATCTGCAAAAGTTACTCAATGCGAGAGTTGGCTATGCGAGAGTTCTTTACACTATTTTGCAGGCAAAAACTCTCATTTCTCAAGATCTATTGGGAAGTAACTCTCACAGGCTTCTCAAGAGCTTGGATCTAATGCGAATCTAGCTCTGTTCTAGGTGGTGAGAGTTTTTTCCTATAGATTTGGGAGATATTGATGTTTGCAAGGGTTCAGACCACTTTTTGGCTTACAGATCAATCCCAAGCATGTAACTGTTGGCAACATGGTTGACCTTCACGTCCCCACCCCTTCAACCATGAAAAGATCTTTCCTTCAACATTTTTAAATCTGGACCTCCACCTTGGTGACTACCATTTAGATATGCATGGCATCGTGCACTCTATAAAATTGCATTTGTCATATCATTGATTGTTGCACCATACAATGCTAACTGTGCTAGCCAGGTTCCATGAACTAATTCTGATAAGTTAGGTTTGAGGAAAAATCTACTTTGTGTTGGAGTCATTACTGATCAAAAGTTGAAAGTAAAATTCGCCCATGATGGTTGCTTTGTGAAAGATGTGAACCAAAAGTTCAAAGTTATTGCGGATGGAGTAAAAGAGCCCAATACAAAATTGTACAAGTTGAATGCCACAGTTAAGGGGCAACATGGACTTGTTTCGTCCATTCCCTCGCAAACTGAGTTGTGGCATAAGAGGCTTGGTCACTTGAACTTGGGAAGCCTCAGTTTGATGAGAAGATTGGAGATGGTAACAAGATTGCCTACCATAGAAGATCACTTGAAATCGATGTGCGAATCTTGTGTATATGGGAAGTAGCATCGAGAAAAATTCAATAAAGGGGGTGTTGCAAGAGCAAAGAACATCTTGGACTTAATCCACACAGAATTATGCGGGCCTATGAGGACCATGTCCTTAGGTAAAGCCTTCTATTTCATGACCTTTATTGATGATATGTCAGGTAAGACGTGGATCTACTTCTTGAAGAAGAAACCGGATGCATTTGATAACTTCAAGAGCTTCAAAGCATTGGTCGAAAATCAGACAGGTAGGAAGATCAAAGTCCTAAGATCAGATAGTGGAGGTGAGTACAAGTCTAATGACTTCAATGATCTTTGTGATCAATGTGAGATTAAAAGACAATTTATGCAAGCTCATACTCCTGCTCTCAATGGTGTAGATGAGCGCAAAAATCGTACGATTATGGAAAGTGCCAGATCTATGCTAGCTGAGATGAAACTACCATAAGATTTTTGGTCAAAAGCATGTAGCACGACAGTCTATCTTCAAAAGAGAAGTCCTACCATTGCCATACCAAAGATAACACCTGAGGAGGCATTCACGAAGAAGAAGCCAAAGGTGAACCACTTGCAAATCTTTGGATGTAAGGCCTTTGTACACATTCCTAAGGAAGAGAGACGTAAACTTGATGTAAAGGCTATCAAGTGCATATTCCTAGGATATGATGATTGTGTGAAGGGCTATAGATGTTTTGATCTAGTGGAAAACAAAATCCATATAAGCCGTGATGTTATCTTTGATGAATCCAAGATGTAGGAAGACGAGGATGCTGAGAAGATAGCCACATCCAGTGGGAAAGATGGTATAGAGAGGATTCCACCTGATGATGATCCATTCATTGACCTTCCGAGTGATGAACATGAGAATACATCTCAAGATACTACTACTCAACCTCAAGAGACAGGTTGGAGAGGTAGGGACAAACCTTTTGGTGCAAGAAGGATTGAAGTTGCAGGTGACAAATGCAAGGAGAAGGATGTACCGTGGGATACATTTTCACCAGGAAGCCAATCACCTGACAGGAAGCTCCCTAAGTGGTTTGAGAGATTGTTGGAGAGCTGCGACATGGATGACTTTCCAGGATCATCTAACCAGGGAGAGCTACGAAGATCAACAAGAGAGAAGACACAACCTGAAAGGTATGAAGCAAATTATGCTCTCTTATCTAGCATTATTCAAAGCAAAGAACCTTCGACTTATAATGAAGTGAAGGATGATAACATTTGGGTCAAGGCCATGGGAGAGGAGATGGAGTCAATTGCTAAACATAACACATGGGACTTAGTAGAACCACCAGTTGGCAAGAAACCCATTGGTTGCAAATGGGTATACAGGACTAAGTATCATGCAGATGGAAGTATAGCAAAGCACAAGCCAAGATTGGTGATCAAAGGGTCTGCACAAAGTAAAGGCATTGACTATGAGGAGACCTTTGCGCCAGTATGTAAGTGGAATACTCTACGTCTACTTGTTGCTTTAGCTTCACATTTTGGTTGGCCTTTGCATCAGATGGATGTGAAATCTGCTTTTCTAAATGGTGAGTTAGAAGAACTAGTGTTCGTGGATCAACCTGAAGGCTTTGTAGCGAAGGGACAGGAAAATAAAGTATGTCGCTTGAAGAAAGCACTTTATGGTCTTAAACAAGCACCACGTGCATGGTATAGCAGGATTGATGCCTACTTTCGTTCAAAGGGGATGGTGAGAACACATTCTGATCCAAATCTATATGTCTTATGCTTTGATGGTATGGTTGCTTTGATTGCTCTTTATGTTGATGACTTGATTATTACAGGAAATAATCAAGAGATGATAGATATGATCAAGAATGACCTCATGGAACAATTCGAGATGATAGATCTCAACCTGATGCATTATTGCCTTGGAGTACAGGTGTGGCAAAAAGGACACGAAGTGGGTTTAACACAGGTGAAGTACGTCAAAGAGTTGCTGCACAGGTTTAGGTCGCAGGATTGCAAACCAATGAATACTCTTATTGAACCAGGTAAAAAGCTTTCTAAGCTTGATGAGTCACAGTCATTTGATGCTACATTGTATAGACAGCTAGTAGGGAGCTTGATTTACCTTACCACGACTAGACCAGATATATGCTATGTTGTTGGCATTGTAAGTCAGTTTATGGCAGCACCTACGGAAACGCATTGGAAGGCAGCTAAACGCATTTTGCGTTATGTGAAAGGCACTTCAGAGTATGGCTTGATTTACAGGAAGCATGACGGTTTACCTGAGTTGTGTGGCTATGTGGATGCGGATTGGGGAGGTGACTATGATGATCATAGATCCACCACAAGGTATGTATTCCAGTTTTGTGGTAGTTGTTTTTCCTGGTCTAGTAAGAAGCAAAGTACAATTGCTCTTTCCACCACAGAAGCAGAGTATAAGGCAATGTGTAGTGCAACACAAGAAGCTATATGGTTGAGACAAATCTTGGAAGAAATTGGCATGAAGCAGAAAAATCCCACGACTTTACATAGCGACAATAAGAGTGGCATTCAGCTAACAAAGAATCCAGTGTTCCATGCGAGAACTAAACACATTGAGATTCAGTATCACTTTATACATGAGAGGTTGCTGAGTCGTGAAATTCATGTTGTTCATTGTAGCACAGAAGAACAACTAGCTGATATTTTCACTAAGCCACTTGTTGGAGAAAAGTTTGATAACTTTAGATCAAAGCTTTCTGTACTTAAAATTTGTTAACTTTAAAGCTATGTATATGACTATATAAAGTAGACTCTACTTTAAGGGAGAGAGTTAGAATTAAAGTAGAATCACTGTGCTGCTATACTGTGAGTCCTATCAGTTGATCAAGATCAGTTGGCCTTGCCACGAGGCAAGTCAACGGGACACGCGTCCCGCCAACGGCAACCTGGGTCATGCATGGGTTTCCTAAGTGAACAACTATATGTACAATGTAATTTCATTTTGAGAAATACAGTTGCTATGGAGCTTGCTGTGGAGAGTGTTTTCTGTCTGTGTTATTGTGTAGCATGATCTGTGTTCTTGTGCAAAGCAAATTCTGAGTGGATGACCATTTTTATCCACGACTTGTTCAGCATTTTCCAAAACAAAGTCTGTGCGTCGGTATCCTCAACCTTGAAATCACACACACATAAGGTTAGCAACTCCTGAATGGAAGAAGAGACCGATTATATGATTCAACAACGACACACACGACGGAGTGTCTACTAAACTCCATAGTGCCGAGGGACCGACAGTACTTCAGGTCGGAGGCCCTGTTGAGGGTATTAGAGTGTAAGTAAATAAATTAGTTGGAAATAGTTGCGAGGGTCATGGCATCCTGCATAAGTAAGCCCTTGGCCCAATGAGCACTTGTAAATAAATAACTTTGGACATAAACTTGACTTTGGGCCACGTAATTAAAAATAATATATTTAGGTCATAAGGTGGAGTTTGAGTATGATCAATGTAGAATTATCAATAGGAGTAATAAGATCCTTGCACTCGGCAAGAGGCATGGATACTTATGTAGATTGGCACATTGTTATTTAGATTCTAGTCAAGCTTTAAAAAACCTCTGTTCTTGTCAATAAAGCATTACTATGGCATCATCGCTTAGGGTACTTGCCATTATGCATATGTTTCAAACATGTCCAGACAATCCCTAATACTTGATCTTGACTATCCTTATTGTAAAGTTGATCTCCCTGTCTGCCATAGCTGCATCCTTGGAAAGCATACTAAAAATCCTTTTAGATCGACTCAAAGGCATGTAGCAAAAGGTTTGTTAGATGTTGTTCATTCAGATATATGTGGACCTATGCAAACTCTTTCATTGCTAGATGAAAGTATTTCATTACCTTTATTGATGAATTTTTTCGAAGAACAACTGTTTACTTCATTAAACAGAAATCATAAGCTTTCATGAAGCTCAAACAATTCAAAGAGCATGGAGAAAATCAAACTGGTAAACGAATCAAAGCATTGGTTCGACAATGGGAGAGAATACATCTGCACCAAATTCAAGGAGTATTGCCATTAACAACGCCATTGAGCAACAATACATTACCTCCTATCCGCCTCACTCTAATAATCTTGTTGAGAGAAAGAACAGACCTTAGTTGAATCGACAAAGTGCATGTTATCACATGCGACACTTCCAAAGTCCTTCTGGACTGAAGCTGTTTTAACAACAACCTATATTCAGAATAGATGTTCTACTAAAGGTCTCTCAGACAAAACCCCATTCGAATTTTGGGCAGGTACCAAACCTTCTTTATCAGACTTATGAGTTTTTGGATGTATAGCTTATGCACAGATTCCTCATGATCTTAGGAAGAAGCTCGACTTCTAGAGTATCAAATGTATTTTCATCAGCTACACTACTTCAGATCAAGCCTACAAGTTGTTTGATCCCATCAGGTCAAAAATATTCACTAGCCAACATATCATCTTCATCGAAGATCAGTTTATCAACCTCAAGGGAAAAGACAAAGCCCTATAGCCGACTTGTCTGACTCATCTGACATATCAAACTTTCCAGTTCTTCAGTCGACTATTTCTATCAAAGGTCCAAGCTCATCTACTCTCGATGAGCAACATATCAACGACGAATCCGAAAATAATGATGTTGCAATGTAGCAACTACAACATGATGAAAATGATCAAATTTCTCTATCACCCAGAAGATCGACAAGAGTTAGCAGACCACCTATCAGGTATATCGATGAGTCTACATACTATCTTGTTCATGAGCCAATGAGTGTTGAAGAGGCACTCAGTCAACCAGACTCCGATCTCTGGAAAGAAGCTATGAATAAAGAGTATTCATCTCTTATCAAGAACCAGACATGGACGATTGTTGAATTACCTGCTAGCAAAAACGTAGTTGATTGCAAATGGATTTTCAAAATCAAGTACAAAGTAGATGGAAGCACCGACAGAAGAAAAGCCCGACTTGTTCCAGAGGATTTTCTCAGGTATACAACGTCGATTATACTGAGACCTTCAGTCCAGTAGTCAAGCATTCTTCTATTTGACTTTTATTTGCTGCTGCAGCAGATTTGGAAATACATCAAATGGATGTACAGACAACATATCTCAATGAAGTCATTGAAGAAGACATTTACATGGTGCAACTCGAAGGTTATATTATCGAGGGTAAACACAATCATGTGCGTAAACTCCATAAGGCACTCTATGGCTTAAAGCAATATGCTCGTGCATGGTTTCAAAGGATCAATACTTTCCTTATTGATCACAGCTACACACCTAGCTCTTTAGATTCGAATGTTTACTTCAAGATAGTGTTGCAGTCTTTTATCATTATCACTTTGTATGTGCATGACGCATTGCTCTTCAGCAACAATATCGATCTGATAAAAGAAGACAAGACAATGCTATCTTCTGAATTTGACATGACCGATCTAGGCGAAACTCATTTTTGCCTTAGTATTCAAATCCATAGAGACAGAAAAATCAAAAGTTGATCTACATTACTCAACAAAGGTACATCTACAATATGTTAGTCAGATATAATCTGGTTAATTGAAAGTTAGCTCTCTCACCAATGGAACTAGGTCTCAAATTGTCAAAGGACCAGTGTCCTCAAACAATTCAAGAGAAGGAGCAGATGCGTGAGTATCCTTATCATTCGATTATAGGATCTCTTGTGTACACAATCATCTGTACCAGGCCAAACATAGCTTTTGCAGTCAGCTCTCTCAGTCAGTATATGATCAACCCTGGTGTAATACATTGGAAGGCTCTTATCAGAGTCATGAGATATCTTCGAGCTACTATGGACTTTTGCATTTGTTATGGAGCGGTCGACAATGACAAACTCACCCTGGATCTATTTTGGTTCCCCAGAGCTCCAAAACTACTCAGCTTGGCTTGCCTAGCTCAGATTAGAGAGATGATTACTTGCTGAAGATTGTATCAAAAGGGCGAATCAAGAGCTTGCACCATTCTCGAGATATTTGCCCTCAAAGTGTTTGAGAAACTTGCCTCTATAGCCTCAGTAAAAACCCATCTTGGCTCGTCTCATTCACCATTGATAGATCTCATTGAGCCTAGTACACTATCCAAAGGGTGAGTAAAGAGCCCAAGTACTCATCATTCTACATTGTAAAGTGTGAAAATCCCGATTTTTGCACTTTTTGGGATCCCAAACAGTCTCTCAACTGGGATTCAAGAATTGTACAATCTCAAAGTGTCATATCTCATTGGTCCCTCAAGGTCTTGGTTCGCCTCTTTGCAGGTGGCATTTTCTACTTGTGAAAAAGCTAATTTGAGTCAGGAGAACCCAAAATTTGCTAATTCGTGGCATACAAGCTTCAATATTAAATATTCTGACTCGTCTCTTTTAGATCTGAGAGATCTAGTACATGTCTTGACATCCCTAGAAGAATGAGCCATACCTCCCAAAGGATCCATAGATTTGGACTTTTTTCACTCCCAGCTTCCTACAATCCCAAAATCACCCCAGGACTCCAAAATTTGATATCTTGACTTCCCCCCTTGGGTATAACCTACATCCATCCACCCTTTATCACTGGCCAAAGAAGAGATCCAAAAATCTCAACCTATCTCCAACCATCACACTTTTTTTTTTCACCCAGCTACATTCCTAGAATTGCCTTCCCAGTTTGGGATCTTAAATCTGCAAGACCTTTTGTGAATCCCATATCTACAATTCCCAATTCTCCAAATTTCCATATTCACGTTCCCCATTCCCATCTTAAATCCCCAGATTCGCTTCCCTTATTCACTCTCTGACAATCTCCAAATCCACATGACTAATTACAAATCCCAAATCTGCATTCCCCAAATCCTAGCACCCAAATTTTGGGATCCCAAAAATCCTGGAATCCCCAATTCCACCTCCCCATATCTCATTCCCCGATTCCATCTTCCAAAGCTCACATTCGTACATTCTCGGAGTTTGAATTCTTGGATCCCCAAACAAGATACTTTTCTAATCTGCGAACTTAGATTCACGAACGAAACGAGTGGGAATCACTCAAGGACTCCTTCGTTAAGAGGTCCAAATCATCTAGATTCCTTGAAAGCCCATCTGAATGCCCTACCCACTTAGCACCTGATCAGGCCGTGCTCATATGGTTCATGGTTGGCCTCTCAAAATCTATCCGGCATGAACTTAGACCTCAAGAATCCTATGCTACCTTACGTGATGTTATGGATGATGCCATCCGCGAAGAGGATGAAGGCTCCGATGAAGAATATGAACCCAACTATGCAATAGGGATTGTGCTGACCCAACCAGGTGAGAAAAAGAAAGATTTTCCCATCCGCTTCACGAGCCGTCAGCTCATTGAAACCGAAGTTAACTACACTACCACCGAACGGGAGGCCCTTGCCATGATTTTAGCATTAAAAATTTTTGACATTACCTTTTGGCCAACCCTTTCACCTTTTATGTTGACCATCAACCATTGTTATATCTGGTAAATCGACCTTGTATGACGGGCCGTATTACACGATGGCTTTTACAGCTTCAAGAGTTTGAATTTTGGATAGTGGTTAGGACCAAAAAACAACATTATTTGGCTTACCACCTTTCTAGATTGACGACACGTCAAGAAGAAGTGGGGGTTGATGATGAATGTCCGGATGCTCATTTTTTTTTATGCTTATGTAGTTCCAAAATGGGCTGCCCATATAGTTGAATATCTTGTGAGGGGATGACCTGATCCTTCACTACCTTCTGTAGATCAACAAAAGTTGATAATAAAGGCTGGCCCGTATAGCTTAATAGCTGGACAGCTTTATTGAATGGGAATAGACCATATCCTTCGAAGATGTCTACTGGACCATGAAATAAAACCTATTATTAGTACAACTCAGAAAGGAATTGGTGGTGGTCACTTGGCAGCTGACGCTACTATTCGAAAGGTCCTCCAAGAAGGATTTTGGTGGCCTACCCTACACCGTGATGTGGCAACCTTTGTGAAACACAGTGATGTTTGCCAAAGAGCCACAAAACCGAGAAAATCTGGGTTTATGCCTTTAAAGCCTATCATGGCAGAAAATCCTTTCGAAAAATGGGGCACAGATTATGTTGCTCCCATCCACCCAGCCGCTAGAGGAAGTCAAGCCCGATATATTATTGTTTACAGAAACCCTACTCCAGAGGATTTGTTGGTTTTATTAAGACATTTCTTTACTTACTCAGAACCGTTTCTGCCTGTACCAGGCTTCATGGCATATGTTATATGTGTTCTTGATATTACAATGCCAAACTAGGCAGAAGGGATAGATTGTCATTGTAGTATATTTTTGTCCTGCCTGTCAGAGGACTACTCAGGGTCGTCTCTCTTGAACGCACCTACATTCTAGACAAGATGCAAGCCATGAACATTCATTTACAGATCAGCATGCAGCCCAAACAAATGTTCAGTAGATTCTACTACAGCTACCTACTCTAAAACGGACTGAATCAAATCCTAAGCATTACTAACACTGAGCTACGCTTGCATAAATTGACAAAACAAGAAACAAGAACTAATCTACAGCATGTTAGAAGTCCAAGAATCAAGAAACCAACCAGTCTATTGATTCTTGGACATCCCAAGAACATCAAGAACTGGACTGTAAAGAGATATGCAAGAACTACACCACAGATCCAGTCTATTTAGTTTACATGAATGTTGGTTCCTACATTAATCCACAAACAAGAAAAGAAACTAATCCACTCTACGAAAGCAGCAAATCTAATCCACTCTACAGTCCACAACCACACACAAAGGAGGGAAGGGCAAGATCATGAATGCATCACTCAAGAAACAAGCATGATCAAGGAGCTCAATGGATGCACCAAAACTCGTGGAGGCTCTTCTCCTTTCAGCATGGAGTAGGTACATTTCACAAAAAGCTCCTCTTCAGAAAAAGGGAGCCTCTTAAATAAGCAAGAGAGCTCTTTAGGTGGCATCCTAGTGGAATTTCCACATTTCACAAATTACAAGTGGAATAATGCTCTCCACTAGAGGTCACCATCAAAAGGTGGCTCACTCTACTTTCTTTAAGAGGGGTCTACTTGCATTTATTACATTTTCCTAGAAATACTAGTTCCTACATGGTCATTCCATCTTCCAAGATTCACCACGAGGCTTACACAGTTCTTGCTTGTCATTCCTAACTAGAATTTCTCGGCTCTCATACTTGGCTCTCAGTCTTCATTGGTCTCGTCTTCTCAGAGACCTCCTCGGTCTAAGGTGAGAGGTGCTCTTGAGTTTCTCTGTCCGAGTATCCTGGGGATTCGTCAGAATCAGCCAAACATCATCCCACCCCTAATGTGTTGCAGGACCCACTGCGTCATGACTGGAATACTTCTTCTAATTGAGTCTCTTCGGATTACCCATCTGCCTTCTTTAGCCTTGTCTTTTTCATATTTGACTTGTGACCTTGGCTGTCGATCTTGCTGATGTTGCTGTTGGCAGCGTAACTGCTCCAGTGGATCCAAGCAGATCTCTCTCCCCCTTCCCAAAATCTGATGTCAGTGGCTTCGGTAAAGATTTGAGCAGGCACTTCGGCTCTGGTCGAGATTTCAGCGTGCTGATCTGAACGGGCACTTTGGCTCCGGTTGAGATCTGAAAGGGCACTTTGGCTCCGGTCGAGATCTAAGCGGGCACTTCGGCTCTGATCGAGATCTGAACGGGCAATTCGGCTTCGACCGAGAATTCAGTGGACACTTCGTCTCTAGTCGAGATTTCAGTGAACACTTCGGCTCCAGTCTAGATTTCATCGAGTGCTCCGGTCAAGATTCCAAAGAAGCGCTTCGGTCGAGATTCCAAAAAAAAGCTTCAGTCGAGATTTCAGCAGACACTTCGGTCGAGATTCCAGAAAAGCGCTTCGGTTGAGATTTAAGATGGGCCTCCAGTTGAGAGTTTTTTGAGGTCTCCGGTTGACATTTTACTGAGGTCTCCAGTTGAGAGTGAGGTGAGGCCTTCGGTTGAGATGTAAGCTGGGCCTCCAGTTGAGATTTCAGCTGGGGTCACTGGTTGAGATTCAACACAGGGGCTTTGGTTGAGATGTCACATAGGCCTCCAGTTGAGATTAAACACAGGGGCTCTGGTTGAGTTGTAACATAGGCCTTCGGTTGAGATTCAACACAGGGGCTCCGGTTGAGATGTAACACAATATTTAACAATCGTCACTCAAGAAAACCATCATGATCAAGGAGCTTAGTGTAGCATCAAACTCATGGGAAATCTTCTTATTAAGCATGGAGTAGAGACAATGCAAAAAGCTCCTCTACTCAAAGAGGGAGTCTCCTAAATAAAAAAGAGAGCTCCTTAGGTGGCATCCTAGTGGAATTTCCACATTTTACAATTTACAAGTGGAATAATGCTCTCCACTAGAGGTCACCATCAAAAGGTGGCTCACTCTACTTTCTTTAAGAGAGGTCTACTTGCATTTTAAACATTTGCCTAGAAATGCTAGTTCCTACATGGTCATTCCATCTTTCGGGATTCACCATGAGGCTGACACAGTTCTTACTTGTCATTACTAACTAGTATTCCTCGGCTCTCATACTCGGCTCTTAGTCTTCATTAGTCTCGTCTTCTCAGAGACCTCCTCGGTCTAAGGTGAGAGGTGCTCTTGAGTTGGTCTGTCCAAGTATCTTGGGGATTCGTCATAATCAACCAACAATTATAGTGGCGACAGATTATTTTATGAAGTGGGTAGAAGCGAAGGCCGTTAGAGTGGCCAATGCAGCCAGCACAACTAAGTTTCTCTATGAGAACATCATTATGCGCTTCGGATGCCCTTTACAACGTGTGAGTAGTCGCGGAACTCACTTCCTGAATGAAACAGTACGAGTACTCCTAGCTGAATTCCTTGTGGTTCATCGCAAGAGTACGTCTTATTATCCCTGATGTAATGGACTGCTGAATCTTCCAACAAGATTTTGTACAATATTATCACAAAGACTGTGGAAGCCAGTAGGTCCGATTGGGAACATAAACTCCAAGCAGCTCTATGGGCATCTTGAACAACCTATAAGCTTGCCATTGGCCATACCCCATTTCAACTGGTCTATGGACTCGAGGCTGTGATGCTTGCTGAGTTCATAATTACTACCACAATACTAGAAGTACCAAACTAAATACCAAAAGTAGAAAAGTACTACTTAAGTACCAAAAGCAGCTAAAGTACCAAATTAAGTACCAAAAGCAACTAACGTTACCAAGTTAAGCAAGTACCAAATTAAGAGCCAAATACAGCTAAAGTACCAAAAGTAGCTAATTAGTACCATAATACCACAAGTACCAAAAGTAGCTAAAGTACTACTAAAGTACTACTAAAGTACCAAAATTAGCTAAAGTAGCAAATTAAGTACCAAAAGCAGCAAAGTACCAAGTTAAGTACCAAAATCAGCTAAAGTACCAAATTAAGAACCAAAAGCAGCTAATTACTACCACAATATCAAAAGTACCAAACTAAGTACCAAAAGCAGCTAAAGTATCAAGTTAAGTATCAACAACAGCTAAAGTACCAAATTTGTTGGAGTTTAATCTTACTTCTACTCTTCCTAACTGCCTCCCTCCTTCTCTCAATATTACTCTCTCAAATGAAACCTGTAGAAAATGAACTGTTTTTCAACACTCTGCATTTTTAGACTAATTGTCGATACAGTCTACATTTTTCCTCACAATCTTTGACAGGTGAAAAACCTGACACTGTCGCCTTTATTTTTGCGGCACTTGTGTTACTCAATTTTTAGGCCATTTCAAGCACTTCCAGAAATGCAAAAAATGTCACACTGCATTTTTACATGCAGTTTCTGATAGGGCGACAAAAGCGAGAATTGTGACACTGCATTTTTACATGCAGTTTCTGGCAGGCGACAAAAAGCAAAAAATGCGAAAAACCCGACACTACAGTGTTACACGGGATTTTACACAGGCGAAAAACCTGACACTGCAGTTTTACACGGGATTCTACACAGGCGAAAAACCGACACTACAGTTTTACATGGGATTTTACACAGGCGAAAAATCTGACACTACAATTTTACACGAGTTTCCACACAGGCAAAAAATGTGACACTGTAGAAATACACAGATTTCTCACAGGCTGTCTACGTCTTCACGTTCCAATAACAACTGTTCTAATCAGTCAGTTAATCAGCTGTTAAGCGATCTTGTCAATGTAAAACTAGAATAATGCAAGATCTTCCAGTTGCTATAAATGTAAATGAGCGATTGAAGATATGCATGAGGTCATAGATTGAAGATATGCATGAGGTTAGAGATTAAACGACTAGAACGGGTCTACTAGTAGATAACTCCTTAGAGTTAGAGATTATATAGAGAGATATATATTCAGAACTTTAGCAATTGCTGAATCTATGAGTATGATCACGTGCTTATCAGCGCAAATTGCCTCTAAACAATAAAAGACTTTCCCAGGTTCAAACTCCATATAGACTTACATGATGTGAAATTATCAATGACCAATATTCTTTTTGGATATTGTATGAATTTACTGACTCTCCTTTGAGGGTATGTGGAGGTACTTATGAAAGTGCCTGAAGAACAAAGAACAAGAATAAGAAGCCTTTTGGGCTTAAGGACTAATCTCTCTTTGAGTGTATGTGCAGGTACTCAGAAAAGTGTCAGAAGAACAAGAATTGGAACAAGAAACTTTCTAAGCTTAAGACAGTAAACAAGAAGGCTTTTGTTGGAGGGTTTGCGGATCCCAAGGCAACCCTAACCCTAGTTAATAAGTGAGAGAGATTTGGCACCCTGCGTGTGTAAGTCCAATCCGATGACCACATAGATATTTAATTGATTAGTTAGAAGTCAATAAAAGGACTTCAGGCCTTTTTGTGGGACTTTTAATGTCGCAGGGCCTAAATGTCAAGGTAGTGAATAAAGTTGGGTTTCCCTGCAATTTTGATGGTTCCCACACTTTTTTAAATTTGAATAAAAAGAGAGGCAAGACTGGACCAATAGGATTCAGAGGCCAGGGTCCTCCTCTCTACTATAAAAAGGGACCAACTCGAGTTGTTCCTCATATTCATTTTCTCATTTCAATAAAGTAGATTGGTTCTCTTTATAAATGGATTGATGAATGTCCTTGCTCTTCTCTCTTTTCTTCCATTTCTCATGCTTTCTTTGGATTTTGCTAATTGTTGGATTTGATCATTATTGGGATTGCTATTTCTTATGCTTTTTGTGAGAGAGAAAGGGAGAGAGGAAAGAGTAAGTTTCTATCATTGTTGTGGATTTAGGGTTAATGGAAGTAGGGTTAATGGATGTAGTGTTAATGCTTAGCGTTAATGGATGTTAGTGTTAGATCCTCCATTCATGTTGAAATTTGAACTATACTATCGCTCTCATGGGAACGAACCTACACGTGACAACTAACTCCGTCTCTTTGATGCTAGATTGATTAGATCTTGGATTCAGATTAGGCAAGGAAAGAAACCCACTACAATTTTGGCACCGTTGCCGGGGAGCTACGCCAATTTTTCAGTTTGCAGCATGTTTTGGCTGATGGTTAGCTTGCATTAGGCATCTTGTCGTGGCATGAATAGTGTTAAAATTGCATTGTAGGGTTAGTTTGGGATTGATTTTGTTAGATTTGAGTGGATTTGCTTGTTTGAGATCTAATCTAATTATTAAACAGGGAAAGCTATTAAGATCACCAATCTTAAGATCCATTTGGATCTGAGATATCAGAGAAAATAACAACAATCGGTCAAATCTGTCAAATTTGGTCAAAAAGAGGCAAAAAGTGTCATCAGAGCTCAGAACTTTTTACCCTCTTTTAGGAAACCTTCGCCGAGTTGCAGACACCTTCGGTTTTGTTTACAAATCCTTCGATTTGAAGGGCGAAGATTTATTCCCAGCAGATTTCCAGAAACATCAGAAAAACAAACATAAAAAATTATCAAAACCCTAAACAATACAGAAAAAGAACGTTCGCCCAATTCACTGTGCTTAGATGTGATTTAGATCTATCTACTGCCAGGTCGACGAAGAATAATACCAAAAATAGAAAGGTTTTCAGAGGATCAGGTGTCATATTGTCATATTTTTGCCAAAAAAGTCACTTTTTTGCAAAATTACTAGTATTACTCTTGATCCTTTGCCAGAACCTTCATCGAGGTTCCAAGATATTCTATTTATAATAAGCTACTATTTTTGAGTCCGACGAAGATTCAACTTGATCAGATCACAAAAAATCTTGATTTTTACCCTTGCAAGATTACAAAAACTGTATTTTCTTGTGTCAGAAACCTTCGTCCGGTTGTCCATAATTTTATCTGTGTCAAACCTTCCATCTGAGAAGTCGGCGAAGGTTATTTTCCAAGAAATTGCCAGAAAAGTGTTCAGAGAGTTTTTATTCCAAAATAGCATTGTTGAACCTTCGCCGAGACAACCTTCGTCTAGAGAACCTTCGCCAGTCCTATTTTTAGTTTTTGATTTTTCAGATCAAGTCTTTGTCAAAATTTGGATCAAATCTGATATATTCTGAATTAGACTCTGAGAGATTTATCATTTTTGAGAAGTATCGATTGATCAAACTTTGGGTAATTTTCATCATATAGAATCAGATTCTTGAAAACTGGAATAGAGCTAGCAGATCTAATCTGAGATAGTTTTTTTGGAAAAATCTATATCCAATCACATTATCGATTTGATCTAAATTTGTAAGATGGCTGCCCCTATAAAGACTGTCCAGCAAGACCGAAGCCACCACCAGCTACAGCACCTGTAAATTTGATAACAATCAAGCAAGGATCGGTAGCTCATAATAAACCAAGTACACCCTTGATGGTGGTCACCAGAGCCAAAAGCAAAAAGAACCAGTAGTGGATTTAGTACCTGTTGATTCTATACCATTGAACGATACACCAACAGCATCAGAAGTCTATCCAAATCTTAATGCAAAAAAACAAAGATATCAGGATATGAGACAGTGGATTAAACATCTGCAAGGAGAAGAGGAACTTGAAGCTGCTGAAGTTTGGTCTTCACCATTGCAGCCTCCAAGAAGTTTACGTATGGATATGAATGATCAATTACATCATCACGAAGAACCCTACAAGATGACTGAACCTGAAGCACCACATACAGAATTACTCATGAATATTTTGTCTAGCAAGATCAATATTTCATTGGGAGAGTTCCTAAAGTTGGTGCCAAAAGCAAAAGAAGTCTTAGTGCAAAAGTTAGGTCAAGAAGAATTAGAAGACCATCAGGAGATTCTTTTTTGTGCTGTATTTGAAGAATCTAACAATGTACTCCATGTTGGATCCGCTTGGGAAAGTGAACAAAAGAATATCACTCTGCCGATACAACATAGACAATTTTCTAAAGAAGCACCCGTGATAGACCGCAGTTTAGGAGTTAACCTGAGTTCTATAAAGCTATGTACAAAATGGGGCCTTACAAAGATTAAGCTTGCTACTTTTGCTATTAAGCTAGCTGATCAAACGGCGGTTCGTCCACGAGGAATGGTGGAAGATATACCTGTCAGGATTGCAGGAGTACAGTTTGTCATTACTTTCGTCGTGATGGACTTACCAGAAGCACCAAATGTCTACCGAGTTCTCTTAGAACGTCCATGGTTACGAGTTGCGCAAGTAATTCATAACTGGGGTACCGGCAAAATCATTTTTGAAAATCGTGAACATGTAGTTAAAATTGATCCTATGACTTGGACTATCAAGCCAGTGGTTCAAAAAGCGGATGACGATTCATCAAGAACGGATCACACTTGTGATCGACCAGAGAAAAAATTGGGAGTTCATTACGATTCTCAAACGGATACTATCAATTGGAACGAAGCTCTTGCAACAATTGATTGTACAGCATGATATATGTGTCAACAAGATATTCAATCAGAGATGAGCGAGATTTCCTTGTTAGATCGAACTTTGGATATGCCAATCACGTTTCCACTAAATGTGCTGAATGTAGCCTGGATATCAACGAAACCTATACCAGATCCAATTGAGGATGATCTCATACCAATGAGCCATGCCTTAACTTATGATGGCAATGCAGAACTTATGGATGAACAGATTCTACATCATATGGATCCGATTAGATTTGGAGTGTGTAATGTTCCTGATGAACCAACAATCAAATCGCCCAAAGCAGTTATATTGAAGGGAGACATGATGACAGGTTCGATGACGAAGAAACAAGCAAAGCAACATTATAATACGGTCCTGAAATGAAAAAATCCCCCTCAAAAGATCGATTTTAAGGAAGGGCCACCTCTATTGGATAAAGGCAATGGAAAAGTCAAGAATGATTCTTCAAGTCAGATCTCCAGCAAGACATCGCCGTCTAGGAAGTCTTCACTTGAGAAGAAAGATTTATCATCCCGAAAGTCATCACCTCCACGATCAATTCCTGCTAAGAAGACTAAACGAAGAGCCAAGACAAGTCCTTTCGAAAAAGAACAAGCAAATGTAGTCCAGCATGATATGCCAGAGCATTTTAAACGTTATACACTGGATGATGTGGTTATCATGTTACCTAAAGCACTGAAGAATACATGCCGGAATCTAAAGAGGTTTACGATGGCCCAGCTAGGACGCAGCCAATGAATCTTGCAGAACCAAGAGAACCGGAAAAGATTGTACAAGTGGGATCACAACTTACTTCTGAATAGGATCAAGCACTCCGTTTGCTACTTAGTACATATCAAGATTGTTTTGCATGGACTTATCAAGATTTGAAGGGTATTCTGACAGCAATCATTAAACATACCATACCTTTAGTACCTGATGTAGTACCAAAGGTTACAAAGTTCTATCGATGTAATCCTAATGTGGTAGATCTGATAAAGAAAGAACTTCAGAGATTGCTTAATGCCGATTTCATTTATGAGATTGAGCATACCGAATGGATTTCACTGATTGTCATTGTTCCTAAGAAAAATGGAAAATTGTGAATCTGTGTGAATCTCAAAGCATTGAATAAAGTGACACGGAAGGATCACTTTCCGTTACCTTTTACTGAAAGCATTTTGGATCGCCTTGCTGGAGCAAAAGCTTATAGTTTCTTGGATGGATTTAGTGGTTACAACCAGGTTAAGATTGCACCTGCCGATTGCCACAAAACTGCTTTTGCAACAAAATGGGGCACCTATGCTTACAAAGTAATGTCGTTTGGACTCTGTAATGCACCAAGTTCATTCCAAAGAGTAATGCAATTTGCCTTTAAAGATTATCTGCAAAAATTTCTTGAAATTTACTTGGACGACTTGGGAGTTCATAGTACAGATACAGACCACCTGGATCGATTGGAGAAAGTCTTTGAAAGATGCTGCAAATATCAGATTTCTCTAAATCCAGAAAAATGCCAGATATGGGTTTCTCACAAAGTGGTGCTTGGACATGTGATATCAAGACATGGTATTGCCACCGATTACTCTAAGATCAAAGTTATTGTGGAATTGCCACTGCCAACAACAATTTGAGGAGTTCATGTGTTTATGGGTCATGCGAACTACTATCAAATTTTTATTATCTTCTTTGCGGATTTAGCACGACCTATATACAAATTAACTATTGTTCCTATTTGGAAAGTAGAGGCGTTAGAAGCCTTTGAAAAGTTAAAAAAAGCATTATCTTCAGCACCAATACTGCGTTCTCCAGATTGGACATTAGAGTTTCATGTTCATACGGATGCCTCAAAATACGCCATTGGATCAGTTTTGACGTAGCCAAGTTACTATAAGAAGGATTATCCTATACGATTTGCAAGCAGACAACTTAGAGATCCAGAGAAGAATTTTTCAACAACAGAACGTGAAGTACTAGCCATGATTTTTTTTGTTCAAAAATTTTGTCACAACCTCATGGAAACGCACTTTGCATTTTATACGGATCATCAACCGTTACTTTACTTGGTAAATAAGATGTGTAATACTGGATGTATCGCAAGATGGTTATTATTATTGACTGAATTTGACTTTCAAATTGTGGTCAGAAAGGGGAAGCAACATTATCTAGCCGATCACGTTTTGCAAATTGAATCCGCACCAATTAATACTAAAGTGGATGATGAACTGCCAGATGTTGCGTTGTTCTATGTTGAAGCAGTACCTGAGTGGGCGGCAGATATTGTTGAATACCTGATGCTAGGACATCCGAATGACTCTTTGACAAAAGTACAGAAAAGACAATTGATTCATAAGGCTCAACCTTATCAATTAATTGCAGGACAATTGTATCGTCGTGGATCAGATAATATTTTATGAAGATGTGTTTTACCGCATGAAATATCAGATCTAATCATGTTTTCACATGATGGCATGGGTGGAGGACACTTCTCTACAGATATTACTGTTCGCAAACTTTTGCAATTCGGTTGTTGGTGGCCTATGCTTCATAAGGACACAAAAAATTTTATTCAGACATGTGATGTCTGCCAGGGAGCACGACGACCTACTCGACAGAATTATGAACCCTTACATCTGGTTTTATTGCAAGCACCGTTTGAAAAATGGGGACTGGATTATGGTGGTCCTATTCATCCCGCTGCTCAAGGATCTCAGGCCCGATACATTATCGTCACAACTGATTATATGACCAAGTGGGTTGAAGCCAAAGCTGTCAAAGTGGCTGATGCGAAATCTACGGCCAAGTTTCTATATGAAAATAATTATAATCAGATTTGGATGTCTGATTGAAATTGTCAGTGATCGGGGTACACACTTTGTTAATCAAACAATAAAGTGTTTACTGGAAGATTTTTTTTGTTATACACAGATTTAGTACTCCCTATTATCCCAGAGAGAATGGCCAAGCTGAATCTTCCAATAAGATTCTCTGCACCATTATGACAAAGACAGTTGAAGCGAGTCGGTCTGATTGGGAACATAAACTGTATGCAGCATTATGGGCATTCAGAACCGCTTACAAAAATAGTACAAATCAAACACCTTTTCAACTGGTTTATAGTCAAGATGCTGTTATGCCAATTGAATTTTTAATCCCATCTTTACGCATAGCAGCAACGGAACGATTAAATGATGATCAGTCTTTACAACTTCGTCATGACGCGTTGCACAAATTATGTGAAAGCCGATTGATGACAGTTCATGCCTTAGCAGCAGAGAAAGCCCGCCGCAAGGCATGGCACGATCGGCGATTGCACAAGAAAGATCTGGAGGCATGAGATCAAGCATTGATGTACAAAACCAAGCTGATCAAGGGTAAGTTGAATTTTACTGGGGAAGGCCTGTATAAAGTGAAGGAAATCTTGAACTATGGTGGAGTAATTCTTGAGCACTTGGATGGAAAACGATTTGATACTCCGGTAAATGGCAGCCGATTACGCAAGTTTCGACAGCCTGCTCCGCCAGTTCAGCAAGTCTGATCTCAATATATTTTTCATTTTATTGGTTTTTAGTTTTTTGTTTTCAATAATTAATTTGCTGACTTTTTTTTGGAAAAAGATAGTTAAAGAGAAAAAAAAAAAAAAGAGTAAAAACAAAAAATAAGAAAAGACTGATGAGCAAAAGTCAAAAAAGTCATCAACATAAGAAAAAGGAAGCACAATATTTTTATGAAAAATGACTTAGAAAACCACTGTTTTGGGCAGATTTGGCCAATACAGTATCAGACACCTTCGCTGAGCTCTCAGACTGTACATCCAACCTTGATTTAACTAAATTGAGGTGGGCGAAGGTTTCTGACATGAGAAAATTCAATTTTTGAGTCAGTCGAATGTTCAGTGATATGCCATTTTGGGAACCTTCGCCGAGCATCATAATGTCATTATGACCTTCACCGACCTGCTAGATGATCTTAAAATGTCAAAATTAGGTTGTCCATAGGTTCAGATTGTGAAAAAAAACATTTATGACAGTACTTGGGCGAAGGACCCTCCTGGGCAAAGGTTCATCCTTCGCCAGCCTTGGAAAACGTTTGCATGATAGGATCAGATCCCTAGAAACCTTCGCCGAGATTTTTATAGCCTATTTTTACAGTACTGTACATGCCTGCAAATTTTTGTTCAGAACTGATCAGCCCAACTACTATTCAGTGTAATGGACCCACCAAATTCACCTATAAGTTGGCTGAAAATTCGATTCATTCCTCACTTGTGCTAGCGAAGCTCTTGCGAATTTTTCTTGCGACCAAAGCCTTCCAAATTTCCTGCATTGCCTTTTGATACACTCTCACACAGTTATAATTCCTTTCTGATCATCATGTCTTCTACCGATACTTCCCAATCTCCGCGCTATTTTATCCATCGTGATGTCCCATCTGCAACGGACATCATGATTCTTCCTAGCACAAGCATGGTCACTCAGTGGATGATTCTTGCGGAGCCTCTACTTACTGCAATGGATATTCATGAGAGAGCCTTTTCGGGAC
The DNA here is from genome assembly GCA_029204225.1 of Diphasiastrum complanatum. Lineage (NCBI taxonomy): Eukaryota > Viridiplantae > Streptophyta > Lycopodiopsida > Lycopodiales > Lycopodiaceae > Diphasiastrum > Diphasiastrum complanatum. The sequence continues at coordinate 45,268,416 of CM055112.1, forward strand.
GCATCAATATGGATTTCATCACTCTTGCCTTCACAAGGAAGAGAAATCCAAGTTTTACATCACCTTCCAAGGAGCCACACACAAGGTGCGCGTCACTGAGGCCGCACTTGCAGCTATAGGAATCTCATCCGGTACGCAAGCCTCACCCAATCACAAGCACGCCAAACAGGCCATCAAGCCATACATTGACCTCACCAACGATCTGCCTTGGACTAATGATGGCTACCTTCTGGAAGCCATCACTGAGACTTCCATCCACGTCGTTGCCCAGTTGTTGAACCATTTCCTAATGGTTGGCAACCTCAGAAAAGACCGCATCACATCTCAAATCCTTCACAGGATAGTGGAGTCCACATAAAGTTGGCCAAAGCCCATCTTGAACCATATAACTGGTTCAAGGCTATTTTTGGTGAGTTCAAGCGAGCTATTAAGGCCAATACAAAGCAGCAGTTCATCGTTGGCTCTCTCTTGTCCCTCTTAGCTGCTTCTCACTTAGAAAACAGAATCCATGGCTTCCACCTGGATTCTGTGCCTTTGGTTTACAAAGAAGCATCGGCCGAGTCATCTCACCAGGCCTCAAGTTCTCATAGTCGTTGTCGTCCATGCAGCGAGATCGTAATTTCTTGCTCGCCTTCCGCGTCATGACGACGTACTAGACATACCTCGTCAGCTGCGCTTCCACATGCTGTTGTTCGCACTGAAGTTCCCATTCCCCTCGTCTCTGATGCTTTCCTTGCCTCTGCTCCCATACAAGGACAGTCTGTGACCATTGGGCCTACCATTCCCATCACAGCTGCCCAGGCAACCTCACCCCCGCACACCGAAGCAACCTCACCCACCACACAGTTCTTCATGGATACCGAAATCTTTGAAATGCCCCAGAGCCCAGCGCCCTTTGAACCCCAATCCCCTGGAAGAGGATTCGGGCATATCCATGAAGCTATTGTTGGTGTCGAAGATGCCAGTCAGCAACCACCCACACAGGGTATCCCAGCCACACTTCGGGTCGACACAGCTTTAAAGTCACCGACGTAGTTCGATGCCACGGTGCCTGAAGGGTTTGAAGACGAGGATAATTTTGAAGAAGAAGAGATTTTGGCACCTATTCCATGCCTACCAACGACAGTACCATCAGGGTCTCCTACTACTATCACCTCCACGACTGTCGATTCTGGTGATGCTCTCGGATTAGTTTCAAGCCTTGGGCAAGTGATCCAGTCTATCCTGGATAAGAAGAAGGAAATGGAGCAGAAGATCTATGATTTAGGATTCGAAAACACTCTGATCAGCTAGAAAATTGTCCAGCTGGATCGAGAGGTGAAGATAGCCAAGCAACATGAAGAAAAGGCTGAAAGCCAAAAGACATTGGCCCAGCAACAAGCTGATCGCTTGGAAACCTACATCAGCTCCCTGCAAAAGGCCTTGACAACCGCACAGGATCAGGTAGATAAGGCAGTGCAAGATGCCAAGCAACAGGTGCAGCTGCAAAAGGGGCAATTACAAATGGCCGAACAAGATCGCACACGGCTTCAAGGTGAATTAAATGCGACCACCCTTGAGCATGATGTATATCTGCAAACACAAATACCCGATCATCCGGTTACACCGACAGAGATTGCATATTTGTTCAAGAAAGTAAAAACATACAAAGTGGCCCTTCAGGGATTCCAAGGCCGCTTTGATAGGTTCAAAGGAACAGCTTCAACCGAGTTGGCAAAGGCAAAACAGACCATCAACGCCTATGAAAAAGCCGCCGCTCAAGTGTTGGAAGCTGGACCACAAATCCCCATCCCGGTCATGCCGCAATTCTCCCCTTCACGCCAAGAAGCTATACAGATGGATACAGGGGTTGATTCAAGCATGGACCAGGGGGGAGCTCCAGATCTAGCAGATCAACCGCCAACTATATCGGTAGTACAAGCGGGTCCATCCTCATCAAGGACAAGCCATTTATTCAGAAGGCCCATCAGCGTCGAGGACCAGATCCAGACCTTCTTAAAGCAGCATCCACATGAGTCCTCGCGTGGTGGATGGGTTCTCAAATTTAAGACCTCCGAGATCAAGGCCGACAAAGAATTGGACAAAATACCTGCACTGGGAGAGCAGCCGACATGGAGAATCACGGTTTTTGAAAAAACTCCAAAATCAACTAGGAGTTACATCGCCAGCCCTCGCCAGTTGCGAGTAGATCTTTATTACGTGTCAATGTCGCAAAGACAAAAATGGAAAGATTTGGGATTGGCTATGGATAAAATCACCACCCATATGCCCAATTGGCCAATCATCCACCAGCCTTACAGCTGGAATATTTCAGTAGACTTCCACCGGGCCTTACAAGCATATCAGAGAGAGTATGTCCACTCTCCAGATCCAACTGTGCGACAATCGACAATGTTTGCAAAAGATCTAATTCTGTTGACGTCAGTGGCAACCAAATGGGACGATTGCCTTCCTACCCTGGCATTCGATCCAAATAAGCCGATGGCCTCAGAGCAAATCAAAGATCAGCTGCCAATTGTTCGACTGTATTTCCGTGCGGCTATGATGGGAGGCTCTTGGGAATCTCGCTTCACCTCATGGACAACTTCCAAGTGGATTGCCGGAGCCCACCGTTGTTTCTTGCCGCATAATTTGGATTTCAATACTGCACATCTTGACTTTATGGAGAAGGTGCAATATCATTTAATTAAGATTCGACGCGAAGCCAATAAAAGTTCCCAATAACTGCATACTGCAGGTGTCGTGGGACTGCCACCAGTTTTGGTGGGGGATACTGTTGGAGGGTTTGCGGATCCCAAGGCAACCCTAACCCTAGTTAATAAGTGAGAGGGATTTGGCACCCTACGTGTGTAAGTCCAACCCGATGACCACATAGTTATTTGATTGATTAGTTAAAAGTTAATAAAAGGACTTTAGGCCTTTTTGCGGGACTTTTAATGTCGCAGGGCCTAAATGTCAAGTTAGTGAATAAAGCTGAGGTTCCCTCCAATTTTGATGGTTCCCACACTTTTTTAAATTTGAATAAAAAGAGAGGCAAGACTGGACCAATAGGATTCAGAGGCCAGGGTCCTCCTCTCTACTATAAAAAGGGACCAACTCGAGTTGTTCCTCATGTTTATTTTCTCATTTCAATAAAGCAAATTGGTTCTCTTTAGAAATGGATTGATAAATGTCCTTGCTCTTCCTCTCCTTTCCTCCATTTCTCATGCTTTCTTTGGATTTTGCTAATTGTTGGATTTGATCATTATTGGGATTGCTATTTGTTATGCCTTTTGTGAGAGAGAAAGGGAGAGAGAGAAGAGTAAGTTTCTATCATTGTTGTGGATTTAGGGTTAATGGAAGTAGGGTTAATGGATGTAGTGTTAATGCTTAGTGTTAATGGATGTTAGTGTTAGATCCTCCATTCATGTTGAAATCTGAACTATACTATCGCTCTCATGGGAACGAACCTATGCGTGACAACTAACTCGGTCTCTTTGATGCTAGATTGACTAGATCTTGGATTCAGGTTAGGCAAGGAAAGAAACCCACTACACTTCTGACAAAGTCTATAATGAAGACTCAGAAGAGTCTATAAAGAAGGCTTATTACTAAGTCTATAATGAAGGCTTAGAGCAGTCTATAAAGAATAGGATGAGGCCTAGGTCTGATCACCGTAGTGGCCCTTTCCACCATGATTGAGGATGTGCAACCTCTAAAAAAAAGTGCCAATGACCATAATTGAGGATGGGCAACCTCTAGAAAAAAAGGGCCTAGGAATTGATGGACATTATGCAAAACAAGATGGACATATACCTTGGCTCTTCCTTAGGAAGATTGCACTTGGGTGAATTCCCAAGTTGTAACCATGAAAAACTATATGTAATTAAAAGTCAAGATTAAACCTTGTACCACCTACCTCTCACCTACTTTGCCACATGCATTCTAGGCTATTTGACAGCTAGAATGGGAGGCCCTCCTACACTCTCACTTCATATGTCAAATCATCATAATAACCCTCCCAAGCTAATACACATCACCCATTCACCCTCTCTAACTAATACACCTCCTCCATGCACTCCACTTCACCATAAGTCTAATTGGAGTCTTCCTCACATCTCATGCACTTGAATTTGACACCTCACTCACTTTGGAAGGAATCTCCACAATCTATATAAGTGTAAATGCACCCTACTACCAAGGGGATTTGATGATTTCACATCCAAGCTCTGTCCATTTGTTGTTTGTTGTGTACAGGTGCTTTGGAGAAGAAGATTGAGGCATCGGCTCAAGGAGGCTATGCTATTTTGTGGATTGCAGGATTTTTGGAGCTCAAGCCCTCTTGGATCTCTATCTCTCTTAAAACACACACACACACACTCTCTCTCTCTCTCACTTTCACCTTCTCCTAAAACCATGGTATGATCTTGAATCTGATATCCATATGTAAGAATGGTTGATTAGTACCATTGCATGTCATGCCATCTGTGGCCTAATGTCCATGCATGTCAGTTTAGACTCTTGCATGTCATGCCATCTGTGGCCTGATGTCATGCATGTCAGTTTAGACTCTTGATGCCATTTGTTGTCCAATGTCCGTGCATGTCAGTTTAGACTCTTGCATGTCATGCCATTTGTTGCCTAATGTCCATGCATGTCAGTTTAGACTCTTGCATGTCATGCCATCTGTGGCCTATTGTCCATGCATGTCAGATCTAAAGCTTGCATGTCAGATTTGAAGCTTGCATGTCACACCATCCATTGCCTAATGACCATGCATGTCAGTTCAGACTATTGCATGTCAAGAATCTATGATCCAACATGATTGAATGTCTAGAATCTATGATCCAACATGATTGCATGTCAAGAATCTATGATCCAATATGATTGCATGTCAAGAATCTATGATCCATCATGATTTCATGTCAAGCACCTAAGATCCTTCATGATTTCATGACGGAAGAAATAAGATTTATGAAGAAATTTCTATGCTTCTAATAAGCTAGATATAGAATTAAGACCCTTGAAAGAAAGTAAGTTGATGTTCCTATTTTGAGACCCCTATTGGAATCCATTGTATATGTAATTGGAATAGGCCAATTGGTTTTGCATAATGACAAGAAACATCCTTCGAGGGGGGGAGGGGTTCCCATCTTGACCCCTCAATGCTTCCGTTGTATGTGAATGAATTTATGTGATACATTGTTTTTGAGTTTTATTTTTCAAATCTACTTTGATTTCATTTAAGTTGATTCATGACTAGCTTTATGTGAATGATAAGTCAATAAATCTATTGGCCTTTTAAGACTTTTAGGACATTCCTTCACCCTCGAGTTCACAGTTTGGTATTAGATCTATGATTTAATATTTCATGAACTTGATGTGAAGACCTTGTCTGTTCATGCATGCAGAAGAACATGAAGCTCCATCCGATGTTTAAGAGGCCTTGTGCTTCAAAAGCAAGAATTGCATGCAAAGAATCAGGAAGACAAAGACTCCTGCTCTACATGACGAAGAACTTGATGATAACAAAACACTGGATGCCTACTTGCAGAGAACCAGAATGTCATGTATATCAAGAACATGCAACCCGAAACTAGTTAGGGCCATAAAATCATTGAAGGCCATACTAGTGAAACAAGGGAAGAATTTTCTGAACCATAATGATTGTCCCTTAGGACCGCAAGGATGTTTTAAATGTAGATCTCGAAATGCTTTAAAAAAAACATCAAATAGGATGGTAAATCCTAAGTTGATTCCAAGAATGATTTTGATTCAATACTATTGGTACTTTTTCTTTGAATGTTTCAAACATGCATGTTATGTGATCTAAGCTTTTACTAGCTTAAGACATGTCATGTAATGTTGGTTCACACTTGATTGCATACTTTATGCAAAAGTAAACCATGATGATATGTTGAATTCAATCAACCATACATGAGAAAGAACTTCTAGTGATTATCCTTAGAGTATAGACGCATTACTTCTTTGAAATGATTCCTTGATTAAGATGGACCCATATTACAAGCACCTTTTGAAATCATGTATAGGGAGCCACAACTTACCAAGACATTATGTAAAAGAATGATTAGTATGCTAACATACTAAGGATGAACGGGGATTGAAAATTCCAAGACCACTTCACCCTTTACCCATTTTTGAATCTCCCAAGAAACCTTTTGCTATGAATTTTGTTTCTGGACTATCTTAGACCCAGAATGGAAATGAAATATTTTGGATTATCCTAGATAGATTTAGAAAGAAAGCTAATTTTATTTCATAGCTCAAGAGATCTGAAGTAGATCAAGGAATCGAAGAGATCCTTTACCCAAAGAAGATCTTAATGTATAAAATCAAATTTGAAAGTAAGAGATTAGCGTAAACACTTATCTCCTCAAGTTAAGGATCATTCGACTATGGATGCAAGATGAATGGAAGAAAAATTCTTCCAAGAATATCCAGAAATTTTTAAAAGATTATTTGAGAAATGTCCGTTGAGGACAACACTTTATACATTGGAGGGGCGTAATTTGTAGAGACAAATTGCCCCTAAGTAATAAAAGACTTTCCCAGCTTCAAACTCCATATAGACTTAGATGATGTGAAATTATCAATAATCAATATTCTTTTTGGATATTGTATGAATTTACTGACTCTCCTTTGAGGGTATGCACAGGTACTTATGAAAGTGCCTGAAGAACAAAAAACAAGAATAAGAAGCCTTCTGGGCTTAAGGACTAACCTCTCTTTGAGGGTATGTGCAAGTACTCAGGAAAGTGCCAGAAGAACAAGAATCGGAACAAGAAGCTTTCTAAGCTTAAGACAGTAAACAAGGCTTTTGACAAAGTCTATAATGAAGGCTCAAAAGAGTCTATAAAGAAGGCTTATTACTAAGTCTATAATGAAGGCTCAAAGGAGTCTATAAAGAATAGGATGAGACCTAGGCCTAGGGTTTGATCACCCTAGTGGCCCTTTCCACCATGATTGAGGATGGATCTTCCTTAGGAAGATTGCACTTGCGTGAATTCCCAAGTTGTAGCCATAAAAAGTTATATGTAACTAAAAGTCAAGATTAAACCTTGTACCACCTACCTCCCACCTACTTTGCCACATATGTTCTAGGCTATTTGACAGCTAGAATGGGGGGCCCTCCTACACTCTCACTTCATATGCCAAATCATCATAATAACCCTCCCAAGCTAATACACATCACCCATTCACCCCCTCTAACTAATACACCTCCTCCATCATGCACTCCACTTCACCATAAGTCCAATTGGAGTCTTCCTCACACCTCATGCACTTGAACTTGACACCTCACTCACTTTGGAAGGACTCTCCACTCTCTATATAAGTGGAAATGTGCCCTACTACCAAGGGGATTTGATGATTTTGCATCCAAGCTCTGTCCATTTGTTGTTTGTTGTGTACAGGTGCTTTGGAGAAGAAGATTGAGGCATTGGCTCAAGGAGGCTATGCTATTTTGTGGATTGCAGGACTCTTGGAGCTCAAGCCCTCTTGGATCTCTATCTCTCTGTCACATTCTCTCTCTCTCTCTCTCTCTCTCTCTCTCTCTCTCTCTCTCTCTCTCTCTCTCTCTCTCTCTCTCTCTCTCTCTCTCTCTCTCTCTCTCTCTCTCTCTCTCTCTCTCTCTCTCTCTCTCTCTCTCTCTCTCTCTCTCTCTCTCTCTCTCTCTCTCTCTCACCTTCTCCTGAAACCATGGTATGATCTTGAATCTGATATCCATATGTAAGAATGGTTGATTTACCATTGCATGTCATGCCATCTGTGGCCTAATGTCCATGCATGTCAGTTTAGACTCTTGCATGTCATGCCATCTGTGGCCTAGAGTCCATGAATGTCAGTTTAGACTCTTGCATGTCATGTCATTTGTTGCCCAATGTCCAGGCATGTCAGTTTAGACTCTTGCGTATCCATGCCATCCGTTGCCTAATGTCCATGCATATCAGTTTAGACTCTTGCATGTCATGCCATCTGTGGCCTATTGTCCATGCATGTCAGATCTAAGGCTTGCATGTCAGATTTGAAGCTTGCATGTCACACCACCCATTGCCTAATGACCATGCATGTCAGTTCAGACTATTGCATGTCAAGAATCTATGATCTAACATGATTGCATGTCAAGAATCTATGAACCAACATGATTGCATGTCAAGAATCTATGATCCAACATGATTGCATGTCAAGTATCTAAGATCCTTCGTGATTGCATAATTGAAGAAATAAGATTTATGAAGAAATTTCTATGCTTCTAATAAGCTAGATATGGAATTAAGACCCTTAAAAGAAAGTAAGTTGATGTTCCTATTTTGAGACCCCTATTGGAATCCATTGTATATGTAATTGGCATAGGCCAATTGGTTTTGCATGATGACAAGAAACATCCTTGGGGGGCGGGGGTCCCATCTTGACCCCTCAGTGCTTCCGTTGTATGTGAATGAATTTATGTGATACATTGTTTTCGAGTTTTAATTTTTAAGTCTTCAAATCTTTGACATGGCTCGAGGCATGTGTAAACAGAAAACAGTGATTGATTAGCTTTATTTTAGTACATAACCATTAATCATCACTCAAAGAATCAAGCTACGAGACTTAAAATTGATTAATCCGGAACTTGAGCTACTTTGTTAAGGTGTCCTTTCGAACTACTTATCTCAAAAAATATGTACAATGATGCCTTATCAAAGGATAATAGATTAGCTCAAATATGATAATCAAGTTTACAAGGCATTGATTTTAGACCTAAACCTAACATGCAATTCCCTATTCATGAACGTTATCTAGTTGGTGGTTGGAGTTAGATGACTCACGTGATTGGTGGCAAATCTCTCCCAAACATAGGGACTCGACTTGGAGTTCAATGACCACCAAAGAATCTCATCCAAAAGTGATCTCATTGACTTCTAGTCACTACCTAACTTTCACATAAAAATGTGACACTTAGTCATCCAAAATGATGCCATGTAGCAAGAATCTATAAGCTAGAGTTTATGATTTTAACAATGACATGAACTCGTGATTACCCATATTAAGCTCGTAATGACATCAATTGTAGACAAACTTTTGGATCTAGTTTTATTATATTTTTTCAAGAAGAGATTTTTCACAATATTATTCTCAAGCCTTGCCTTCGAGGACTGAATGGTCTAAATTTCTCAATTATCTTTTTTTTTCATTTTGTCAAAAAAAATATTTTCTCATTGTTGTAACACAATTTGAGCTCAATTTGGGACTTCTCTATGCTTCCATTCCATTCATATTCCCTATTATATCGATCATATATATTTGATAGATGTTTTTTTTATTTCAAGCATCTCAACAGATCACATCATTAACTAGAATATGTATAACTTCAACTTTTCTATTTGTATAAGCTTAATGCCAATTTTAGTGGCCCCTCTCTTGAGTGTGATGCTCTATAATATTGTTAGATCCTATGCATAATATATTCTATCTTATTTTTTATAGGTATTACAAGAAGCTACATAGACTTAAAAATGGGGGACCTCCTAATTTGTTGTTTTTTATATGAATTTTTTTCTTGTGGGCTTTCAAATATTATCTATGATACATATAACATTCTATGTTTTGTCACAAATGTTCAATAATTTCAAGCTTGTAGTACCTATGATAAAATTCCAAGACATCAAAATGTGCTACAAATGCTATACACAATTAAAAAGATACTCTTGAAAATGGCATAGACGTACATAATGACCACACACAATTGCATCTATATTGAAGTAAAGCTTTGAGAAATAGAAATTAAGAAGCTGGCCATGTTAGTGACTAACTACATTTTAAAAGTTATATTGCCTTTTCTAAATTTAATAATTCAAAATAAGATCAATATTGATTGACATGATGATATTATACCGAAGTATTTTTCTCTCATAAATCACATGACATGCACAACAACAACACACGGTAGAATATTGAGATAATGAAACACCTAAAAATCGTTATTTTTCAAATATATTTTGACAGTGTATATGTTAGACTGATCAACTAGATGATATTCTATTTGAAATCTGAAAAGAAATTTCTATGTTATTAAGATTAAAGTTCATATCAAGAAAAGGTCCTACATATGAATCAAACTCTGAATATGAGAAATTTCAAGGATAAAAGCCTAGGATTTCATAAAAAATTTATGATTCGTGAACTATGTTGTGATCACCAATACAACTTGTTCACTTGTTATTAGACATGTTGTCAAATTTGGTATATTGCTTGTTTGACATTTGAATATTTCTTGATATTTAAACTTTCTTCTATAAATACCTTTTGAGATGAGCTAGCTAAACATGATGTGACTCTTTCAATATCCAAGCATTTCGACCTATTATAGCAAATTTAAATTTTGTGCTTATACTAATACAACAAGTATATGTACAACATCGAAAGGGGGTATGTCTCATATTATTCAAGAGTTTACATTTGAAACATTAGTAGTTTAATGATGGTATATGATTATTTTATGTCACAAATTACTATGGAACTGCAAATATATTTTTTCAACTTCTTCTTTCAATAGTGTGAGAACAATTTATGAAAATGTCTTTTTTAGATTGAGTTTTTATGGAGTTACTATAAAAGATTCATACCATACTAGTAACATATTTTCTTCTTGTGTTCTCACAAGAAGAAAATATGTCTTTTTATGTGGATTTTAAATCAATCAAACAAGGCAAATCAAATACATATAATACACGTTGTATAATATATAACAAAATGAAAATACTCAATGATAGAAATAGAAGATATGGTAAACTAATAATATTTTAAGTTTATGATCATGAGGATCATTGTTTTTCCGAAGGCATTAACTCCAACTAAGTCATAAAATATATGAACGAAATTAAGCGCAAATATATCTACAATACCAAGAAAAACACATTTCATGCTAGCTTAATGAGCCACAAATTGATTGATTTCATTGAGTAAACCAAATTAGAAGACACCACATTTCACTATAATTGTTTATAATTCCAGACCTATAACATACATTTAGAATCTCAAATATCTTATGTTGGTAGTAAAGCTTGATAAATTTCTTCTAAGACATAAACCAACATTGTCAAATTATCATGTTAGTCCAAGCTTACCAAAAAAATTTCAATCAGAGGGTACATTCTCAACTTGTTCATGTAAATAGAAAAATATGGCATGTATTTGATTATGTTGTCACATGCACAATTGTATGCATAGTTTATTGTCTACAAACTGGATGTTGCATATGTTATGAAGATATTTATTAAAGTACTTTTAAATTGATCCGAATCTTAGAACTATAGTGACTGTCCTTTTATATGACAGGTACATCATTATTGGAATGTACATTTAGTAGTTGATATATCTTTCTAAAATAGTAGTTGAATCTCAACTTGATGGAAGAAAAGTTGAAAAGTTTTTGTTTCATAGATTACAATTTGCTACAATGGTCTCAAGGCTAAGGTACTTATGGAAATAATTTCATGCACCTTAAATATTAAATGGTGATGTGAATATCCAAAAATCAACTAGAATAATAATGTGAGTCTTTGGGATATAATGTCAACTTCATGGACCAAAAATAGACATGAATCCTTAGTGTTTTTATGCTAATATTGCATTTCTTCCAAAAAACACTAAAAAACATGCTAAAATTGAGAGTAAACAAATAAGTCGATGGTCTCTTCATATAACATAAAACTTCTTGAGCCAACTAAAATAATGGATAGCGTAAATATTACATTTAGTCTAAAAAAGATAAGTATTATTCTTGTATCAAGAATACAGTCAAAATTGAGCAAAAATTAGTCATGTCACTCTTGGGCTTACAATAAATTATATTTTTGTTAAAAAATATATCAAATTAAAGAGTAGACTGCGTGCGAAGACAATTCTATCTAGGATCTATAGATCCAACTATCCGCTAGTAAAGCGAGACAATTGCTCGTGAGAGAACTGTGTTTCTCCCACGCCAACGCACTGCGTGGATTTGCATGCAGTGCTTGAAGAAATTAGAGAAAGATCAATATAAATGATTTTCTTGTTGTGTCTGATATCGAATGCAAATGCATCTGCTGTTTATTTATGTGTCTAACTTTTCTTGTTCATTTGAATTTCGCACCTTGGTTGAAACTATGTTGAATGCTGCATTAATTTTATAAACATAGATCAGCAGTGCCTGACTACACTCTGGAGGACTGTAGGAGTGATTCAGCTGGCAGTGTCCAGCGATCGCATCTAAACTCCATCCGAGGGCAAGAGAGTTGTGGTTCCTTCGCGAAAGCTTTGCGACTGCGATCCTAATTCATTCACACTCTTCAGTGGTATCAGAGCATATCACACTTCTTTTACAAAGGCACCTCTTCGATTGATGCAGATAGTTATGTTTCTCAATTCGAATCAATTGTTGTTCCAATAATGAGGAGACGAGTGCAGACAAGTTCCGAATGTTTCCAGGTTTGTTGCGAAAACAAGCCCACATTTGGTAAAGTCAAATGGACCATATAATTGTCACCAGGCAGGAGCAATTAAAAGAAGCCTTTCTCAACCAATTTTGTGAGATCAAGTATTCACCCAGAGTGTTGGCAAAATTAAATTCAGTACAGAAGAAGGAGATGATTTTCAAAGTGATCAAAATTTGTTGAAATTGCTTCTTGGATGCCACCATTGTAGAATTATATGCTTTTGCTATCTGACAAGCATCCTTAAGGTTCTAAAGCACATTTCTTATTCATTTTTTGATAATTGGCAAGCAACTCTAGGACAAAGTGCAATAGTGCCAATGTACTAATTTAGGATCGAATGATGGAACTCGATTCCAGAGATCCATGAATTCTTGGATATAAAAATCTAAGCTCTTACTACCCATCTTGTAGTTCAAAAACTTTTGGTAATAATTGACGTCATATGTAATGCTTCCCAGGTCATGGGCTTGACTATCAGATCATGCCACCACAACGACACCTTGTCGCATAGAAGCAACACAATGCACTCGACGTTTTTTTTCATCAAAAACTTCATGTAGATTGAAATAACTACTTCACTTGACAAGCCAGTCCTCCACAACTTCCAACTTTTTTTTTTCTTCTCTTAGGCTGGCATTTGAGATTTGAAGAAGACAACAGTTTCACTCGGTTCAACAAAACATCCATCTATTGATCTTGTAAATTATTCTGATGATTCATTTCATTGAGCACATTACTCAACTACTAGCAAATTTGCATGTACAAAAGTACCATAGGATTTGTGACTTCTTCAGGCATCTTAAATTATTTAAAACAAGAAATAACTGACCATAATTAACGAATATGTCTATTCTTAACTCTACTATGACCTATTGAGACTGAATCTAACTCCAGTATGGTCAAATCACTGATCTTAGTTCATTTCATAGATAATCCAAAAAACTGACAAAAAAAAAAAGACTAGAAAATTTGAATTTCTGGAATTTAAATTTTTAAGTTTACGTAAAATTCGACAAAAAGTAAAATTAATGAAAAGGCAATCGAAATTAAAAAAAATATATATATATAGACAGTTCGATTCATCATGTGACTACTATAATGCAATCCGACATGCAAAGCATACAACATAAACTGTAAAATGTCATTACAGAATTTTTGTTACAAAAATCCAGTTCTACGAAACTCATCAGCCATTAACATTGATTTATGACCAAATCGTCAGAGCATATGCGTATGACCACCCAAAATGACTATAAATCTATCATGCATGTCAGAAGCACTTACAGAATCACCAGGCAACAAATCCCCACAAGTATAGTGTTGGATTTATGCCTCTACTCTCCTAAGTCCCATGTTAATCTAGTTTCATTCCTATTGCTGCAATTTGCAATCATTGTCGCACAGTCTGCAGAGACACTCTTTTATCAGTGACAGGCATGAAAGTGGCACTCGACTTGTCGACTTGCTCGACTAGTCGACTTGGCCGACTTATCGGGAGATCTGACCTGTCAACTCTCCCGACTAACGTCGAAGACCATACGACTATTGGCAGCGACATACTTGACTCCGAATAGTCGAAGCCTTCATGCTCACTTCCTATACTATGCAAACCGAAGCAGCCTCCACGATCTACTCCAAACGGCACAACGGCTTCACAACATCTTGTACACTCATCTGCACAAATGTAAAACTATGTAGATTTCAAATATATGCATTTTGAGTGGGCCAAATGTTGGACGAAGTCAAAGAAAAAATATAAGCATCTTTACAAAGGGTTGTTTTAAAGTATAGAACTCCTCTATATATTCTATAATGCTTCTTGGTTTCCAAGGGGAGGCTCGAACCTGGGACCAAAGAAACTTTGGATGCCAAGCTAATATATATTCTATAATGTGAACTTGATTGCCCAAATGTATTGTAGAAAAGTTACCCTTTGCATTGATCCATAGAGTCATTAAAGGTATTATAATCCTAACATCTGTCCGTGTATTTACATTTGTTAATTGTGTATGCAAAAGAAATGATGCTAAGAGTAATGAGTGTATGCAAAAGAAATGATGCTAAGAGTAGTGAGATCCATAATAATCAATGTTTTGTGTAATTTGAGTCATAACTTTAAAGTCTTTATAGGTGTGTCTTGTATACAACTGAGTGTATTCTAGCATCAATTGTAGATTTGGCCAAAATTTGACGCATAAATAATGGAAAACTGATACAAGCGGTTAAACCACGATGCCATTCGCTTTTTATTAAACTCAAACATAAGATGGTTTCAGCCTTAATCATCGTCAGGGCTGGACAAACAATGCAAAATTTGGGACAAACGATGCAAAATTTGCTCCATAGAGGAGCCTGGAGGACAACGTGATGATCCTCCAAGTTTTCTTTTCAATAATACCATATGCAATAGCACGTTACAACCTGATCAAAACCAGAGTGAAATAAGCCAGAAATCCAATTGAAAGAATGAGAAAAATGGAATGTTGAGCTATTCTTAATGAGAGCCCAGAGGAGATAGAGCTGGTGGAGTGGGAAGCACTGAATCAGGAGAAACAGGATCTTGAAATGACTTCTCCCACTTTCTTGAGGCCTCCTTAGAAAGTTCTACTGTTGATGGTTGATGCGCATGCCACGGGTTGACTGGCCCCCCATTTCGCACTGCCATGTAAAAGCTTGCGTACATGTTCACTCTGTCCATGTATTTCTCATTTGTTGAAATCCTTACCACTGGAAGAATTCCATAATCCGTGAGTCAGAAAATTATATGCGGCCAGTTATAGCAGTATTTGACAAGCAAATAAGGGAAAGATTTGAGACTTCGCAGTACGAAGTAGTACAGTAAAGGTTGACAATTGCAGTTTACCCTTAAAGCCTGCGTCTTGGATGCATTTTGAATAGCTTGGATTCCTTGAGGCGCTCCGCCAGATAACGATGCCACCGGGCTGCCATAGTTTCACAAAATAGGTTTGATGCTCGGGTGTTATATTATTGTATGTAATAAAGGAAGAACTTGATGCGAAGTTCACGAGAAAAGGATTGACAAACCTCCACATGATCTTTCAAAGCTTGGCATAAGATGTCTATATCCTCCTGATCCAGCCAGTCAACATGGTCCATCAATATTACCTGCATGTAACCAATATTCCAATATCCATACATTGCCAGAAAAAGGGGCATTCCAATGTCATTTTGAATTGCTATATGCTGCGGGCCGACGTCAACCTCAGCTTTCAAACGGCGTAACAATATCTTCCTGATGATTGTAATTTCTCCTAATAGCTTTTTTAGAACTGCGTTTGGGATAGCATAGCAAGGAATCTCAGCTATTACGCTTACTTTAAAAGAGGCTTGATGTTTGTAGGAGCTTACATTATACCAGGATGTAATATGCTGTTCAATCATTCATCTCTTCACAACTATGTCATGCGTGATCTTGATCTTGTACCCGGAAGCACGATAACACTAATGCTTTGCGAATTGAACTCTTTGCACTGGATTGCTTGTAAAAGAAAAGATAAGATATAATACTTTCACGTACAACTCTAGCAGAAAGGTTTTGGAACAACAATTTGACGAGGGGTTGATTGTTCATAATAGATAATAGTGACACGTCTCAGCAAATACATTTACACATGAGATTGGCCAATAGCATGAAACCTTATAATACTTCCTATCTCGAAGCTAAATATGTGGCAACACTTGCAAGTTGTTATTCAGTATCATTCCTAAAATTTTAACCAGATAGAAAACTTGAGCTACTGTTCGAAGGTGTACAAGCCTTTGGAAAAGTTTATCCACATGACTTGGTAACTCAGACGTATGCAACGTACAACATGATGCGTTCTTAAGTGTGTCAATATGAGTTTCAAAATAAAGTTTTACAGGTTTCTTTTGCAATTTGTTCAAAGGCATGAATCTCAGTTAGCCTAAGGAATTTCTTTAAAGCAAGTAATAGATCGAGTAAAAAGTTCCAATCAAATCAAATTTCTCATAGCCAAGAGCATTTTTAGTGACGACTTACAAGATGTATACAATGTCTCATAGAAAAAATACAGCGCAACAAAAACTGCAAATGAAATCCTTCACTGTAGATAAAGTTTCAATGAAGGAAGCACATGTAATCGATTTATTAGTACCTTAGAATACACTCGTTTCTTCAGCTCATCGACAAACGTTGTAGTCCGAATCAATAAGCATTCTTTATTAGCCAAAGTTCCCTGTAATCATTAGCAATCACGGTAAATGATAGAGATTAAATATATGACTTCACATCATGGAATGCAATGCAAAAGTTCTCTACAAGATTTTAAAACTGCGAAAGTCACCAAGAAGTTCAAAAAGTGATATTCTTGTAACTACCTTCAGCTTATCATAATTATCCTTTTCAAGGAAGCGAGGACAGCAGTTGGGAGCGAATCTTCCAGTCAAAATGCACCGAAAGAAATAGTTTCTGTAAACAGTGTAGATAGGTATTTACTTCGATGCATAGACTCTAAAATGCTTACAATAATTAGCTGAAAACATGCTCTGAACAGTTTCCCAAGTCTAGTCCTAATTTTTGCTTCTCGAATGATGCAATAAATATTTCTAAGATGCTTTTCGACTGTTCAGGTTGTGAGTAGAGGTTCTTTTTCTCTCAAGCTGTTGACCAAAAATATATGTTAAGGGGAGAGCCTAAATACCTGTCCAGTGGAGAATACGATACTGTCGAGAGCATGAAGTTGATAACATAACTGCGAGTTCCAAGTAACATTACTGGTATGACTTGTTAACCCAATTTGGCAAATGATATAGCAAAATAACACTGCTTACAATTATGGAAACTGTGCATCCAATCCGCGGAAAAGGTTAATCTCTAATTGTCACAAGAAAACTATACGAGCTTAGTATTAAAGATCAACCTCCTAGAAGCAACTTTGCCATTCACGTGAAAGATAGAAACTATCATTCTGAGTACAATCAGTTACTAGTTTTCACTGACTCTATAAGTAGTCTGGAATCTCTTTTGGATTGTTTTTCTGGAGCCTAGCCATGACTTTAAAGTCATGTTTTAACGTCTATTTCTCACTCATTTCCGCTTTACCTCAGAAATAATTAGGAGTATGAAAAACTGTGAGGCTTACATACTTGTAAATATCACCTTCCTTGTTAATGTGTCGTAGCTGCCCCTTACAGACACCAGCGCAGTACCAAAGCACTAATCTATTCATGAATAGCACCGAAAACAATTGGGCCCAAATATTGTCTTTCACAAAAAACTGCCCCATAGTTTCAAACCTGTCATCACCATAGATTAATTGTGTACTCAATGGCGGTTTCACGAATAACAGGGGAAGGAAATATTTTCTGTTCTACCCAGAGAGCATCCAGCCGTCGGATTTTCTTAATTGCATTCTTGTGCCGCTTATTATTCGTGCTTATGAATCAAAGAATAAACTAAATGAAGATTGGAGATGCACCAGAGCTCTTTTTGCTTCTCAACTGTAGGGGCATTGACCAGGCTTTGAACCCACTGTCCCTGCAGTCGATTTTCAGATTTTAGAGTGTTAGTGATAATATCTTAACCTTTTTAAGTAAAGTTCAATGGCGTCGTGACAGAATCTGGATCGGAAGTAGATTATAAATGTCAACAGTTACCAGTCGGAATAACTTCGCTAGGTAGTACAAAGCAGTCACAATGCGGCCCATCCCACCTATTTAAACATGCAATAAATTGTTTTAGTATTCTCTTTCCTTCCAAACAATCTGGCAGGATCCAAAGGAACAGTACCTAGCTATAGGGGCAGAGGCGATAGCATGTGTGGTAGTGATGCTTACCATGGTAGTACAAGCCGCTTTTAAAGTAGCGTGCTTTTTTTTGCCTGAAAGTTTAGGCCCATAGATGATTTGTCAAAGTTCTTAAGGTATGTAGTTATGTTCTCTTCATAATTCTCACTTTCATAAAGTGAAATATAATAATAGGAAATCTAGCCATTCTCACCAGAACTTTATTGCTCCCTGGCTTAGAAATGGTGCCAGATCCCTTTCCAAAAGTTTTAAAAAATTAGGATGCACCCCCTCCCCGAATAAGAGCCACATA
Organism: Diphasiastrum complanatum; assembly: GCA_029204225.1. Taxonomy (NCBI): domain Eukaryota; kingdom Viridiplantae; phylum Streptophyta; class Lycopodiopsida; order Lycopodiales; family Lycopodiaceae; genus Diphasiastrum; species Diphasiastrum complanatum. Next base: position 45,286,953 of record CM055112.1, read on the forward strand.
TCTTCATACGATAAGCTGCAAACATGAGCCAATTAAGGTGATCGCCAACGCCAAAGACCACAAGAACTAAGCTGGAAAGTTGAAACTGATCTTGAGATGATGTTATTCTTCGGATTGCATGCATGAAGGAGAGAGATTATTGGCGTTTAACCGTATAGATGCGACACGCTTTAGCTCTAAAAGATAGCTCTGCGCAGGATTCATATCCACCGAGACAACAAGGTCTGCACCCTATGACATGAAACCACCAGTGAAGCTCACGTGTGAACAAATGGTTTTATTATTTTCTGATATTACTCCAGGAAAAAACCATGAGAAAATTTTGGGACAGGTTTATAATGACCTTTTATAAAATTGAAATATGATCGTAATCAATCTACAAATAGAACTCTTATAGAATGATCAGCTTACTTGTAAAACTAGATCTAACGCGTTACATCCACCCGAAGTAAGAGTCAAAACTCTGTCATTTGGCTGTATGTTCAGATACTTATCATCTTCACGAGGATCTTCCCATGATAAAGAGTACAAGAATGTTGGCGGAAAAGTGCTTGGCCTTTTGGCTTCAAATTCATCCGAAGCTCTTACAGGAAACCGATGTGAATCTGCCTCTGTATATATGGAACAGGTGAATGTTTTCGAAGGATTAAAAAGTTATACATTCAGTCAATCTCACTTCCTTCACAATTGCAAAAATTGTTATATTGGGTAAATGAATTCTCTATAATGCTGAATCAACTCCATCGTGCCGTCAAGCGGAAGGTTAGAAACTGTGATTGTCAGCACTTACCACAGTCGGGACGACGACCTATCCACACGTAGTATGGTACTTTTAGAAGTGGTACATATGGTATTCTCCCGCTGCTGTTGTATTCAAATACTGAGAATTTACAATGGGAACGGGTCAAGCTACCTTAAGGATAACGTCAACATACTAGCTTCACGAATCACGATACATAATTTCAAGGTGAGAACGAGAGTTTGACAAAATCGCTAGTCTAGGCTACTTGAAACTTCAAAATCCAAAATCCAGATTGTTTGAATGTAAAGAAACGGGCCCTTCACGTATTTTGATAAAAGCCAGAAAGCAAATACCCGATCATGTGTGCACAGTGTGCAGGGTTCACGGACGAAGAGAACTTCGCCACTTTTACAGTCATTGTTAGAACTTAGGAAGGATATTACGAAGTCTCGTACGGATGAGGAAAGACAATGAAATTAAATGTGCATTGTGTGCAAAATTCAGATCAATGAAAACCTCTCAGCTAATTGCCCATTCATAGCATAAGCTACAATGACAATGCCGTTTAAAAGAACGGTGCACCACTTAAGTGTGAGAAGTGGGGGGGGTGGGGGGCGCACCAGATTCTATTTTGTGCTCCAGGTAGTCTCGCCTCTCTGGCCCCAACTCGATGCCATCCAGATCAAAAACAGATCTCCAGAAGCAGCGGTTAATCCACGAATGCTGACGGTTGTCGGTGTCGTATTTGGCCGAGGTGTAGAAATCAGTAACCCCCACAATGCCGTCTTTATCTAAATAAGAGATGGCTTTATCTATTACAGCCATAAACGGAGGAATCACTGTAGTCATGGCAACCAACTTATCATTTGTAATTACAACCAAACTGTACTGTCGACGATCGACTGAAAGATGTGGTTACAGTAATCACAGTACAGCAAACACAAACGTAAAAGTTGAAACTAGTAAGAAGAATTAGTTCGCCTACTTGACAGGGAATATGAAAATGTGATAAGCGTGGCTCGATCTTTCGGTACGAAGGTGACGGCATCCTCATTAATCACCTCTACGTTCATCCAACCCTGCTTTTCTACCTTCTTAGTAGCTACACGGCATAGAGAGGAGCATAGATCCACAACATAAATCTTCTTAAAGGCACTCAGGCTCATGTACTCGGACATAGTTTTCACGTTTTCCGCCGTTCCACCACCCAAGTCAACCCAAACCATATCCGTTGATCCACGCAGCCGTGCCGCACACGATGCCAGCATGCGCCTTCTTCCATGCAGAAACTCCGCACGAAAGCTATCATCTGCGCAACCACAATGGAACTTGGAAGGTTAGAAATGTAATTTGCCAATCATCAAACAAACTCAGCAGCAACAAGCAATGCGATCTTGCATGCCAAAGCTCCAACAAAAAATTTCATACATGCATCAGCCTGAGACTCATAAAACGCTTCCAGCCGCTCCTTGTGTGAGTCGCCAGATATTTTTCCAAACCACATTGTCTTGAGGCATTGCATATCTTCCTTCCATCTCCGCAAAGAAATCACCATATTTCAAACCAATGAATATAGTCTGTCTATTAGGCCAGCTAATGGAGATATATTACTCAAAACTATCAATGCAATGCAATATATTTCCTACAATGATCTCATGATCTGCACACCGCATCTAGGATTATCCTTTTGGTTCCAATGGAGGGCACGAAGAGCCATTTAAGAAGCTACAACGTGGATTGCTGCTCCCTTGCAAAATGTACAGAGCAAGAGCATATTATGCACTGGATGCTTGATTCTCTGAAGAGATCCTGACCAGGTCCATGAATATAAATAAATATGGCATTGGTTTGGCCTTTCGAAACTTTTAAGTTGGAAATTGGCCTTATGTTCGCCGCCTCCACTCTCGTCCTTTTCTTCTCTTCTCCTCACTTTAGGAGTGAGTGTGCCCCTCTCCCCATTTTAGTATAGTACTAAAGTTAGTGGTGCGGTCATACCAGCACTACTACACCGGATCCCATCAGAACTCCGAAGTTAAGCGTGCTTGGGCCTGAATAGTACTGGGATGGGTGACCTCCCGGGAAGTCCGGGTGCCGCACCCTCTACCAACCCAACGGGGTTGGCTCAACTGGTTAGCTTGGCATCCAAAGTTTCTTTGGTCCCAGGTTCGAACCTCCCCTTGGAAACCAAGAAGCATTTTAGTATAGTACTAAAGTTGGATAAGAGTTGGACTCTTCCACATATTTGTCAAAGGGTCTTTGTTTACTGTCTCAAGGTCACACGTGGAACTTATATATGCATCCCAAGCTAACAACACATACCAAATATATCAATCTCTAATGTAATCATTTTAGCACTTGTTTAAATTAATATCATTTTATGTACGGGGAATGATTTGTTTAGTCACCTTTGCACCCGATAAAACTGTTGTGAAAGCCGTTGAACCGAGTGTAAAAGATCACTAAAAAAATTGTCCTCGCTCGAGTATGTTTGCCAATGGTAGGATTTTAAAGCCCTTTTGGGGACCTATACTATCTTGCATAATATAGGGCCACAAATATTTGCTCGTTACTTCATGAATGCCGCAATCTAATGACGCTCTCAATTTATATAGCCTCCCCAATGTTTTCAATAATAAATTGAATAAAAAATGGAAACAAAAAAATTTGCCACATAATAAAATGAAGTTTAAAAAAATTAGCATACAAATTTTAGTTCCACTTTTTTAGAGAGAAAAAAAACATAAAACTCCTACCAAGGACAATTTTGTGCATTAATGCTTCACCTATTACCACATAATCTGGTTCTCGAGTACCTCATGGACTCCGACACTTGCTACTCGAGTCCTAAACTATACATGGTAATGACCCTCCCAATGGCCACTGCCTAGTACATAAAGGATCATGAAAACGATATCTTTTATGGCTACAATGTTTTTACCAGTCTCACTCATGCATTATTATGAGTCATAATGGGCTATTGGAATCTTTTTACAACTTTCTAATGAGCACAATGTTCATGTGCAAAAAAAATTATAAGCTTTAATAACATGCCAAAAAATAACTAAAGTCACTATCAAATCCATGATATGTAAAGAAATCAAGGTGAGCTCAATTTCAGTTTATAATGTGCGTTCAACGTTTTATGGGTTCACGTACCCCACCAAATGCAGCCTCAACACATAATTTCCTTAGGAAGGGCAAGTTCGAAAGATTTAATTGTATTCAAGAACATAAAGGAATCTTCCAAGCAAATCCTTTATGCACATTATATAGGTACAAGTGCGCTAATTCAAATTTGGAGCACAACACTATGAGACATCCCCGGATATTAGCTTGCATCAAAGTAGCAACTCTTATCCAACTTGCCTACTACAAAACTTCGACCTTATTTTCATATGGTTGCAAATTATACTCACATAGTTACAACGAACAATATTTTTAGGCAATCGAACGTATTGTACACACAATTACAATGTGGATCGGTACTTTTTAGTGATCCTAGTTTTAGGCCAAAATCATGATTTTTTTTAAGAATTCTCTAACTTGTAATAATAATAAAAATGTCAAAAAGCGCCTATTTTTAATGAAGCACTACAAAAAAAAATTTGCAGACTTCATAAAACCATCGTAATTACATACCACATAACATTTCAAGACAGCACATGATTTTTGAAAGTCCAAATGCCATTAAAATACAAAAGGGCTTAAATTATATTGTACATATATTTTTTTTTTCAAAGTACATTTTCTAAGGAATTTTCACTAATGCCTCTTAGTTCAGACTTGACATATTTTGAACACTCGTTTTCAGCCAATGAGGTGAAAGACCCGTCTTCCTCATCAGAGTCGACTGGCATATCGTCCTCAGAATCCGCGTCCAATGTTGATAAAAAAACCTTATAAGTCAACTTCTCTCTATTTTTGACGAGTTGACGTCTATGGTTGTCTCATTAATCCAAGTCATTTTTTCAATATGGCTATAGTTGACTTTCGTAGATGATTAGTCATTGTTAACTCAAAATTAAAAGCCAAAACATCTACATCTTATAAATTCAAATCATCAACCCTCGTTTGGTTCTTTTCTCTTGCCCTTTGGATCTACTTCTGCAACATTGTTATTGTCCGTACAATAACAGTAAGCTACTGTATTTCACACATGTGGATCTAAAAATAGCATTTTAATGAGCATTCTACACATAGTATTGCAAGCTATCACAAGTATAGTGCACCAATGGATAGTAGAACCCAAGAGAACCATGTATAAGCATGATGGAGATAAGAGAGAGAGAGAGAGAGAGAGAGAGAGAGAGAGAGAGAGAGAGAGAGAGAGAGAGAGAGAGAGAGAGAGAGAGAGAGAGAGAGAGCCCTCTTCCAACAAGTTACATCCTTTTATAGCAGGTCCAAAATCTAAATTGCCACCTGGTTTCCCTCCCTAATGAAAACCCTATTATTTTTGGGACTAGATTCAATGTACCCAACATTCAAATTTAAATCTACTAAAACTCGACTTCTACATTTTTCCCACTTTCGAAAAGTGTTTATTCAAATACTTTTTAGACTAATATAACTTTGAAAAGTCAAACTCTAAGTCTAATATGAAAATTCGCCTCAATTGCCAAATATACAAATATGACTAAAATAGACTAAACTAGTTGAATTTCCCACAAAAAATATCTCCAATTTTGTAAAATTATCTGGCAATTGAAAAAATAATGAATTTGGTAATTTCTCTCCATGCACATCCACAAAATGCTTTAGCCAAGCCATAGCATTCAAAACATCAGGAGAAACAGTTCTACCCTAAATTGATCCTTGCAATGTTCCATTTCTTTGAAGTCGTGCGTGCATTCTTTGAAGGCATGAATTTTTAATTGCATGAATAGCTTTGTAGGCTTTTCGACAAACCTCCCTTGCATTTATGCATATGAATTTTTGTCAGGTCTCATTGTTGCACACAAATAGTATTTCTTTTCATCTTTACTTCATGGAAAAAAAAAAGTTGGATCTTAATTCCTCGATCTCTTTGTTGTTTAATTTCATCAAACAAGAGGATGAACAACAAATAATACATCACACTTTCTGAATCTCCTATCTTGTAATCAATTGTTTTTGACGTTTTGTCAAAATTGGTGAAGATTTCAAGTCTCTTATATCTTTCCTTTCTTTTGAAGTCACATTTGTAAATTGATCATGTGGCACTGGTAGTTGCTTGAACAGGTTGGAGAAGGTGTGGGAATATATGGGCCCTAAACATCAGGTTGTTTATTAACTCAACTGGTTCTGCAATGTCAAAAGAATTAGGATTTTCACTGAAATATAGCTCTTTTAAATTTGATCGGATTCAAGATTTGAGAAGTGGACCTTCTTCGAATATGTGAAAAACTTGCATATTGAGGATCAATTGGCTGACAGAGATCTGTAGATTTACTTGAATCCATGACTGAGTGAATTGAATCTCGTGAATCATCACTCACTAACTCTTCTAATTCACCAATCACAAAACGATCTATCAATGTTGTTTTTCCTTGTGTCACATGAGTCATTTTATGAAAAATAGTTAAATGAGAAATTTCAGATGATGTTGTTGACGGGAAAACACAAAGGGTAATAGGATGAGAACCGGCTTAGAAATTAAATTCGTCTCAAAATATGAGCATGTTTCAAGAAAGTTATAAATTTGCACCAAAATATTGCTTTCGAATCAAATTTTTTGTTAAAATTTTATTCATCAAACATGAGATTCAAATTTTTTTTTTGGTAAAATCCTAATGAAATGGCAATAATAACTGTCTTTATGCCGGATATTTAGTGATATTTTTCTAGAAATTAAGGATGTCAAAGATGTTAAATTTACTTAATTTAGGACCTTAATTGGATCTACAATCAATCCACAAGAGGTGTTGGGTGCCAATTAAATAGATCAATCACAAATTTAATGTCTATAATTAGATCTAGATCCAAAATTACATCTAATTAGCAAGAACAACTTGACAAATGATCAATATTACAAGAGCGGCCTCACACGTGTGAAATACTATTAGTGTATGGACAATGAGCAGAGATTACAGTAGATTACTCATTGAAGCATTCAATGCAAGAAATCACAACACAAATAGTGATAATAACAAAATATTGCCTCAAAATCAAGATCTCTCATCAAATATCTTATTCACAATGATGATCCTTAAATAGATCAACTACATTTTGTGAAGAATTTCAGATCATTAAGATCCAAAATGTTCCCTTTGATCTTTGGTTAGAAAGACAATCAAGTCACCAATCTTGCCAATGTAGAAAAACCAACATCTACACTATGAATGAGAGGCAAACTCTAATAGATCTTGATCAAACATCAATCAAAACATAAACTAATATTGATGTCTCTACAAAAACATTAAGCTACTATATTTCACACATGTGGATCTGAAAATAGCAATTAGTGAACATTCTACACATAGAATTGCAAGATATCACAAGTATAGTGCACCAATGGATAGTATAACCCAAGAGAACCATGTATAAGCATGAGAGAGAGAGAGAGAGAGAGAGAGAGAGAGAGAATGTTTTCTCTTCCCATGAGTTACGTGCTTTTATAGTAGGTCCAAAAGTTCCAATGATGTACCTCAATACTTGTTTTCCTAGCTTTCAATGCTCCTCACTAGGATCTTGCATGAATTGACTCAATCTTCCAACACAATAGCTTAGATCTGGTCTTGTAATGGCTAGCTAGATGAGTGAACCGACTAGCTTCCTATAGAGAGTATTGTCCTTAAAGGATCTTTCATTACCTCTTATAGTTAGCTTTACATTGGACTCCATAGGTGAATCACAAGACAAGTTTGCATCTACCATATGAAACCTTTCTAGAATAGAATTAGCATACTTCTCTTGACAAATGAAAGTAGATTGAGAAGATCTAATAACTTCTATTCCCAAAATGTAATGCAAGTGACCAAGATCATGCACCTCAAATTCCTTCTTAAGAGCATTCTTGATATCCTCCACATCTTGATTGTCTCCACCACTCAAGATGATATCATCCCAATAGATTAGAAAAATGGTAACATCATTTTCAGCATACCTATAATAAAGTGAATTATCATACTCACTCGTAACAAAGCCTTGAGAGAGTAAAAAAGTGTTAAGCTTAGCATACAAACTCCTTGGTGCTTGCTTAAGGCCATACAAGCTCTTTTGTAGAAGACACACATAATTTGGCTTTGTAGGTGAAATGTAGCTCTCGAGTTGCTCCATGTACACTTCCTCCTCAAGATCACCATTCAAAAATGCATTTGAAATGTCCAATTGCCATAGATTCCATCCATAAAGAGTAGCAAGAGAAATGATGACTCCTACTCAAATTAAATCTCTCCAAAACTCGTGTTCTGTAGTGTCCCACACTTTCCAAAAGTGTCTATTCAAATTCTTCTAGACTAATATAACTTTAAAAAGTCAAACTCTAAGTCTAATATGAAAATTGGCCTCAATTGCCAAATATACAAATGTGACCAAAATAGCAAAACTAGCTGAAATCTTTCACACATTTCGATTTGGTATGCTGACTCAACAAGTCTGGCACATGTGGGGAATGCCACATCATCTTAGATCAACCAACAAATGCAAGATAAGCCCCCACCTCTTTGAATCCTAACTTGGTGCCATTGCCTCACCATGATTTTGCTTGATTTGAGATAATTTCCCAACTTATAGGAATTTGCAAGATCAACTCCTACTGATATTTTCCAGATATATACACACATGGGAACAGCCTCTCACGTGTAGAAACAATGCCTTATTCACATGAGAATACATGATCTATCAATAAAATGGTGCCACATGGCAATTTTCTACTTGACTAACTTCCAACTAGTGCATACTTGAGTCAATCAAAACAAATTCAATCTAACTAAATCTAGATGCATTTATGACCACCATCCACACGTGAGAATAGGCTCCACACGTGTGGGATCAAGTTATGTACAAATGAACTTAGATCTAAAAGCTAAATTTGACAAAAAAAAATTAACACTCCTCAAAATCTAGCTTGGCAAATCTAGTGTACATCTATCTACAACACCAAGTCCATATCTCAACTTCATAAATGAATCCTTTGGAATATTTTAGTCAAGATATCAGCAACACACTCGAATGATGAGACATGAAGAAGCTTGATCTCCTTAGCTTGCACCTTCTCCCTTACAAAGTGGTGTGCATCTCGATATGCTTGGTTCGAGCATGGAAGATAGGATTGGTGGCAAGTTGTTGCGATGCTTGATTATCACAATAAATGCATGAATTCTCCTCGGCAGCTAAATTGTGAGGAGTGTTAAAATTTCACAATTCTAGCTTGACCAATTTGGTCACATGCATTGTAATTGGCAAGTTGGCCATGTAAATAAATGCCACACATGCCAAATATCATAGGATGCTTTTCCAAAATATCATTCCTCCTATTACATTGTGATAGCATCTTTGAAATGAGGCCAAAGAGTGTTTAGATAGGCTAGAGAAATTCTAGCGAGCTAAAAATAACATGTTTTACATTGTTTTTGGATCTTAACATCTTGACCCCAAGTTAGGGTGGATCCAATGACCTATTAGGTTAGATGTTAGGGTTAAGGTATGATAAGTTCAGAGATGCCCTAAAATGCTCAGATATAGGCTTAAAATGTATAAATATGTGATGGGATTTCCATCAAAGTATGAAGGAAAATCAAGCTTTTCCACTTCCATCAACAATGTCTTTGAGTGGCAAGTTAAAGCTATTGTATGTGAGCAATTTTATACATTAATTACATCTTTTGGAAGGTACTAAAGTTGATTACAGGTCTAGTATGCTTGCTGCACTTTACTTTTGTGTATCTGATCAAATCTATGTGCCTTTTGTGGAGTTAAATGCCAAATTAGCTAGTTTTGGTAACTAGTCTTGATTCTAGCTCATAGTTTGGATCTAGATCTTTGATTTGTGCATCCTCCATCACTTTTAGGATTGATTGGAATTGAATTTGCTCTAAAATTTTGTCACATGGAAGGTGTAGCCATTATCGTTGTGGAAGTTGTAATCACAACAACATTCAAGAAGTTTTTCGACTCTATTACCAAGGCTTTTCTAAAGAAATGTTTTTTTAAAAAAACTCTACAGACCTTGGTATACACATCGATTTATACCTCGGTAGCAGAACCTCATTAATTACATCGGTTTCCGAGCTATCACCATCCCATTCTGGCATTGTTTAGAGAATGTGTTTGTCGAGGGATATATCGAGAGACCTCGGTATACCCCTCAACAAGACTGTCTGTTCCAAGGGACATTCCGAGGGACCTCGGTATAACCGTATAGAAAGAATGCTAATAATATATCATTTCCAAGGAGCCTTCGGTATACTCCTATCAAAAAGATTGTCTATCCTGAGAGTTATTCCGAGGGCTTGAAAATCAAAAAAAAAAAAATTAGGACAAAATGGAGCCAGTGTATTGGCTCCATTCTAGCCTAAAAATGGACTCCATCCAACCCCAAGAGTCTTTTGCACCACTTCTTATGAAGATGGTAAGCAAAATCATTAGTTCATAATTATTAATAAAAATTTCGCAAAAATGAGTTACATTTTATGCACCTGAAAATTGATGAAGGAGACTTAACTTAAACCAATATATATGCATACATAAATGTTCCGACATAGATACATTACAAACTGACTTTCACATTCATGCATGCTACAATATTGAAACACCTAATTAGATCCAGCTGAGTCATCCTCTTCTTGGCCATTGACGTCACAATCGGACTCATGTGACTGCGATGCATAGGATTGGGACTACGATACCTACATCGCCAATGAAGATGAGTCAGTTATTTGAGAAATGTGATGAGAGTGAAAGTCAGACCACATGAATGTAGTGAAGTTAAAATATATCTTGAAGCCATATATACCTCAGAATATCCATCCCAATCAATTCTCACACCTTGTCTCTCCAATAATTCGAGTAATGACTGCATGTTTTTGGAATATGCATATTTAAACTCCTCTTTTGTGGGAGACCGGTTTACGACAGATTTCTGCATGAACCGACAGAATTGTGATTATAATTTTAACAAATACGCAAATAATCTAAGTTATTGCAAGAAGGTTAGCAAAATAAAATTTAATTTCTATAATGTCAATTCAACACATGGGTGGGGAGACGTACGAAATAAGCATGAAAAGAACCTTGGCCACCACTGCCAAGGTGAAAAGGCCCTATAGTCTCCCGTCGCTTCTTAGTTGCCTCTCGTTGTTGTTTGAAGTGATCTGAATTTTCTCAAAATTCTTTCTTTGCAAACTTCCAGTCTTCTTTGTGCACGTGGTATGGCCTAGATTTGCTAACTTTCACCGCATCTCAGATCTCCGATTTGCGTTGGCTCATCACACCTCTCATGCGGCATGACATCCAGGTTCGATCAAATTCCAAATTAGGAGAGGGGATTGGAAACTCTCTATACAACTAGTCAACGACATAATTCTTGTCGTCATCACTTTGTTTGTGCCAGAACTTGAAATGTCCCTATTGAAGAGCACATGCGTGAGTTGCCTCATGCGAGTGATGCACAACCACCACGGTCATCCTCCACTATGTGCTTCTCCACATCTATGTCATAAGACGGCAAGATATCAGTTGATGGGGAGGTGGAAAAGGGAGTGTCAAGAGGAGTGGCGTTGGGCCAAGGAGAAGTGGGTAGAACGAGAGAAGTGCCTGCAACAGGAGAAGTTCGAAGAAGAGTCTGAACTAGGCGAGAAGGTCGGGGAGGGGTATGGAGAGGAGAAGGTTGGGGAGGAGTCTGAACGGGAATGTAGGCAACAAGGTTTGAATGAGAGAGAAAATGGGTGGAGGCAAGAGGGATCACGGTGCCATGGAGTCCCCATAGGAGAAACTAGGTCTTGGGCAGTGGGTGCCGAAGATGGAAAAATATGAGGGGTGAGTATGGGAGTGTCGGGATACTCAGGTGTGACAGATGCAGGAGTCATAGTATCACGTGCCATGCACGCTGATTTCAAAGTTAACGTTTCTCGAAGTAAGGAATCCCTACGACGAGGCCTGGTAGAGAGACGTGCTGGACTCGAGGCCGCATGAGGCACGACATCATCGTCATCACCACCACAACAGGAGCCACCGCTAAGGCGACTCCTTCTACGATCTATCTTTTTTGCACACCTTAGAATAAAATGCTTTTTTTATATGATAGAAAATTGAAATGTTTATGCAACAATCTGCCGTGGGGCTGTCTCCCACCCATGATGAGTATATTATGCGTATGGCCACAGTACACAAGCATTATTCGAGTTATTGGAAAGACAATGTGCGGATAAACTGGGCTGCTTCTGCTCAAGTACGACGTCACATACATTTTATCTTTTTAAATTCGCTATTGTCTCTCACATCCAGTACATTTATCAAGGGACTAATTTATGTTTATTGCGCGTGCACGTGCAGGAACAGGAGGCCACGAGGATGGATCAGATAGATCCAGCTAGTGTTTTCACTATATAGCTAGCTTATATATCCATGTGCATAGAGACTTATGTTTTTAGATAAATCGTTCTAGTTGGTACATTTGCCAAGGTTGCAATGATGTAGTTTATGCATATTCTTGAACTTTGACTAATTATGTATTTTAACTATATTTGGTATTGAACCATGTAAGAATGTTTGTCTTGTTTTTTGTAAAGTGTAATTGTTCACATGTATTGACTCACATGATAATATATTTCAATATTTGTGTTTATTGGGGTATAATGGAGCTAGTATTTATTTATTCGTACTGATTAAACCACATTTATTTGGACTCGACATTTTTCCAAACTCTTTGAAATGTAATTTATTTATCTAGGGTGGAATGGAAGGAGTGACTTATCATGTTCGTCATCAAACTAAACTCAATTCCTTGAATTTATTTCTTGCACTACTTAATTCAATAGGGTTGCATTTTCTAAATTAATCTTTGGTTGCTTGCAACAATTATCCCACACGTTTCCTTTATGTCTCGTGATACGTCTCCGAGTCAGGGATCTGGCCACAGTCGAGGGTCGCCCTGTTTTTCCTCCATGAGTGACAATGAAGCCCTTAGTTATATGGATGGGATTTCTCCCTCGCCTGCAGGCAAAATCATGGAGAGACGGCGGGCTCGCTGGGAGGCACGAAGTTCCAGTAGGTTGGTCACCGATTATTTTTTGGTGTTTTAGGGCCATTAATAATGAGGCTCACAAGCATAACTTGCCTATTGCTCTAGAGTCTCAGCTAGAGCCCCAATGATGACCATGTGAATTATAAATGCCTTATAGATGCTAATTAGTGAATGGCCAACCCAATATCGCAAAGTATAATGTAAAAATGAATATAATAACATTGTCTATCCAATCTCAACACAAAAGTAATGTTGATGCTAGAAATAGAAACTGCTGCAAAACTACTCATATATACGAAAGAAAAAAGTTTAACTTATTATGTATCCACCTAGTTCGGAATCAACCTTTTCAGAATCAGATGAATTCACATAAATCGTTGATTGAACGTGGTCGAGGTCGGGGTCTACTGTAACTATTCTCTGTAACAAGTATGCTTCTTGGTTTCAAGGGGAGGCTCGAACTTGGGACCAAAGAACCTTTGGATGCCAAGTTAACAATCTGTAACAAGTATGGAACTTTTGATTACTAAACCCCTGAGGTTTATGCATTATCATTGTATTGAACACATCTTTGAGTGCTTTGAAATTTGCGACCTTGACTTTGTCAAAAACTTAATCAACCTTGAATGCAGTCTTTCAGTTGAAACTTCTACTAGCCAGCTGACGACAGACAATGACATTCCGAAAGCAATACAGGAACAAATGGCAAATCCTATCTGCAACCCCACAGGGGGGCAAGAAAATAATTCAATTTTCCACTGTCGAAGTATGAATTTATAGACACATCTACCTAGTATGGAATCTTCATGCTATATCCTGTGATACCAAGAAAGCTGCTGCAAAAATGACGCAAGATGTTTCCAAAATATCATTTGGCGGTGCCTATTTAAAATAATAAAGCCTACTACCAAATCTCAATGCCCTATCAGTACTTTAGAGTTTGTCTCATCTCCATATCCTAATGCATTTATTGGCTTCAATTTTGCAGTTAGCATCACTATCAAGAAGCAGCTGGTAGGGCCAAAACCAGTAACTAACAGCCAAAACCTTTGAAAGGCTCCTCCAGAATCTAATCAAGCTCTCATGAAAAGTGTGCCAGTTCTGGATATTAAGTAGATCGAATCCAAGGAACCATTGCCATGAAATACAAAGCAAGGTTGCAGTTGCCGAAGTACCTCAAGCATGTTATAGGGACAAGCTTGTGCTTGTACGCCTTTCATTCTTTTCATTACTCCTCAAACTCCGCTGCATGCTCCAATAAATAATTTGCAGCAAGTTGTTCATTTTTATCACATGCTAGAAAGGCTTCTATAACAAGCGCTCGATCAAATCCCATTGATTCAAGCTGCAAAACAGAAAGCATATAAGAGGAGAAATTTCAAACAAAAAAGTAATATGAAAACTGTATATCGTTAGTGAAGAGTCATACCCGATCAATGGCTTCCCTCTCTTCTGGTGTCACATTGATAGTTTGGGGCATTGCTCCAGCTAAATTTCCAAATAAGTCCCTGCAATCCTTATTGTTTAAAGCTAATTCCAGAACACATTTGGTTGGTCGAATTGTTTAAGAAACTGTATAAAGCAAAAATTCCTCTGAGCCCATTATGCAGTCTCACAAATGTGGCAATTCACAGCCAATCTGCACTAGACCTATGCCATTATCAAAAAAACATCCTCAAGAAAACTAAAAATGGAAACATCTACTGAGCTTACCCTTCAGCACCTTCAGCTCCAGCTTCATTGATAAGGCGAAGAAATTCTGCTTGATTTTCATTAATAAGCCGCAAAAGTTGAGGATTTTGCTTTCCTAGCTCCTGAAGCATGGGCTGCTCATGTATGTAGCAAAACAAGTGGATTACAACTCAATTATGTAGTTACCTCCACCCAGCCATCAATATTGACAATAAGAACATCAGAGATCTAATTGCAACCAACCTGCAAAATGTGGGGATTGGCTTGAACCATCGAACGCAGAGCTTGAAACTGAAAGATAAAAAGCTTAGATTTTATGGCAAAACACTCCAACCTTCACCAGATTTGCAACTTCACATACTAGTCTAACTTCGTCAGCTCACTTATTGATTATTCATTTTCAAAACAATTTGTAGATTATTCAACTGTCTAACCTATGCTACTAGCTATCAGAAGAATACAGACACAGAGCTGCATCTTGCTGCATGAACAACTAAAGCCTAATTCCACCTTCTAACTTGCCTGCAAGTCACAAGAAGTTGCAAATACATGGCCTCGACCTGACAACATTTTTGCTAAAAGCCAATACGTTCTCAAAAACTTCAGGTTCAGAATCAAGTATTTACCTGGGGATTGTTTCGCAGGAAATCCAACGTTCCAGCAACCCCTCCAGCACCTGCTAGTCCTGGCATGCCCTGCAAACACCCAAGCAAATCTATCCAATTTTCTGTACGAAGCTCATAACTCTGAAAAATACAAATTTACCCAGTGCACTGAAGACCCGTTCTTGATACGCTTCAAAAAGTACAAAACCACTTCTCTGCCAAATATATGGAACCCACCTGAGGAAATAGGTCCAAGGGGACAGCGTTAGGACTACTCAAAGGAGCTGGCTGAGCAGCAGCAGCAGGGACAGCTGGAGCTTCACCTATTACAGTGGGAGCCGGAACAGCAGGTCGAGAGGCTGGGATTGCCACCTCAGCAGACTCTGGAATACCCTGCTCCAAACAAATTTGTTTTGCAAGTCATTCTCTCTTTTCCTAACATTGAGTTCAACCAAAATTTATTGATAAAGCTTTGAAACTGACTAGAATTCATACACTGTATAGATATTCTACAGCTCGTTCAGGGTTGTTATATGCAGCACGAAGAGCACGGACTATCATCTCCCTGTCCCAACTTCCACCACCTAACTCCATTATTTGATGTATAGTCTGCTCAAGACCAGAACCTGCGACAAGATTTGATGCAGCTTGCCCATAAATATCACCAGTAGATCTGCAACACAACAGCTTGGAAGGGTAAGCATGATGACAGTAAACTGAAAAGGCAACAAAGATGACACAGCCAAAATTGATAGAATGAGGTACCTCATATTATTTGTATTTTTCGGAATGAGCTCATATTATTTTTATTTTTTTATGTGCTTCATTACAAAGACGTGCTCATGGACAGTAAACACATTGAGCCACAATGCTTTACATTTTAGTTGCCTATGTACCACTGTACTTTCATCATGCTAGCGTTACTATCTTATGGTTGTTTTGATAACTTTAGTTATTACAGTTTGTATTTCACTTATGTCTGGTGTTTATTAATGGGTTTATTAGTTTTTAGATTTTCGTGAAAATTTTTATGCTAGCTTCAAAGTCCAATTGAGCATTACTAAGTAATTTGAATGTAATTGCAATTTACTCTGGCTAAATTTGGATGGTGCATCAAGAGGGTAGGGTTCTACACTCATCCTCATATATGAGTTTATGGACAGGATTCGGGAGACTCTTCAACGACCACTTTTTGATGAGCATCGGTATTGCTTTTTTGTAGTCCATTTTGTGCATTTGTTTTATAAAAGCTTTTTGCGCTGTTGAGATGCTTTTCCTACAATGCCATGATTCCTTTTTTCATTTCTGTACGATGTAAGCTATCCGAGAGAAGTGGCTTGATAGGTGGCATTTCTTCCACAAACCCATGCGCACAATTGTTCATTTGCTTTACCCTATGTGAGCTTTACCCCATGCACAGACGCTGAGGTTGTGGACAACTAGAGGACATACACGTAGACTATGTATCCAAGTCAAGGTTGTCCTCCAATAGGGCTAATAGCTATCTAATCCATCTTGTTTTTAGCACTCATGTGATTATCAGCACTTTGTGTGTGCCTTTTTATGACTCGTTCATTTTGAGAATCTAACAATGTCCCATCTTTGTGTAAGTCATGGCCCCTTGTTGCACAGGATCGAGAGACAAATGTTGGATTTTGAGTGTAGATAGTGATGTTTCATTGGATCTCAGGGTGCGTATGACGAGCCGCTCACATGGTGGGGTGTGGTGGGCAAATTCGTCCCTGACATTACCGCTCTTTCCTTGCTCAGGATTGTTCCACTTCATCTTGTGAGCAGAACTGGAGCACTTGGTCTCTTATGCACACGAAGAGACGCAATTGGCTCAGTGTTCCCCAAATGAGCAAGTTGGCTTATTGCACCACCAACTTGAGACTAGTCAGGCACATGCAGAGAAATGGTACACCTAGGCAGGTCAATCCCAAGGAGGGCCTTAGATCCATGGACACTGCAACATGCCATGCACATGCAAACGCTACGACTGATGATGAATCTTTTCGGAGTATCATCGAGAGCTAGCACGTTATGATAGGAGGCAGGCAGCACAAGACCACTAGATCCATGGCTAGGGCGGATGCAGAGGATGCAGGAGAGGAGGGTGGGGATGAGGCTGAGGAGCGATTGGATGATGATGATGATGAGCAGGAGGAGAAGCCTTGGATGATGAGATGGAGATGGCCATTGGAGAGGATGCGAGGTGGGTGGGTTGATCATGATGCCAAGACACAGGCCGAGCCTGCATCACCTCTAAGCATGGGGGGGGGGGATAGTGAGAGTATGCCTGATGGATTTTCATGATGAGCCAGATGCAGCAGTATCACAAGCAGAGGGAGTAACGGCCTGGGCGAACCTGGTAGACCTAGAGGCAGGGGCAGAGGTTCAGGGACACAGCCGCACATACTCAAGGAGGATTCCCCATCTTCGTATTCGTCTACCAGTGATAGTGAGGAGGAGGAATCCCCATCTGATCATGATGCCTCCAAGTCTTAGAGATTCAGGGTTTCATTTCGTGTCACATGACTCTATGAGTCCATTTTCCATCTATCATCATACTCATGTACTTGGCCATTTGCCCATTCATTGACATACATAAGAGCTTTACCATTTATGACATCAAACATATCGATCATTCTCATGAGGCATGTGTGGAATTTCCATGTTTTTGTATCATGTACACTCAACACTATAGTTTGTATTTTAAGTTTCAATTTTGATATGTAGCATGATGAAGCCTAAATGCTTTGTTCAATTAGTAATGTACTATGCTTTGTTCAATTAGTACTATGCTTTGCAATGTGTTTAGAATTTTTTTTGCATGCTTTAAGAGTTCTTTTTTGCCACCCTAACACATAGATTAAAAAAATAACCAAAAAAAAAAAATTGTAGCTTTCCGATTTGGAACGCTTAGTGCTTCTATGAACCAAGTGCACCTTGAACTTTGCTTCATGTCATTCCCTCTTTTTGGTTGCATCTTATAGGGAAAGAGATACCTCTTCTTGAACATTAGAAGTATCAAAACAAGATTGGTGTCTTCAACTACTTGATTGTAAGTAAGCCTTAAAATTACCTTGCTATTCGTACTTGACCTTCTTATAGTAGGTGTAGGAGATGACTTACATGATTATGATTCAACCTAATTATCATTTACAATGTCAACAATATTGGACTCTCCTTCAGACTCTACTGAAGTATCACCACCACTTGACCTACAAATATCTTGCTGAAATATAATGCCTATTTTAGCCCTAGTGACTCTAGGCAATTACATGTTTTTTATGTTATACATTTAGTATGGGGGCAATTTAGTTGTAAATATATTGTACCACTCTTGGTAGTTAAATAGCTTCAAGTTGGGTCTAAGTGGCCATGTGTGCATGCCATTGGGCATAAGACTAAAATTGGTGATGACACCTCAATAATTTCTAAATGTGTAGGGGAGGATCCATCCTCCCACCCGGGGGGGGGGGGCCCCCCCCCCCCCCCTCTCTCTCTCTCTCTCTCTAATCAAGCATTTGGAGTTCCTGACTTTGGTTTCTTGTGGTGCTTAAGCTTTCCTTGTATTGTTGATACTTCCATAGTTAGTTCCCTTCAAGCTTGCATCTATTCTATCTATTTTTGAAGTTAAGATACTTCATGGTATCATAGCAGGTTGTTTAGCCTATGATTTGTGAAAGTTTGGAAACTTCAAGATCATTTTTCATATTTTTTAGTGAGCAGCTTAAGTTGAAAATGCGCACATTTTCTATAGAGCAGTCAATTTTCAGAACAAGTAGCA
Organism: Diphasiastrum complanatum; assembly: GCA_029204225.1. Taxonomy (NCBI): domain Eukaryota; kingdom Viridiplantae; phylum Streptophyta; class Lycopodiopsida; order Lycopodiales; family Lycopodiaceae; genus Diphasiastrum; species Diphasiastrum complanatum. The sequence continues at coordinate 45,305,945 of CM055112.1, forward strand.
TAGTTGGATAGTTGGTGATAAAAGGGGTAGATCCATACCAAAGTCTTTGGACTGAGCAATTTTCCAAAAGTTGAAGAGAACAGCGTGTGGTAGGGCACACTTTCTATAGGGAGATCCGATCAGAGTATAGAGCAGATCTTGTGCAAGGCATAGCAGGGCATATTGTGTGGCAAAGACGAGAACATAAGTAGTTGGGTATTATACAAGTCGCATAATACCCTAGTTTGGGTGAAACTCCAATTCCTCGAAGCACCTCAGTTCTTGAGTAAAAATATTTTCCAAGAATTTCTTCTGTTTAATTGAAGAATCAATCATTACTAGCCTGAATGAGAGTCTACTCAATGAGTCAAGTAGATTGAATGGAACCAATTGTAGGGTGTGGAAGTTCAAGATACAAAACATTCTCATGGATAGAGAATGTTGGGACATTGTCGTAGGGCTTGAGCCTATTCCAGATTCTAAGCCTAAATTGAAAGATTGCATCAAGAGAGGATCAAAAACACATCGCATCATCAAGCCTTTTGTTAAGGGTAACATTATCCCTAACATTAGATGTGCCACAAGACCTCGTGAAGCTTGGGAGATGTTGAGGTCTATGCATGAGACCGTCAATATGGCTAGAGTCCTCTATCTGCAGAATAAACTACATGCAGTTAGAATGGATTCCAATGATTGAGCACATTAAAAAGATCAAAGATCTTCGGGACCAGCATGCTGTAGTTGGAGGGCATATCAATAATATGGACATACTCTCAATAGCCTTAAAGAGTTTGTCCAATGCTTTTCTAGGCTATGTCACAAGTCTCTCAATAAGGGAGAGACTTCTCTTATTCGAAGAACTATGTGGTTTACTCATGCATGAAGAAGTGAGGAGGAAGAGCCTTTCTAAAAGGGAAGGTAATGATGAGCATTTGCTTCAAAGAAGAGGAAGCAATTTCCAAAGGCAAGCAAAAGGGCAAATTCAACACTGGTGATTCAACACAAAATCTTGAGCAACAGATGGGTCGAATGCAAGTTTCGAATTCAAGGAGTTTTGGTTCTTCATCTATGCCAAAAAGAAAGGGCAATTGCAACTAGACATTTTGCTTTTGAATGTCATAAGAAGCAAAGTGTGCAAAAGAAAGGCAAGAAGCAAACAAGTCACTTTGCTGAGAAGGGTGCAAATAGCAATAATGAAGACACTGGACAATTTGGACTCTTCACTACTGCATTGGCAACTCAAGCCACAATGTTGGTTGGTAGATAGAATATAGTGTCTCTAAACACACGACCACACATTGAGATCCCTTTGATTACTTAGAAGAAATAAATTGTTGTACACGCTCAAAAACCTACACTTCTGATAATCTGTGCATGAACTAAAAGTTACAGATAATGCATTGTGTATCTTAGGGACAACAAGACACATCAGGTCAAAGGCAACAGAATGGTACCTGTGAAACTTCCTTCAAGGGAAGTTAAGATCATAAAGAATTTTCTATTTGTACCAAGGTTGGTCAGGGACCAGCTTTCAGTTGAGTCATTACTATTCAAAACATGACACTAGCATTTGATGAGTCTACAAATCTAATGAAGGACAATGAGCATGATGATAGGATCGTTGCTAAAGGGGATCGCAAGAAGGTGGCCTTTATAGGTTGTGCATACTACCATCTCGAATCATGAAGCCTATGCTGCAAAGACTTCTAATTAGGATAAGTTATGGCACGAGAGATATGGCCACTTGAGTTATCAAAGCCTCTAGGTGCTAAAGAAGCATGATGTGGCAACTGGATTACCCTCTATCAAAATAAAGGTACTCAAATCTGACAAGCGTGGAAGGGACATATCAAGAAAGTTCAATGATTTGTGCAATTCACGAGGTTGAGTGTGCACGTAGCATGCTCAAGGCTAAGTCGTTGCCAAACTCTTTCTAGGCTGAAGCTATGTATAGTGATGTATTCTTGTTGAACAGGAGCCTTGCGAAAGCAGTGGAGGGAATCACACCTAAGGAGGTGTAAAGTGGCAATAAGCAAAAGGTGGGACTACTTCAAGTATTTGGATGTACCATCTATGCACACATACCCAAGCATGACAAGAAGAAGCTAGACGCAAAATATATCAAGTATTTATTCTTGGAATATAGTGAGGAAGCATGCAGAATGACTAATGGGAGCTTGTGGACTTACCTGGTGAGAAGCAACCAATAGGTTGTAAAAGGACCAAGTATGAGGCAAGTGGCAAGTAGAGAAGCATAAAGGAAGACTTGTTGCAAAAGGTTTTGGTCAATAGGATTGGCTTAACTATGATAAGACGTTATCATTTCTATTCATGTTAAGATCTAACTTCTTTAATAATATATGTGACATTCTTTGTTGGACAAATGCTTTATTTGATGCACCATAAAACGATATACAACACTCTTCAAGACTAGTATCATCACAACTAGCACCAATATCTTTTCTCTAATGGATCAAGGAGTCATTCGCAACAAACATTATTACACCCCTTCATCATCTCCATTGATAAAGTGATTGCTTTCCTTACTACTTCCATAAGATGACTTGTGTGCTTCTTCTCCCCTTGAAGCACTCTCTTGCATAGTGGCCTTACTTGCCACAATCCCATCACTTGATGAAAGATTTGTCCTCACCATTGGACCTTTCCTCACTGCATTTTGCTCTCCATAGAATCCCATGCATCCTTTGTTGTTTAGCATGCCCTTACTTTGTTGAGAAGTTCATTGGACACATTCATCCTTATGACATGTAGAGGCAAACTTTTTTTTTTTCATACTTGATTGTTTCTTGTGTTAAGTTGAGGTCTCAGTTCAATCCCAAAAACAATATCCATTATATCATGGATCGTTAATAGTGATTCCATCCTTATTTTCCACTTTGACTACTTTAATGAAGTTAACCTATCATTACCCTCCAACACAAGCCTTGCTTGATGAGACAGTGCGATAGAACTGTAAGTAGACAGAAGGCTAGATCTAACTAAGATATATATTAGAAACCAAATCAACTTGAATCGGCATTCCAAAATACTTTTAGGGTGTGAGAGAAAATATTTAAGGTCACCCACACAAAATCAATAAGGATCCACACACAAAATTTTAACCTGCACCACTAGATTTGAAACTATTTCACCAATAAGTAAAATTGATCAAACCTTGATAGAATAACATTCAACCAGCCACAAATTTCTGGTTTTGGTTTTGGCTTCATTCGAAGTCTACCTATTTGTGAGCATTCTGTTTTTTGTGCAGAAATCAGCCACCTATTTCATTACTTGTTGAGCAAATTGCATGTGGAGTATTGCAATCGATTGTGCTCATAATTTCAGCTTAAAGGTTGTTGCCCTTTGAGTAGATTTTGTCTTGGAAAGTCTATTTCCTATCTACTACAAGCTGATTTTTCTGTTATGGCTAAAGAATCGAAGTCTATTGGTTTTTTATTTAATGCAGATAGGCTGGATGGCACAAACTATTCCTTGTGGTGCTACATGATAAAGAACCTTCTAATTGCTAAAGGTTTGTGGGAAGTGGTTAATGGTGACGAAGAGAGGCGGCCTACCTTGGCACCTATTACACCATCTAGAACAACTACTTCTTCAACTACGGAGATGTCTTCCGATGAGCAAAAGAAGTGGGATTGACGAGATGCACAAGCACATTCCGTCATTGCATTATCAGTGAAGAGATATATCCTTCCTCATATTAGAACATGCAAGACTTCCAAAAGTGCTTGGGAGACTCTTGCAAAGATGTTTCAAGAAAAGAATGCGGCAAAAGTGGTATATCTTAGAAATCAACTTTCTATCTTGAAGATGCAAGAAGGTGATTTGCTTACAAACCACTTGACGAAGATCAAGGATCTTCGAGAGGAGCTTCTTAGTATTAATGAGGTGATTGAGAACTCACAATTTGTATCTATTACTCTCAACTCTCGTTCTAATTCTTACCTTCCATTTGTGTCATCATTGAGCATTTCTCTTAGGAGACAGCAAATCTCCTTCGACAAACTTGTTGGCTTACTTCTTCAAGAAGAGCAAACAAGGATCAACTTTGGTGAACAAGAAGATCAAGCTTTCTTTGAAAAAGACAAAGGCAAAGGCAAGTGGAGAGGGAAGCATTCTTTCAAAACTTCCAAAGATGATCAAAAATCTAAGGAAGCTCAAGATCAAGGCTCCAAGAAGAAGGGTAAGTGCCACTATTGCAAGAAGCTTGGGCAGAAAGAGGCTTGCAAAGGAAAAAGAGAAAGGTAACGCTACAAGTACTGCAATCATTACTTTGGAACAGCAATTTGGAAAGGAGTTCAATAATGATTATGCTTTTGTCACTAATAATCTCATCTCTCCTCAAGACGAGATTTCTGCCACTTCAAATCTTGCTGGTTTTTTAGCAGAAAACAGCTCATCTTCCGCTTTACAAGTTGATGTTTTCTCATCTATTGATTGGGTGATTGATAGCGGTGCCACACGCCATATGACTTCTCACAAAGAAGTCTTCACAAAGCTTGTAAAAGTGCATGATGGAAGCAAAGTTCGAGGTGTTGATAACACCTCTTATCCTATCAAAGGTATTGAAGTGATCCCCATTATCTTACCCAATGGTGAGGAGAAGTACATTCGTAATGTACTTTAAGTTCCAAAAATAAAAAAGAATCTCATTTCGGTCTCTACAATTATGAACCAAGGATTGGTTGTGGAATTCAAAGAAGCCAAATGTCTTATCAAAGACCCAAAGAGATCTCTTATGATCATTGCTTCGGGAACATTACGTGGTGGATTGTTCCTTATGGATACCTATGAGCGAAGAGCTTCATCATCTTTTTGTCTTGTTGCATCAAGTTCACATTCTTTGGAGTTGGCTGAATTATGGCATGCTAGGTTTGGACATCTCAACTTTGCTAGCTTGAAGATGTTGAAGAGATACAATCTGGTTGAAGACATTCCTAATATTGAGCATCCCGAAGGACATGTATGCAAAGGATGCATACTTGGAAAATTTCTAAGGCAAGCTTTTCCAATTGATGGAACTATTAGAGTTGATGGCAAATTTGATTTGATTCATAGTGATGTATGTGGTCCAATGAGGACCGAATCCATTGGAAGGTGTAAGTACTTTGTTACTTTTATTGATGACCTTTCAAGATTTACATGGATTTATCCTATGAAGGCAAAATCTGAAGTTTTTCAACGCTTTAAGGATTTTCTAGCAATGATAGAAAATCAGTTTGGGCACTCTTTGAAGATCTTACGTACCGATCGAGGAGGGGAATATATAAAGAATACGTTCAATACTTATCTTCAAAGCAAAGGTATCCATCATCAAATGACAACCCCTTACACACCTCAACAAAATGGTGTTGCCGAAAGAAAGAATCGCACTATCATGGAGATGGCTCGATGCATGCTCAAGGCAAAGGGCCTACCTCACAAGTTTCGGGCTGAAGTGGTTATAACGGCGGCTTACATTAGTAATCGGTGTCCTACTAAAGCCTTGAAGGTATTAACTCCTTATGAAGTTTGGTATGGTAAGAAGCCTACTATTTCTCACTTACGCATCTTTGGTTGCACGGCTTATGCTTTCATTCCCGATAAGCTAAGAACCAAGCTTGAGGATAAAGGAGTTAAATGCATATTTGTTGGCTATAGTAGCGAAAGCAAGGGCTATAGGTTGTTCAATATGGATACTAATAAAATCATAGTGAGTCGTGATGTTCATTTTGATGAAAAGACCTCCTATGATGTTGCGCCCACTCATGTCATGAAAGGGGACTTTCCCCATTTATGATCAAGCCAGAGGAGTAAAATGTTGGGAGGATGCGATGCAAGAGGAGTATAACTCACTCATGAAGAACCACACTTGGGTTCTTGTTGATCTTCCACATGGGGCTGGAATCTTCATCTCTCAACAACGATACATTGAGCAAATGTTGAAACAATCTTCTTTTTTCAAGTCACCGCAAGTTGATGCATATGATGGATGCATTAGTGAAAAGTTTCAAGCAAAACCTTTTCAATTTGATGTTTTAGCAAAGGCTGAAAAATTCAAGCACTCTTTGAAACCTTTTTGTACTAATTGAGGAGGGAGTCAATTAGTACTTTTGTTCAAAGTGTTAAGAGTGAGCATTTGTTTGGAGAGAATTTTTCATTATTTGAAAAATCTTCTATGTCATCCCATGCCTCTTCGAGGGACAGCTTTGATGACACCATCGTTGATGCATCTCTTGATAGTTTTTATGATGAAGACGTTGGACAGCAGGTTCAGTCATCTTCTTTTGGTCATTTACAGCCCATTTTACATCATGAGTAGTCCATTATGCTTCAAGAACAGCCTGCGGAAGATTATGGACAACATGGTCCATGTTGGGAACACTTTGGGCAGCAAAGTGTTGAACAGCCCATAACAGTTCCTTGTCGGCTATTGGAGACTTTGTAGGACAGCAAAGAAATGTCTTACTATGAAAGGAAGGCACATGCCTCTTTAAAATCAGTACCTCTTGTTGATTTTTTTGGTTCTACACTTACTCTTCATCATAATGTTGGTACATTGCCTATTCTACGTGAGCAAGTCATTGATGGTAAGGTTTGGGAGGATGTGAGCCAAAAGAGTTTGGTACTCTTTTTTATTATCCTTATGGTAAGAAGTTTTTTCGAATGATGTGGGAGCCTATGATGGATTACAAGTCCATGTTTTGACTTATTGCCGAGTTTATGTTGGTTCCCTACTTCGGATGGAGCATGCAAATCCTCACCCTTCGACTTGATGCTTCATTATTACGCATTCTTTTCCTTTTATATGTTGGACATGATTGGGGATGAGATTTCGACTACTTCGGTGCGAAGTTTATTTGGCGACATGAAGTTCGGACAGCAAGTTGCATTCTTCTCTTTCGAGAAGTTACTTCATGTTATGTTATGCATTTCCATTTAAGGAGGGTGTTGGAATGTAAATGGAATTGCTTACATTAGCATAGGCTACTTTGACCCAAAAGGTCGAGAGTTGTGTAACCATGGTCATTTATTATATTAGGCCTACTAAACTTAGAGTTAGCTAAGTTAGTATGAAATTAACTTGGTAGGGACTCATGGGTCCACTAGGCCTAATTGTGACATTAAGTACCCCAACTTGACATATTGGAGGTACCTTATTCTTTTTATGTAACTTATAGAAAGTTGGATAGTCAATAGTCAAGTAGTTGGAAAGCCAATAGTCAAGTAGTTGGATAGCCAATAGTCATGAAGTCAGATAGTTATCTTGGACTATATATATGTGTGCATCCCATTTGTATGAGACACATACTGACTGTTCTCCTTGGCTATCCACAAGTTTCTACAAGAGGGTTTCTAGCCATCTCTCTCTTTCTTTTGAGAATGCTCTTTGTGTGATTGAATAGTTAAGATCCTGGATCCTTAGGCTTCTATTTCCTACAGTAGCAACCAAACATGCGAGATGTCCAAACGTTTCGAAACCTTTTTATAGTTTAGGCTTTTCAAAAAAATGACATTCTTTGCCATTTTATTAAACAAACTGCCCATTAGTTGATAGACAAAAAAAAACATCATATTAGAGAGCATAGGGCCATGCACATCCTTACAAGATCGTTACAGACAGGTACAAATCTCGAAGACTTCATGATGCTAAATTTACATAAAACTCAAAGCTTAAACTTAAAATCATATTGTATGGATGAACACATAGATTTTTTTGTAGGAGAGAAAAGGAGCTTGTTGGCCTTCAAGCTGCTCAAGTCCCAACTTGAGGCCCAAAAAAATGTTTCTTTCTCCAAAGAAACCTTTTTCTTTTCCAAAACAAAGAAGATATGTTTCCCCCCCCCAAAAAAAAGGATTTGAGGACACATGCCACGTTTGGTTCCTACGATGCTTGAAACTTGTTGGCCAAGGGAGACCCTGAAGAATTAAGCTTATCAATAGCAGTAGCAAGAGTGATGTACAGCTGAAAATTAGTTAAAATGTTGCAGCTAAGAAGTAACACGATAAAATATTTATCAGAAATAACTTTCAAGTTCCATTCGGACAACATTGCTGATTATTATGCAGAAATTTTCAACAAACAAGCGAAGATAAAGACTTCATCTGATGTTTGTTTAAGCCTCAGTTGCAGCGGATCGCGATCCGCTGGAAAAACAATCCGGATCGCCAGCAATCTGGGACCAGAAACTGTGTCCTAGATCGCAAAAAAATTTGCAAATTTTTTTTTTATTGTGGAGGGATCCCCACAGCTAGTTGCAATAAATGACCAATGAATAGCAGCAGAAATACTGAAGCAGATACAAATAAAATGATTAGCCAATGTTATATCTGCAAATCCGTATCTGCAAAAACAATTTGCTTCAGTATCTGATTGAAGTGACTAGCAGATATTGGGGATTAACTATCTGAAATCAAGCAATAGAACTGCTCTTTTGAAATCCTTTCACATAATACCCATATTGGCAGGTTTGAAAACAAAAAAACAAAAAAAAATTGCGTTCCGGGAAACCCTAATGGGAAATTCCAGAACGCGGCCTGCATCTTTGGTATAAGCACTAAACAAGCTACAAACGTTTTGAAATTTTCAGCAGCAAGTTACCACCAAAAATGTGAGCCAATTGAGAGCAATTTTTAACGCTTGAGACCCTGAAACAGAAAGCAATAGGTGGCTGAACTTTTCCAGCAAAAAGAAGGCCAAAAGACATGTCCTCTGAAGTATGTTTAAGTAAGGAGGCCAAAAGATGTGTGTGTCCTCTGAAGTATGTTTAAGTATGAGGTTTTATTCAAATCATTGGTTAATTATAAGCCACAATCTATATTTTCATGATGCCCATAAGCATGAATCCACCACGGCAGTTGGTGATATTCAAATGTATTACAAGGATCATATATTGAGGTGCAGTGCAACAGGATAATAGTGACAGAAGCTGCAATTTATACAGCTCATATGACGATTTCTGTTGCGACTCCACGTCTGTATCAATGTCAGAGATAGGCCAATGTGAACTATTAAAAATCCAATGGCTCATTCTGCTTCAAGGGTCTACTTAAGAACGTACTAAAAAGTTATGATTTTCTCCAAAGAGAATGATAGTCACATATACCTAACACATACTAGGGGACAAACAGCAGGATAATTTACAGGTACTTTCGAGACTGGAAAATGTCTGATACTATGATTATTTAGAACTAATAGCTAGCCAGGTGTGCACAAGGGAATACATTCTAGCAACTTTTTTCCAAGAGAAATAACTAACGAAGAAGACTGCACATACACTGGGGTTGTTGTGCCTGGAGCTGGCAGAGTTGTATTGTGTACTGCAGCCGTCAATCTGTATAAAAGCAAAAACAAGTTTTAAAAAACAGGAGTTTAAGAAGTCCTACATACAAATAAGAGGGCAAGGCATGCTTAGTAAAACTTATAAACAGTATGCATGCAGCAAAAGCCACACATGGAAATGTACAAATTGATGACCAGCATCCACAGAACAAGAAATATAAGATTCAAACTCACGGGACAGGATCAGGACGAGCAGGTGAAGCAGGCGCCACAGGGCTTGGAGCTGGTGCTGGAGGGGGAGGTGCCGCAGGAGGAGCAGAGAGCTGGAATTGGGAGCAACATAGTCATCAAAATGGTTATGAAAAAAGCATTCCATTTCAAGAACCCAAAGCTCATGGGCTACAGAAATGGAAGATTGTAAAGACAATTTCACAAACTAAAACTTGACAGTTCAAAAGGATCATAATAGTCATTTAAATGCCTGTGAAACATCCTTTAGAACTAGTTCCATCTTCCACGTTGACGAATACAATGACGTGGTAAATTAGTACTTCCCGCTAATGTTTGTCATGGATGCTCCAGGCAGTGAAAAACAGAACTGGCTTTCCAAACACATCAAAATATAGACCACGGTACGTAGTACTTACATTATATTTTAGAGGACTATGATACTTTTTAAACAAAGCCGCAGTTCTTGCACTTTAACACAACTTTGTTCTTTGTAAGTCAAAATAAAGATAATATCACGCCAGACCTAAAATTGATATGCAAAAAAAAATCATAATATCAAAAGTATCCAAGACGAATTCTTGGAAATTTTAGCTCCATATTGGGCATGAATTACGAACAAAACTTCTTCATAAACTAGTTACAAGCAAAAACATCACAACAAAAGGCAGACACAGAGAATACTAAGATGTCTATACCAAGATCTGTAAAACGATGATAACCAATAGGAAAAACAATGACATCCATTAGTAATTTACTATAACCAAGTGGGATCTATGCTAAGCTGAGAGGTAACTCACCTGAGATGTACTAAGAAACTAGTCTCTAATCCATCAATCACTTATGAGGTTCACAAGCCTACTCATAATTTATGAGGCCCCCATCTTGGGCTGGGGTATGTATTACCACCAGGGCACAAAATAATGGGCAAATACTAGACAACTCTCTCTAATAAATGCCAAATAATAGATGATGAGCCCAAAAATAGGGTCCAAATGGCATCTAATTAAAGTGAAGACCCATTGTCAATCTGGATGGGAGTTGAGAACGTGCTACTGCTTTGGGTGTAGGGCATACTTGATCATAACCATAATGAATGCTAGTAGTAAATAAGAGTCTAATAATAATAGTAAGCACTTTCTTGATTGCAACAAAATACTAGGATTTCTACTTTCATCATAGAATTGTTGAAATGAAACAAGAGCATTGCTTCATCTGAACGGTTGTACAAAAAAGCAAAGTTAATAACAAATTTCAATACTTCCTTGATTGCAACAAAATATTTTTAAGGATAACAGTCTTCAAAGAATTTGAGACATAAGAAGACTACTTCATCCGAAAGGCATTACAAATATGCTGCTATGGAATATGCAAAAAACTTGGAGCCATTGAAAAATATTAGGGCTTTGAAGCAAAGTAAAAAACAAGGGATCCAAGTGGTAAACAAGGAACAAATCCAGTTCTCTTTATTTGGACCTATATGAGCTGCCAAGCAAGCACAAGAAAGTAGGGAAGCGGCACATTTGAATATCTTGGTGTCTTCATATGTTGCGAAAGCGAGAGTGTTTCGTTTTCTTCTTCTCTCTCTTCTTATTCGTGAACCATTTTGTGTCTTTGAATTTTCTTTTGCGCGAAAGTGGTTTACAGAATCCCAGACACGCAACTACACATCACAGAACACATTCTATTCTAGCAATCAAGACAAATGATAGCACGAAAAATAGAGCGACTATAATATCAGTTTAGTTTTTAGAGCGAGATCGTCAGTGTCTCGCTCGTTGGCGGAATGACACTTTGCTCTTTCGCTGTGTTCTGCTCGTTGGCAGACTTTCATGCACAACTATAGTTTCTAGTATTTTTCTGCTCTACTCGCTACCTCTCGCTCTGTCTCTTACAGATCTCTATATTCAGATAATTTTTGTGATCCAGAGAGGATCGTTTATACCTCCGCTGTGTGGAGTCTTACAGGATAGCTAGACGTGGAATCACAAAACTAGTTAACACCAATCAACTAGTTAGTTAGTCTCCATCGTTGCTATTCATTTCAGCTGGGTGTGAAGCCCGTTGAGCTGCCAGTTGGCAGCGCGAAAGATTCTTTTTCGTTTGTTTCGTAGTTTTTCGTTTTGCGTCCCTTTGCGGTTTGCGGTCCTGGAGGTGTGTTTACGATCCACAAATAATTCGCGAATCGTTCGTGCTTCAAGTCAAGGGACGTTGATTGTGGCAAATTGTTCTCGTTCGACTTTCGTATCTTGTTCGTGCTGCGACAAAGTTGCAAGAGTTCACCATTTCAGACACTCCCTCTTGAACCTTGCAGCTTTGTTCGTTTAATCCACTTGCCCTTCTTTGCTTGCAAAGAGTGGCTTGTCGAGCGGTTTCGTGAGCAGATCTGCAATCATATTTTTTGATTTAATATACTGGACCTGGAGCTCTCCTTTCGAGATCAAATCTCGAATGTGATGGTACTTCAGAGGTATGTGCTTTGTCTTGGAATGGAAGACAGGATCCTGGGACAGATAGATGGCACTCTAAGAGTCCATCATTATCATGCTTGGCCCTTCTTGTGGTATCCCGATTTCCTCCAACATCATTTGTAGCCACACTACCTCATTCGCCACTTTCGAGGCTGCGACATACTCAGCTTCGCAAGAGAATTGAGCTACCAAGATTTGCTTTTTGCATATCCAGCTGATTGCAGCTCCGCACGCTATTGTACATCCTCCAGTAATGGACTTGTCATCTTTGCAGCTCGCCCAGCTCGCATCACTGTAGTGATGCAGCTCGAATCCTTTTTCTTCGTTTTCAGCCTGTAGGTTAATCCAATATTCTGGGTACCCTGCAGATATTGTAGCATTCGTTTGGCCATTTGCCAATGTGCCATACCAGGATTTGAAGAGAATTGGCTCAATGCGTAAACAGAGAAAGCCAGATTGGACCTGGTACAAATTGTCAAGTACATCAGACTACCGATTAAGTTCTGATAGGGTATAGTTGCCATCTTTTGTTCTTCCTCTTCCGTTTTTGGGCAATCCTGTTTCGTGAGCTTGGCTCCAGCTATCATTGGTGTGGCTTTCTCTTTGCAGTCCATCATGTGGTACTGCTTCAGCACTTTTCTAGCATATTCTGACTGACTCAAGTGCATTTCGCCCTTTGTTCGATCTCTTCTAATCTCCAGCCCTAGGCATTTTGTTGCTTCTCCAAGATCTGTGATTTCGTAGCTTTCAGAAATCTGACTCTTCGTGTCTTTGATCAGCATCAAGGAATTTCCTATCATCAGCGAATCATCCACGAAAATGGTCAGTATCACAAAATCCTTTCCTACTCTTTTGATGTAGACATTGCAGTCTAGCTGAGTAGGATTGAAGTCTAGAGACTTCAGAAGACCATCAAGCTTTTTGTACCAGGCTCGTGATGCATGTTTTAGACCGTAGATGCATCTCTGCAATCGACAGACATATTGTCTGTTGTCGGGGTCTTCATAGCCTTCAGGTTGCTTCATGAAGATTTCCTCCTCTAGATCTCCGTGGAGAAAGGCTGTTTTCACGTCCATCTGGTGAATTTCCAAATTGTACTAGCCTTATGCTTGTCATCTTGACCATGGGCGAATATGTGTCGAAATAGTCAACACCATATCTCTGCGTGTAGCCCTTCGCGACAAGCCTTGCTCTGTAGCGGCCAATAGTGCCATCTGATTTCAGCTTTTTCTTGTACACCCACTTGCAGTCGACTACTTTTCTCTTCTCTGGCAGTGGCTCTAATGTCCATGCCTCGTTTCGACTCATCGACTCGATCTCCTCTAACATTGCCTGCTTCCAGAATTCTCCCTCTGGACTCTGGATAGCTTCTTGGTATGTTGTTGGCTCTTCTGTGAAGCTGCAATACTCGAATTGCATGTCTTCACTCCATTGAAGATTGTCAGAGTAGCGGTCTGGAGGTCTTCTTTGTCTCGTTGACCTTCGAGGTTCGTTTCGTCGCTGCTCGAACATTTCTTGTTCGTGGGGTCGATCCTCTGCTTCCTGCTGCTCTGGAGTCTGGGGCTCTGCATTCTGATTTGATGTCTGTCCTCGATCTCCCTCTGGAATAGGCAGCAGTGTGAAGATCTCATGGCCTCTTTCGTCTTTTAGTCTAGGAAATGTGGACTCATCGAACTTCACATCTCTGCTCGAAACAACCTTCTTTGTGGTTGCATCGTAGAGCCTGTACACATGTGTTCCATTCGAGTAGCCGACCATGATTGTTTGCTCAGATTTGTCGTCGAGCTTGCTTCTCTTTTCCTTCGGAATGTGCTTGTATGTTGCACATCCAACCACTCGTACGTATGACAGACCAGGCTTTCTGCCTATCCACATTTCGTATGGTGTTTTGTTTGCCAGCACTGTCGTTGTAGATCTGTTCTGTAGGTGTACAGCTGCAGCTATTGCCTCGCCCCAGAATTGACCTGGCAATTGAGCCTATGCCATCATGCATCTGGCTCCTTCGACTAGCGTTCTGTTTTTTCTTTCTGCCACACCGTTGTATTATGGTGTGTATGTAGGAGTGAACTGGTGTTCGATCCCATGTTCTTCGCAGAATCTTGAGAATTCTGTACTTTTCTATTCACCTCCATTGTCAGATCTAGGGATCTGTACCTTTTTCGAGGTGTGTCGCTCTGCGAATGCCACGAACTTCTTGAAGGTATCAAACACTTCGGATTTCTACTTCAAGTAGTAGCTCGTGGTCATCCGGCTCTAATCATCTATGAACGTTAGGAAATATCTCGAACCTGAGAGCGAATCTGTTTCATCGGTCCACAAACATCAAAGTGGACGAGCTCAAGAACTTCCTTGGCTCTTCTTCCCTCGTGTGTGAATGGATTCCGATGTTGTTTGCCTTTCTGACAAGCTTCGTAGAACTCAGCCTCGGGCCTTGAAATCTTGAGACCTGTGACAATGCCCTTTCTGCTCATGTCATACAGGCTCCACATGTTCAAATGATACATTCTCCTATGCTAGAGCTGATCTTCGTTTTCTAAAGCATTTAATATGCTATCAGAGTTGCTGATTATTTTGGCCTGGTAGAGGTTTTCTTCTCTGCATCCGACCGTCAGCAACTTGTTTGTCGTCTTCTCGATCATACGGCAAGTGTTGTCGTCGGATAAAACTCGAATGCCTAGATCTGCCATCTTGGAGATAGATAGCAGTTCTTTCTGAGTGAGGGCACATAAAGTGCTCATGGCAGCTCTGCTTGGCCTGACAGTGTTCGTAGCTGTAGAGAGCCAATGCCTTTGGCATAGTGTCTGCTTCCATCGCCTAGAATCACCGCTCTGTCGTTTTCGAGTTTGCGAAAGTTGATCAAGATCTTCTTGTTGCAGGTTATGTGAGATGTTGCTCCTGAATCGATGACTACATCGTAGTCGTGTTCAGAGTAGCTTGTCAAAGTTTCGTTGAGTATCGTGAAAGCTTTGCCACCTCTTTCAGCATCCTTTGATGACTCTGCAACGTTTGCCTTTTCAGTTTTGTTTTTCCTTTTTGGGTTGAATCTGCAGTTGTATGCAGAATGCCCATTCTTCTTGCAATGCATGCAAGGTATTGCTGGATTGAACCAGCATTTGTTGGCCGTATGGCCTGGTTTGTGGCAATGATCGCAGGAAGAAGATTGTTGATTCGAGGACTTCATCTTCTCGAGTCTTGGCTTGTTTTTATTCTTCTTCTTTCCTTTCGTGAAGAGAGCCTTCTCTTGATCACTGCTTCCCTCTCTTTCGTCTCTCATCAGTCTCTCATCAACGACAAGACTGACTGCTTTGTCGAATGTCATATCTGGTAGACTCAGTATGAGCATTCTCAGCAGCTGATAGGACGTCGGTAAAGATTTCATGAAGTAGATCAACTGTTGTGGTGCTGGGACCTGGTGCTCCTGTCCTGATGCAGCGAGTTGAGCGAAGATCGTTCTGATCTTCTCAACGTGTTGATCCAACTGGTTGCCATCTCACCATATGGATTGCAGCTGATTGTGAAGGTGCATGACTGAAGCTGCAGTCCTCACTTCATACTTCTGCTTTAATCTTTCCCATGCTGCATGGCTGCTTTCGCAGTCTTCAATCTGCATGAGTAGATCTTCATTTATGGACGAAACCATGATCGCCATTGCACGCTCATCCTTTCTAATCCATTCAACTCTCCTCGGGTCTCCCTCTGGAGGCTGCACCTCTGAGAGCTCGGTCACTGACCAGATCCCTTCGCCCTTCAGAAGCGTTTTGATTTTGAATTTCCAGATTCTGTAATTTGAGCCATCGAGACTGATTACTACTCTGGTCTGACTGTTGTAGCCATATTTTGTTGTCTGGAAGAATCACTACTAAGATATCAGTAGTGATAACCTGTTTGCTTTGATACCATGTCGCGAAAGCGAGAGTATTTCATTTTCTTCTTCTCTCTCTTCTTATTCGCGAACCATTTTGTGTCTTTGAATTTTCTTTTGCGTGGAAGTAGTTTACAGGATCCCAGACACGCGACTACCCATCACAGAACACATTCTATTCTAGCAATCAAGACAAATGATAGCACGAAAAATAGAGCGACTGTATTATCAGTTTAGTTTTTACGAGATCGTCAGTGTCTCGCTCGTTGGCGGAATGACACTCTGCTCTTTCGCTGTGTTCTGCTCGTTGGCAGACTTTCATGCACAACTATAGTTTCTAGTATTTTTCTGCTCTACTCGCTACCTCTCGCTCTGTCTCTTACAGATCTCTATATTCAGATAATTTTTGTGATCCAGAGAGGATCGTTTATACCTCCGCTGTGTGGAGTCTTACAGGATAGCTAGACGTAGAATCACAAAACTAGTTAACGCTAATCAACTAGTTAGTTAGTCTTCGTCGTTGCTATTCGATTCAGCTGGGCGTGAAGCCCGTTGAGCTGCCAGCTGGCAACGCGAAAGATTCTTCTTTGTTTGTTACGTAGTTTTTCGTTTTGCGTCCCTTTGCGGTTTGCGGTCCTGAAGGTGTGTTTACGATCCACGAATAATTCGCGAATCGTTCGTGCTTCGAGTCAAGGGACGTTGACTGTCGCGAATTGTTCTCGTTCGACTTTCGTATCTTGTTCGTGCTGCGACAAAGTTGCAGGAGTTCACCATTTCTGACATTCATGCATGGGCACAATGTATGAGAGCCATCAACACCGTCGAGGCAAGCACATCGGTCACTAGAGAGTATATGTTGTGCCATATCTAGGAGGCCATTGTGGAGGTGGGACCAGAGAACATTGTGCAGTTATACAATTACAATTCAAACTATAACCTAAAACTTAAAACTTCTGAATCACGAATGTTTGATATTGTTGCTTCATACAAGTTTCAAGTTTGGTGCTTATAACTTAAAACCTCCTTGTAAGTTGTCAAATCATGGACAATGGACATTGGATGCACTTGTCAGATGTCCAGTAATATATAGTGCAATGATGATTGATGATTGATCAATCATGTGTTACGTGTATTATGTCCACTATAATTAGTAAATTGTGCAGGTTGTGACAGACAATGTAGCAAATTGTCGTGTGATGGGGAGGCTTGTTAATGAGGCCTATCCCCACAATTTATGGATGCCTTGCTCTACACATTGTCTCAAAGTCCTGTTTGAGGACATGCACGGATACCATGGGTCAGGGAGGTCATTGACACAACACGGTTCTTGGTGAGGTTTGTCACCAAGAGGCCAAGAATCCTCAGTATGTTCACGGCCCATTCTACCCTTGACATTTTGAGACCAGCCCCAACCAGGTTTGAACTTTGCAACTTGTTTGAAGTTTTAACTTTGTTTTGAGTCTTGATGTCAGATGTTGACAATTGGATTGAGTCTTGACATTTGAATCTCGATTCTCAATTAGTGACAACTTACAACTTACAATGTAGTAACTTACTCAATGCTCATTTTTTACTAGTGAGTAGTTACTAGTTACTTAAAAGTTAGAACTTAGTGACTACTAACTTGAAATCATCGTCAAATTGTCCAAATTTGCATTCATGTTCCTTGTTCTGGAGCGCCTCTTGAAAGTTCATGCAATCTTGAGGCAAATGGTTGTTTCAAACCATTGGACGAAGTGGGGGCCATCACAAAGTGTAGGAGATTCGAGGTTCTCGTGCTCTCATCTTCATTTTGGGATGAGGTACTTTCCATTGTCGTTGGGCTGCAGCTGGTATATAGCGTCCTCCTACACCTTCATATACAGAGGGTTGCACATTAGGCCTTCTCTACGAGTTCATAGACAGGCTGGGCAAGCAGCTTGCACTACCATCAGCTCTGAGAGGTATGTAATATGTATATTGAAGTTCTAACACTGTTCACTATTCAAACTTCAAAGTTCTAACTTCATTGTTCATGGAAGTTTCAAGTTACTAAGTTGCTTGATTCTTGATAAATTAAGTGATTCTTGAATCTTGATAAATTTACCAGGCTCCAGGAGATAGGAGACCTATGGCAGTCTCGATGAGAGTGGTTTCACCGTCCCTACCTTCTGTGGCAAAATGTTCTCCATCAGTTATGGATTTCTTCACAGCAGTTCCGTGATAGGGAGCTCAAGAACGAATGGAATGAATACATTAGTAAGGCGTATTCTGATCCCGCAAACCAAGACTCACTCAATAATGAGCTTGAGGTTTTTAGAGGTGAGACCTTGGAGTTTGGCACCATACCAGCACAATTGCAGCCAGGTATGTGCTAATAACCTATAGGAGCTAGCATTCTTTTAAGTTTTAACTTTAACATTGACTAGTCAGTGGTGACTACTAACTAGTCACTAGTTACTAGTGAGTACTAAGTAGTAAATGGCTCTTTAATCATTTACAATCTACTCTTGACTATAATTTATTGAGTCTTGAAAGTAGATCCTTGAATGGTGAATCTTGATTCTCGATTCTTTCAATCATTGCACAGGTCAGTTGTGGCCTGTATCATGGTGGAAAAAGTATGGGATTGATGTCCCTAGACTTCAGGACCTTGTGATTAGGATCCTCTCACAAGACTGCACGGCTGTTGCATGTAAGCAGAACTGGAGTCCCTTCTCTATGATTCATACAAAGAGGAGCAACAATTTGACCACTACACAGCTAGATAAGTTGGTGTTTGTGCATGCCAACCTATGACTGCTAAAGAAGCTCAGGGAAACGAGAGAGCCAATGCAAGTAAAGTTTAAATAGCGAATTGCTGATTTGAATTTTGTACATACTACAAGAGTATTTAGATTTGACAAGCTCCAAGCTCTTGGAAGCTATCATGATGAGATAGACATGGCACACGTTCCAGACTTGCCACCAAGATCACATGAGGAGAACGTTTATGCCTTCCTACACCAAGAGGCCTTACTGGCTGCAAGTTTATCTCCATTGCTTAAGGCCCCACAAATGTCAAATTGAAACTTCGAATTTGCAATTAAATGACTAACTTCTAAGTTGAACTTGTTGATTTCCTCACAGTGTAGGGAATCATGCTCGCATGAGTGCCCTCAGGTGAGGCAGCATTTGTAAAGACCCATTAAGTTGTGCAGTTGTACAATATGAGCAATCATGACACATCCTGAATGCAGGTGCAATCTCAAGAATAAGACAGCAGAGCGCATCAGCAGAACACAGCAAACCCATTTGATACTGGTGGATAGCATCACACATTACCACACCACCAATTAGAAGCTTTAAAAGTGCACCTATGCAGCAAAAGGTTATCTACTGGTTGTCAAAGTTTCTACAAGCTTGCTTCAGACAAGAAGTAGAATGAGGTTCCTTTTACAAACCGGAAGCAGAAAACTACAAATCTACTCTGTGCAGTTACTACAAAGTGAAATCAGATTATCCTTGAAAGTATCGCTCAAAACCAATCCTAGACTCTGGGAAGGACTAAAATGCATTGTGATAGCACTGGGTCAATGTTAATCAGTAGACCAAGGCGTGGTATGTTGAGTTGTCAATAGAGCACAAGCCATTCCATCCAAATATCTGCAATAACTGACGAAGTGCCTAGGGTAAACATCATACCTAAAACCTGATTCAGAGAATGGGGACTTACAAAAATGACGCAACAATACAAATAAATGTTAGCAGATCAATCCAATGGTAAGCCATTGGGAATGGCAAATGACGAACACCTCAAGATCACTGGTGTACGATTTGCCGTCAACTTTGTCATGATGAAGTTAACAAAATCGATACAATCACATAAGGTCTTACTACGAAGACTTTGGCAACAAGCGTTGCAAGCGCCACATTGATGTGGATTCAAAAAAATTCTACCAAAATAGGGGGACGACCGGTAAGATTGATTAACAGACATGAGGGATGTGGCAAGTTCAACCCTATTGTCCATTCAACTGAAAAATATAAGGATAAAAAAAGTGGAAGAGGACCGTTGTCACAGATGAAACTCGTACTCATATTATCAGTTTGAGTGAAGCTTTAGTTTCAATATATTGCTTGGATTTTAAAGTTTGTTTTGCAGAAGGAAATTCTTCAGCTGGGCAGTCAAAAAGTTCAAATCTTGACGATCTAAACTCAGTAGGTGGGGAAGTTCACAACAGTGAGGAGAAGAATAGCATAGATGTTCTTGACTATCTGCTGAATCATGAATGGCTACCTAATGAGCCACTGGAAGGCATTTGTAAATTGAAATGAACACATTAAATTAGCTACCAATTGAAAATTAAATCGCTACTGAAAGAATATTCGGGCTAGTTACAAACACCTCTACAAGACACCATGTACAAGACAAAAATCAAAAGAGAAGTATCAAATGATAATATATATAACAACAACATCAATAAGAATAGAAGATAGGCAACCTTGCAAAACCTCTTACAAAGAAGTTCTACATCTTTAAGTTTTCCCACAAAGATATCCACAAAGGCAAATCAAAAAAGGTACGAAGAAAGGAAATCCTTTCAGAGTATTTATAATTTTCAAAAAGTTGGGATGCCCTACCATTAAATCTCCTTCTTGGAAGTGAAGTTGAGGAAACTAGACATTGTGGTTCCAAATGCAATCGACAAGAAGCAAGAAAAAGAAAAGGAGGCTTTGATGTGATTGATGTCCTCAACTATACCTGGGTTGGTGCTTCTGAAGACGTTGATGCAACTTGTGTCGTTGATGCCTTGCTCTGCAAATGCAAAGAACCTATTACGTTTGCACAATTGAAGACACTCAAACACAAAATGCCTATGCAAGGCAAGCAGACATGCGGCCCTAGCCATACACATTGTATGCCTTAAAATTCAAAAGCACATACAATAATAATCAGTATCAAGATGCTCACCTTTGTTAGCATGACAACAAGAAAATTGTTCTCTGAAACTTTGTTGTCATCCATGGTTGTCTCATCCTTCAAAACTTTTCCTTGATGAATCAACAATTGTTGTGCACATGGAAATACTTCTTTCCCTTGCAAGTCTTCTATCTGCTTCTTAACAGCAATGACCTACATATAGAATGTGCAGCCATATAAATTTTGCCAAATGAAGCCAAAGAAGAAAAAGTTGAAAAGATATATATTATATAACTGCAAGATGATTACCCACCATTCAAATCTTTTGTAGCAACCTTCACCAATGTGAGTTAGAAGCCCAACTCTAAAGCTTAGTTGCCCGTTCCGGAACGGAACGCGTTCCATTCCGGAACGAGACCCTCAAAAAAAAAAAAAACGTTTTTTTATGAAGGAAAAAAAAACCATGATATCTAAGGAAGCTTGAGGAGCATCTAAGGTGTGTGTTCAATCAAAGGTGCTTCCTGCTTTCTTTCCGCAAGCTCACCATCGCTGGAAACTCCTGGACCATGTCCATGATATGCTCTTTACGTATTTTCTAAGCTCTAAAGGATAAAGTTACTAGTAAAAAATAAAACAAATTGCTTTCGAGTGAACCTAAAAAACAAGACTGTATGGCATGTCTGGATCCATATGTTCTTTTCACACAATTCTTATTGAACAAAAATATTCTCACACATAAGGTTGAGCAACATATTTTTACAAGAATTTTAAACATAAAAGTAAATAGGTGGCAAAATATTTATTTAGGCAACAGCTAACTACACAAAAAGGCGATAAAAATGTTTGCGATGCACTGAGAAGATAAGGGGAAATAAGTGGCATTTGCTTGTTAACAAAAACCAATAGATGAGGGGCATAAGACGAGCTTCATGAGAACATGGATTGGCGTTGACATGTTTGTTCACTTGAATTTTTTTGAAAATATCAAGTCACATAATATAAGAGAACATATACTAAACAAGTATGGCCAATCTCAATGAAGCATATTTATGTTACCCAATTGTAACGATTGTAAAGCTGATTTTATATTCAATACGACTGAATGTCAAAAAAAACTTGTAGACCAACACCTCTTGTTGGAAGAATATAGTTTTGGATGTTTTGAATGTAGTGTTTGGACTATCTTGTATTCAAAGTGCATCATGTTGATTTCTATGATTTCTAATTTAACAATTTGTGTGCACAATATCAATTTGATCCATGAAAATTACTTGCAAAAATTTTAGGTAAGAATAATCTCCTTCTATATCAAAGCTTTTATGACAAACTTGATGATTGACCTTATAAATGAGCATACATCAAAATCTGGTGGCTTCAGTGTAGTTGTTAAGGTCCAGACTCCAGTACAAATCAAATACCTAAGCATGTTTGGCAAGCAATCGAAGGTGCAAGTTTTGGTTCAAAATGACAATCATAGACTAGTCATCAAGATTGGGGATATGTCGATATTAAATAATGAGTAGGACTTGGCCTGGGTAGTCCAATACTCACTAAGTTGTTTCGAGGCACGAAGGTGTCTGTTAGTAGTCTCTATACCATAACTTGCCTAGGTGTTACCAGCTATTATAGTGGCCTTGCTACAACAATCTCAACAGCCTATACTATTGAGTGGATTGATTCTATGAATTATAATAGCATTATGGTGTGTCATGGTTTACAAGTAAAAAGGATGAGAATATTATATCGGTACCTCCAACTATTTTCAAAACTATGGATATATGTTCCATATCGTTGCTTGTGAAGTTTCCCTTCACATGTACACTTGCAATTGGTGATCCTCTATTCTAGATTGTAGTGGTTCGACCCTTCATTGAGAAAAATTCAAGTCATTAATGTCCATTTTCTTTGTTGGGCCTTTCTAATTAATGATTTATGCCAATAGGTTCTTGAAAACAATTATTACATGCAAATAAACCTCATTA